>JAPDPK010000064.1:675217-1350435 GCA_031772115.1 Heritiera littoralis
AATAACACTACTGTTTATTATTGAAATATTAAAAACATTTAATATTAATTATATATAAAATAAAATATTTAAACTTAAAATATTGAAAGATTTTTAATGTTAATATTTTAATATTTAAAATTTTTAATCCAATTAAATAAAAAATATTTTATAATAATATTTTATCTGGGGTTAAATTTAAAAAATCATATCCAATGTCTAACTTGAGTAGAATTATACTCACAAGTTTGATAAATAACCTTTCTTATAGACAATTATTTTCTAGAAAATGTCTTTCATTTTTCGAAAGTGTAAGACAATTTTCAGAAAAATGGCTTAATTTTCCGTTGACCAAGAAGTTATTTTCCATTGACTAATTAATTTTTTGTCAACCAAACACTAGAAAAATGCAAAAATCATTTTTTGGAAGTAATTTTTAGTGAACCAAACAGAATGTTAATGTCGAATGGTTTTTGCATGCTCATGATTGTGCATATTAAGACAACTTGGTTGCATTAGTTGCAAGCAACCAAACGTTGTTTATTTCACATTGTTCTGGGGATTCAACCTTTATGAATTTCCAGTTTAATTTTTATCTTGCATTCGGTAGTAGTTATTGAAGATTTGCTAGACCACATGCATTTTCGTAATGAAATAAATTCCCTATAATTTTCAAAACCCTAGCTTCAAAACTTTGAAACTTCATCAACCAATTTAGTTGTGACATGTCAGTAGAGTTGCCTTATTTGCTGTTGCCATGAAGGGTATACTTCTAAATCCCTTTGAAACTTCTATTGATATTCCATTACAATTATCAAATTGCACTCTTGTCAGTGTTGCTATTTCTCTTGTCTATTGTTATTCCTTTCCCATAGGAGTAGTTAAATTCAAGTTAATCTTTTAGTATGTAAAGATAGGCAATTACTGGGAAGCTTACTATATGCACATAATCTTTTGAGTCAAAGTTGATGAGTTTTTGACCAGCTTACACTCTTGAAGATTTTTCCTCTACAATGTAAGTTCATATGAAATTTATGTGTCTGTTTGTGTTCCTTTCAAGGAATGCTTCTACCTTCAAGTAGACAAATATTAATTAAAATTATGTTTGCATTTTGGGGGGATGTGGTGTTTCTCTCACCACCATGGGGTGGTCCATCCTATAAAAGAATTGAAAATTTCACCATGGATTTACTGAAGCCAAAAGATGGGTATGAGTTTTTCTGTTTTGCTTTTTATTTTGTTTAGGATTGAGTATTTTGTTCAACATCCATCACTTTAGCTGCACGAAACCTTTTATCTTTATGACTATTCTAACATTTTATGAACAACAAAAGGATTCTTGTGGTTTATTGTCCATTGTTCTTCTTACTTATCATCAAAGGTTATATTCTCTTTTACCGCGCCAAGGCAAGAGAACAAGCTTATATCATGCTAACCTTCTGCCACCTATTAAAATGCATGGAAAGTAAACATGCATGGTTTTCATTATTAAATTGTATTATTTATGTAGGCGGAAGGATAGTTCTTTTTCTATTAATGAGCCTTTGTTGAGCAGCAGATGCCATAAGCTTGCCCTATAAGCCAAAAGCCTCTTAACTCTTACTGAATACTATAGGCAGAGAATATTGAATTTTATTATTGTCTACAATGAAAAAGTATACATCGTTGTTCTCTTATAGAGGATTCAGAAACTAGAAAAGGAAACAACATAAAAAGGAAGCTAATAACCATGCACAACTATACATAAAAATACAAGAATTTACTAAGTTATAATTAGAAACTAAATAAAAGCAAATTGGACAGCTAGTGATTCAGAAACATTGATGGCTGATTCTTCCTAGTTTTGCACACTCCCCCTCAAGTTGGTCTGAAAATATCTTCCATGGCTAGCTTGCTTATCAGCTTGTTGAATTGCCTTTTATCCAATCCCTTTGTGAGCACATCAGTGATTTGATCACTAGTCGAGATGTAGGCATATAAATCAGCTTGTTATCAAGCACTTCTTTGATGAAGTGTTTGTCAACTTCCATGTGCTTTGTTCTGTCGTGAAGCAATTGGTTGTGGGCAATGGATTTGGCAGCTTTATTGTCATAGTACACTTTCATAGGAGTGGGGTCAATCACCTTTAATTCTTCCAATAAACTTTTGATCCACATATCCTTACATATTCCATGAGCAACTTATTTGAACTCAACTTCAGCACTACTTCTTGCTACCACATTGTTTTTTGCTTCGCCAAGTAACAAGGCTTCCTCCAACAAATGCACAATAACCCAAAGTTGATCTCCTGATTGTAACGTAGCCTGCCCAATCAGTGTCTGTGTAGATTTAAATCTCCAGATGTCCATGTTTTTTGAACAGCAGCTCTCTTCCGAGAGTCCCTTTCAAGAACTGCAAGATCCTGTACATGACTTCAAAATGCTCAGGATTGGTGAATGCACGAATTGGCTCACCATACTCACAGTGAAAGTGATGTTGGGTCGCGTATGTGACAAGTATATTAGCCTCCCAACAAGACACTAATATTTTTGCTTATCAATTGTTTCTTCTACTTTGATAGGTTGTAACTTGAGATTGGATTCAATTGGTGTTTCGGCTGCTTACAACTTAGTAAAGCTGTCTCACCAAATAAATCAAGGATGTATTTCATTGACATACAAAATTACCTTCCTTAGATGTAGCAAACTCCATTTTAAGAAATTACTTTAGCTTGCCAAGTCCTTGATTTCAAAGTCACTAGCTGGATTTTTCTTTAAATTTTCCAATTCAACCTCATCACTGCCGGTCAAGATTTTATCATCCTCATAAACAATCAAGATAGCAATTTTTCCTTCAGTTGAATGTTTATAAAGCATAGTATGACCCACTTGACTTTGATAATAACTTTGAGCTCTTGCAGCCTGTCCAAAGTGTTTGGACATGCTTTGGGAGTCTGTTTGAGACCATATAAGACTTTAACTTGCAGACCTTACCATTGCAAAATTTCCCTTTAAACTCGGGAGGTAAACTCATAAAAACCTATTCCTCCAAGTTTTCTTTCAGAAATGCATTTTTAACATTTAATTGATGTAGAGGCCAGTTAAAATTAACTGCTAGAGATAGTAGGACTCGGACTGAATTTAACTTCGTGACGGGATCAAAAGTCTCTTGATAATCAATACCATAAGTTTGTGTGAATCCCTTGGCCATTAGTCTGGCCTTCTATCTTTCTGTGCTCCGATCTGCATTGCACTTCACTGTAAACGCCCATTTGCATCCCACAATTTTCTTGTCCCAGGGCAAATCTACTATCTCGCAAATACCACTTTTCCTTAGAGCATTCATCTCTTTCAAAACTACTGATTTTCAATTGTGATCATCTAGAGCTTCCTGTATGCTTCTTGGAATAAATAGGGGAGGGATTTTAGAATTAAAGGCCATATGGTTATTTGAGAGACTTTTGTAGGACATGCATTTTGCAATGGGATGATTGGTACAAGAATGAACACCTTTCTTAAAAGCTATAAGGATATCAATATCTAAATGCTCATTAGGAGTGGAATTTGGAATTGACAAAACAGGAGTTGGAATCGAGGAATTACCTAGAAGATTCTCTAGCTCACCACTCTGAGGTTTGGATTGGCCTTGTGCTAGTGTGATAGATAGGTCCCTCTCCTTTGTATGATTTTTCCTCCTAGAATAAACTTGAAGCTCAAAATTAATATTTTTTTGTTGTAGTGTTTCTCCCCCTGATTGTGAATCAATTATGTTTGGCAAAGTTGAACTCGGATTGCTTTGTTTTTCATTATCTAAAACAGGATTTGTATTTGTTGAAGTTTGTTCAAGAACCATGTCGAGTATAGAAACTACATTCCAAAAATTATCTTCTTTTTCTTTTTCCCACTGAAGAGAATTTTTAAAAAATAATTCACTTTCAACAAATGTGAGATTCATGCTGACATTTTTTTTTGTAGGGTTGTAACATTTGTACCTTTTTTATTTGGTGCATATCCTATAAAAACACTTTTTTCTGCTCTTGGGTCTAGTTTAGATCTGAATTTACTAGGTATATGCACAAAAACCAGCAGCCAAATACCTTAAATGGTAGACTGGATTGTTTTCTAGACTGAATTTTTTTTTTTAACATTCCAATAGTGTGTTGTATTTTAAAATTCGAGTAGGCATCCTATTAATCAAATAGTATGCTGTCAAAACAGCCTCACTTCATAAACATTTTGGAACATTTGTTGAAAACATAATAGCATGAGCAACTTCAAGTAAATGCTCGTTTTTTCTTTCAGGAATTTCATTTTGTTCAAGAGTATCTAGGCAAGTTGATTGATGTTGGTTTCCTTTTTCTTTCAAAAATTTCCCAAACTTTCATTGAAATACTGCTTAATCATTGTTGGAATAAGTATCCCAATTTTTTTTTGGAATTGATTTTCAGTCATGTCGAAAAAAATCTTTAAATAATTTTGTTACTTCAGATTTTTCACTCATCAATTATATCCAACATAATCATGTATGGTCATTAATAAAGGTTACAAACCATTTTTTTCCACTTAAAGTGGCAACTTGGAGGGTCCCCAAACATCACTATGAATCAAGTAAAATGATTTTGAAGCACAATAAGGTTTTGCAACTTCAGTTGTACAACGACATTTGGACAAATAACAACTTTTCACATTGAAATGATGAAACATTCACATTTATGAACAAATTTGGAAATAAGCGTTTAAGATATTGAAAACTAGGATGTCCTAGACTATGATGCTAAAGCATTATTTTATCCTAAGCTGGAATAGAACTAACACTACTCAAGCCGTGAGCTTTTTTATTATTGAAGGCTTTGTCATCAAAATAGTAGAGACTGTTTATCATTCTAGCACTGCCGATCATCCTCCTTGAGCTCATTTCTTAAAATTCACAATAAGTTTTGTAAAAGACAACACAACAGTGAGAATTTTCAGGTAGTTTGCTCATGGATAAGAGGTTACAGGCAAGTTTAGGCACATGAAGAACAGATTTAAGGTTAATGTTTTTTTAGATTTTTATTAGCATTTTCTAACAATTGGTAAGAAACTTCCATCAACAGTTCTGACTTTTTCATTACCACAAACGAGGAATTGTAGTAAACAAACTTGATGAACTATTCATATAATTGGATGTACCTACATATATGATCCAAGGGGCAGAACTTAAAATGCAGCATAAGGTAGTTAAATCACTGCTTGTTTGGGCAATTGACACACTAGTAATACTACTAGAAGAGGAGTTGGATTTTAGCAATTCTAGAAGATGATCCATCTGCTCCTTCGTAAATGGATTGGTCTCGGCTTCATTGGCAGTGGGCTAAGTGTGACCAAACTTGTTCTTGGTTTCTAGTTTGCTGGTTTTCCACGAATCTGCCAGCAAGTCTCCCGTGTATGATGGGGTTTGTTGCAATGGTCACACCAGAGACAGGGTTTCTCCTGTTGGCTTGTTTCACTTGCATTAGGTCAGCCACAACTAGTGCGAGGGTCTTAGTCTACGAGTTCCCAACTTTCTTTTTCAAGCATAACATTCCTAAGACTATCTTCCCTCCTAACTTCAGGAAAAACATTCACCAAGATAGGGAAGAGGTTGCTTACCGAATATCCTCTCCCTGACTTAATCAAACTCAATATTAAACCTAGCTAAGAACTTAAATATTCAATGATTCTCAACCATCTTGTTGTTGTGGTTACAGTCATTAGTAGACTTCCATCTGTGGTCGTTAAACAAAACAATGTCTTGCCACAACTGTTTCAACGAATTTAAATACTTAGTGACGCTATCTCCCCTTATCGAATTTCACAAAGTTTAAGAGTAAGTTCGGTACTAATTTCCCAAATCTGAGTACATTTGGTTGATGTCGTCCTAGAGTTCCTTTGTTGTTGCATAACATATGTAATTGGAGCTGATTTCTTCTTCCATTGAATTCACAAGTCATGTCATGACCATGGATTCTCAGTGTCCCATGTAGTGTAGGATGGGTCCTTCTCATCTGGTGCCTTTGTGTCTCCACTTGGGTACCCAATCTTGCCTTGCCTACATATATACATCCAAATCTATTGAGACCTGTGCAGGAAATTATCACCATTCAATCAGATAGTAGCGATTTGGACAGGATTGGATTGGGTTTCGATGTTTTTGAGTGGGCTTGAGATGGAGTGGGGACACTAGAGCTTGATGAAATTTTAGACATGTCTAGCAAAAAGAACTAGGCTTCGGCCTTTGGCTGAACAGCTAGGGTTTTTTAGGGAGGAACGGTGACTGCAGCAGTGGTTTTGGTAGAAACAGTGATGATTTAGGGTTTTGCAGGAGAAAAAAAGGCACATTCTTTATTCTACTCTGTATTTGAGACCCAAAATGAAGTATTCAGCAAATAAAGGTTGAAAAAATCTCAACATGGTCTGATACCGTATAAACAGAGAAGAATGAATCTTATTATTTTCTTCAATGAAAAAGTATACATTGTTCTCTTATTGAGGTACAATAACTAAAAAAGGAAACAGCATAAAAAGAAAGCTAATAACCATGTATACCTATACATAAAAATACAAGAGTTAACTAGGTTATATTTAAAACATAATAAAGGCAAATTAGACACCTAGCGATTCAGAATCATTTATGGCCAAATCTTTCTAATTTTAGTCAAACTCAATTCTGTAAAAGGACTAATTGAGAACAAAAACTTTGTACCAAAAAAAAAATAGAACAAAAATTTTAAAATGGATTGATAAAACATTTGATGAGCAAATATGAGGAATTACCAAATATTACAGTAAAAATATCAATGATTAGAACTAAATTACTGAACTGTTTTAACGTGGTGCATTGAGGCATCAACTTGATTGAATTATAGTCCCACTTATTTTCATTATGTGCTCACTTATTGAAAAAGGGTAGCATAAGAAAAAACTAGTCATTGTTGAAGCATTTTGCTGTCTCAAAAATCAATAAATATTTCATATTGGGTCATATGATTTGCATATGTTTTTCCTGTGTCATTGCATGTGTTTGATTTTTTTTTTCCTTCTAATTTTTTTTAACCATTTGAATGCCTATTACTAACAGCCTCCATGTAAATAGTTAAAGTGATTCATAAACATTTGGCAAATATTGACTAAAATATCACTTTTGTTGTTCTCTTGGCCAGAAAAAAAAAAAAACTATTTTGGTGGTTTTGACTCTTGCTTTTTTGCATTTCAACATTATAATTTTTGCTTCCTTATTTGTTTTATGTCTGTTTTCCTATTTTTAGATACTCAATATTTCAAGCTGCACAGACGATAACGCCTAAGATCATTATGTTTCTACCTCGTAATGTGAGCTTAAAACAAGTAGAAGAACTTTCATGGTTGTCTTCTCCTCCTTTGAGCATTGAGGTATAGCAAGCGAGCTTCTCCAAGTTGTGCAAAGGAATTAAGTTGCAAATATTTGAGCCCTTTTTTCATGCTTTTCCCCCCTATTACAGAATTGGGTTGGATTGAATGTGCGGATGGAGGGAAACTATTTGGAAGGCTATTTCAAGGGCATAACTGTCTACTTTGGTGGCAGTGCATGTAGAGGAGTATAACCATAGTTTCAGAGAGTTAATGGATACTTTTATCTTTTCTTTTCTTTGGCTGCCCACCTCGGGTTGGGGTTGAACTTTGAAGTTGGAGGATCAAAAGCTTCAGGTCTCAGTTGGCAACGTCCCTGGCCCTGTGTTTTGAACAGTGGACGTTCTCCTTCAGGTTAATAGGTTTGTGCTACTGAATTGGAGCAAATGGTCACTAAGCTCAAGCCTGTGGTACAGTTACTGCTGTTGTAGCCATCTACGTGGAAATGGAAAGTTAGGTAACAATGCTCAACAGTCAACATATAAACTTTAAATCAAACTTTAAAACTGTACTTAATTTTATGTCTAAAATAGGAATATGCTTGCTGCTACTGTAAGTGGGATTCTTGTGGTAACATCAATGTCGCATTTTCCTATCAAAATAATTTAGTATTGTACATGATAATGATGTTTTTTGGTATGCTGTTACTATATTACACATGTACCTATGAAAATAATTTAGTATGAACTACTTTTTTTTTTTTTGACTTGGTAGCTTTTAGCTTTACTGAATAACTGTTATATTCATCTTTATACAATTTAACCTTTTTATTAGAATAAATTTAAAAATAATTAAAACGAAATATATGAGGTTGCTTGAAGTTGTTTTGTTTTTGAAAATTTTGTTTGGCTAAAATATTAAAAAAGCCTTTATATTTTTGTGCTTTTTCTAAATAAGTCTCTATATTTTGATTGTACTTAAATAAATCTTTATACTTTAATTTATACTTGTGCAAGTTGCACAATCTTTGACGAAAAATAACTGTTGTTAACACATTTGTCACACTGTATTGGATGGTCACATGGATGATTATGTGACATGATGATATGATTAAATGAAATTGAGTTGGATGATAAAAAAAATATTCTAATTAAAAAAAAGATTTATATATGATATATTGATAGTGTATAGTTTTTATACATTGTCAATGCATCAGAAGTTGACACCTTATTAATAGGCTTTTATGAGTAAATTAAAAAATTTATTTATATTTGCTTTTAAGGGTCTATTGATGAAGTGTCAACTTCTGATGCATTGATAGTGTATACAAATTATACACTATCAGTGCATATATACAAACTCTTAAAAAAATTGTTATGCGATTTTAGCAGTAATGGGTAGAAGAATGACGTTGGATGATCCAACCTTGACAGCAAGCAGTGTGATCAAGGGTTGCTTTAAAAAGAGGTCCATATCCTCTTTCACCAATCTTATGCGAGCTTGCAAAGTAATCTGTTGCAACTTCAATCTCATGGAGCATGAAACATGTCTCAATAATATGGTCTTACACTAATAAAATTGAGAATTGGAAGATATATTTAGGTCAAGAGAATTTCTAAACATACCCTATTTTTTACTCTTCATACCCCAAATCCTTTGTAGTGAACAGTAATTCATTGAAGGAAGTGGGGTATGAAGAGTAAAAAAAGGGGTTTATTTAGACAAAAGGTAGACCAATGCATTTTGAACTGATGCTTCAACGACATAAGGCGGGAAAAGAAAAGGCATGGTCATTGGATTCATGATAATCAGGCAATCATACTTGTATATATTTTTATGTAGTGCTATCTTGAAGTTCAGCCATATCTGACAACAAAAAAGCAATAAATCTATGCCAACGGAAGGCAACCGATAACAGATGCGTAGGCTTTCAGGACTCATTTACATCTTCGAGAATCGCAGAGCAATGGTACAAGAATGAAGCCAGAGACGAAAATGGTCCCGACCGTAGTAATAAATGAACCTGGAAAACTCAATTTAACCAATCACGACAATACCCAAAGGTGATTTAGGAATTTTCTAGTGGTTTTTTTTTTTTACTTTTTAATGAAAGTGTTTTTTTCTTCAATTTAGATTAAAAGAAAAGGATTCAAGGTTTTTTTTTCCTTCTATAGGGTTCACTTTGTTTCATTGCTCTAATTTTTTTATTAGAATTTTATTTGTTTTTTTTATATTATTAGAATTTTATTTGTTAATTATTTTAACCTAACTCAATTTCATTTACTCATATCATCATGCCACATAATCATCTACATAGTTATCCAATGCCAAGTGGTAAATGAGTTAATGATAGTTATATTTCCGTTAGAGATAAAAGCTTGTACGAGTATAAATTAAAGTATAAGAGTTTATTTAGCTGCAATCAAAATATAGAGGCTTATTTAGAAAAAGCATGAAAGTACAAAAGCTTTTTTAGTAGTTTAGCTTAATTTAATATTATTAAATAAGTAAATACTTAACATTAAATAATATTATTTATATGAAATATAATATATTTTAATAATTATATACTTTATTATAAATTAATTAGTTAAATATATTGCTTGATAATTTAATATTGTTACAATTAAATAAAATAATATTATTAAATATAATTTATAATTAGTAATTCATATTATTATCTAATATATAACTTTAGAATTTTACTAATCTCAATTATTATCTAATAAAAATTAATTTTAAAAATTATTTAATATTATTTTTAACTAAAATATGATTAAATGAAAATATTTAATATTAGTATTAAATAGTATAAAAATATTATTTAAAATTATATAGTAATATTATTTAACTAACTAGTATTAAATACTACAAAATAATATTATTTAATATTAGTATTAAATGGTTATTAAAATATATTATATTTAATATAAATAATATTATTTAATGTTATGTATTTACTTATTTAATAATATTAAATTATTTAATGGTAGTAGTGATATATTTTAAATTTAATTGAAATAATATAATATTAAAAAATAATATTTTTTAGTAAAATAATAATTAATTATGTTAGACAATAGCGCTTAGCAATAATATTAGTTATTAGCATATCAAAATTATAATGAATGATATTATTTAAAACATATAATATATTAAATAAATTATTATACAAATTTAAAATACATAATATTATGATATTACAGTTTTATAAAACTTGCATTTAATTACTTTTTTACTTTTGCAATTTTTTTATATTAAAATAAATATATTAATTTAAAAATATTTTTATATTAAATTTTAATATTAATTTATTTTAAAAATTAATTAATTTTATTATATATTTTTTATTATGTAAAATATTAATATTATATTAATATATAAATGTTGTTCACTTGTTTATGAACAATATGAGAAATGAAAACATGTTTCTAAAAACAATGAAAACAAAAAATTTTGATTTTCAACAATTTTGAAAATTTTTGTTTTCATTTTTTGAAAACAAAAACATGTTTCCAAATATATTTTGTGCTAGTGTTTCCAAAAAAATTAAAATAAAAAATAAAAAATAGGAAACAAAAACGATGTATAGTGACTCCATAGTAATTGTGAAATAATAAACTAATAGATGACACTGACACATGATACATTCCCTGAATTGGGATTTAAGATCACCCGGGTAGTCTTACTTTCATAAGATGAAGCAAAAAAAAAAGTAAATTAAAGAGACAAGGAAAAAAAATCAGCAAAAGAAAAAAAAAGTATAAATGAATGCTAAGAAAAAATTATTGAAGGATAAGAGGTAATTGTGAAGACTGCGAATTTTCCATATTGAGTTTGTAAATAAATGAAGGAATTAAATCATAAAGTATTGAAATGTATTATGAAATTTGGTATCTTCAGTACTATGTGAAGACTGTCTATTATTGATTTCAGACTTGTAAATTGATGTACGATTGAAGTAAATTAATTGTTGAAGAAGTAGTTGGAATCTAATCATTATCAAGTGATGAATCATATACGAACAATAGAAAAGATTTCAATTTTCAAGTTTATGAGAAATATGACGAATAAGGAAACTAAGGATTTAAAATAGTGGACTAAAACATCTTAATAGATTGGATGAGATTAATTTATTTAATTGACGGATTAAAACTCCAAAAAATTTAATTGTATTAAATATACAAAGATTTTTAAAGAAATATATAAAAGAAATAATATATATATATAATATATATCATAGTGTGTCTATAAATATATATATATATATATCTTATAATATATATATATATATATAATAAGCATATAAAAATTTTATTTAAATGACGCGATTGGCTTCCTGAGGAAGCCAATCACGTTGGCTAAAATGTGAGTGGGTGAAAACCCACCCACTCACACATATTATATATTATAATATATATAATATTATAAATTAAATTAAGTGACAAGCTTCCTTGGGAAGCTTGTTACTTATGGTTGTGTCGGTGAGTGGGTATTTTACCCACTCACCTGCAGCATCACGTCTGCTGCTAGTGACTATATAAAAAAAATAAAAATAAAAAAAGAAGAAATTCTGCAGCCACAAGGAGACGAGAGAGAGAACAATTAAGGAGAGGGATTAGTGAAGTAGCAAACTGTAGTGGAAGGAAGAAAAGAAATTGAAAATCGAGGGAGAAGAAACCAGTGGCGACGAGGGACTACATTGCTGAAAACAGAACAAGGCTGGATCAAGGTCATTTCCGGTTGGTTTAGGCAATCTCCTTGGCAGTGTTTAAAGCTAAGAAGGGAGAGAAAGTGTTTGTGGTTCGGTTTAGGGCTGGAAGTGGCGTGAGCTTAGGATTAATTCAGGTTATCAAGTGCTAGTTTGGGTGGTTATTAAGCTGACCTTGTAAGCTAAAAGTAAGAGCTGTTCGACACTTAATAGAGGTTCAAGGTGGCTATAACCAAGGTGGAATAGGACTGGAAAAAAATATAAAATAAAAGAAAAGAAGGGAAGCACAAGGAGCTTAAATTGAAAAGATAAGACTCTTTGTTGGTTAATTTAATTTATATATAAGCATTATTTGATTGATGAGGAATCATGAATATTGATGATGAAATACTTTAGATTTATATTGATTAACAGTTTAGAATTTTGTTTAAGAAAGAAAAAGGAATTATACATTTGGTCAAAGTTGACATGTGTGTATACGTATACACATAAATACACACACAAAGAGATTGTAGGCAAAAAAAAAATAATAAAATAAAATAATAATAAATAAAATAAAATAAATTCTTAGCATAAAGATGACTTAAATAACTGTGGTTTAAGGTATATACTTAATACGTCATTTAGTTTAACAAGACAAGTTATTCGAATTTTTGTTGTAGTGAAACGGAGCGATATTGGAGCTTGATTTTTGGTTTAGAGATGACTTTGGCTATGTCGAAATTAAAACAATGAGAGCTTGTTGAACCAAGAAGAGGGAAGGAAGAGATTTAATGATTTTAATTATACAATTGCATATAAGATGGTTGGATAATATCTATATGAATTTAGATACATAAGCATGGATAATAAGAAACTCTCTCTCTCTCTCTCTCTATATATATATATATATATATATATATATATATATATATATAAAATCCATGGACATGATGGTAAAGAAATAAAGTACGATCATATATTTTGCATGTATATATATATATATATTTATATACATATATGTATAAATATATATCTATATTATGAGCTTCAAGAGAAAGAACGACGTAGGTTTTAATTAAAATGGTTGCACTTTGATGCAATATGAATAAATTGTGTATTTACCGATATCCACGTGCTGTTAAATAGGAATTTGAGGAATGAAACTTTGGTGTAAGAATTTAAATGAAAACATATATATTGAGCGAAATGATCTGTATGAAATCGGTTAAGGAAATTTTTGCAAGGACTAAACATCGGTTCAAAGAATTATGTATATACATATCTCTAGAGATATATATATATATATATATACACACACACACACACACACACACCTTAGAATTATAATGTGAAGTTAATTTTGGGCATAATAGCGACCTTGAACAATTGTGTGTGGTTTCAATTGCATGTTTGGAAATAGTATTAGGCATAAAAAAAGTATATGATTGAGATGGTATTGGCATGTTTGTAGTGACTTTGATTGGAGTGGAGGAGTAGATTTTTATCGGAGGCTCGAAGAAGATATTGGCTAAGGGCATTAGGTAAGTGGGTTAAGTAAAGTTTGTTAGCACCATCTCATAGGAATGATTTAAACTTTATAAATTCGTTTATACTTGGGCTGGATTGAAACTTATTTTCTGCTTTGGGTGTTGTGGCCAACCAAGCGTGCATGTTAAGTGAAATGAACCGATGCATATATGCATTTGCGTATAGCATGTTTTGAGTTTAATTACTTAATGTTTATGTTTTAATGACTTCCATCATATTTTATATTTGCAAAGTCTTGGTTTGAACTGGCATTTGAAATAAATTGAAAGTTCTTTATATTTTGAACTCAAAACTGATTTAATAGTAATGGAAGCCAAGTGCTACACGAGGAAATTGATTTCAAACTGTTTTTGAGTGCAGGCATATCCTACAACCTTTGGGTCATTTATAGCCTATCGAGCTCAGTTCTAGGCCTTATTGCCTTTCTATCGAGCTTTGTGCTCTAGACTATCGTATTTTACCTATCGAGCCTAGTGCTCTAGGTAGATTGTTACTTGTCTGGAAAACCAGCAGGCAAGTTCTAACTCTCGACTGATCAGCGAGACTGGATATCGTTATATGGCCATAGATTTAGTGTTGCTTGCGACACCACTCCATCGCTAGCTTGGATGGATATCGATTGATTGATTGATTGAGGACCATTGCCTAAACTCTACTTACTATTGTTTCATTATCAGTACTGCTTTTAGTGAACCGAGGCAATATGCCTAATCGTTATCGATTTTCTTGATTTATAACTCATAGATTCTTGAAATCCATATTGATCGAAATGATTGCAATGCATATTGATCGTTTATCGAATGTTTATTGATTGTTGCTCAAAGCAATCACCGATTGACTTATCGAATTATATTAATCGTTTATTTGAAATACAAAGCATACTGAGTTCAACCGAATGCATAACAGATTTATTTAAATGAGCTGCATAGTAAGTTTTGTTTTAATTAGGTGCATATTGAAAGCGTTCTATAACTGAAGTGCACAAAGAAGTGTTTGGTTTATGATCATGCTTAAATACCGAGTTTGCTTATTACTCTAGCATTGTTTTCTACACGTGCAGGTAGAACGATATGAGTCTAACATGCATTTACTTAAGCTACTTACTGAGCCGTGGTTTTGCTCACCCCTTATTAATAACATCGCAGATCATACAAGTTAGGCTCCCACTTGGAGTTGGGTGTGAGGCCTCGGGGACTATCTTGAGTAGCTATATCGGTCTGAATCCTCCGAGTGTTGTTTTTGTTGCACTTGAGGTATAACAACGATTATTTTGTTATCCATGTATGACATTTTAAATTTGCACAGTACATGCTTATGGAATTTTTTTTGAGATGTAACTTAGGATTGTCCTAGATTATTATAAACTTATATGATTATCGAGAACGATCCGAAAAGTGAATTGTGATAATTATGGGCTATAAACTGCCTCTTATATATATTTGTTGATTTTGGAAGTATGTGTACTATATAGTGAAATGAATTGAGAATTTTGGATTGAAATATCTTGAGTAGCTATATCGGTCTGAATCCTCCGAGTGTTGTTTTTGTTGCACTTGAGGTATAACAACGATTATTTTGTTATCCATGTATGACATTTTAAATTTGCACAGTACATGCTTATGGAATTTTTTTTGAGATGTAACTTAGGATTGTCCTAGATTATTATAAACTTATATGATTATCGAGAACGATCCGAAAAGTGAATTGTGATAATTATGGGCTATAAACTGCCTCTTATATATATTTGTTGATTTTGGAAGTATGTGTAGTATATAGTGAAATGAATTGAGAATTTTGGATTGAAATATGTGGCTGGAAATAGTTGATTTTATTGCAGGTTATTAAGCTGGGGAAAGTTGATTTTATATAAGGGGGAGTTTTCGACGTTTTTCTTTTAATAGTTTAATATTGAACGAGAATATTAAGTCGAATGATTTTAAGAAATGACAAATTAAATAATGAATACAAATCAAGTTAAGAACGTGAATTCAGTTTAGAGAGGACACTGACATCGAATGCAAACTTTAAAGTGAAAGGAAAAATTTAGTTCGTAAATAATAGGAAATAGTAAATTAAGTAAAAGTGTTAAGTGTACGTCATGGCCTTCGGGTCGTGACAGTAATAAAATGGGTTTACAGACTAACCCATTGGTTTCGTCAAAGTGAGTTTTCAAGATGCCCTGCTTCGCCTCCACAGGTTAGCATGTATATTTACTTATTTAATTTTATGCCCAGATTAATTTTATTTAAATATGCATATATATATATATACACACACACACATAAAATTTCATACTATTCTCAGAGTTTAATTTTTAAAAAGTTATGTTTAATTATTTTAATTGTCACGACCCGGAGGTCGCGACGTATACTTATTAATCACACTTATACCATTTCCCCAAATTTACGAACTAAAATTTTCTTTTTACTTTAAGTTTGTATTCGGTGTCAGTGTCACTTCTAATCTAACTTCACATTTCTTAATTCGATTTACATTCACCATTTAATTTACTATCTCTTAAACAACTCAACTTGATTATATTTTAATTCAATGTTAAATTGGTAAAAGAAAAGGATCGAAAACTCCCCCTTATATAAAATCGATTTTCCTCAGTTAATTAACCTACAAAAATATATATTTTTCAATATCATATCTCAACTCCACAATCCACAGTTTACATTATTATACACTACACAATCCCAGAATCATCAATTAACATTTTCACCTTCCATAAAATTCGTAGTTATCATACCACAAGCACATATCAAATTGTACTTAATAATCATTCTAGTCTATAATAATCTAATGCGATCCTAAGTTACATCCCAAAATGTTTCTAATAAACATGTACTGTGCATTGCATAATGTCTATACATGATAACCAACATAATGTATAAAATTTCATATACCTTAAAATAACAAAAGCAGCGCTCGAAAGACTTAAACAAGTATCACTACTAGGTACAATCCCCAAGGCCCACACAGAAACTTTGGGCGTGGACTTTAGCGTGTGTGATCTGCGATAATGTTAAAAAGGGGTGAGCAAAACCACGGCTCAGTAAGTGGCTTAAGTAAATGCATGTTAGTCTCATGTCGATCTACATGCACGTGTAGAAAACAATGCTGAAGTAACAAGTAAGCATGGTGTTTAAACATTGTCTTAAGACAAATACTTTCTTCGTGCACTTCAGTTTTAAAACACTTTCAATTTGCACTTTATTTAAATCAAACTTACTATGCATTCCGATCAAATCGGTTCATTATGCATTTCGCTTAAATTCAACACGCCATGCACTTCGATAAAGCCGAAACATCATGCACATTGATAAATCAATTACTTTGCATTCATTTTAAATCAATTACTTTACACTTTAATAAATCGATTATTATGCATTCGTTTTAAAATCAATATTTATGCACTTTGAGAAATCAATTACTGTGCATTTGTTTGAAATCAATAACTATACATTTTCTATAAATCAATTAGTTCACAAAACGATAATGAATAAACATTAGGCGTATAGCCTTGATTCATTGAAAACGATTTCAAAAACGATCACCTATCACTTTAGGCGTAAGCCTTAATTCACTTAAAACGATTTCAAATAGATCATTTTCACTTTAGACATAAGCCTCAATTCACTAAAATTGACTTTAATAATAAAACAGTGGCATGTAGAGTTTAGGCAATAATCCTCAATCAATCAATCAGTCGATATCCATCCTAGCTAGCGATGGAATGGTGTCGCAAGCAGCACTAAATATATGGCCATAGAACAATATCTAGTCTCGCTGATCAGTCGAGAGCTGGAACTTGCCTACTGGTTTTCCAGACAAGTAACAATCTACCTAGAGCACTAGGCCCGATAGGTACAATACAATAGTCTAGAGCACAAAGCTTGATAGATGGGCAATAAGGCCTAGAGCTAAGCTCGATAAGCTAGAAATGACCCAAAGGTCATAGGATATGCCTGCACTAAAAAACAATTTGAAATCAATTTCCTCGTGTAGCACTTGGCTTCCACAAATTCCAAATCACTATTAATCAGTTTTTGAGTTCTAAATATAAAGAACTTTCGATTTATTTCAAATGTCAGTTCAAACCAAGACTTTGCAAATATAAAATATGATGCAAGTCATTAAAACATAAATATTAAGTAATTAAACTCAAAACATGCCATACATAAATGCATATATGCATCGGTTCATTTCACTTAACATGCACGCTTGGCTAGCCACAACACGCAAAGCAAAAAATAAGTTTCAATCTAGCCCAAGCATAAACGAATTTATAAAGTTTAAATCATTCCTACGAGATGGTGCTAACAAACTTTACTTAACCCACTTACCTTAATGCTTAGCAATTATCCTCTTCAATCGTCCAAACCAATATCAAGCTCCAGTATTGCTCCAACCCACTACAAATAAATTCATCTCTTCTCAATAACATGTCCTCACAAGCTTAATCATTCATCAAAAACACATATTCTACAACCATGATTCCTTAAGTTATTCCTTTACTAGGAATTTTTTTTATTATTATTATTATTATTATTATCTTCATCCTACGATTCCATATATATATATATAAATATATGGCGTGTATATTTATATATTTATACACACACATCAATCTTAGCCAAATGTATACTTTCTTACTCTTGAAAATATTCTCTTAACTAAATTTCATATCGCCTGTACTCGAATATCCAATTAAATTCTATACATCGAATTTATCCTTATAATTCGCAAGTGACCTATAGTCATACGGATATATGTACATTATATCCTAGTAACATCACACTAGCTACTTATATGTATATTAATTCACATTTCCCATGCTTATCATATCATTGATACTCATATATCTGTATATATATATCTGTATATATATATGTATATGTGTGTGTATATATATATGTATATGTGTGTGTGTGTGTGTGTATATATATATATATATATATATATATATCACTGAGTCTCAGTCTTTAATCATCACTATCATCACACAATCCTAACTACAATTATACAATATAATTCTAACTTTGAATTATATAAACATCTTACCAAAATTTTGCAAGTTTAGAACTTAGCAATCTCAAGCTTTGGCCCAAATTTCACAAGTCGCACCTTCTTGATGGAATTTCTACAATTAATCACAAAATAAAGCTTAGAACAATTTATAAGACTATATAAAATTTATTAAATTTACCGCAACTTCTTACCCCTTCCAGACTATGGCATAAGAAATTCATAAAATCTTTCATTTCTTCGTTTTCTTTTCCTTTTCTGTTTTTATATTTTTTTCTCTTTTCTTTCTTTCTTCCTTCCCTTCGGCTAGCATAGCAGTGCAAGAACTGCCTCCACAAAGAGCCTTAGTTGGCTGAGTTTTGCACCCCTTCACGGCTTCTCTTGCCTCCCCTACACAGCCTTTAAATTAGTTTATAATGCTACTATGTCCATCCCTTTTTGAACGCCCAGAACTGCTCACAAAACATCATCATTTTGGCTCACGATTCCAGAACATCACCATTTTGGCTCTCGATTCCAGCCTTTAATAGCTCCTATTTTAGCCTTTGATCCTCCTCTTTTTAGCTTTACATTCGGTCTAAAATTCATGCTCGGTTCAGCCCCAAAAATTCACTGCTTTGGCCTAAAAATCTAGCTTTCAAATGCCACCTCGACACCCCTGGCAGCCTGCCTAACGTTTCACTGTCTCCAAGCAACACAAAACAGACCATGAAAGCCTCCTTATTTAGCCTCTAACCATCTCCAACCTTGCCGAGCAAACCTTACAACTCAAAAACTTCAAGCCTTCAAGAAATCCCCTGCTTTAGACCCGTTATGGCAGCTCCAGTACACACCCAGAATAGCCTCCACTCACCTGCAAAACACCCTTGCTCAGTTACAGAAGAAAACCCCAATCGGACAGCCTAAATCAGTCGCATACTATAGCGTCTGAAATAGCCCACTTCAGCCTCTTTTTACGCCTCTGCTTCTGTCTCTTCAAAGCCAAAATGAGGCTTCTTTTCTCCTTCAATTTCTTGTACTCGAGAATGAAGCCCTCTATTCTCATTGAATGCAAACTCCTTAGTGGAGTTAGGTGAAATGGAAATGGCTTTTTCAAGAAGCCAGTGCCTACCTTGTAAGTTCATCAAACAAACCTAACATGCTTCTACACAATATGAAACATGTTAAATAAATAAAAGCGAAAGCGACAGGATCTAACCTCCAGTCATTGCACTCTGTAACTTTGCTGTTGAAGCGTTTTTCGAATTTGACGACAGGATTCTTCACCTTATTTGAGTCTTCCAAGCACTCAAAAACCTCACTAGATGGCGTGTTTTTCTGAGATTAACGTACTTAAGGACCGGAAGGTGCCCTCTTTTATTACTAACGAGAGCATGCTAATTATGGCAATAAAATCACGTTTTAACCATCACAAAATCGTGTGTTAATAGCCAAATATTGAGTTGAGATTCAGTGCGAAATTATGGACCATATCCGGAATTGGTCAAGCAAATATTTATTTCCATAATAAGGAGATATACTAACATTCTCCTACTTGGTCCATATATTTCACTTATAGAAGAAACAAATCACATGAATCATGGCGACAGATCCTCAAGTGGTGAGTATTATCTTCCATGTATTACTATGTAAAATGTTTCTAAATCAACCCATTTTTTCTTAATGAATAAACCTTATGTTTATTCTCGGTCCAAACAACAAGGATATTTCTCAAATAAAACTTTAGTGTATACAAATCAAATGAGAAACATCATAGTATTAATAAGAGTTTCAATTACAATCAAAATGTGGGACCAAGTCCCATTCTCTCTACATGATCCTTAAATTTAAACGGTGGCATGCCCTTAGTCAAAGGATCAGCTAACATCAATTCAGTGCTAACGTGTTCAGTGACCACTCTTTTATCTCTAACACGTTCTCTAATGGCTAAGTACTTAATGTCAATATGCTTACTTCGACTTCCACTCTTATTGTTCTTAGCCATGAATACCGCAGATGAATTGTCACAATATATCCTCAATGGCTTAGATATGGAGTCAACAACTCTAAGCCCACCAATGAAACTCTTAAGCCATACACCATGTGAGGTAGCCTCAAAACAGGAAACGAACTCGGCCTCCATAGTGGAAGTGGCAGTCAGTGTCTGCGTAGCACTCTTCCATGAAACAGCTCCACCGGCAAGCATGAAGATGTAGCCGGATGTTGATTTCCGGGTATCAACACAGCCAGCAAAGTTTGAGTCTGAGTAGCCAATCACTTCCAACTCATCAGTCCGTCTATACATAAGCATGTAATCCTTAGTGCCTTGAAGATATCTAAGCACCTTCTTCGCAGCTCTTCAGTGGTCCATCCCCGGGTCACTTTGATATCTACCCAACATTCCCACAGCAAAAGCAATATCAGGCTTGGTGCAGACCTGTGCATACATAATGCTTCCAACAGCTAAGGCATATGGAATGTTCTTCATCTGTTCCCACTCAAGATCATTTTTCGGGCACTGGTTCAAATTGAACTTGTCACCCTTCACAATGGGAGCTGGGCTTGGTGAACAATCTTTCATTCTGAATCTTTCCAAGACTTTATAAATATAGGCTTCTTGTGACAGACCTAATATACCTCTATGTCTGTCTCTATGGATCTTAATGCCAATGACATAAGATGCATCACCCATATCCTTCATATTAAAGTTCTTAGAAAGAAATTGTTTCACCTCACGTAGCATCCCCTTATCATTGGTTGCAAGCAGAATATCATCCACATATAGCACAAGGAAACAAATCTTGCTCCCACTGACCTTCTACTATATACATTGATCCATGATGTTCTCAACGAAACCAAATGAAGAGATGACTTCATAGAATTTTAGATACCATTGGCGGGAAGCTTGTTTCAACCCATATATGGACTTCTTGAGCTTACAGACCAAATGCTCACCATTACTAGAGGAAAAACCTTCAGGTTGTTTCATGTAAACCTCTTCCTCTAGATCACCATTTAGAAATGCCGTTTTCACATCCATTTGCTGCAACTCTAAGTCAAAATGTGCAACAAGCGCCATTATGATGCGGAGAGAATCTTTCTTAGATACAGGAGAGAAGGTCTCCTTGTAATCGATTCTCTCCTTTTGAGTGAATCCTTTGGCTACGAGTCTTGCCTTATAATGCTCAATGTTGCCTAATGAGTTAGTCTTGGTCTTAAAGACCCATTTACAGCCTATAGCCCTGGCCCCATTAGATAACTCGACAAGATCCCATACTCCATTAGATGCCATCAATCCATCTCATCCTTCATAGCGTTGAACCAAAGTTTTGATTCTTTGCTGTTCATGGCTTGTGAAAACGTCTCTGGATCATTAATGGGCCCAATATTGAAATCATACTCTTGTAGATACACAATATAATCACTAGGAATAGCTGATTTCCTTTCCCTAGTAGACCTTCTTAATGTTGGTTCAACATTCTCCGAAGGATCATGTGTTCAACTGGTTGCTCACTTAATTCTGGTGTATCCAGAGGAGCCTCGACTACTGGTAAGTTATTAGCTACTTGTGGATCTTCAACGATTGGTTGTTTAATGTCCAGTTGTACTGAAGGGACATTGTTCATGATAACCAATCCTTGACTCGAGGTAGAGGGTTGATCTCTCACAGAAACTAGGTCTTGAGATTGATCGCTCCCACTAACTAAGTCATTTTCAAGAAACTTGGCGTTCCTTGATTCCACAAATCTAGTGCTATGAGATGGACAATAGAATTTGTAGCCTTTGGACCGTTCGGCATATCCGATGAAATACCCACTTATGGTCCTAGGATCCAGTTTCTTTTCCTGTGGGCTGTAAACTCTTATCTCAGAAGGGCATCCCCAAACGCGCATATGATGCAAACTCGGTTTCCAACCTTTGAATAATTCAAAAGGCGTCTTTGGAACAGCCTCGGTCGGAACCCGGTTCAATATATACGCTGCCGTTTAAGAGCTTCAATCCACAAAGACTTAGGCAACTTCGAGTTGCTAAGCATACTACACACAATTTCCATCAAAGTTTGGTTCCTTCTTTCTGCAACACCATTCTGATCCGGTGAACCAGGTATGGTATATTGGGCAACAATCCCATTTTCTTGAAGGAACTTCGCAAATGGTCCAGGTGCTTGTCCATCTTCAGTGTATCTACCGTAATACTCCCCACCTCTATCAGTTCTTATTATCTTTATGGGTTTTCCACATTGTTTCTCTACTTCAGCCTTAAAGACTTTAAAGGCGTCTAATGCTTCGTTCTTGTTATGAAGCATGTAGAGATACATAAACCTCGAGTAATCATCAATAAAGGTGATGAAGTATTTCTGACCATATGCATCAATATCTGGACAACATATGTCAGAATGTATGATCTCTAATATGGTTGAACTCCTATTGACACCTTTCTTGGACTTGTTGGTTTGCTTACTGTCACACTCCGAAAACGTGGAAGTTTTAGGCTAAATTTTTTTTTTTACATTTAATCTTAATTTCTTACTTGGGTTGCATTCCTGCCAGTATCACATCACACAAAACATCATAGTATTTTTATAAAATATTTCATTCACATTATATTGACTTATTTCTCCAGGTAACGCTTACATTCATACGATATCGATTACATCCCAAAAGTATTATTTATTTACAAATATATGTGCCATACAAGATGTCTGGTATCAAAATATGAGTATACCTTACGTAAGTACAAAAAGTAGTCGGAGGAGAGACGTATCCCTCAGTCTACATCATATGCGCAACAGGCAAAGAGATGATTACTGCAAATAATCTGGTAGAGTAGGGGGTGAGCTTTTTGGAAAGCCCCGTAAGAAATGCATCTAAAATAGTTATAGCATCTATATATTTGCAGAAAACAAATGCCATAATAATGCATTTCATACTTTCAAACATTGTATGAATTCTTTAATACATATATATCAAAATTCATACTTGATCAAACATGCATCTTACTTTAAAAATTTAAATTCAAAATTAATAAAACATATCATACAGTTCATGGAGACTAGGCAGAATCATATAGCCAGTATGCGGGTCATGACACTTACTTCTTCCTCTGAAGAGGGAACGGAATACCTATGGCCATGGTATGGGCTGTAGACCTGATCAGAGTCGTACAGCGAACATACACCACGAAGGACCAACATACCCACAAAGGATGTAATCATACACAATGTGGGCGAGGATATGCACGACGTGGCTAAACTTATGCCACAATGTGGCAAGCATGACAGGCAGTAACATAAACTATAGGAAGGCCTTAGTCTCAAAACTTACTTTCATACAATTGATATAAAATAGTAAGGACCGGGCGTGCTAGGGTCTAAGTTAGCCTGGGGTTTGCCACTCCGATACCTTTTCGGAAAACATATTTATTTCATATCATACTTAAAACATTATGGAAAAATATACATAGAAGTTATAAAGTTTCATTTAACAAATTAAAAGATCATGGAATTAACTTCGGAATAAAATTCATGCTTCAGGCATTTCTTTAAAATTTACGATGAAAGTAAAAGACACCATCACAACTTTAAATTACATCCCTTACCTCAGTACACTGTAGAGCAATGCCTTATGTTGCACCCATGTGCTTCCTATCTCTCCGAATTATAAACTGCAAAGTAACAGTTTTACTGTAATTAATTTTCAGTATAACTTATGAAAATTTCCTTTGCTTATCTAGCTCCTATTTATCTCATCATTACTTATAATATTAATATTTCCTATGATTTTCTCATAGGTAAATATTTTATTTACTTTTCCTTTCTTGTTCTGGCCTTCTATGCTTTTCTCTCTTATTGTTTCTTGTCCAATCCGTGAGCTTCTTTTCTTTCTATTTTTTGCTCACGTTGGTTCAACATTGGCTGGATGTTTTATTCCCTTACATTGCATATATACAAGTATATGTAAATATATACATATACATATAAATATATAATATATATATATATATTTTACTTCATGGCTATTTGGTCAAGTCAACTCAACCTTACTTTCTTTCATTTTCCTTTTCTTTTGTTTGCCTGTACATAACGTCCAGCCAAGGTTTTGTTTTTCTTCTTCCTTCTTTATTTCCAACCTACGTAAGCTTCTTCTTGTATCTATATTGTAGCTATCATATAGTACATCCTAGGTTGTTAAAATTCTATCATTCACACATGTGTAGTCAACCCTAAACTCAACCTTTACCCTTCTCTTTTATTTTCCTGTTATATTGCTGTCCAACCGACAGTTTATTTCTTTCTTTTCTGTTCTGCAGTTTCACGTTGGCTTCCCCTTTTTTTTTTCTCTATATATGGTCACATCTAGTACACTTCTAAGTCACCAAAATTTAGTGTTCATACCTACAAAAGTCAGCCATGCCACACTATTTTTTTTCCACATTTTCGGCTGCACATTAACCACCCGATTTTCTCCTATTTCTGGCTGTACTAACAGCCTCTTTTATTTCTGTCATCAGCCATATTTGTTGACCATAATATTACTTCCTTTCTTTGCTTTTATTTTCCCTTGCTCACGTGACTCTTACTTAGCCTATGAAATACGTTTGTTTTGTTTCTTTTTAAAGTTCCATTTCTGTTTTCGGTCCATGACTATTTTGCATTCCATCTTCACGTAAATCACCATCAACATCATCTTTGTTTTCATTCTAAATCCTCCTAACTGAGCTAGGGTTTTCATTCTATATATATTTACTTCAAACAAGGCTGTAACCAACATATTCTTGCTCACTAAAGCTATAATTTAAGGAACAATCATTTTAAAACTAATGCTGGAATTTTACCTGTATAAAGAAGTAATTTGAGCATGTAAATCTCTTCCTGTTTTGAAGATTTTTGTGCCAGCTTCTTTGAGGTTTTGGAAGCTTAATTTCCAAGGTTTGTTTTCCTTCCAAAAGCTCGGTTTATTCACTAAAGGTTATGCATGGTTTTGCTATGGATAGAAGGCTATACGGTTGTAAGAAAACAAAGCAATTTTCGATGGTGATAATGGCTGGAGATGAATTCACGATGGGAAGAGAATTATATAGCACAAAAATATATATTTGTTGGACTTTTTGCCAGCTTCATTAAAAGCCCTCTTTATTTCCTATCTCTTTTCTTTTGCTTATTGCTTATCTTCCAGTCGGACTACACTTCTTTCTGTTACATTTCTTTCTTTCCATGCAGCCCCCACGTTTTTTTTGACTTCTATGCCAACGTTTTGCAGCTAATAAATTTTCTATCTTTCCTTTTCTTGTCTGCTTTTATGGTTCTTCGATGGAGCAAGGAAGATTAACAAGAAAATCAATATTCCTATCAACCTAAGAAAAACGTGGGGAGACTTTCCTTTTTGTCTTCCTTTATTGTTTATTTGTCTTTTCTTTTCTCTTGTTTTGATATTGCTCACTTGTCCAACCGAAATTACACTTTCTTTTCTTTGTTTAATTTTGTTTCTTCATGCCGCCACTACTTTTCTGTTTTGTCCAAATCAAAATTTCCAATATCCATTTAATTATTTATACAATCATTGTATGTAGTATTTTCCATACCTATATTTTTCATCTAAATTTAAAATTTTCTATATGAGAGACACTATTCTTTTATATTTAATTCCTCAAAATATTATCAATAACTTCTTTATTGATAATTAATTCATATAGATGTACAACTATAGTATAAGATAACGAGTTCTCACACTTACCCTTAATGCAATCCACACAAGTGTCGAAATCAGTAAAATCGAGAGTACTAAGTATTCCGTCATTTACCAATCTCTTAATTTTATTTATGAAGATATGACCTAATCTCTGGTGCCATAACGTGGAGGAGTCCTCATTCATAACGCATCTTTTAGTGCCAGTTTGAACATGCAAGGCGTTATGAGCAGTGTCATTTTGCAAATCAATAGAGAAAAGACCATCACATAAGGTACCATTCCCAACAATATCAGAATTAAAATATATCAATACTGATTTATTTGAAAATTGAAAGGAATATCCATAAGGTACCAGCCTAGAAACAGAGATTAAATTTCTCGAGAAACTAGGAATATAAAAGGTCTTTTCCAATTGCAAAACAAAATCACTCCTAAGAACTAAAGTGCATGTTCCAACGCCTTCAACACGCGAGCGCATCTTGTTTCCTGAATAGATGCTCTCCTCATTTCCCACTGGCTTCCTTAGGTTTGTCATACCCTGTAAGGAAGTCGAAATGTGAATTGTAGATCCAGAATCAATCCACCATGTGTTATGATTAACCTCGACCATATTTGATTCAAAACAAACATATGAGAGTGGATTACCTTTCTTAACGAGCCACTGCTGAAGCTTGGCACAGTCCTTCTTCATGTGTCCCTTCTTTTTACAGAAGAAACACTTGGACTCTTTCTTAATGTCAATTTGGGCAGGGATTTTCCCTTTTCCCTTGTTCTTGGCTCGATCTTTCGTCTTTCCTTAGCTTGCAAAAAATGCACTTTCACCGATTCCATAAGCAGCCTTCCCTCCTCTTGAACACACATGGTCATCAATTCATTGATGGTCCACTTATCCTTATGTGTGTTATAGGATATCTTGAATGGTCCGTACTGCTTTGGTAGAGTGTTCAATATGTAGTGCACAAGAAAAGACTCAGACATCTCCACCTCTAGCTTCTTGAGTTGGGCCGCTATATCTCTCATGGCCATTATGTGCTCGCGCACTCCTTTGACACTGGTGAGCCTCATCAATGAGAACTTCATTATCAGGGTGTTGGCCAACGCTTTGTGTGAAGTGACAAATTGATCATCTATGGCCTTCAGTAAGGTCCTAATGTTGGTATGCTGTTCGACAGAACCACGTATCCCAGCAGATATCTTTGTCTTTATATACATGACACTAAGGCGATTGGATCGCTCCCAGCGTTCATGTAAAGTTACTTGAGTAGGAGTGCTGGTCTCAGTCAATACGGGCTCGTCTTTCCTTATAGCATAGTCTATATCCATGCACCCTAATTGGAGGAGAACTCTCTCCTTCCAAACCTTGTAGTTCTCTCCATCCAGCTCGGGAACTTCTAGGTTAATACTAGCCTGAGGAAACACTGCATATAGAAAATAAACATGCTTATGTATTTAGAATTTTTGAGGCAAACTTAATTATATTTACCAATGTAAACATATTTTATTAATGAATCTTAGACATAAAACTTGCTTCTGGGCTAAAGTTCTAATTCTAATAGATTCATAACATAATGATAAAACTATCAAATTATATCATTTCCTAATTCCTGTGGGTAAATTAAGAAACTAATTTGATATTTTATCCTAATTAGTTATAAAATTATAGTAAAAATTCCTGTGGGATAAAATTTATTATAACCTTATAACTAATTACAATTTATGTCTAATATCATTATGTGATTTTATAAATATAATTTTACTTAATTAAGGTTGCTGTGGCTAAGCCCTAATTAAATAAATTATAAACCACTTAGACATATTGGTAAAATTCTAAGTTTATTCATATTTTAAAAATTGCAATTAACACAAGGCAACTTTAATTCCAAATAATATGAATAACTTAGCTACATGTGCTTCTAGTATAAAAAATAACAAAATTATACATATTCAAAATGAGCACATATACACATTTAAATCAAATTTTCATAATTTAATCATAATTTTATGATAATTTTCACAAAATCATTCAATTAAAAATTACAGCATTTATAAAAATTTCAAATTCATGAAAAATCCTCATAAAATCCAAAATAATGAGAAGTTTCATAATTATATTAATTTTGTGAAAATAATCCAATTATTCATAAAATTATGAAAATTACAGAACTGAAAATTTGATATAAAACTATCAAAAATATAATTATTTGGCCTAAATTAAATAATTTCAATTAATTAAATTAAATAAATCCTTAAGGCCCAAAATAAATAAACCAAATGGCCTTTTATTTAATTTATATGTCCAAATAATTAACCAAGTGACCCAAAATAAATGGACCAAAACAAACCAAATAAAGAAACCCAAATTGTGGCCCAAACCGGATGGCCCAAGTTTCTTTCCGTTTTTTTTGAACAGTGCGGTTGCATTGTACAACCAAAGCGGGCGTGTGATACCACGCGCCCGCTTTCCACTACCGGGCGCATGGGATACACGCGCCCGCATAATCACCCTCGGGCGCGTGAGCAGAACATCATCAGGCGCGTGGATCTCACGCGCCCGATTCCAACCCTTTCTTCTTCGCCCGAACGGGCATTTTTGTAGAAATTTGGGTCTTTTCGACCCGACCCAGTATAAACCCCTTCAAACAGTCCCATTTTTCATGTATTTTTCATCCCTAGAGCTCTCCAACAATAGATTTAAAATATTTAAGCCAAAAATACATGAAAACAGAATGGGTTTCAAAAAATCGGAGACTTAAAGTTTCAAAATATGGGTTTTTTAGCTTGTTTCTACAGAACTCTAACAAGATAGAGGTTAAACTACGGCTCTGATGCCAAATGTAAGTTTATCAAACAAACCTAACATACTTCTACACAATATGAAACATGTTAAATAAATAAAAGCGGAAGCGACAGGATCTAACCTCCAGTCATTGCACTCTGTAACTTTGCTGTTGAAGCGTTTTCCGAATCTGACGACAGGATTCTTCACCTTATTCGAGTCTTCCAAGCACTCAAAAACCTCGCTAGATGGTGTGTTTTTCTGAGATTAACGTACTTGGGGACCAGAAGGTGCCATCTTTTATTACTAACGAGAGCATGCTAATTATGGCAATAAAATCACGTTTTAACCATCACAAAATCGTGTTTTAATAGCCAAATATTGAGTTGAGATTCAGTGTGAAATTATGGACCATATCCGGAATTGGTCAACCAAATATTTATTTCCATAATAAGGAGATATATTAACATACCTCTCATTCTCGTCGCCTCTCCCTTCTTTTTTTCTTTCTCTTTTTTATTTTATTTTATTTTTTTGACAGAGGACGTGAGTCCTCTGCCATTTTTATTTAATTTCCTGCTCCCACTAATCTAGGAGCAGGTGAAGCCTGTTGGCTTCCTTTGGAAGCCAACGGGTACATTTTATTATTTATTTATTATTTTTTTGTTTTATATATATTTATACTTTATATATTATATTTCTCATACAATATATAATATATATTTACTATCCTACTTAAATGTGGATAGGATATATATATATATCTCTATTTTCAAGTCAATATATATATTAGATTATTAGTAGTACGTATATATTTTGTTTATTCTTCTTTTATTTAAATTCATATATATATTGTAGACACCCCATTTTGTCCGGGGTCTTGAATATTATTGGGCTTATCGAGATATTTTTAATCAAAGTTTGAAACTAAATAAATTTTAATATGAGTTTAATGCTCTTTTAGAGTTTAATTAGACTTTTGGATATGAAACTATGATTTTGGACTTAAGATTAGATTTGGACTTTAGGCCCGGTGATTAAAGGACCAATTTTTATATTTAAATTTAGTTTTGAATATATTTTACATTTATTAAGGAAAAATAAAAAATGAAAATTAAAAAAAATCAAGGAAACAAAATAAAAGGGGAAAGTCAAACTTGTATTGCAAATTGTGGAATAAAAAATCAAATCTTTTGGTTTTAAAAACTTTGGACAAATCTAGAATTAATTAAAAGGATCAAATTAGAATTTGTTTATGGAAAGCTTTAAAAGAAAAGATGTCAATGTTGAGATTATGGGATTAATGACCAGGAAAAATCAAGGGAAATGAAGATTAATATGAGGAGAAACAATCATGATAAAAAGGGAGGAAAAAGAAACCCTAGAAAAGACCTGGGAAAAAACCCTAGCAAAGAAGAAAAACCGAGAGAAAACCTAGAAAAGAAAACCTAGAGGAAAGAACCGGAGGTGGAAAAAAAAAGACCGAGAGAAAAAAAAAGAGAAAACCCACGGGGGCTGCCTTTCGAGACCGTTGGTTCTCGGCTGTCTTCACTACTTGCATTCTTCTTAGCTCATCATTGCCCCACCTCTACCCGTACCTCTGCCTCTGTTCATCATCACCATCTCAGCCTCCCGGACCACTGCTGCTACTACGTACTCACTGCTTATCACCATCAAACCACACTTCCATCATCAACCATCGTTCCCTGCCACCGGTGCTGCCTCTCCATTGCTGCTGCGTTTCGATCCCTGTCCATTATTCTTCTGCTGTGTCCATCATCACCTCATCCCGCTCCCCGCTGACTTCCCTGCACTGCCAAGCCATCCTGCACAGCACCACCATCACTGTACCTCCGTTCCTCTGTCGCCCGCGCAGCCTCCAGCATTCGTCCACCACCATCATCACGAGGAGGAACGTGTACTGCAAAAGGCTGCTGCGTTTCAGTTTTGTCGTGGAGTGTTGGAGGCTGTTGTTTGACTGAGGCTGTGTAGAAGGCTGGAAGCAAGAGTGGCGTGGTTGGCTTGCCGTTCGTGAAAGCAGAGCGGACGATGTACGTGGAATGTGCTGCTGCGTGGCTGATGGTGCGTGCATGATGTGAAGACATGTCTGGAAACGGAGGAGCATGAAGGCAGAAAACTGACCAAGAAACAAGCTGAAAAACCAAGAGCGATAGGGAGAAGAAAGGAGAAGCTGCTCACATTGTTACCACCTCATTTGGCTAACCCTTCTAAGCCATAAGAACGTTGGAATGGCTGTTGTTTAGAGTTGCAGTATTCGGCTGGAACAAGGGAGACGTGAGGTAGTAAAATTGACCAGAAAGCTAGTGTTGTTCATTGCACAGGTAAAGTAACTTTGGTTTTTTTTTATAAGCTATCATTTTTTTATTTTATTCTTTTGCTTTTGTTTTTTTTGTTTTTATATATTTGCTAATATGATATCATTTATTGTTTTCCATTTTGTTTTTTTGACTTTTAATGCATGACATATTTACAATTTTAATTAACTTGCTAATATGCATTTCACGTCCTTGCTAGTAGGATGTTAGTAAATTTAATTACTTATAGTTGTTAGGGTATATTAAATTAATTAGTTTAGTTAATTAACTTGTAGAATGTAATTAAATTAAATATCAAATTTATTGGACTAATTAAATGGAGTAATAAAAGTGAATAATTGACTAATAAAAATAACTTGCTTAGTTTATATGGTTGAATTATTTTGAATAAATAATGCTAAAGATCTTACGCTATTGAGTTTATAGTTAATTACAAAAAAAATAATAAATATGTATAGTAAAAAGTAATTATGATATTAAAAATTAAAACAAACTAAATTCCGACGATGGAACTCCGAGGGGATTGCGATTGAGCAATACTCTCAGATATCTTGAGGTAAGGAAGTTCTTTTTAAGTCTTACCAGCTTGATGGAAGATTTAAAAAGATATTTCCAATATTTAAAATTCAAATTTATTATTAGAAATTGAAATAAGAATTAGTTAAGATTAACTATAACCTAAAAGAATAAATAATAAAATTAAAAATTAAGAATTATAAAAATTAACATATTTAGAAATTAAAATAGAATAAAAATAATAAAACATACAAATTATCCGACGATGGAATTCTAAAGGGACTACGCTCGAGTAGTACTTTTAGATATCTTGAGGTGAGGACATTTCTTTTAGGTCTTACCAGCTTGATGGAAGATCTAAAGGGATATTTCCAATATTTAATAAATCAACTTAATTATAAAAATAAAAATTAAATTAGATTAAAAAATAGTAAATTAAAATTAAGTTTATTATAATAAAGAATAAAATCAAATTAATAAATTAGAATTAAAATTAGGAAAGATTTAAAATAAATAGAAATTAAATTAAATTAAATATTTTAATAAATGTGAATTATTCCGAGGATGAAATTTAAAGGAAATTGCGATTGAGTAGTTTCTTTAAAAATTCCTAAAGTGAGAAAGTTTCTTTAAGGTCTTACCAGCTTGATGGAAGGTCTTTAAGAAAATCTTCAATATCAAATAATACATGTTTATTTAAAGATATAAAAATATATGAAAATAATAATTTATATAAGAATAATAATAATCATAATAGAATAAAATAAGATAAAATAATAAGTAGAAATGGGATAGGAGTCAAAATAAGGTTTGCATAAAATATGGAAACAATCCGACGACGGAGCCTCTTCAAGAAAGGCGATTGGTCCTACTTGAATACTCTTGAGGTGAGAAAAACTTTTAGGTTATCCAACCAGCTTGATGGAGGAGACTTAAAAGATTTTTCAATATTTAATTATATCGAGATTAAAGTAGAAGGCAAAATTAAGATGACCTTAGATCACTTGGTACCATTTTAGGATGGGCGTTGTGAGGGTGCTAATCCTTCCTCACACGTAACCGTACTCCCAAACTTAGAACTCTTAACGTAGACCAGGCCTTATCCTTAGTTTGAATAGGTGACCAATCACACCTAGGTTAGAATGGTTGGTGGCGACTCCGTAGTTTTGTGTCTAGCTATTAGGTTTCCCCCGAAACTTGATACGTTACGACATATATATATTATACTTAATAAGTATATATTATACTTAACATGTGTATAAATATATATTCTTTATGTATTATATATATATATATATATATATATATATACACTCATGTCTATCATGTCTAATTATCTTTCATTTAGTTGAATATATATTAATTTATTTTGTTTCTTTTACTATGTAATCACTCACAACATATACACTTAGATTTTGTAAGGCATTTATATATTCACTAACTTGTTTATTATTGTATAATTTATCTATTTATTTGTTTTTTTATTAAATTAATATAAACTAATATAAATTAATATATCATGAACTTATTTATATAAATGCTATATATTTATTAATCATTTATTGTTAAATACACTAATTCCACCTTTTGATTTCATTACTTAAGATAATACAAAATTTCAGAACACTCTCAACGCTTAGTTTATTTAATTTCTTCGTTTATATACAAACTCGATACAGAAAATTCGCAGTCTTCACATTCTCCCCATCTTAGGAAATTTGGTCCTCCAAATTTTTCATATCCAACTGAAAATGGTGAGGGTAGTTCTCTTACTATATTCTCTATATTCATATACTTTAGAGTTCGTCAAATATCAAGATCTTACTCACATATTACCACTTGTTACAAGGATCATAACATTCATATTAACCTCAAATTTACCATTCTTTCACAACTTGCTATCTCTTACATTGTGACAACACATTCTTATAATCCAGAATCCACCAAACTGAGCTAAGATCAATGTCATAACAAACGATTCTAAGTGTCTTATCCACACAATCTTAACTTTCATATCAATTGTTTTCTTATATGACATATCCTAATACCCTTTAATAATCATTCAAGGATTCACCTTTTTACAACATGTTGTGTTTAATCTCAACTCTACCAATATAGAGCTTGCAGATCCTTTGGTTTTCAACATTCACATCTTTCTAACCCAATAGGTTAAACCCAAATAGTTTTAAATAGTCAAATGTTTTCACTATCCATATAGTTTCCAAATCAAATACTTTCTAATTCATATTGTTTTCGGAGTCATATTTCAAATTCCACACAATTTTCAAAACTTGACTAGACCATGCATTCAATTGAGTCGTATACATTTTAGGCAAAACAAGTTTATTAGCATAAGGCTGTCCAAACTTCTCCTTAGTTTCAAAACTAAGGCTTATAAAACAATACTTACTAAACGGCTTATTGTATAGCTCAAACTTTGGGCAATCACATAACTTATTTCTTAGGCCAACAATGCAATGTCACGTTGTTGTCGTTTCCATCAAACACAATTCTATCATGAGCTCGGGGTTGGTGTATCATATCAGTCCCCATGCCATGATGACCTTAGATCTTGCACTTAGCAGTCATTAGTTCTAACTAAGTTTCTTGTCTGCCTCCAACCACCCTTTTTCTCTTAGCCTTGCATTCATATTCATAGTGGGCCTGAGTCTTCTCCAAGTCTGGCTCAACAAATTAGGCCATCTTTATGGCCTATATATAAGACATTATGTGCAAAGCCGCTAGTTTGCCCTTAATGGAGGGCTTTAAACCATCAACAAATCCTTTGGTCTTTCTTGCCTCATTCTATGCTATATCAGGTTCGCAGTTACATAAGGAGATGAAGCAGGACTTATATTGGTCTCTGGTTATAGTGTCTTGGATTACCTTAGGAACTCCTCTTGCTTCCTTTGTTGGGCACTTTCTGAAAGTACTACTCATTAGAAGCCTCAAGAAATGCTTTTCATGTGATGGTGGGATTTTTGATTCCACAACACTATCTTGGCCAACTCCCATCAATGTTTGGCCTCATTCTCAAATATATAGGTAACCAATGTCACCTAATCTTCTGAACTATACCATATGATTTCAAATACTTTCTCCATCCTCAATAGCCATATCTCGGCTACCTCTGGATCTTTCACCTGTTAAACATCATAAGGTTTATCCTTTGGAATGCCTTGAATCAAGCTGTTTGCCAACCCACATCATGCAACAGTAGCAGAGGTGCTACCTATTGCGAAGGTGCCCTCCCATTTTTTTTTTGAGGTTATAGAGCCAACTGATTGATCAGTGGAGACAAAGTAGCCTGCAACTGCTATGTGCCTTAACCGCTTCCAAATTGTCCTTCAAATATAGCAGCAAAGTTAACTAAGCTCTGCTTCCAGTGCTCGAACCTGGTGTCTGGGCTCGGAAGCTGTAAAGAAGATGGATGCGACTGAGCTTATCTGTCACGACCCGAAAGCCACAACAGTACCTCTTACTTGTACGAACGCGTAGAAATTAAGGCTAAATTTTTTTCGATTTCCTATACTTGTTTTGTCTAAGTGCAATGTAGTGAATTTTGTTTCGGGACGTTAACTCCCTCGCCTATTTTTATCACTTTACCCAGGTTAATTTTCTGCATAAAATTTACAAATAATTTCCAGCTCATGCTTCCCAGAATAACAGTTGATTATATTCTAGCATTCCTATAACCAAGTTCATTTCCAATTCATGACATTTCATCTTATGGTTTACATTTTTCCTACTTGGCCACTTGTTCATGCTATTCAATCAACATATCCATACTCATGCAAAATCAACAATTCTATACCTCCATCTTTACTATAGTCTAGATAGCAGTCTCTATATTAGATTACATCCCATCTAAGTACTGAATCAAAGACAGCCTGAATTGATAATAGATACAAAAGAAGATTGTGTATACCTAATTGTTCACAAAAATCTCCTTGGAGAGTTGGGACTATATTTCAAGCTTAGGACTATTCGGAAAGCTCCGAAATACTCCTCCAACCTCGTGTTCAATATGAAAAATTTAAATAGCGTTTAATGAGCAAGGCTCAGTAAGTCATTTATATAAGTGTAGAGTTAGAATTATACTGTTCTAATGCCATGCATGATATCATGTGAGAAGAATTCATTATTGATCGTTTTCTTATTCATCATGTAGCATTTACATATTGTATTTCCAATTCAATCCAACTATGCTTCAACATGTCATTAGATGTCTAAGTCTTGAAATCATAATATGATCTTGAACATGTAATCATGAATGAAGTGGCTACAGGCATAAAACATATAATACATGTTCTTTTAAACAAGTTCAAGACATAAGAATATCAATGCATTTCAGTTGTCCTTTTAAGACATGCTTGAAATTTGCAAGCTTTTACATTTCATGTCAAATATACTTTTTGAAGCATATTTCATATCACATATACTTTTTGAAGCATATTTCATATCGCATATACTTTTTGGAGCATATTTCATATCACATATACTATCAAAATACATTTCATATGCTATAAATCCATATCGAGTTTAGAGTTCATTTTCGTTTCAAAGCCATACTCTAAACTTCATTTCGTATCATTTGAGAGTAGGCTAGATCCCTATCTCTCTATCAATAATAACTTAGTTCACTGTAGCTAGCAGTGAAGAATCGTATCATCGTCCCCTGGAAACCACTAGGGCACTATCTATGGCCATAGACCTCATGTCTCTCAGCCCCACTGATCAGGCGAGACTGAGACCTGTCCACGACTATTGTCGGACAAGCATCTATGCCTAATGAGTAATCTCCAATTAGGCGGCTTCCACTATGCTTTATTGAATTTAATTCTCTTAGGGTGCCTATAGTCTTATCAAGCATTCAATCTTTCTTATGAAAATAGTTCAATGTACGTAATACTTTTCTTAAGATCATTTACATATATATATATATATATATATATATATACGTACATATGTGAAAAACTATAATTTCATTCTTTTCAAAACCATTCAAGCATCCAAAGTATTCTTATAAATACGATAAGAATAAATCATTTCGATTTTCATGTATAGTAGTAAGGCATGCTTAATGGCAATAAAATTTAAGAAAATGAAATAAAAACCATAAAATGACATGCTCATGAATGGCATGAATGCTTATCATTTCATCTCATGCTGTTTATACCATATCGATTCATTTCCGGTTAATATCTCACCCCTATGGTACTTTATCGAGTCTAATACGTACCTGCATTTCGTTTTCGTTAAATCCAAAGCTTTCAGTGTTCAAATCATCTTATTGTAGGATTCACTCCTATACAGGATAATCCTACTTCTACGTTATATAAACGTCTTACCTAAGGCGAGGTTAGTTCGAGCGTGTCCCGTGTCCAGCTAGACCGTTCCCGTCGTCCTCCCATCGTGCTACACCTTCACAATAACAATCCGACTTAACAACGTCTAGCCCATTTCCATATACTTGAAAATTTAACTTCCAACTTAATACGCATATATATATTAATATTCATATGTATACATACATATATATATACACACACTTAACATGAATTTAATTCAAATTCTCAAACCAGTTTATTTCATCTTCGTACTTCTCTCTCTCTATATATATATCTCCTTTCTTTCTAACCCTTTTTCTTTTCCTTTCCTTTCTTTTCTTTTCTTTTCTTTGTCTCTTACCTTGTTTTCAAATAAGTAGCATATATATACATATATATATATTTTCATACATATATATATTTAACACTAGTATAATAAAATTTTTAAAATCTACTATATATCTTTATATATGTTCTACACATACATATATTAAATCTACTATATATCTTTATATATGTACTATACATACATATATTTATCTATTTCCTTGTCTTCAAGCAAGTAATATATATATATATATATATATATATATCTTTAACATTAATAAATATTTTTCTCATCTCCATGTACACAAATATATATTTTCATATATATCTTTTTTCTTTTTATTTTGTTTTTCCTTTCCTTGTTTCCTACCTTGTCTCCAAGAAAACAATATATATATGCACACTCACACACAGATATATATATATATGTATTTATATATTTAACATTACTATAATATAGTTCTTAACTCTATTCTTCTCATCTCTATATATACAAATATATATTTATATATATAATTTCCTTCTTGTATTTCTTTTCTTTTTAAGTTCTTTTCCTCTTTCTTTTATTTCATTTCTTTTTCTTTTATTTTTACCTCAATGTCTAGGCAACTTGGAGAAGAACACCACCACCTACGGCAGTCCTTGGATGTCGGCTATAGCCACCACCCCAATGCTGCTAGTCTTAGCCCTCGTACGTCTCTTGCTTAGGGCTGGAAACACCCAAGCTAACCACCAAAAACCCTTTTTTCGTTCAGCCTCCTTAAACCCTAACCTAACCTTTAAAAATCGTAGCCCTTTTTTCCTTCTTATTTTTCAGCTCACGACACTAACAGTACAGCCCTCGCTATTACCTTATACTTGACCTGTAAATGCCATGCACAGCCTCCTTTTGGCTTTTGTTCTCAAGTCTGAAAATGCACGCCAATGGCATTCCTAAAATCCTTTCAGTGCTCACCTTGTTGCTGTAGTGTTTGTCTTCATCTTGAGCCGTCAGTTTTTGTTGCTCGATACAGCTTTGGTCTTCAACCCCCTTCAATGGCGTGATGGTCGAATGGCAGAGGAGGAACAGCCAAGAAACGATTTGAAGGAGATGGGTTGAGAAGGAGAGAGTAACAGTAGCAAATTCCTTTTTGACCGAAAAGAGTAGGGCCCAGCTAGGAGATGAGAAAGAGCAAAAGAAATATTTTTCAAATGTAGTAAAAGAGATAGTGGGAGTTGTCTGACGAGATTGGATGTTTTGATGGAAAGTTTCCATCAACTCCAAATTATATTATTGTTTATTTCCTTTTATATTGTTAATATTATTATATGGTTTATTTAGTCTTTCATTATTTAGTTCTTATAGATCTTGTATATATGCATAAACATATATTTATTTCGTCATTTTTTTTAAGATAACATTCTTTTATATCTTATATATATATATATTCTATACATATATATATATCTCATATATATTTATTTATTTCCTTGTTCTTACAACTATGTTTTGTAGCTATATTCGTATATTCCCGAATATGTATACGTATATGTATATATATATTTTAATTTCATGCATGTACTTTGCAATGATACATGTACATATACACACTTATCTTGTATATATATTTTACGTCCTTTGATCATACATATATGCGTGTGTATATGTATATATATATATATATATATATATATTTTACACTTTATAATTCGTATTTATCTTATATTTCACATTAATCTCGGATATTTGATTTCTATGAATACGTACTATAATCTTGTACTCAAAATCTAATAAGTACATTACCTCTTTATGTTTGCTAGATTACATAAGAGGTATTCATTTAGCTAAAAATTACGGTTCTCACATTATCTCGCTCGTAGGAGTCATCTATAACCTCTTCTCAGGTTTCTATCTTGTATTCCATAAGAGAAACATATGCATTTAAAATAGCTCTTGTATTATTGAGCACTTTATATTCAAGCAAAGACAATACTTGGGGTAACTATCCAATCCATACCAAAATGAAACCAATGTCATAAATGTGCAACAATATCGGATCTATTATTAGGTTTCTCTCACCTTCACTTTACACTAACGTTACGCACACTCTTTCATCTAAGATTTCCTTGAAAGGAGTGTTAATAAACAATAGATAATATAGAGGTTTCGACTCTATATGCAACCCACTAACAAGTGCAGTTGATGAAGGTGATGGAGTCGAAAGTGGAATCGGCTGTTTCTGAGCCAATCTCCCAAACTTACTTTCTATGCTTAGTCTCCTCTTTTGAGTTAAATCAGAATACAAACTTGTATTAAGAGCAGATCTAATATAAGCCGATAATGGTAAGTTACATGCAGATATTACACAATACAAGGGATGTAACACTAATAACGATCTCATGACACTGACACGTACTAGACAAATCTTGCTCTGATACCATTAAATCTGTCACGACCCGGAGTTCGCGACGTACACTTATCAATCACACTTATACTGTTTTCCCAAATTTATGAACTAAATTTTTCTTTTTACTTTAAGGTTTGTATTCGGTGTCAGTGTCGCTTCTAATCTAACTTCGCATTTCTTAATTCGATTTACATTCACCATTTAATTTACTATCTCTTAAACAACTCAACTTGATTATATTTTAATTCAATATTAAATTGGTAAAAGAAAAAGATCGAAAACTCCCCCTTATATAAAATCGATTTTCCTCAGTTAATTAACCTGCAAAAAGATATATTTTTCAATATCATATCTCAACTCTACAATCCACAGTTTACATTATTATACACTACACAATCCTAGAATCATCAATTAACATTTTCACCTTCCATAAAATTCGTAGTTATCATACCACAAGCATATATCGAATAGTACTTAATAATCATTCTAGTCTATAATAATCTAATGCGATCCTAAGTTACATCCCAAAATGTTTCTAATAAACATGTACTGTGCATTGCATAATGTCTATACATGATAACTAACATAATGTATAAAATTTCATATACCTTAAAATAACAAAAGCAGCGCTCGAAGGACTTAAACAAGTATCACTACTAGGTATAATCCCCAAGGCCCACACAGAAACTTTGGGCGTGGACTTTAGCTTGTGTGATTTGCGATGATGTTAGAAATGGGTGAGCAAAACCACGGCTCAGTAAGTGGCTTAAGTAAATGCATGTTAGTCTCATGTCGATCTACATGCACGTGTAGAAAACAATGTTGAAGTAACAAGTAAGCATGGTGTTTAAACATGGTCTTAAGACAAATACTTTCTTCGTGCACTTCAGTTTTAAAACGCTTTCAATTTGCACTTTATTTAAATCAAACTTACTATGCATTCCGATCAAATCGATTAATTATGCATTTCGCTTAAATTCAACACACCACGCACTTCGATAAAGCCAAAACATCATGCACTTTGATAAATCAATTACTTTGCACTTTAATAAATCGATTACTATCCATTCGTTTTAAAATCAATATTTATGCACTTTGAGAAATCAATTAATGTGCATTCGTTTGAAATCAATAACTATACATTTTCTATAAATCAATTAGTTCACAAAACGATAATCAATAAACATTAGGTGTATAGCCTTGATTCATTGAAAACAATTTAAAAAACGATCACCTATCACTTTAGGCGTAAGCCTTAATTCACCTAAAATGATTTCAAACATATCATTTTCACTTTAGGCAGAAGCCTCGATTCACTAAAATTGATATCAAATCGATCATTTGTCACTTTTAGGCATAAGCCTTAAATCTCTTAAAATGATTTCAAATCGATCACTTTTCACTTTAGGCGTAAGCCTCAATTCACTAAAATTGATATAATAATAAAACAGTGGCATGTAGAGTTTAGGCAATAATCCTCAATCAATCAATCAGTCGATATCCATCCTAGCTAGCGATGGAATGGTGTCGCAAGCAACACTAAATCTATGGCCATAGAACAATATCTAGTCTCGCTGATCAATCGAGAGCTGGAACTTGCCTGCTGGTTTTCCAGACAAGTAACAATCTACCTAGAGCACTAGGCTCGATAGGTACAATACAATAGTCTAGAGCACAAAGCTCGATAGATGGGCAATAAGACATAGAGCTAAGCTCGATATGCTAGAAATGACCCAAAGGTCATAGGATATGCCTGCACTAAAAAACAATTTGAAATCAATTTCCTCGTGTAGCACTTGGCTTCCACGAATTCCAAATCACTATTAATCAGTTTTTGAGTTCCAAATATAAAGAACTTTAGATTTATTTCAAATTTCAGTTCAAACCAAGACTTTGCAAATATAAAATATGATGCAAGTCATTAAAACATAAATATTAAGTAATTAATCTGAAAACATGCCATACATAAATGCATATATGCATCGGTCCATTTCACTTAACATGCACGCTCGGCTGGCCATAACACACAAAGCAGAAAATAAGTTTCAATCTAGCCCAAGCATAAACGAATTTATAAAATTTAAATCATTCCTACGAGATGGTGCTAATAAAATTTACTTAACCCATTTACCTTAATGCTTAGCAATTATCCTCTTTAATCGTCGAAACCAATATCAAGCTCCAGTACTGCTCCAACCCACTACAAATAAATTCATCTCGTCTCAATAACATGTCGTCACAAGCTTAATCATGCATCAAAAACACATATTCTACAACCATGATTCCTTAAGTCATTCCTTTACTAGGAATTTATTATTATTATTATTATTATTATTTTTTCATTATCCTACGATTCCATATATATATACATAAATAAATGGCGTGTATATTTATATATTTATACACACACATCAATCTTAGCCAAATGTATACTTTCTTACTCTTGAAAATATTCTCTTAACTAAATTTCATATCGCCTGTACTTGAATATCCAATTAAATTCTATACATCGAATTTATCCTTATAATTCGCAAGTGACCTATAGTCATACGGATATATGTACATTATATCCTAGTAACATCACACTAGCTACTTATATATATAATATATATATATATATTAATTCACATTTCCCATGCTTATCATATCATTGATACTCATATATATATATATATATATATATATATCACTGAGTCTCAGTCTTTAATCATCACCATCATCACACAATCGTAACTACAATTATACAATATAATTTTAACTTTGAATTATATAAACATCTTACCAAAATTTTGCAAGTTTAGAACTTAGCAATCTCAAGCTTTGGCCTAAATTTCACAAGTCACACCTTCTTGATGGAATTTCTACAATTAATCACAAAATAAAGCTTAGAACAATTTATAAGACTATATAAAATTTATTAAATTTACTGCAACTTCTTACCCCTTGCAGACTATGGCATAAGAAATTCACAAAATCTTTCATTTCTTCGTTTTCTTTTCCTTTTTTGTTTTTATATTTTTTTTCTCTTTTCTTTCTTTCTTCCTTCCCTTCGGCTAGCACAGCAGTGCAAGAACTGCCTCCACAAAGAGCCTTAGTTGGTTGAGTTTTGCACCCCTTCACGGCTTCTCTTGCCTCCCCTACACAGCCTTTAAATTAGTTTATAATGCTACTATGTCCATCCCTTTTTGAACGCCCAGAACAGCTCACAAAACTTCACCATTTTGGCTCACGATTCTAGCCTTTAATGGCTCCTATTTTAGCCTTTGATCCTCCTCTTTTTAGCTTTGCATTCGGTCTAAAATTCATGCTCGGTTCAGCCCAAAAATTCACTGCCTTGGCCTAAAAATCTAGCTTTTCAAATGCCGCCTCGACACCCCTGACAGCCTGCCTAACGTTTCACTGTCTCCAAGCAGCACAAAACAGACCATGAAAGCCTCCCTATTTAGCCTCTAACCATCTTCAACCTTGCCAAGCAAACCTTACAACTCAACAACTTCAAGCCTTCACGAAATCCCCTGCTTTAGACCCATTATGGAAGCTCCAATACACACCCAAAACAGCCTCCACTGACCTCCAAAACACCCTTGCTCAGTTACCGAAGAAAACCCCAACCGAACAGCCTAAATCAGTCGCCTATTGTAGCGTCTGAAATAGCCCACTTCAGCCCCTTTTTACGCCTCTTCTTATGTCTCTTTAAAGCCAAAATGAGGCTTCTTTTCTCCTTCAATTTCTTGTACTCGAGAATGAAGCCCTCTATTCTCATTGAATGCAAACTCCTTAGTGGAGTTAGGTGAAATGGAAATGGCTTTTTCAAGAAGCCAGTGCCTACCTCTCATTCTCGTCGCCTCTCCCTTCTTTCTTTCTTTCTTTTTTTTTGTTTTATTTTATTTTTTTACAGAGAACGTGAGTCCTCTGCCATTTTTTATTTAATTTCCTGCTCCCACTAATCTAAGAGCAGGTGAAGCCTGTTGGCTTCCTTTAGAAGCCAACGGGTACATTTTATTATTTATTTATTATTTTTTTCGTTTTATATATATTTATACTTTATATATTATATTTCTCATACAATATATAATATATATTTACTATCCTACTTAAATGTGGATAGGTATATATATATATATATATATATATATATATATTATATATATATATATATATTATACACTCATGTCTATCATGTCCAATTTAATATACTTGTATCTTTCATTTAGTTGAATATATATTAATTTATTTTGTTTCTTTTACTATTTAATCACTTACAACATATACACTTAGATTTTGTGGGGCATTTATATATTTACTAACTTGTTTATTATTGTATAATTTATCTATTTATTTATTTTTTTATTAAATTAATATAAACTAATATAAATTAATATATCATGAACTTATTTATATAAATGCTATATATTTATTAATAATTTATTGTTAAATGCACTAATTCCACCTTTTGATTTCATTACTTAAGATAATACAAAATTTCAAAACACTCTCAACGCTTAATTTATTTAATCTTTTCTTTTATATACAAACTCGATACAGAAAATTCATAGTCTTCACATTAATTGTTTTAAATGTATCGGATAATTAATTTTATTTTTTAAATTGATTAAATATCATAAAATATTTTAATTATTTTTGAATTAGATAATATATTTATTATTTTATTTGAAGGGATTAGATTTTAGATAAATTAATTTTGAACCCGTGCGATGCATAGATATACATTAATAAATCAATAAATTCATGTTTACTATAATTTTTATTTGAAACTTTATAATATAAGTTATTAAATTTACGAACAATACAAAATTTTTATCTTTAATATTTTTTGTTTGTATTTTGTATATTTTAAGATAATAAAATAAGAAAATATACATGGAGTGTAATTATTCAATTTTGGTTAGATTTAAGTAAAATTTATATAGTAATTTTAATGGAAGTAATCCCTAGACAAATTTTGATTATGTCTTTGATTTGAAGAAACTGAAAATTTTCTCCTTTTTGAAATCAATTTCATTATTTTCATGTACAATTTTTTAATTTATAAATAGAAAATTTGTGAGAACTCGTTATTTCGTACTGTACATGTACGGAATAATGAATTTTAAAATAAAATAAATAAATAGTAGATAATTTCTAAATATCGAAATTTAAGTGGGATAAATTCGAAATTTGGAATTTATACAAGAGTAAAATTTGTTTTTTCATGGAGTGGTCAAAGTGGACCAAATAAGCCATAAGTTGGCTTAAGAAATAATTAAAATAAATGAAGTTAAAAAAAAATTGGCTGTACAAAAAATTCTGTGCAGTGGCACATTAGAAAATAAATGAAAATTTTAGTAGTATTTTGACTTTAAGACAAGAGCTTAATTATAATTAAGAAAATGTTTAAATCCACCAATGAAAATCGGGACAACAAAGCAGACTTCTACAAATTTCTTCAGCCATTTCCACCGCCTCTGTCCTGCTACATTTTCCTCTCGTTTCTATGGAGCTTTCAAGTGCTCACCCGATTATTCTTTGTAGAAACTCCCCTCTTTCTTGCAGCAAGTTGCTAAGTTTATTATAAAAATTGTTATAAACGGCAAAAGCTTCCTGATATTTCCAAAACAATCCGATCAAAGCTACCATACATGATTTATTGAGCTACTGGCAGAACCGATTCTGCCCAGGTATGGTATTGCTTTCGGTTTATGTAATTTTAGTTTTAGCATGTATATATTATATATATATATATATATATATGATAAATTAATGATGAGTGTGAGTATGATTTGAGCAAAGCCTTAGGGATATCATGCTGAAATAAATGGCTATGAAATGTTAAACGGTGATGATGATAATTGTGGATCGAAAAAAGAAAACAGAAATGGGTAACAAAATGGAGACACATGTAGCCAGGAAATTAATAAATTAAAAACCTTAGGAAAATAGGGTAGTATATGGTCAGCCATGAGAGTTTGAATATGGGAGACAAGGGAGTGATTTACGTGAATGGAGAGGAAGAAAGAAGACTGAAACATGGCTGTGGATTGGTAACGTGTATGCTGGAATAAATTTGTGCTGTGTGTGTCATGAATGATGAGAGGTAAGATGGAACATAAGGAAATTAAAGAGATATGGGACCCTGTTGTAAAGGTCAACCATGAGAAATTTTAAGAGGGGTAAAGGTGGTAAGATAATAGTAAAAACAGAAAATAAAAGCATGAAAATTGAATATGAAGTTGACTTGAACCGAAACTAGAAATGGCTATGGAAATTGCATGTTAACCGATGATGATGAATATGGTATAAAAGTCAATGAAAATTGGCTAAGTGGCGTGAACATAAGGAAGAAAAAAAAAGGAAGAATGAAAGAGAGAAAATGAAATTTTCGGGAATTCAAAAATTTCTGGAAATTCGAAAATTCAAAATTTTACGGAAATTTGGTAAGAAATTTCGGAAATTAATTTTCTGTGATTTTTAATAAAAAAATTATAAATGTTAGAATTTGAATTTCAGAAAATATCCTCGATGAACGAGATGATGGAATCGGAAGAGGTGGAATACGGGCGCGACCGATAACGAGGAAGTCACCAACCCGAAACAGGTAAGGGATGCATGTGCAGCACTGTAAGGATATTCAGTCTGCATGATTTTAATTATGAAATATTTTATAAATATATTTCATGAAAATATTGCGATGAATGATTGGTTGGAAAATTGTGGTGAGGTACCGGTTGAAATTATAAACTGTATTTTCGTGTAGGAGGCTAGCCAATCGGCAGCTGTTATACTGTCGAAAAATTATCGAATATTTTTAGATAATTTTATAAAATCATAATAAATGATTTTATTTCACGAGAAATGATTTTCAATCATGAAAATCGAGAAAATGAGTATTTTTCATAAAAACATGAATAAAATGAGAGTGATTTTAAAATATTCATGTTTTCGAGAATGATGATAATGAAATCACCGAAAATTCTCTTGATATGTAAGTTACACGTAATACGAGATGAAAAATGAAAGGAAATAAAGTGAATATTTTTATATATATTTCTTAAATATTCACTAAATGGTTTTATAACCTTTATGGTTTTAAATGATGAAATTATATATTTTATAAATTTCATAAAGGTTTTTCTGATGATGAAAAATACGGTTTTGAGACTAGATGGCATCCTATTATGTTGATATGTGATATGTGATATGTAACATGTGATATGTAATATGTGATATGTGATATGTAGTCCCGGCCGACACCTGATCAGTGATCCGCCGAGGACAATTATAGACTATGGCCATAAATCTGACATGATTATTCATACCCTTCGGGGTCTATAGCATGATATGAGTGACGACCCAGTGGACGGTCTGGGCGTGCGTGCCTAAGTCTCCATATATGAAAATGTTTTATATGATATGTGATATGTGAAATGTAAATGTTTTACATGATATGTGACAAGTTAAATGAAAGGGATTTACAGCATTTTACATAATGCTTATTTCAGTACTGATTTTAGTACTATGAGATGATTTTCATATGATATGTGATAAGAACATGTAATATGTTTTCAAAAGGAAGAAGAGTTTATAAGTTTAATATTCTTACTATGATTTGAAATTGAATATTAGACTATATGTGACATGAATATGTGATATGTTTTTCAAAAAGGAAAGAAGAGGAAAAATAAATCTAATATTCTTATTTTGAAATTTAAATTGAATATTAGATTTAAATGATATATATGTTATACGAAAATGATTTAATAGCTGATTTTGCTATTTAAAGTACTGCACTAATTATGGTTGTACAGTAAAACATGAAATGAGTTTTAAATGAGAATGATGAGAATTTAACTAATATTCTTTTCAAGAATATATGAATATTAGTTACTTTATTTAAATGCTTTATTTTATAAAAGCATTATTTTGAAAAGAATCTGAAAATGTTATGGAATAAAAAGGTAAAAGGGATTAAAATTTCAAACGAAAAGGAAATTTACTCTCTACAGTTGCTTCTAGGTTCCGGAACAAGATAGGTATTTCAAAATACCTACCTTACTCCATTCGGATCCCTAGCCGACTGTAGTATCTTTCCTACATGCGAGCCTAGAGCCCATAGGAAAAATCGAAAAAGATTTTCAGCATATAGGAAGCTGAATATCAAGTATGCATATAATTCCCTTACTGAGCCGTGGTTTGCTCACCCCTTAATTTTAACATTTCAGGTTTTCGAAGACTGAGAGTCTAGCACTTAAAGGATTTTCGACTGCGCATTTGGGGACGATGCGACAGGTCGATTTATTTAATAAGGTATGATTATTTATTTTCTGTATTTAGACTTATCGACAGTACTACTTTCTTATGAAGTAGAAACCGGGGATGTAATTTATCTTATAATTTAATATGAAATTGTTTATATGTAAAAGAAAAGTAAAGTATCGCAGACAGCCCAACCCAATAAGATGTATAGAATAAGGTGAAAAATAGGGTCACGGGCTGTGACAAAATTCAATTATGTTTTGGATTTAAACAAATTCGATTTGATGTTGACATATTCTTTTGGAGTTATTTGTTTCAAGTAATGGCGTCCCTGTATGGTTGTATCTTTAATCTAAGATACAATTTTATATGTAAAATTAGATCTTTTAATATCAGAAAAATAAGAAAAAAATTAAAACATATAGAAGAAATAGAACACACACACACACACACACACATATATATATATATATATATGAAGTTCTTTTCATGGTATACTAATTTTTTATGTATCCTTAATATTCATTTTCTATAAATTTTTTTTAATCTATAGAAAAAGATAATTGATTTTTTAATTTTAATTATATGTGTAAAGAAATTGAAAAATATAACTTTTTCTTACATCTTTTAACTATACGGGTAAAAAAATTGAAATAGGATAAATAATTTAAAAAAAAAACTTATACAATTAAGATTTAGATAAACCGCATAATTCATAGAAAAGGATAATTGATTTTTTTTAATTTTAATATGTATGGGTAAAGAAATTTAAAAAAGATAACTTTTTTTAAAATTTTAATTTGTATTTCAATCGATGATGCCCTTATATCATTAATTTACTATACGATTTTATATATAAGATTAGATCTTTTAATTGTATAACTTATTTAATATAATAATATCATAAATATATGTAGAAAGTAACAAAAAAAATTAAAAGATATAGAAAAATAGAAGTCAAATAGAACAAATATATATATTTGTTATTTAAAATAAACTTTTTAAAGTTTTTGTGTTAGTTTTACTTCTTTATAATTTGTTAAAAAACTCATAGTATATTATTTTTTTTGTGTATTGTTGATGCTTATTTTGAGATTATTTGATTAATATCTTGAAGCCTCTAATTTTAATTTATAGAAAAAGATAATTATTTTTTAATTTATTCTATATGTGTATATAAATTGAAAATGAAAGATAATTAAATTTTTTTAATTTAAATTTACATGGCTTTAAAAATTGAAAAATGATAATTGATTTTTTTAAAATTTAATCTATATAGGGAGTTTTGGATAATTGAGTTAAAGAGATAATTTATTTATTTCGTAATTTTAATGTGTGTGTGTGTATATATATATTCCTATCTTTTAGAAAATGAAAAAAAAAGATAATTATTATTTTAGTGTAATAAATGCTACGTGTCAAATAGATAGACAATCTAAATAGGATATTTTACTTTGAGTCAACTGCTTTGGCTTTTATATATATACTAGTTTTAAACCCGTGCGATACACAGAAATATATTAATTGAATAATAAATTTATTGATAAAATCTTTTTTTGAAACTTTATAATATAAATTATTATATTTATGAAAAAGGTAGCATATGTATATTTAATATTTTTTATTTATAATTTGTATATTACAATATAGTAATATAAAAAAATTATATAACGGATATAATTATGCAAATTCTTTATAAGTTAAATCAAACTCATATTTAATTTATTGAATAAAAATAGTATATAAAGAAAATTTAACATGTATTTGATTTGAAGAAATTAAAAAAATTTTCCATCTTGAAATTAATTTCGTGTACAAATTTTTTAAATGAAGATTCTTTCATAAATTCCTATTAAGTTAAATAGGTAACAAATGATTCTTGAATATTTATTGCTATCTTTCAATGGTGTGTCATTTTACTCGATTATCCCATACATTCCATATATAAAATAACAGATATAGATAAAACACTAATCTGTGATTTGATTAAATTAATTTTCAGTCATAACATATATTATATAAAAATGTAACAAAGATAGTTATATTATATAAATATATACATATTTATACCAATAATTTTTTACATTCAAGTTTATAATCAAAGTGACACACTTTAGACAACAAAAGTGTCCTATTCACAAACATTGAAACCTCATTTGATGCTAGTCTTTTATGTGATGTATGATGAAATTCTATGCTATAATCTCCTTTTAATAAACTAAATACAAAAAGTACTGAAATTTCAGTTTTTGACTTTTAAGATCCATAAGTACCAATCATTGATAAAAAAAATAGATGATTACATGCAATTTATATAATAACAATGGAGAAAATTAAAAATTTTAATATATAGATATAGATGTTACCTTTTAGACAATTAAAGAAATTTAATTGATAAAAGCTATAGATATAAATGGTATATTTTGTAATATGAATGTGAAAAGAAAGAATTATTACATGTTACGTTTTGATTTAAAAAATTTAAAAAAATAAACAAAATGATGTTCTCTTTTAGAAAATAAAAAAAATGGTAATCATTAAACGTAAGATATTGTTATATTATTGTATGTTATATATTGCATTATCCATATTACTTTAATATATATAAATATATATGTTATCTTTTAGAAAATAAAAAAATTAATTGATAAAATTATAGATGCTATATTTTGTAATTTTAATGTAGGTAAAGATAAATGATATGTGATTTTTATTTAATTCTAATATATATATATATATATATATATGGATGTTTATTTTTTAAAAATTTAAATAGATAATTAATTTAAAAAGATAATTGATTTGTTTTGTATTTTTAATATATTTATATATATATATATTTTTGAAACTTAAAAAGGATAATTATTTTTTTATTTTAATATATTACACGGGTAAATACTTAAACTATCCACATAGAATGTTCTACTTGTAGTTAGATACTTTGGCTTTTATTTATATATATTAGATAAGATTATTAAAATTTATTAAAATAAATAGTTTTAAGTGATTAACTTTTAGATAATTTATTAAAATTTTTAAAATTAGATAAAAGATACAGGGTTTAGGTGATTAGATAAAACAATTTTTTTTCTTGTGAATAGTGAATTTAAAAAAAGTAGTTTATAACCAACAACTGGTTGGCGTGGGTGGCAAGCGGCCCTCGTCCCTTAAGCAAGGCTAGGGTTCGAATCTTGACTTGTGTATGGAGTGCCAGTGTTAGGAGGGGGACAAGCCTAACCACGCTCTGCTTCTCCCGACTCCGGAATAGTCACCGAAGATGAAAACCGGGGGGTTTCGACAAAAAAAAAAGTAGTTCATAGGGTTTAGATGTCTTTAGGTTGACTAAACTGTTTGTTCTTTGTGGTATAGCAGGTAACGCCAAGGGCCAAAAAGGTTTACTTTCCAGCATTATTAGCTAAAATTCTCAAGAGCTTAGTATTGCCAAGAGAGTTTTTTTGTAATTAGAATTTATCGAATTGGCATTTAAGTATGTAGCTCTTTTTCCAACATTAAATTAGAGCATTTAAATAGCCCTCAATCATGTAAGCAAACGTTGCCTGGGGAGAAAAAACTTGTTAAAAAACTTAAGGATAAAGTTTGATCTATAGAAAATGTTAAAATGCATAATTATGATCGTGAACAATTATAAATTAAAATATTAAACAAGATAAAAAAAACTGATATTTATCCACAATTCATTAATAATTAGCCATTGACATTATTATTGAGATTTAACAAATGGAATATTGAAATTCGGGAAACATATAATTTCACTTTAATTTTGAGCAAGGATCTCCTGATTTTGAAGATTCAGAACCCTCGAGTAAGAAGTAGACCTGCTCATGGGCCGGGCCGGGCCCATGACAGGTAATAATAAAGTTTTTACACGCCCAAGCCCGGCTCGACATTTGGGCCTGATTTTTTTGTCCAAGCCCGTTTTCATTTTTATACTACAAGCCCGAGCCCGACCAGAAAATAATTTTTTTATATTTTAATTTTAATTTTATTTGTTTTTTATTATTTTATACCCTTTAAAATTTAATTTAATTTATCAAATTTTATATATCAATTTTCATATTAAATATTTATAATCATATTTATTATTCAATAATATTTTATATACATATAATTATATTATATTTAGTAAATATATATAAAAATTTAATTAATATTGAAAAAGATATATATAAAATAAAAAATAATAATAATTCGGGCCGGGTCGGGATGGGCCCGGGCTTCAAAAGGCAAGCCCGAGGCCCGGCCCGATTTTTAAACGGGCCTAAAAATTTTGCCCAAGCCCGTTTTTTTATCAAATATTTTTGTCCAAGCTCGACCAAATTTAGAACAGGCTTTCGGGCTTGGGCGGGTAGCCTGGCCCTTGAGCAGGTCTAGTAAGAAGCTATACTTTTAGAAACCATTGGTTTTAAAGGATATAGGAAGTGAGCGGTCGAAGAATAATACTTATCTCTTGAGAGAATTGAATCATTTATATAAGAGGATGACTATTCCTCTTTGTATTCAATGCATTTTTTTATTTGTATACCAAATATATGATAGGATGATAATTATTCTATCTTATTTTTTATTCTATGCATCAAACATGGTTATAGTATCTAATATACTATTCATAATGTCACGATCCGAAATATCGTATATTTTACTAATTTCACATATATAAAACACATGCATAGGTTGGGCTCGTCTGCAGCGTCAATTTCACTCCAAATAAAAATTTATTTATATGCAATCCCAAGATCCAAAAATTTAATTACATCAACAAAAAATTCATATTTACATCCCAAGTTTGAGGTACGTAAAAGTAATACTGTACAAAATCTGAACATACAAAATGTACCATGTATACCTCGACGAACTAATGAAGTCGCCTAAGGGATACCGGAATTAGGTCCTCCTGATATAGCAGACCCGAACTCACTGCAAGAAATTTGGGAGTGAAAAATAAAGGGATGAGCGAAACATACTCAGTAAGAGACGTCTATACGAAAGCTGATATAACGTAACCTATATGTAATTTTTCATAAAACGAATATTTATAGGCAAACGTGAATTTAAAATATAAATAAAATATGGCACGATCTACTCGGAAGGATACTATAGTGGGTTGGGTAACCAGGTGGAGTATGGAAGGTACTTTGGAGTACCAGTCATGTTTCGGTATCCAAAGCCACTATAGAAAATTTATTTAATTCAATTAAATCACAAATTCATTATAAATTCAATATATTGCAGAACATAAATTATAAAACATCAGAAATCGAATAAATTCTTCGTAAACATTTTAAATTGTAATCATGTCAATTTTTCAACATCTAAATCAAATAATACTTTCACAAAGTATATCATTCATATTAGAAAGCATATCTTACGAATAAATCAAGTCTAGATATATAAATCAAACTGAGAGTGCCTGGATCTAAGTTAGCTAGGGATTTACCACCCCAGTATAATTTTAATGGAGACTAGGCTACACCCAATGACACATGTACTATAATAGACGTATGGCCATAATCAGGAGGGCCATAGTGGGAGCACTAGCCAGGTGTCCCCTATAGGAGCTAGAAGACTGAGCTAAAGTTAACAGCAATCAGAACGGAACAGAAATGCATGTACTCGAAGGTAGCTAAGGGGCCAACAGTCTCTAAACATTTAAATAAATAATTTCCATAACAGTTTAGAAAAAATAGGGTATGAAAACATATCATAAATATATTCATAAAATCAATTCCATTAATTCAATAATTTCAAACATATAAAATATCCTCAAGCTTAAATCAATATTTAATCTTCCAAAAATTATTTATTTAAAGTCCATAAAATATACAAGTATATTCAACATTTATAAATGATACAATACCCTAAAAAACATTTTAATTGTTGAATTTGTGATTTAATGTTTATTAAACCATTTTCAATTATTTATAATTTGGATCCTTAAATTTGATTTTATCAATATTTCCAAAAATTTCATATTAAAGCCAAAACTTCATGGATATCATAAATTAGGGTTTTAGGCTAGTATAGAAAATTTTTGGTAGCATAACGGGTTATTCAAACCTAACCCCTCTTGCATAAAATCCAGCTTCCAAACCACAGATCACAGTTCCAAAATTCAACCCAAAATATTCATTTAAATTCCATAATTTGCAGTTCTTATCAAAACATGCAGCGTTATATCCCTACGCTTCATACAAACATCCCTTACCTTTTATTTTCTTGGTATCCGATCCTCCGGCACTGGTGGTACTCTCAGGCTTAGACGCTGCAAATAATTATTCAAAATTGATAAATTCATCATTCTTTAATTAAAAGAATATTTGACAATCTAAATGCTAATGAATTGTCAGTATAATCTTCTAAGTGCTATCTAATTTTCACCGATGCCAAATTCTAACTTTTGCTACATAACTCCGATTTCGATTGTGCTTAAATTCTCAGAATAATTTTTACATTATTTTAAGACTTAATTTACATTAAATTAGGCACAATTTCAGTCTCCCCTTCATCAAGGTCAATTGCTTCTCCCATTCCAAAATTTTTGTTCTTCAAAATCAAATTTCCCTTTGAATTCTAAATTAATTCTTCCAATTTCCTACACCATTTTCACCTAATTTTGGCATGAATTGGCACCAATTCCTCATCCTTTTAGCCATGGCCGAAACACCTTCCTTGGTCAATAAATTGATTTTTTTTTTCAATTTGACTAAATCTAAGCTTGAATTCAAACTTGTCATAATTTCTACTTCATTATTCTACAATAAATTCCATCAAAATTCACCATTTTCATACTTCATGAATGTTGACCAAAACCCTTGACCACTCAACTTCATGATTTAAGCATGAATCAAATTAAAAAAAGCATGGGAATCATTAAATCACATGATAATAATAATAAGAAATCATGGAAAAATTTCAACTTCTTTTAAAACTTACCTTAGCCGAATTTAATGGGAAACATTGGGGTCTGATTTTTGTTGACTCAACACTTGGTTTTGGTGTAGAAAAGTAGAGAAAGATGAGTAGAATAATTTTTGTGAAGAAGGTATATGATTTTAATGGGTATTTTCCAAGTTATTTCCACTTTCTCTCTCTTTGGAAGGTGGTGTGAATGGAGGATTTGGGGCTGCTAAGTTTCTGTCGACTTTTAGCATGGAAGAAGCTGGAATTTTCTGTTTATTTGTCATTTTATGTGCAAAATTACCATTTTACCCTTATACTTAAAGAATTGTTCCAAAATTGCCCCTAAAGTTTGATTTTGTTGAAAACAATCTATCTAACCTTCAAAATATTTTATTTGATCATAATTCGACTCTATTTAATTTGCTTTAATTTTTGGTGAAGCTTTTATTGAAGTTCGGATACCAGTTTGGGTGAAATTACCAAATTTCCCCTAACGGTAAAATCATGTAAATTATTGTCTTCACGTCTAGTTTCCACTATCCATCTAAATATTCTAAAACTGTATTTTATGAGGAATTATTTGGTATAATCCATAGGTCTTAAGTCCTCTTAATTTAACTGTTATCTTCAAAAATTTTGACGGCCTATGGATTAAACCGTCATTTTCTAATTTGTTGCACATTTTTCAAAATATGCAAAAATAATTGAGATTAAGGATGAAACTCTTATCATAACATTTTTTGACTTCGAATATCGAATCCATGTAGTTTCACTTTCATTCGAACCTCCAAAGATCAGTGGGGCCCACTTACTAACTAACCATAAAACTTAAAATAAAATCAATTATAAATTAATTATAAATACTTCTTAATCCTCAACTATTTAATTAAAATTAAATAGTACTTGAAATTTGAGGTCTCACACATAAACGTGGTTAAAATGGTTACATATATATTTTTTAAGAAATATTAAAAAATAAAATGAGATATATGTTATAATCTTAATCTCATTTTGTGCAGTTTTAAAACTTTTTTGACAATATATTGAATAACAATCTTTAATAATTATTTGAATGTCCTTTGTCTAAATCCGTGGATAAAAAAAAATCAAATATTTTTGGATCAATATAAACTTGAATTTGATTTTTTTCTATCTTTTAACTAAATCAAAATCATTATAATAATCTTTTTGAAAAATCAAGCAAAGAAATATACAAAAATTAGTTGGCAAATTTTATAATAATAGAACTTTTAGTTGATGCACTATAATAAACAAACTAAAGTTAAATTACTAGAGAACAGAGTAAAAACAATTAATAGACGTTGTGATAATCAAAGTATTCATATCCAATTAAATACACAACAATAATATTTTCTTCTAATAAAATAAAAAAACTTAATTAATTAAATAAATAATTAATTATATTAATAAATACATTTATTCCTTTAAATATATAAAAATATAATATTAAATAAAACTATTATTTTTGAGATATAACAAAAATATTATAGTTAAACGAAAGAATAAAATCTAAAGATCTAGCTATTTCTTATTAATTCAAAAAATTTACTTTTTAACTTATATATAAAAATAAACACTTCCATGCGCAAATGCTAATTTTTTTATAAATTTAAAAGCAAATGTTTTCGATGAATAATTAGGATTAGTGGCATAAATCGTGAACTTATAGTTATACTCATAAATTATTCGAACTTAATTTATCTTTTATAAGTCAAAGTTTTGTAATTCAAATTATTTAACGAGTCAAAATTAAATATTTTAATTCCTTACATAAGTTCCATTTGAATATATATTTTTATTATTTTAGTTTTTGATTACTGTTTTAGCCCTAACAAATATGAACCCTAATCTAAGGTTCCATTTGGTTCACGTAAAATAACTTTCAGAAAATGATTTATGTAAAATGATTTCTGAAAATTTGATTTTCTGGAAAAACTAATATTTTCTGTTATTTGGTTGATATGCTAAAAAATATTTTCTGTTTGTTGTTTTAACCCAATATAGATTATGTTGAGTTTCAATAGGGGTTTTTTCTTAATAATGACATAGGTTTGGAAATTGTCTTCCCTTTTTGAAAAGAGGAAGACAATTTCCCAAAGTCCTTAAAGATTTTTCATTGACTGAATTTCATTTTTCATTGACCGAAAATGTTTTACATATACCAAACACTGAAAAATGTGGAAAATATTTTCTAAAAAATGAAATACGTGAACCAAACGGACCCTAAAAAAATTCTAAACCCAGAGTCACACATAGGGGTGTAAATGAGTCAAGCTACTCGTGAGCTACTCGAGTTCGGCTTGATGATTATTCGAATTCGACTCATTCATTTTCGAGTCGAGCCGAGTTCGAGTAATTAAATACCCAGATCGAGCGGCTCATGAGCCTTATTGAGCTTTTTCATCTTTAATATATATTTTAATATTTATTTATTAAATTACTCTTTTAACCTTATATAAATGTAATATAACAAAAAAACCTTAATATATTTTCTATGTTTCTAACCGACTAACCCTAACTCATTCTCAGTTTCTCATCGACCCCCTAAGACAGCGCCGCTTAGCCTCAGCGTAACCTTCCATCAATCTTTCCTTTCCAAGCACGATTTCAGCATAGTCAGCCTCACCTCACGTCCCTTAGTCCCACTCAACTATTTTCCTCTCTCCTTGAGTCTCGATTTAGTGGACAGCAGCGTGTTGCCGTGGTCGATGCTGCCTACTAATGAGCAATTGAGCAGAACAGACCAACAGTGAATCCTCTCATGAGCTAAGGTTATTTTCTATGAATCTCCATGTCTTAAAACAAAGCCCATGTCCCTATTCCTTCTTGAATGTGTTATGGCCTATAGAATTGCTATGGACTTATTTATACGGTTTAGGTTCAAGATTTTTGTAGTGCTATGGAAGATGTGCGTTTATTGTTTAGTATTTGTTTTTGATTGTGTGTGTTCTGGAGGTCATGATTGTATTTCATTTTGATCATTGTTTGTTAGGGTTTTTGTTGTTAAGGTATTTGGTAAGTATGTTAGGTATATAATCTGTTCTTAGTCATTGTGCCTGATAGGTGTTTGACTTATTACTTTAGAGATCTCGGCTTGATGATTGTATCTTTGCCCGGCCTTGCTCAAGGGACAATGATGTTCTACTTGTGGCGTTCTTACTGCTCTGTTTCTCTTGAGCAGGGTTTGGCTTGTTATCAATGAATGAATTTTGCCTTTCAAAAAAAATGTGATAAAATAGTTATTTCCTGACTTGCAAAAGTAGCACAGTAATATAGTTATTGTCTTGTTTTTCTTGCAGGTTCAGGAAGAAAAAGCAAATGTGGACCATTGTTGTGGCAGTGTGCTGTTCTTAATTTGGGTTTTGATTTGTTTTCTTATCAGTGTAAGGTAACATCTTGATGGTCTAGAGGTGGCTTAGTGCTGGTTTGTTTACTATGTTGAATTGCTTGATGGGGTTTAGCAAGATGAAGTGCATAAATAATATTAATTTTGAGTTGTATTTTAAGTTGTTTTCTGATTGTGATTATTTTTATTGGATTTAAATAATATTAATTTTGATTTTTAAGTTGTATTTGAATTTTAGTTGAAAAATGACAAGTGAAATGGAATTTATAGAATCAAACTCGAGCCTAACGAGCTGAGCTTCGAGTAGATCGAGATCTCACGAGCCGAGCTCGAGCTTTAAAAATAAAGCTCGATCGAGCTCGAGCCGAGCTTCGAGCTTCGAATTTTTGAATCGAGCTGAGTTCGAGCCTGGCACTGGATCGTCTCGACTCGGCTCGATTACACTCCTAGTCACACACTCATACTTGGCCTCTACCCTTCTCTTGGTTTTTCACTCTCCCGACCTAATGACGGATGTAAATAATACACTGATACTCGCAAACTACTCGGATTCGATTGGAGGAAAACTCGAACTCAAGCTACTCGAGTTATTAAATGAGCTGAGTTCGAATAGTAAAATACCAGTTCAAATAACTCGTGAACTTTATCTAGCTTTTGATATTTTATTATATTTTTATTTTGTTATTAAATTACATATATACCCTAAACTAAACCCCAATACACTTTGCTTATTCAATATTTCATTCCACTCTTCAAGTCTTAAGCTCACAAGCTCGCGTCGCACGATCTCCTATTCAGCATTGTCCACACTCCATGCCAGCGACAGCCACGACACCCTCAACTTCTTCCTTCAGCAGATCCGACCTCCCCTCACCAGACAAGTGCCATCAAACCCATATCCAAAGCGGACAAGCCCTCGGCCCTCAGGGACAGATCCAACGCCAACGAGCCCATATCTGTCAATTTCGGCGCTGACGAACCCCTGGACCTTCAGATCTGGCTCCCCTCGATCATCGTTTATACCTCTTAAGCCAGCAACAAACTTCCTAAGCCACGGACGCCCGGTCGCCTCTCCTCCCTCACGCACACACGCACGCACACAGCAAGCTCCCTTCACTGGCCCTCCTTCAGTCACGCAGTAAGAGCCTCGTTGCTGGTAAGAATTTTTTTTTAATTTTTATTTATTTGGTTTATACAGTGGTAGCTGCTGTCCTGTATCATCTTCTGTTTAGGAGTTAAGGGACTTTGGTTCTTGTATTGTTTTGCGAGGGTTCTATGGTGCTCTTTAAAGTTTTTGTCTTCACCGTTTGGCGTTGGTAGTTGTGGGTTTTGTGTCAATGGATTGACTGAAGATGTTGAGTGGGGTTGGCTTTTGGGGTGATGGATTGATTCTTCTAATACTTTTTACTCTGTATAGATGCTGTATTTCATCTTCTGTTTTATCCTGAAGTTGTGTTGATTCAAGGTTCCTGTCTTCTGCCATGATCAAGTTTTCTTTGTCGAGGCTACAATTGACTCTTGTGTTGTTTGATCTTTTGCCACAATCAATTGCACATGATGATTGGATTTGGTTTTTGAATGAAGTTCAGTGTGTTTTAGTGGACAAAGTTTGTAAGAATGTTTCTTTTTCTTTATGAATTCTGTCTCATCTCAAAGCCAAAGGTTGTCATGATCTGTGATGGTTGGATATCTTGATGGTAGAAGGTTATTCTATTGTTAGTTTTCTACCTTTGTTCTGGGTTTAAGATTTTTTTCTTTTTCTTTTTTTGTTTATTTTAGTTATTATTATTAAAAAAATTTATATTTTATTTAATTTATTTAATTTATAATATTATTATATATATAAGAATAAATTCGAGCTTGAGTTCGAGCATGAGACTCGAGCTCGAGTTTGAGCATAAAAATTGAGCTTAGATAAATAAGCCTAATCGAGCGAACTTGAGTAGCTCGATTTTAATCTCGAGCCGAGCTCGAGCTCACAAATTAAAGTTCGGTCAAGCTCGAGCCAAGTGCCTAACCCTGAGATTCCGAGTTGAGCTTGAGCACCCCACTGAATTGGCTCGATTTGAGAACACCCCTAAATTCTTAACCCTAAGCCAGCGCGCCGCCTTCCCTCTTTTTTGATCCAATCATCCCAGCTGCAGCGGCCATCCTTGCCAACGATTTTATCCCAGAATCGGTGCTCCCTTCCTCTCTCTAACTCTGCAGTGCTGCAGTCTGTGGCGGCAGCATCTTCAAAAGCTCAAGGTTTGTATTTCTTCAGTTTTTCCATACAATCGTAAATTGGGCTCGTTTACATTGCAATGATTTCCAAGCTTACTGTTTTTTTGGACGTAAATGAAGCCACTGAGAAGTATCCGTGGGAGCTTTTTTTAACTATTAACATGATGGTTTTGTGTTATCAGAGGACAAATAGCATTTTTCACTATGAGGTCTTATGAGTTAATAGCCAGAGTTGTTATCAGTTTAGCATAAAATACGTTTTTCTACTTCCTTAATTTGTCCTCTTCTATCATTAATTAAACAATTTGTCTTCCTTATAAATTAGTTAAATTAGTTCACTGACTTCATGATAAACTTTGAGAATATTTAGATAAAGTATATAAGTCACTAAGAGATTTAAATATCAGACTTTCTTTGTAGCTTTTGTTCTGCTTGCATTTCCTTACAATTATGATCACACTGAATATGCTTTTGTAATTAAATTCAATTTTAGATAGTCCAATATTTTTGTGCTCATATCCAGATAAGAGGTATCTGCGTTTAAATTTTTAACAAGACCTTTGTGATAATTTAGGATATGTTAATGTCATTATTTGAACTCTAGTCTGCGGTAGCTACCATAGGAAGAAATTTGAATGCACCAATCAAACATAGATCGATTTCTCTTGGTTATTATATTCCATTCTTTTGTGCGTCTGCAGTAAGTTACAACGTATTAATCGTGCTTTTCAATGACATGGAGGATGCTGTTGGTTTATTTTTGCTTATAATGGATAGCTTACCATGTTTTATATTGTAGGGGAGCAATTTTTGGTGAACAATAGTGAACAATAGGTTTTGAACAATAAATTGTGTTCTGAACAATAGATTTTATTGATATTAAGAAAATGAGGGGGTGGGGTAGTTCGGGTTGTTCAATTGAGATTTTGCTTAAAATCCTGTAAAGTGAGGATATATAATGTCTTCCATGGTATGGAATATATCTATGCTATTTACTTCTGTTTATTGAATTTGCTGGTTTTCTGCTGTTCAACTTGTTTATCTTACAACAAATTTCCAGCTGGAATGTATCATGATTAAATATATTTTCCTTGTTCATTAGCTAAAACATTTAGGAAATCTTTACATTAGAAATTTATTCAAAGTATAGTTCAATTTTGTCATCATTTTATAAATTTGCACCCTTCTTTAGAACAAAATAGAATGTTCAAGTTGTGTAGGATTAAATTATTTAATCAGAATGTTCAAAACAGATAGCTTAGCTTAAAACCCTAAAAAACTGAAAATATGGTTTAAAATAGAATGTTCAATTTATTAAAGGTTTAATTCATTCGATGACACTTTATTATTCATCTTATAGTTAATTGGCAAATTGTTTTGGTTTGTGATTATTCTTTTGCGAAGGTTCGATGAAAAAATTTGGGGCAGACGTTCATTTGAAGACAAATATTGTGAAGGCAACCATTGAAAGCATATGATGTTGTTACTTGTGACTTGTGTGTGCACTTAGTTGCTTAGATATTTCATTTTGATTTCTTTCAATTATATTAATACTGTAATTTTTAAGTTTAGTATTGTTATATTTAATTAATTTGAGACAATTGCTTTTTGGGTATAGAAAGATTTTGATTTGGTTTTTGTGTGAGGTTATTATTATTTTGAAAAAAAAATCATATTTTACTAGATTTAATTGATACAAAGAATTTACATATAAAAGAATCTCAATTCGAGCTCAAGCACAAATAATCGAGCCCAAAGCTGAGTATGAGAATTGGTTTTTTTTTTTTTTACTCAGTAAGCGAGCCTAATTGTGCAAGCTCAAGTAGCACATTTTTTCTCTCGAGTGGAATTTTGAGCAATGAGTTTTGATTTGAACTCGAGCTAGAGCTTCTCATTGTATTGGTTCAATTTCACCCTTAATTAGATTAAACATGCTTAGGTTTTATGATAAAACTGCTAGAGGATTAGGGTTTATAGTTTTTTGTGCACCAACCATAAAATAAACCAAAGTAGTTATTTGTTGCATTTTGCAGTATCTGAAAATCCTTAACGATGGGCAAAAAGAAATTCATTGATAAGAAAAAATATGCGACGTTCCAATTACTTGCCTGAGACACCTCGGATCCCACTTACAGTGATGCACCTGGCAGTGACCGAGTCTTCGTCCGAGTCGACAACAACCCGGTCTCCATCCGCACAGTCTTTGATGAAGATAACCATTTCTACAATGACAATCAATATGATGTTGAAGACTCCGTTTTTGCTGATGCACCCGATGATGATGATGATGATGATGACTGCGGCAACGATTATGATAGAGTGCTGGGAAACTCTTCTTGTACGGTTGCCAATGAGAAGGGTGCATTGCCGGAGAATATCAGGAGGGAGATTTTGGAGCTAGGGTTTCCAGATGATGGTTACAATTATTTGATTCATTTGAGAGAGATTAGAAATACGAGTGGTGGCTTTGCTTTCTATCATAACCATAAGTTCAAGCCTGATCAGCTTCCTCGTGATGTAAAGGTTTGTTCAATTTGTCAATTTTAAAGAGGTGTACTTTCTGATTAATTTATATTTGATTAATTTTTTTCTGTGTTTTGCTTAGGCGTATGATGCTTCGAGAGTACATATGTTGAAATCAGAAGGGGATTATAATGAGAACATGATATATAGTGTTGCTTCAAGGACTCTTAACGCAAGGGTGCAGAAAGTGCTTGACCCTGAAGTGGCTGCATTGCTTGATGATAGTGATTTGTCGCGGTTTGGCTCAGATGTTGAGGATTTGGATGAGGATTTTGTTGTTAGAGCAAACACAGCTGAAGGAGTGAGCAATGAGAGTGATAAGAAGTTGGATTTTGTTGAGGAACCTGAGGTTATTACTGGAGGAGCCAAGAAAGCTGATTCTGATTCTGGCAATCTAAAGATTGCTAATGAAGAAAGGAATTACCAAGTGGAAGAAAAGCCACGGGCCCGGCGTCCCTTGGATGAACAATTTGACATTGTGAGCCTTTTTTAGAGTAATTAATTTTGACTCTTTATAGTAATTTGTGTGTTTGGAATTTGTGAAACTGTGGATGTTTATATGCTGTGGAGGGATTAAAGACTTCCTTTTGATTTTAGGTCCTAAAAGAAATTAAAGTATGTCTAATTTGTTTAGTGCAATTGGTTGAATTGGAATGTTGTCTGAAGATTTTACCTTCTGCTTTCTGCCTTTTGATTGAACTTCCAGGTATATGGTACTGATGATGATTTTGTCTGATTCTTTGGTTATCTCACACACAGCTTGAAATGCAAGAATATGGCACTGATGATGATGAATGTGATGGCTACATAGCTGAAGAAGAAGAATTTCTGGGAGGCAAGCTAAAAAATGTCCTTAATGAAAATGATATGGATGACTTGGAGCTTGATGGCAAGTATAAAACTCCCGCTGATTTATTGCATGGTAGTGAGTGTCCAAAGAGAAAACAGCTACTGGACTCGGCTGCTAATATCGTGCGTCGTTGTGCTGAATACGCTGAAAAGTATGAAAATGAAAGTGAAGATGAAAAAGTGTTGGTTGTACAGGAAAGCAGTGACGAATCAGAGCGATTTGATTGTGAGAGCATCATTTCCATGTATTCAACCCTAGATAACTACCCTAGAAAAATTGAAGCTCCAGAGGTAGCTAGGAAAAAGAAGTTGGCTGAAACTGTTTTTGGGGTCTTGAGTGCCAAAAGTCCGGTGATATCCCTTAAAGGAAAAGAGAAGCTCCCTGTTAACTTTTTTCCTGATAGCAGAAAGGCTTCTACTGAAAAGGTCAAGGATGCAGGTAGTTTAAAGCCTGAACAGTTTAAGAGAAAGCAACATGGTCAGGAGTCCAAGGAGGAAAAGAAAGAACGGAAGGTATCTATTTGCATGTGTGCTTGATTCTGTTTAAGCCTGCTTGTTTGTAAATTTGTTATTGCTTTGAAATGATGTTTACTTGTTCACATCATGTTACATGCATTTGTTTTCGTTTCTTATTTGATGGATTATGCTTTCAGTTTGCTGTTAAAAAGGAGCGAAGTGAAGCGCGGCAAATGAAAAAGGCAATGAAAGAGCTTTACCGGAGTGAAGCCCAGCAGGCTCAAAAAGTAGCTGCTCCATCTTCCATTCGTTTAATGTAGGTATACTGATGATTAAAAATATGTTCTCTTCTCTTTTTTTTTTCAATCATAAAATTACGAGAGTGAGAGAGAACAATATGCTTAAGAATTTGCCTCGAAAAAATTTGGATTCTGGCGTCATTATTAGGAATTTAGAATGAGCCATGTCCAAATTTTAGATTTTGTGGTTTGCCTGTACTTTTGTAGTGGTAAATGGAGATAATGAGACCGTTATGGTCTTCAAATGTGTTGTCGAATTTTTGCATTCCTCAAACTAGTGATTATTCATATTATGAATGGCCAAGTTATGGGAACTGATGCATGGGTAGCTTCCGTTATGGTTTAAATGAAAGGCTAATAGTTGTAGCCGTATAGATTTTATATGAATGATTGGCTAGTTTTGATAAAGTTTCACATGCAGACTATGATTACATTTTTGGGTTCTTGAATAGAAAACATGTAGTTTGACTTTTTTGGTAACAGTTATGATAGAGAACAAGCACTTTCACATTGTATGAGTTGTGAAAACAAACTGACAAATTTGTTCAAGTAGACAAATTATGATCCCCTTTTCTAGTATTTAAATTTTTTTGTTACCAAAAAAATATTAAATAATTGAAGATGAAAGTATTTGGATTAGAGCTTAAGACTTATAATATGTCACAATTAATTCTTAATCACTCAGTCAAGAGAATGCAGTATGTCACTGGGGATGGGGGTGAGGCTTGTAATGTACAGGTTGATGGCAATTTAGGGGGTAAGGATAATGAAGAGGGTGTTGCAAACTTAGGGAATCAAACTGATCAAGAGGGCACTTTAGTGTTCGTGCTGAAGGTTGTTGAGGAAGTTGTTAATGAAAGAGTTGAGTTTGTGGCTCAAGAAACAATTTACGATAAAGATGGATGGGTAGTTCATGCTTTAATGAGAAGATTGGTACTATGTTAGGTGATAGAGATGATGGAGATGTTTTCCTAGATGAGGTTAACTTTTTGATTGACGACAACGATGAAGAGCTACAAGTCATTAGGTAGAAGTTAAGAAAGCTAAACAAATTTAAGGGTAGAGAAAAACTTGAGGAAGGCTTAAAAATTCTTGTAGAGGTAACTAATGTATCCAATATATTAGGGGAATGAGGAAGTGGGCTCAGGCTTAAAGGGGTAGTGAGGCTGAGGATGATATAGTTAATGAAGGCGATGGTGATAGAGTAGTTGATGAATACATAAGAGAAAACGCACAAGTGTACAGGGGAATGATAGTGATTATTTAGAGTCTTTAGATCTTGGAGACGATGGAGATAGTGAACAATAAGTTGATGACCATGATCCTTTCGTGAGATATAAATCGAATGTACTTAGGTATGATCCTAATTCCATTAAGGAAACTAGGTATGAGATGTATGGATAATATGTAAATGTAATTCAAAGATGCCGTTGAGAAATATGTTTTTGCAAAGGGAGTGCAATTGGCATATTTAAAAAATGAACCAAAAGGAACTAAGATAGGTTGTATGGAGGTTGCCCGTGGAAGATATTTGCAAGCTTTGATTCTAGAGAGAACTGTTATATGATAAAGACCTATCCACAAAGCAAAGATGTTTTAGAAGCAACATAAATGGTTTATTGTCTGTCAAACATATACAAATCAAATTTTAGAAAAGAATTCTTTTTTTTGAAGAAATTTAAGAAAAAGAATTCTAGAACAACTTACTACGAAATTGATAATTCTATAAAATATAGAATTATTATGGTATTAATTCATATGATTTTGAACTCCGCCTGTGTGAGTTAACGCAGCCGGTCCCAAGCCCGGGTAAAGGAGGAGGGTGGCGGTAGGTTTGGACAACCAGCCTTAAAAACTAGTCCAATCTCATGAAATGAACCAATATCAAAACATCGTTGGGGCGTCCCCTACACAGCGACGCGCTGCATCGGAGCCCGGGTGTAGTGAAAAGTGGGCAAAGGTTGCTAGGTCATCGCCCGGAAGTGACGCGCCACATCGACGCCTGGATGTGGTGTTAAATAGGCAAAGGTTCCCATATCACAATGGACGGGAGTGGGTAAAGAAGTTAGTCCATAACCATAAACTTAGGTTAGGAGCTTGGAATATAGGTACGCTTAGTGGTAAGTTAGTTGAGATTTATGAGGTTATGAGTAGGAGAAGGGTTAACATCTTGTGTCTCCAAGAGACCAAATGGGTTGGGGAAAAGGCTAGAGAGATAGCACCTTGGCAATATAAGCTTTGGTACACAGGGAAAGATAGAGACCGAAATGGAGTAGGTATCATTATAGATAAAGAGTACCATAAAGATGTTGTACAGATTAAGAGACAAAGGGATAGGATTATTTTGGTTAAACTAGTTTTAGGAGAAGAGGTGTTGAATGTCATTAGCGTGTATGCACCCCAGATAGGACTTGATGAGGTTAGTAAACGACAGTTTTGGGAGGATTTAGATAAGGTAGTACAAGAAGTACCTTTAGGAGAAAACTTTTTTATTGGCGGTGACCTTAATGGACATGTAGGTACAAGTGAGAGGGTTTTGAGAGAGTACATGGAGGTTTTAGTTATGGTGTAAGAAACGAGGGTGGAGATGCTATCTTAAATTTTGCTTTATTTTATGACCTAATCCTAGCAAATACATTGTTTAAGAAAAGAGATTCTCATCTTATAACCTTTAGAAGTGGACCAAGAGCAAGTCAGATAGATTTCTTTTTAACTAGAAGTAGGGATAGACATAGATGTTTGGATTGTAAGGTTATCCCAAGTGAGAGTGTTACCGCGCAATATAGACTCTTAGTTCTAGATATGAAGATAGATAGACGACATCGAAGGAACCAACAAAAAGGAATTAAAAGGATTTGATGGTGGAAGCTAAAAGAAGATTGTCATATAACATGTAGAGATAGTTGGATTCAAAAAGAGGATTGGACAATAGAAGAGAACCCAAATGTAATGTGGAATAAGATGGCAAACTGCATTCGAGAGGTAGGCAAAGAGACATTAGGAATGTCAAACGGAAGAGTGCCGACTGGAAAGGACCAAACATGGTGGACTGCAGTAGTAAAAGATGCTATAAAGACTAAGCGAGAGCGTTACAAGGCTTTAAAGAAGAACAATACAGAAGAGAGTTTTACGGAATATAAGTTAGCAAGAAAGGAGGCAAAGAAGGTTGTGGCAGAAGCTAAGACGAAGGTTGCGAAAGAGATTTATGACAAGTTGAACACAAAGGAGGGAGAGAAAAGGATATACAGATTGGCACGAGCAAGAAAAAGAGGAGTCAAGACCTAAGAGTCGTGAAATGTATTAAGGATGAGCAAAAAGAACTCTCGTTAAAGATAATGACATTAAGGACAGGTGGCGTGATTATTTTAACAAATTATTTAATGACAGACTAAATAAAGCTTGGTATCAGAGCTAGTTTGTTTGTGTCTGTGTAGGTCAATAGAGTGAGCTTACATCCCAGTACACTGTGCCTGTGTCTATTCTTGAACTGTGGTTGCCATATAAACTGTACTAAACTGTTTGTTTATGTTTGAGGGAAGTAAAGTGAAAATGAGGAGGAGAGGTAGACTACAACAAGTTCGTCTTTAAGAGTGATCTAGGTCTTCGACCTTTCTACCTCTTCCATGACCTTTTGGTCTCAAATCTCAATGTCAAAATGGGCCAGTCAATAAGGACTGTGGGAGAATTGCAATAGATCGTATAGAACTTGACAGCCTTTATGGCTCATCAAATTGGAGGCAACCCTAATTAACCTCTGGCTTAAGCTCTAGCACAAGCACCAACCCCTCCTATGCCATAACTTCAGGTTGTTCTACAGTAACGGGCTGTGCCATCACAGCCACCAGTGCCACCAACACTACCTCCAGTGCCTCCACCGTAGACTAGGGAACAGGTGGACAAGAATTTGAATAGATTGCGACAGTTCCAGAAGATGAACTTGCCTACCTTTAAGGGTGTGAAAGATCCAGAGGTAGCTAAAGAGTGGATTGAGCAGTAATAAATGATAAAGCCTGAACTGATTGATCAGATTCATTAGAGGCAGAAAGAGGATTGCCCATTAAGAGAGATTGTTTGTGAAAATAAAGATTGATGGTAATTGAGTGATGATACGATTGCCTAGTGATTTCAACTTCGCTAGTAAATACTAAATGTCATAACTTGTGGTATATTGATATGATGCTAGAATGTGGCAAAGTATAAATGTGGTAGTGACAATGTTGATATATCGAATCTGCCAAATTTAATGAGGAATTGTTATAGCACTTAGGATTACTTATGGAAATAATATAGTAATAGTGGACTTTGATTGAAATTTAGCTTGAGTACGCATGGATAACTCAAGAATGATATTGAATATTGTGAAATAATAGTGGATTTGAAATGATACTAACAAAGGTCTAATAGGTTATATGGATAATGAAATTCACTTGTATAGGTGTAAATGATGGAAATACAGATGACTTGAATTGATGATTTATAATTGTGAATTAAATTCCTATTGTTTAAAAGAGTTCTTGCTAAGAACAAATATTCATCTATATGGAATTGATGCCTATTTGATCTAATCGGAGATGTATAAGGAATTCATAAGACTAGTCTCTGTACAAGGCGTCATCAGCTAATAGTTGGAGACTGTTAACCATAAGATAATATTTAGAACTTGACAATTTCTTACGAGATCCTATTGGAGTTTACAAGATTAATGAAATACCATGTGAGGTATGTAAGCCCAATGAATGAGGTTTTTAGACCCTACATGAATAAAATGATGAGAGTGAAAAGATGAAAATGTAATAAGAAGATAAAATTACACGAGGATTAGGGAACATGAGTATGAAATAGTTCCCAAACTAAGACAAAGTGATTCTTTTGGTTATCACATGATTATGGTTAGATGTGACATTGAGCCAAATTCGATAGAGGAAATTTAATGATACTCAAGGGAGTAAATAAATGAATTACATTTTTACTGCTAGTAATGTGAATGGAAAAATGTTATATAGATATACCACCTCGAAATGATAGAAATGGTGGAATTGTATAGACAATGTGGTGCTTAAATGGATAATTCGAAGTCTCAATCATAGAATCTAAATTATAAAAAGAGTATATTCCCGGGTATATTCTAAAAATTTAAGTGATATTGAATATATCATAAGGATAAGAGATGTAATGACCATACTACATGAAAAGAGACATGGAGAGAAAAGGATTGTCTCATGATTTATTACTGTAAGAGATGATTAATAGTAAAATCTGCAATGAGATGCAGCCTTGATGGAATAAATGTGAAAATGAATGTTGTGAACGATAAAGAGTTTAAAAGAGATATGATGTTATAGAAGTGATTAAAGACTGATTGTCTAAATAGAATCAAATTCCATTATCAAACTCCTAGATTCTATAGTGCCATAGTCAGAGTATGAGTATGAAACGATGAGAATGTATATGTACAAGCCCAGTGAGCATTACATGTAAGGGGAATCTTTGAGTTGCCATATGCTAATAGAAAATAGCAAAAGGCTTGAGACCCCAAATGTACTGATAGCACCACTTCGTACTAATGTAAATATATGAGCGTGATATATATAAACGCTTTATGATATTGAGAGAGCGTGTGCACGGGATATGAAAGCTACTGGGACAATTACATACTACTGATTAAATTGGGTAACTGATAGTTATTAAACTATATCGACTTGGCACCAAATAAGAAAGATGGGTGATGAACAGTATGAATCATATGTGATATGAGAATGATTAATGATCATACCTAGGCCATATTTATACATGATTTTTGGATAGCCATAAGAGGATGGCATGTGATGAATATGCTAAATTGCATATTGAATTCATTGACATAGCTACGAACCTTAAGTATTTCAACATGTGTCTTGATGTAACACATGGACATACTTAGCATAAGCCTTGAACTGTTAGAATCGTTTGGTTTTGATCATGCATGGATTTGAGGGTTAATACATTTGGAAATCTTAAATATATGGGCCGTTTTGATTGACATGAAAAGAAATCGAACTATGCGTTGAGCTTTATATTTTATAGAGCCATTCAAACCTAAGGCCTTATGCTAACTTTATTTTCCTATGAAGAGAATATAAGATTTGATCGAATACATGATCTAGCTTTGCTTTGAGAGCTATATGAAATTTGGAATTGCGATTTTAAACTAAGAAACTTGAATTTTGAGGATTGGGCATCCTTGATGAGCTTTAGTAGAGTCCCAAGTGTGATATCAATTGTGCTTATTGGATTTGACCAATAAGGTTTGGACTTGTCCACAATAGTGGCAAGAAACGGTTATTGAACTTGTTCACCATGCTTGACAAAAAAAAATGGACTTTATGGATTTGTCTAAAAAAAAAAAGAGTTAAGGTCTGATCTTCATTTGAAATTGAAGTGTGTGTTAGATCATGTATATTTTGAAAAGTCCTTTGGTCTTCAAACTCTACTAATGGAGAAGGTTTTAGTGGAGTTGATATTAAATACAACTGATTATAGAAATTATGAATCCTTGAGTACTAGTGGAGACCTTTAAAGAATGTGAAGCAAGGTGATAACTTGATTTCAAAGCTAAGATTTTGTGAGATAAGATAATCAAGATCGTCTTAAAATGGCATGGATCTTAGCTCAACTTGATGGTTTTGGAATTATAAAAGGATATATGTTTGTAATGTGTAAATTAATGAGATACATCTAATTTGTGGATTGGTTGAATATTGAGATTAAGATCTAATGTAAAATGAATTTGATTCATGTATAAGTGGCAATCTATGAATTCAACTTTGAATTCACCAAGTATGGGCTAAAGGGATACGGGAAGTGCGATAAGAGAAAAACAACCTCACCTTTTCAACATGATCTTGATTAAATTTGGAGGACCAAATTTTCTAAGGTGGGGAGGATGTAACAACTGCAAATTATTTATTCTGGTGGACTAAACAATGTAATTTGGAGACAAATTTGTATATTGAGAATTTAACTTGAAGCTATAATGACTAAGAATGTAAATTGATAATGAGCATGACAAAGAATCATTAAAATTGAACTTATGAGAAAATATGAAAAATTAAGATTATGGAAATTATGGTTGGAGGTTTGAAGATGAGGATCATGAAGGAAAAATTAATAATCTATTAGTTGGGGTAAAATGCTAATAGATGATACATGAATTATTTAAATGGTGGATGAAGAATTTTGGAAATTAAATTTATAAAGACAATAGGAAGTGGGAGATATATAAACATAGTCTAAATTATGTCTCAAAGAAAAAGACTAGTTAAAGAGACATTATTAATTGCTTGAAACAATGGTTATTTATCTACTAATCCATTAATGTTAAATTGGGTTATAAGAAGCTGATGAAATGAGGGCTGGAAATGCAAGTAAAGGGCTGGGAAACAAGAGCAAAGGGCTGCCAAAATAAATCAAGGGCTGAAAATAAGAGTAAGGGGCTGACCAATAAATCAAGGGCTGGAAACATAAGACTAAGGGCTGGCAAATAAAGTCAAGGGGCTGGAGAAAAAATGCACAGCCACGTTTCTTCTATATTTCCCTCACCCAGCCGAGACAAAGAGGAGCAAAACTCCCTTAGGTAATGTCGACAGCCGTAGCAAAAAGAACCCCTCTCCCTTTCTCCTCATTTTCGGACAAGATCTAAGAATCTTCTTCAAACATTCTTCCATTTCACCCAGCCACCCAAACTGATTTAAGAATCTACATTGTGAAGGAGGCCACAACGAAATGATGGAGGACGTTTCATGCTAGAAGCTGGCCAAAGAAATCGTGAGCCATGGATGCAATGAGAGCTTTGGTTCAACAAGATTAGGGCATTGGAAGTGGATGGAGAAGAAATGAGAAAGAGTTGTCCATTGGTGACTGAAGAAGTGAGGGGTTGAAACCCAAAACTGCAGCAAATTAAATTGGGATTTCAGGGCAAGATAACAAAAGGTAATAAACTGAGGTGAGTTGATGTGTTTTGCTGGAATTAAGCTATGGAAATAGAATACAATATGTTTACTGGTTTGGCATTGATGTGTCTAGGTGTAACAGCAAACAAGCTGTGAGGAAGTGGACTGAAATTGTTTCAACAGATTCTGTTTTTGCATCAAATTAAGGGGGGGTAAGGTTCTAACCCTATAATGATTGATTATTATGCATGAAAATGATATTGTGATGAGCTAAATTTAAATGGCTATTGTTAGATAAAGATAAACTGAAATTCTGACTTGATGTTAAATCTGGAATTTGCTGTTCTGCCTAGGTGGAAATTAAAAAGAGCAGTTTAATAGTTCTACATGGAGAAAAATTCTGGAAAAATTATGATTTATGGCCCTTTAAGTTACAAGAAAGTCAGTTTTGGAATTTCTTGAATTGGATTTCTGTAGCTTGAGTTATGCACAAATGAGTGCAGGGTATTCTGTCCAGAAACGTGAATCATAGTCCTGACTTTGAAAAATCATAGCAAATGGCCTAAATTGAATTAGGTTGCGAGCCTTACATGTCTAGAAAAGTAATTAAGTTAGGAGCATGATGGTTCTGAGGTTGCATCATTTGGATATTCCTATGACCAGATATGAGACAGTTTGTGCATATTGGTCAGTGTCTTACTGTGTCAGGAAACTGCTGAACATACTGAAACTTTGGAAAATTTCTGGTATTAATATAAGAAGAGTTAAATTATGAATCTTACATTTCTAAATAGGGAAATGAGTTAAATTTCATCTAGTTTTGGAAATTTTGGATTTGGAATGATGTAGCTTAAGCCATGTATACATGACTGCAGGATGCTCACTGCCAGTCATAGACAGATTACTGTAAACTTCAAAAACTCTTGGAAAATGATTCAAATGGAGTATGAATGCAAACTTTACATTATCAAAAAGATGAATGAGTCATGAATGATATGGTTTTGGGTTGGTACAGACTGAATATCCCTATAAATAGTAATATATATTTTACTGAACATAGGTCAGGAAACTATCCTGCCTAATGTGCCAGATTTGGTCCAAGTTTAGAAATTGATAGGAAATGGCACAGAATGAACTGGGAAATGAGCCTTATATGTCTGAATAGGGATCTGAACAAGAAGTAATATAAAAATTACAGTTTGACAGTTAGGTTCTGGAAATTATACTTAAAGCTAGCACAATACCATAAGGTCCAAAACCTTAAAGAGCAAAAATGGACCAAGTGGGTTATAAGTAGTTCAAGTGAACAAAAAGACATTAATTAGTGCTAGTAATGTTTGAATAATTCTGGAAACCTTGCCAAGTATTGTTTCTTATTGAGTTATACAATGCTTAATGTTAGCTTATGATTGGAAGTATTAAGATTGATGGAGGTATCGAGATTGATTTCCATCTACTATGTATTATGTAGAGGGTTGTCCTATGGACCAAGTTTGACCCGAAATTGATCAACACTGCAAGACTAGTAGGCGAGGGAGAATCGATTCAGAAGCTAAGGAAGTACTGTAAGTAACCCTAAGCGACTACTTGATCCAAATTGCTTAATGCTATAAATTCTTGGAATTTGGCAATTGAAACCAAATGAATGCTGCATATGAGATGTCTTCCCTTGACTGTTGATTTTGCTTTACTAGAAATGATTTGTAAACAGGTGACGGGCTCGCAAGAAATGTACTGTTTGCGCGTATTATATACACAAGAAATATTTTAAATGTTTTAAAGGTTCAAATTAAATTCTGATTTAATATGATTTTATACTTTATGTTGTAACCTTGTTAATGTTTTTAAATGCCTTGTGAGCCTTGTTTGTTGAATTACTTCCTTATAAGCTACAATGATTGCTATGAGGTCAGGGAAGAATGAAATTTGTTTTAAGACTACCGGATTTCTGTTTTAGACCCGAGGTATTGAGACCTCAGGGCACTGTACCTTGAGAACTTTGTAGACACTCTTGATTGACTTAGAGCACTGTTTCTCGAGCATTAGCCTCGGAGACGTTCGGCTTGTCCCGTATATTATGTTTGGACAGGTCCTGGTTTCATATGCGCAATGAGCCGGGGTTTGATTGGTCTATGCATAGGTAGCGCCCTTTATGGGAGTTTGCTACGGTTAGCTACCGTGGGTTTGTTCGCTCTAAGTAGCATCGATTGATACTCTGTGAACTCTCTTGGTACTATGATTTGTTTTATTGATTTCACTGCATACTTTATGTATGATTTGAGATTGAGACTTCTAGTCTAATGATGGAACTCTACATTTGACTACGATTTGTTATTGAGTTTCCATACTGTTTGATGATTGATGATTGGTTTTTGCCTTATGATTTGAGAATATGTTTTACAATGCAGCATGTCGAATCTGATTTGTCAATTATTGAAATGAGATTCAAAATCCATTTATGAGACTGCTATTCTTTATGTTTAAAATGCAGTCATGTTTTATACCGCAGCATACTGAGTTTGATTTATCGGATGCATATGATTTATGAGTTTGAAAACTGAGAGATGCAGGTTCTGATTTTAAAGTTGCTTCTGTAGTTACTTACTGAGTTTATAACTCACTCTCCTCTTCTTTCCCTCCCTTTCAGATTGAGGATTACTGTCACACTATCTCCGTTGAGGAGTTCCTTCGGAGTGCATCCTCATGTATATTGTAAGGTATATGGCACCCAGCAAGTTATATAGACACAGTTGGTTAATGGCACAGTGTGTTTTGGTTTCAGTTGGTTGTATATACATATTATACATCGAGTCTGGGATGTAGGCTAGGTTTTACTGTTGTTGAATTGATACTGGATTTATGCTTGTTTGAGATAAAAGTGATATGGTAATATATGATTACAAATATATGTGTTAAAGCAAGACAGGAGTGCACGATATAAAATTTCTTGATTGCACCGAAGGTAATGACAAGAATCGGTTTACCTATGATATTAAAGTTGGAGATAGCTAAACATGATAACATGATAATTTGAATTTGGATGGATAATAATTATGCTAGATGATTATGCTTTAACTGTTAAAGGATAGAAATGGGACCTTAGTGATCAAGGATCGCTTAAAACCGAATTGTGACCTATGCAGTTACCTACAAACGATGAAATAAGAAAAAGAAAAATTTAGCTCACAAGTTTAGGCTTCCGTAAGGATTAATTGAAAATTCGGATGTGACACTTAGTACCTTTATATAAGAACAAGGGAGATATTCAAAGTTGCGCCAACTACCGAGGCATAAAATTGATGAGTCACACAATGAAACTAGGGTAGAGAGTGATAGAACGGAGATTAAGAAAGAATGTAGAGATATCGGAGAATCAATTTGGTTTTATGCCGGGTCGATCAACTATGGAGGCAATATATTTGCTTAGACAACTTATGGAGCGCTTTCGAGTAATGAGTAAAGATCTCCATATGGTCTTTATAGATTTAGAGAAAGCATATGATAAAGTGCCTAGGGAGGTACTATGGTGGTCCTTAATGAAGAAAAGAGTTCCTTTGAAATATATTAAACTAATTAAGGACATGTATAGAGACGCAATGACACATGTGAGGACAGGTGGGGGGCAAACAAGTGAGTTTCCTATCATGGTGGGATTACACCAAGGGTTAGCGTTGAGTCCACTCTTGTTTGCGGTAGTTATGAACGAACTGACAAAATCCATCTAGGATAAGGTGCCTTAGTGTATGATGTTTGCAGCTGATATTGTCCTATGTGCGGAAACTAGAGCGGAAATCAATACAAAGTTGGAATTATGGAGACAAACATTGGAATCAAAATGATTTAAACTAAGCAGAGTGAAGACTGAATACATGGAGTGTAAATTCAGTTCTAACCGACTAAAAGAGCATGATGTAGTGAATTTAGATGGGGTGGCGATACCTAAGCGGGATCATTTTCGATACTCGGGATCAATAGTACAGATGGATGGAGAGATTGATGGTGATGTGACCTATAGGATCTAGGCTGGATGGAGTAAGTGGAGAAGTGCTACAGGTCTATTGTGCGATAAAGGAATTCCTACATGGTTGAAAGGCAAGTTTTATAGAACAGTTGTTAGACCAGCATTGTTATATGGTAGTGAATGTTGGGCGAAGAAGAGGCTACATACACAAAGGATGAGTGTAACAGAAATGCAAATGTTACGGTGGATATGTGGATATACAAGAAAGGATAGAATGAGAAATGATGATATTCATAAGATGGTTGGAGTGGTACTTATCGAAGACAAAATGTGTGAAAACCGTTTACGTTGGTTTGGACATGTAAGACGTAGACATGTAGATACTCCAGTTAGGAGAATAGAGGCTATGGATGTTGAGAGAAAGGTTAAGACTAGAGGAAGACCGAAAAAGACTTGGAAGGAAGTAGTTTGGAAAGACATGGAGGTTTTAGAATTAGATGAGCAAATGGCCTTGAATAGGAATCTATGGAGGCAGAGAATACATATGGACGATTTAACGTGATTTCAGATATTGGTTCATATAGCCTACCCCAATCTATTGGGATAAAGGCTCTAATGATGATGAATTCATATGATTTTGCTTAGTTTCTAGATTTTCTATTAATTTTCTTTCCTAATTATTTGATTTTTCTTCATGAGTGGGTATTTTAAAAATAAAGAGAAAATCAAAGAAAATAGGTGTAAAAATGGTCAAATCTTTTATTTGCCTCAAGAAATAAATAAAAAAATTAATCCAGCTAATGAGTGCATGCAAAAACCATGCATGCATGCAAACCCTTGCCTAGAGCCCATGTTTTAACCTTGCCAAGCATAAACCAAGTTGGAGTTTTAAAGGGAAGAAGAGCCTTGCCAAGCCAAAAAAGAAGAGTGGAGGAAAATTCAAGATTATATTCGGGTAAGAAAATCTTCAAGATAGGAGAAGGATTTTGAGAAAGCTTTAAAGATCACAAAATCAAAGTGAAATCAGAGATTACCAAGATCACAAAGATTTATTTCTAGCTTTATTAAAGCCATGCCTAGCCGTAAGGAGGAGATCATCCTAGTTGTTTAGAATAGTTTTTTCTTTAGGTTTCAGATTTTGTTTAAGTTTTCTTTTAGTTTTTTTTTGAATTATCTAAAATTCACTTTTTCAGTTATATTACTTCTAGATTATATTTTCAATAAAGGCATAAACATTTTTTTTTAAGTTCCAAATTCCATTTCCGTTTCAAGTTGCTTCAGTTTTTATTCCCTTTTTGTTTTGATAACCAAATACTTGCTTTCCTATTCTTCTCTTCAGCTTCATCTTCACACTGCTGTAAAAAGCTCATAAACTACGTTTAAAATGCATAATTTAAGACAAAAGACTACATATTTCTATTCATAACTTACTTTAGTGTAGTCTTTTCTTAGCTAACATAGTCAATATATAAAGATAAATCATATTTTAGAGAGAAATTGTAGCCAAACATATTAAAAATAAGCTACATTTTTAATTTAAACGTAGTCTAATTTGTAAAATAAATTACGTGCTTAAATTATTGATAAGTTTTTTTATTTGTAAACAAATTAAAATTTTTATATCAATAAATAGACTACATTTTGCTAATAATTGTAGACTAATTTCGATTAAAAGACTAAGCATATTGGATAAAATGTGTCATTTTATTGTAAAATTAAATTATAGTTAAAATAATAACAAATTATTCAACTGTTTAATGTTAATTGCACAAATCATAACAAAGTAACTACAAAACAAAAATTCTTATACCACATTTTCATAACAATGAACTATCTTCAAGATTTTAAAAGAACACATTGGTATTCTCCTTAAACTTCATCCCTACCAACCAAGGTCACCATCGTTGAACATCTTTGCTTGAACTTCGATGCTCAAGAACCCCTACATATAATTAAGGCCAACATCTATTAACATCCTAATTTGTATCACCTTCAACACAAAATATTTATAAATGTGCAAAGTTATAGATAAAAAAGATGTCATAACGATTTTAGTCTTAGAGCTAATCGCTAGGCGTAAAATAAGAAGCTGCCATCAATCTTTTTTCTAGGTGTGATTGGCCACCTAATTGACTTTAAGGACTGGTCTGTACTTTTGAGTTTGGATTTGGGAGTTCAGTTATGTGTGGAAAAAGATTAGTACCCCCACGACGCCCGTTTTACATGGTACCAATTAGTCATAAATTATCCTATTTAGCCTTAATTAAACGATTTTTTTTATTATTTTAGTATTTTTATATTTTAATTTTTATTTTTTAAATATTGAAAATACCCCTAACACTCTGATTGGATTCTTAAAAGAGAATCTCTTCACGTCAGGAGTATTCACAAGAGCACACTTGTTCTTTATGAATGTGATAACCGCAAATTTCTGAATCTTTATATTACTTATTCAAAAATTTAATTTTTAATGAAAGATAAATTAAAGTAAATAAAAGGAATTATTTACAAGACAGAATATTGTGGAAATGACGGAATTGGGAAATTTGAGTAAAAGAAATTAAGTTGGAAATAAAATAAGGAATAGAGGAAATTTAATTTGGATAAATGGAAATCCAAATTAAATAAGAAAATGAGGAAGAAAATATATATATTGTACATACAATATATATTGTATTATTTCATTATATAAATATATATAAATGTTATTCTATTTTAAAGTATATATGTATACATAATATATTATATATATATATTTGTAATATATAATATATATATATACATATTTTTGTATATAATATATATAGTACTATACTATATATAAAATTATATATAGTATAATATATAAACTATAATATGTATATAATAAAATTAAAACAAAAAAAGAAGAAGAAGAAACAGAATCGGGAACTCCCGATTCTGCCTCCCGCGTGGAAACCGACCACCGTCGGTCGGCTGACCGAGGGCGAAATGAGGGAGCCGAGACCATCGCCGGCGAGGGAAGAAGAGGAAGAAATCGACCGGTGGCGGAAAAGAGAAAGAAAACGAAACAGAAACCGGCGGAAAAAGCGAAGAGAAAAGAGGAAGGAAACGGCGGTGCCGGCCAGTCCAGGCACCGCCACCCTAACGTCAACCTCGGCGGAGGCGAGAGGAAGGTGGAGAAGCCACCGGCGGTGAAGGAAAACGACGGAGGAAGGACGAACGGAGGAGGAGAAGACGCCGACCTAAACTGAGTAGATCCGCCGCCGTGCCGCCAATCCAGGCTGAACGGAGACCACCAGCAGGTTCGCCGTGCTGTCAGCCAGTTGAGGAGCCGCTGAACCGCCGGAGAACCGGCCACCGGAGAAGAACCGTCGATGAGGGGATCTGACCGGTCTGAATCGGTCCGGCCAGGAAGAGGAAAAGAGGAAAAAGAGAAAAGAAAAAGGAAAAAGAAAAAGAAAAGAAAGAAAAGAAAAGAAAAGAAAGAAAGAAAAAAGAGAAATTTTCGGCATTCGAGAATTTCGAAAATGACAGGAAATCCCAGGAATTACGGGAACCGGTAAGAAATCCCGAAAAGTGTTAAATTATTTAAATAATTTATTTATTTAAATAATTATGAAAAAATTCTAAATTTTAGAATTTAATTTATAGAAAATTTCTCGATGACCGAGTCGATGGAATCGGGCGAGGTGAACACGGGCACGACCTTCGAGAGGCAGTCGCCTACCCGAAACAGGTAAGGGAGGCATGTGCCGCCGGTAAGGATATTCGGCCACATGTTTTAAATTATGCATTTAATTTATAAATGCAATGGACAATGATTAGTTTTGAAATTTGTGGTGATTTATCGGTTTCAAATTGTGGTAAAATATTAGTTGAGAAATATAAACTGTATTTTCCATGCAGGAGGCTAGCCAAATCGGCAGCCGTTATACTGCCGAAAAATTATCGAATAATTACTAAAATTTACCGAAAATCACCGAAAATCATAATAAATGATTTGATTTCACGTGAAACGATTTTTATGTACGAAAATTGAGAAATTAAGTAAATTTCATAAAACATGAATATAATGATAATTGATTTTAAAATATTCATTTTTTCGTGAATGGTAAAAAGGAAATCACCGAAATTTCATCCTATAGGTGATATTTCACGTGAAACGAGAAGAAAATGAAAAAGAGACTGAAGTGAATATTTTTATAAATATTCTTAAATATTCACTAGATTTCATATAAAATCTTTATAGTTTTAATTATGGAAATAATTAATTATGAAAATTCCATAAAGGTTAAGAAATGATGAACAACTATGTTTTCGAGACTAGAGGTCTCTACACGTGTTTTTAGAAGAAAACATGGCGATGAAAATTTAAAGTTAGAAAATAAATATTTTATTTTCATAAATTATAAAAATAATCTATTTGAATTCCGATAATTATAAAACCATGTTTTCGATTAAATGCACGGAAAAGCATACATATGTGTTTTATGGTGGAAAAAGGACAGTTTTGCCCTTTTATATTTTCAGTGATGATTTTACAAACTGTCTTCATTGTAATTTATAAAGAAATGTTTGAAGCATGAATTTCGTTCCGAAATTAATTCCCATAGTCTTTTGATAATTAGCTAAACGAACCTTATGATTTCTATGCATATTTTTCAATAAACTTTTTATGCATGAAAGTAAATAAGTATGTTTTTCGAAACAGTGATCGACAGTGATCGGAGTGGCAAACCCCTGGCTAACTTAGACCCAGGCACGTCCGGTCCTTACTATTTTGTACCAAATGTATAATTTAAGAAGTTACATAAGTAAGTAAGATTTGAGACTAAGGCCTTCCTATAGTTTATGTTATTGCTTGTCATGCTTGCCACATTGTGCATGTTTCCATCCCTTGTGGCATATGTTTAGCCCACGTCGTGCATGTTCTCGCCCACATTGTGCATGTTCTCGCCCACACTGTGCATGTTTTCATCCATTGTGGGTATGTTGGTCCTTCGTGGTGCAATGTTCGCTGTACAACCCTGATCAGGTCTACAGCTTATACCATGGCCATAGGTATTCTGTTCCCTCTTCAGAGGATGATGTTCTGTTCCCTCTTCGGAGGATGATGCTCTGTTCCCTCTTCGGAGGATGAAGTAAGTGTCATGACCCGCATACTGGCTATATGATTCTGCCTAGTCTCCATGAACTGTATGATAAGTTTTGTTACATATGATGTTCTAAAGTATGATGCATGTTTGAAACAAGTATGAATTTTTGATATATTTATTAAAGAATTCATACAATGATTTAAAGTATGAAATGCATTATTATGGCATTTGTTTTTTGCATATATCGATACTATGACTATTTTAAATGCATTTCTTACGGGGTTTTAGTATGATACGGTTACTGATTTGAAAAGAGAAATAAATGTTTATTCTAAAAGAATAACATAAGAATTATTTCTAAGATAGAGATAATCGAAGAAGAAATTATCTTATGATTGGATATTTACAAATCACTGTACTGTACTGTTTTTTACTGTACTGAAGAGAAGAGAAGTAAACCACTGTTTTTATTTCTGAACTGCCACGTGTTTTAAAGTAGACTGAAGTGAAAATAAATAAGTGGTTTACTCTGTGGAAAAACGAAAATTATATCGTTTTGAAAACAACGAAATTAATATTCTCTACAGTTGCTTCTAGGTTTCGGAACAAGTATGGTATTCTAAAATACCTACCTTATTCTATCTAGATCCTTAGCCGACTATAGTATCCTTTCTACATGTGAGCTTAGAGCCAGTTAGGAAGATTTTAAAGAAAATGAATAAAAAAAATATTTTCAGCATATAGATAGATGAATATCAAGTGTGACATATAACTCTCTTACTGAGCCGTGGTTTGCTCACTCCCCAATATTAACATTTCAGGTTTTGATGATTGTGAGATTCGACATTTGTGGATTACGACTACCGACTGAGATTTATGAGGTATGATCAATTATATTTTGTATTTAGACATGTGTACAGTACTACTTACTTATAGATTAAGATAGGGGATGTATATAATATTAATTATTTTATGAAATTGTTTAACATTAAGTGGAAAGTGAAGTATCACAGACAGCCCAACCGGATAAGTTGCATAAAATAAGGTGAAAAATATGGTAACGGGTCATTACAGGATTTAATGGTATCATAGCATGATTGGCCGGATGTCTGTGAATACTTTTGGAAGGAAAAGTGTTAAACATCCCCGGTAATACTGTGTCGTCTGAATACATAGAGAAAATAAATAATTGTAAATTGAATAAAATAATTTAAAGGGAGTGAGAAAGTATAAATTGAGAATGTTAAAGAAGAAAATAAGCTCAAAAATTACTGAAAAGTTGGTGATTCTTATAATCTAAATGAAGGCCTGTTCGGTAAGGAATCGAAAGGACTTGGTGAGGGCCCCACCAGTACTTTACGGTCCGAATCGAACTGAGACCTGAAAGTGATGATATATAGGACGGGAATGAAATATCATCATTAAATAGATTTTAAGATCATCGATTGAGGGTAATTTGAAGAGAGAAAATTTTTGGCCAAAAATGACCAAAATACCCCTGCCTTCGAAATTTTACCGAGAGACAAAATAAACCAACAGAAGTTGGATTTGACAGATTTGACAGAGAAATTGATGATGTAAAGGTGAATTACAGGTAAAATAATCCAATTGTGGATTTTAGTGAAGTTTTCTGTCGAAATTGAATGAGATCTAAATTGCTGGTATAAGTATCAGAAAGGATACTATCAGCATATAGATGATCAGTTCATGATTCAAATGTATACTGAGGAGAAAGAAATAAATTGTCGAAATGACGAAAATGCCCCTATGTTGGGCAAAGCCCTGAATAGTGATGAAATCAAGTTAATCTTGAATCCCTTGATAGTAATGGAATTATTAATGGCATAGAGGATGTCATATGAATATAACGATCCCTAATACTGACTTCCACTTACACGTAGATTAGGGACGCGAATGGTGAGTGACCTAGTGAAAGGGCTGGGCATTCTCAAAGAGGACAGTACACATATGTAAAGGCAGACGGTGGACGGGCCGGGGCCTTATATGATGCGATCCAAAGAGTGTAGTGGAATGTCATCAGATGATTGGCCCGGTTATTGACTGTAAAGGCCTGAATTAAGAGTGTATTGAATTGGATGTTTATTATGGGATCGTTGAATATTATGAAAAGTGAAATAATTACATAATATGACTGAAAAAGTGATTAGAAAACAAAATTGATGAAATCCATAGCAGTACGGTTGATTGAGGTTCTATATATTTATACTGTTTCTGAGGTATTAAATGAATAGTTAATTATAGAACCGGACTATTTGAGATATGCATTGCAACTTGATGTACTATTTGGAGTACTGTAAATGAGTGAATAATGAAATCTATTTCAAGCTTATATTGGAGAACATAGAAGAATCTGAAAAGCTTAAGAAAATAACTCGGGAAAAAAAATTTGTGAATAATGAAATTCACTTATATATAAGGATAATTGATGGAATACCAATGAATATGATTTGAGGATGAATTAAATGAAATATTACATTCCTAGTAATTTATGAGTTCTTATTAAGAACAAATAATCATTTGTATGAAATTGATGCCTTATTTAATTTAATCAGAGAAGTATAAGGAGTTTATAAGAATCAATCTCTGTACAAGGCGTCATCAGATGAAAAGTTGAAGACTGATGGTTATAAGATGATAATGATTTGAACTCGATAAAATTATCACGAGTTCCTATTGAGGTTTACGAGGTTAATGATTTGCCTTGTGAGGTACATAAGCCTAAAGAATGAGGCATCCATACATGAGTAAATTGATGAAATACTGATAGAATCTAAAGTATAAATGGAAAATGAGCAGCATAGTGGTATAACCCCTCAGACTCTTAAAGACTGTAATCTATATGTTAAGATTGGCAAATAGAAGATGGGCTAGATAGTATCTCTTTCTAAGATATATGATCTCTAATGACAGAACGATATGGATCTGTCAATGATGAAGAGATAATGATTGAGATACAGAATGAACTGGGTCTAGCTAAATACTATTGCCAGTCTATAGGAGAGTTTATGGGGTAGCTACTCTACTGACGTGACTAATAAGTAAAAGGTTAAAGTCAATGGATGAATAAACATAAAGATGATATGTAAAAGGTTAAAGGAATTTAATAGTGGAATATTTTATCACTAAAGAAAAGTGACTGAAATGATGATAAAGGAAAGGATGAATGTGTCATAAGAGGAAAGTACATGATGAAGAGGGAACACGAATATAAAATAGTTCCCGAATTTAAAACTAAAAGTGATTTTGTGGTTATCACATGATTATGGTTGTCATAACGTATTAAGTTTCGGAAAACCTAATAGCTAGACACTAAAATTATGCGAGTCGCCACCAACCATTCTAACCTAGGTGTGATTGGTCACCCATTCAAACTAAGGATAAGGCTTGGTCTACATTAAAAGATACTTGGGTTCGGGAGTACGGTTACGTGTAGGGAAGGATTAGCACCCCTATAACGCCCATCCTAAAATGGTACCAACTAGTTTTAGGTTATCTTTACAATTTGCCTTGTGTTTATATTAATTTCGATACGCTTATGTATTGGGAAAATTTCTAAGATTTTTCCATCAATTTGGCTCCAACCTTAGAAATTCCCCTAACCTCAAGATATTCAAGGAGTCTCAATTGACTTTCTTGAATTCCATCGTCGGATTAATTAAATAATTTATGAAAGTCTTATTCTTTCTAACTTTGGCTCTAATTTCGACTCCATATTAATTTCTATATTTTTTAATTTTATTTCATATTATATTTATCTCTATATTTTATTTATTTATTTAGAGAATAAATATGAATCATGGTTTATTAAAGATTTTCTTAAAAGCGTCCCATCAATTTGGCTCGGCTTAAAAGAAATCTTTTCACCTAGAAAATTCAAGGAGTCCCAATTAACTTTTTTGAAATTTCATCATTGGCATAATTCATATTTTTTATTTCCTATAATTTTTATTCTAAGCTATTTTGTTCATTTATCTAATTTTATTTAAATTTCTTTAATCTTAATCTTGATCTGATTTATTTTTATTTTATTTATTTATATTTATTTAATAAACATGAATTATATTTTTATTGAAAATTCTTTCTAAAGTATTCCATCAATTTGGCTCAACTTAAGAAAGAATCATCTCACCTAGAAATATCCAAGGAGTCTCGATTGACTTTCTTGGAATTTCATCCTCGGTAATAATTCACATTTATTTCATTATTATCTAGCCTTATTAATTACTAATTATTTTCAATCTAAGCTATTTCATTCCATTTATTTAATTTTTTTTATTTAATTTATGTTCTCACATTTATTTTTATTTATCTATATTCGTTTATATTTTATTCATATTTAATTTACTAAGAATAAACATGGATTGTAATTTATTGAAAAATCTTTCAAAAGTATTCCATCGATTTGGCTCAACTTAAGAAAAAATTTTCTCACCTAGACATTTTTGAGATGTCTCAATTGACTTTCTCAAAATATCATCATCGTTATAATCATATTTATCTTTTAATAATTAAAATTTATTATAAATAATTAAATTCCATGCTTTTCTAATATTCCTAATTTTCCTAATTTTTTATAATCGATAAAATATACATTAAGTCAAACAAATTAAATCATACTAATTAAACCATACTAATTAAATTAAATAAACCATACATTTCAAGATCAATTACACATCATCCGTATCATTTAAATTAACAAAATTAAACTACATAAATTAATCATGGCAATCATATAAATTCACACCAATTAAATCTCATATCATATAGAGTCATTAACAAATTAAATTAAATAGATTAAATTACTTCCAAGTCAAATAACAAAGAGAGGGAGCACTATACCTCAAAGAAGAAGCTGAAGTTGCACTGTTTTAAGGATGGCTTTTTTTATCTCGGAGAACTTCCTTGCTCCTCTCTTTTCCACGTTACTCAGCAAGTAGGGTGATGGCGCGGCAACTGAGTACGGATGTGGAGGGGTTACTTGGACTGACGTAGCAGGCTTGAAGGCCGGGAACGGTGAGAAATTGTGAGGGAAGCAGTAGGCAGCAGCTGTGATGCAAACAGCGGTACGGGGGTTGTTGGAAATCGAACCCAGAGATGAGGAAGGTGGTAACGACGGAAACCAAATGATGAAGATACAATAGCTAGGCTGAGGGCAAAGTTGCAGTAAACAGAGGATGATGAGGAGAATAACAACAAAGATGCAGGTATGGTTTTCGGGTAAGCAGAGGTGATTATCGTGATGATGGTGGTCTGTGTACAAGCTTAAGGAGGTAGAGGGGCTGTGTTTCGGTGAAGCAAAGGTGATGGACAAGGTTTGATAGCTAGATGCCAGAGGATGGTGGCGTGTGGTACAGGGGACGATGATAATATGGTCAAGCTAAGTTGAAGATGATAGAGGATGGTGGCTGTGTCCCCTCCTTTAGGGTTTTTCTTCCCCTCTTTTATAGACCTAGGTTTTTTTTTTGTTGTTGGTAATAAAAATCAAGAATCAATCTTTTAGGAAATTTTAGATTTCAAGAATCGGATCTTAAATCCGATATTAACTCCGACTTTCCTTTCCACAAAATTTGATTTTCAATATTTAACAGTCTCATTTAATTTTGCTTTCCTATCAAAATTAATTCTGATTTCTTTCCTCATTCATCATTTTTTTTTATCAAAAATCCAAATCAAAATTTATTTCTAAAAAAAAAATAAAAAATCAATATATAAAAACTAATTAATTAAAAATGTTTGGAAAAGAACCGGACAAAAATGGTGTCTATAGTTGCTCCTCTTTGCACTTTGCTGTGAAATAGTAATGGTGCAAAGACAATTAGACAACTATTTTGTCCGGATTTTTTTTTTGCAAAATATTTACAATTTTTAGGAAACATTTAGTTCCTCTCACCAGAGGCTATAAGACTTTGAAAAATGACGTTGTGCTCCTCTCAGTTCACCAGAGGCATTGGAACTTTGAAAAATAATCTTGTGCTCCTCTTACCAGAGGCGTTGAGACTTTTGAAAAATAACCTTGTGCTCCTCTCACCAGAGGCATTGAAACTTTGAAAAATAATCTTGTGCTCCTCTCACCAGAGGCATCGGAACTTTGAAGAATAACCTTGTGCTCCTCTCACCAGAGGCATTGGAACTTTGAAAAATAATCTTGTGCTCCTCTCACCAGAGGCATTGGAACTTTGAAAAATAATCTTGTGCTCCTCTTACCAGAGCCATTGAGACTTTTGAAAAATAACCTTGTGCTCCTCTCACCAGAGGCATTGGAACTTTGAAAAATAACTTTGTTCTCCTCTCACTAGAGGCATTGGAACTTTGAAACAAAGAGCTCCTCTTAATAGAGGCATTGAGACTTTGGAAAATAAAGAGCTCCTCTCAACAGAGGCATTGAGACTTTGAAAACAAGAGCTCCTCTTAACAGAGGCATTGAGACTTTGAAAACAAGAGCTCCTCTCAACAGAGGCAATGAGACTTTGAAAAATGAAGAGCTCCTCTCAACAGAGGCATTGAGACTTTGGAAAATAAAGAGCTCCTCTCAACAGAGGCAATGAGACTTTTGAAAAATAACTTTGTGCTCCTCTCACCAGAGGCATTGGAACTTTGAAAAATAACTTTGTGCTCCTCTCACCAGAGGCATTGGAACTTTGAAAAATAATCTTGTGCTCCTCTCACCAGAGGCATTGGAACTTTGAAAAATAAACTTGTGCTCCTCTCACCAGAGGCATTGAGACTTTTGAAAAATAACTTTGTGCTCCTCTCACAAGAGGCATTGGAACTTTGAAACAAAGAGCTCCTCTCAACAGAGGCATTGAGACTTTGGAAAATAAAGAGCTCCTCTCAACAGAGGCAATGAGACTTTTGAAAAATAACTTTGTGCTCCTCTCACCAGAGGCATTGGAACTTTGAAAACTAACTTTGTGCTCCTCTCACCAGAGGCATTGGAACTTTGAAAAATAATCTTGTGCTCCTCTCACCAGAGGCATTGGAACTTTGAAAAATAAACTTGTGCTCCTCTCACCAGAGGCATTGAGACTTTTGAAAAATAACCTTGTGCTCCTCTCACCAGAGGCATTGGAACTTTGAAAAATAATCTTGTGCTCCTCTCACCATAGGCATTGGAACTTTTGAAAAATAACCTTTCATTTCAGAATGCTAGTTAACATGGGTTTGACTGGGCTTAACTTTCATTTTGATACTAACAATATTGGACTTCATCCTCCTTTAAGGTGCCAGCTAAACTGGACTTTGCTCTCATCTAAGGTTTTTCAAAAAAAGTATTTTTCTCATCATCTTCTCATACCTCTTCATTTTTTCAAATTACCATCTCTTATATTTTCTTTTTTTCTCAATATTTTAATCATTCAGAACTTCTTATCCTAATTCTTAACAAATAATTCAATGTCAAAATGCACTAATGAAATGTCATGCATGTCATGAATTTAATGAATGTCATGAATACCATGGATGCTATGAATGTTATGCACATGTCAATGTCATGCCCCCTGAATCATTCCATGAATGTATGAAAATGCAATCTCAATTGTAGCAACAAGATTCTCAAGCTCATCTCATTTTCTTCAAGTTTCACATATCTGCTGGATTCTTCTTATTTAAATCTTCTATCTTCACTTCTCATCTCATCTTCTAATGAGTCTTGGTCTCATTATGCTTAAAGACTTGCTATCATGTCTTCAAATTTAGGTTTTTGTCATTTTTTATTTTTGTCTCTTTCTCTCTCTTAGTAATACAAGATTTCTCAAAAATTTTTTTCAAAAATTTACCCAAAAAGGTTACCAACATTTATTTATTTTCCTTCCAACTCGACCACCAATGTAATGCACTCATATATCTTCTCAATTTATTATAGGGGTGGTATAAATTTAAAATGATCAAGAGAGATATAGATATTCATTCTTAGAAAAGGAACATGAAATCAAGAAAAATCAATGGGACAGTCTGTTTGGAATAAGATTTTCAGTATCCATTCAATGAACATTCTGACAATTTCAATCAAGTCAATCTAAAATTCTTTTCCAAAAGCCCACTCTTATGTTGATATGTTCTTTCATGTAGTGTCTGCCAATCTTACCTTCGTATCAAAACTTTTTGATGTTGATATTTTCCTAAGTCGCCTTTTTTCGGTTTTCAACTTAGGTGCCCCTCTCAACTGATTCAAACTGCCCTTTTCGAGTTTTCAATTTGAAACCTCCTTTTTCTTTTTCTTTTTTTTCTTTTTTCTCTTTTTTTCATATTTTTTTTTCTTCTTCATTTTCAACTTCATTGGCTTTGACAAACTTCAACCTTCAATGCTCAATCCAAATTAATGCCCCTAATAGGCATTCTCGATTTTGATCCAAGATATCTTCTAAAGCTCATGGACTTCTTCATTCAACTTGATTTACTTCTTTTATCTCCATTGAACCTTCAAAAGATCATTATCTCATTGTACAAGCATGTCTTCATTCAATGCATGATCATTCAATTTAAGCATTTACATTTGATCAAAATGGGCTTTTAAAGGCACGTAATGTAAGCTCAGGTAGAGGCTTATGAAAGAAAAGAATATAGTAGGCCCAAAATATGTTTCAAGGTTTATAAACCAAGAGATCACTTTCTTTATCAAGTAAAACATTTAGACATTTTGCCTCTTTCTAATTTGCTCATTTATTTCTTTGCTTTTTTTTTGAATTCAAACCCTTTTCTTCTTTTTTTTGCGCAAAATAGGCTATTTTTTTTTTTTTTGCCTCTTGATTCAACATGAACACTTTCATTTTTGCCTCAAAAATTTCTTTTCCTTGCCCCCAATGTGGAGGGTGATCCTTGGTGGGTTATATTACAAAAATATAATAGGCTCAAAAGGGGTAATCAAATGATAATTTTACTCATGCTTGAAGGATAGTGAATGTGAGGCCCGCTTCCCGGACTACCTCACGCATCCGTATTGTCCGCTTTGGATTCTAGAGGTGGCCCCCGTCAGTTCGACTGACGTGGCACTTAGGTCCTCACGGATTTCTTTCGCGTCCCGCTACTCGAACCCCTTACTTCCCGTAAGTGTCGAGTAACGACTAACCATTGGACCTCTTACGGGAAGTAAGGGGTTCGAGTAGCGGCGGACGCGAAAGAAATCCGTGAGGACCTAAGTGCCACGTTAGCCGAACTGACGGGGGCCACCTCTAGAATCCAAAGCGGACAATACGGATGCGTGAGGTAGTCCGGGAAGCGGGCCTCACAATAAAACGCTCGTTTTATTGTGACGACCAGTATCATGTGGGGCCGATCGCACTCAACCGTATTGTCCGCTTTGGATTCTAGAGGTAGCCCCCGTCAGTTCAGCTGACGTGGCACTTAGGTCCTCACGGATTTCTTTCGCGTCCGCCGCTACTCGAACCCCTTACTTCCCGTAAGTGTCGAGTAACGACTAACCATTGGACCTAGCGTTTTATTGTGAGGCCCGTTTCTCGGACTACCTCACGCAACCGTATTGTCCGCTTTGGATTCTAGAGGTGGCCCCCATCAATTCTGCTGACGTGGCACTTAGGTCCTCACGGATTTCTTTCGCGTCCGCCGCTAGGTCCAATGGTTAGTCGTTACTCGACACTTACGGCAAGTAAGGGGTTCGAGTAGCGGCGGACGCGAAAGAAATCCGTGAGGACCTAAGTGCTACGTCAGCCGAACTGACGGGGGCCACCTCTAGAATCCAAAGCGGACAATACGGATGAGTGAGGTAGTCCGGGAAGCGGGCCTCACAGTGAAAGAAGGCCATTTATCATTTCAAATGTAAGTGCTCTCCTTAAAGATCATTTATTGAACAATGACAAACTTGTTAGAAGCTTTTGTAAGAGATTCACCTTTCTCGTACCATCTATCAAGTGCGGATGGTGAGCAACCTTTCCTTCATTTCCTTGCTTTTGCAACATTGGCAAATCAGTGATTCATCAATAATAGTAGTTCTTTCAAAATTGAATCCCAGATCTATTGACATCATTATCATCATGTTCATTATTTGGATACTTGTGAATGAAAGATATGGTGAGTATGTGGGAAATGGCAAATGAACAAATAGAATGAGAAATTGACAGTGCATCAGACTAGTCATTTTATTGAAAGGAAACTAAATAAAAGTTAGCCCATACATAAAATTTATTTGGTGTTTATGGGCTTAAGCACTTTCAAAAACTATCTTGCATTACTTAAAGAAATAAAAGAAAGCAAAAACAAAACTAGAATTTATAAATCCTCAAAATTGTCAAGCTCAAACCCTTCATGCCCCCACAAAACTCATCCCTCATTGGTATGGTTAGGCAATGGGTTTGCATCCATAGTCGGTTCCCCTTTGGTTTCAAAACTCAACATGCCAGCTTTTATCAGTCCTTGTACTCTATACTTTAGCGCAGTGCAATTCTCTAGAGAGTGACCCACGTTTCCGAAGTGATACTCGCATCGAGCATTCTCATCATACCACTTTGGATATGGAGGCTTGAGAGGTTCCACATAGATGGGTGCGATGAGTTGTCCTTTGATCAATTTTGGGTACAACTCAGTGTAGGTCATGGGGATTGGGTCAATGGGAGTCCTTTCTCTTTTTAGCCATGATGCATTATAATTGCCCTCTTGTTTATTGAACTGCTTAGTGGGTTGAATATTTGGGGCAGGTGTCTGGGGACTAGGTTGAACATTAACCTTGGGGTAAGAGTGGTATGGATTCTGAGCAGGATGGTATGGTTGTGGCATGTGATAAGGGTGTTGTGGAACATAGCCTCCATATTGCCTTCCGTATGCAAGAGCATGGACTTCTTCTTCCCTCCTTTTGTTGGCTTCTCCTTTCTTCTTAATATTGTTGGGAGCTTCAATCTTTCCACTCTTGATTGCATTCTTAATTATCTCACCAGACAATACCATATCAGCAAAATTCTTAGTGGCATTACCGATCATCCTATCGTAATATGGAGCCTTCAAAGTATTAACGAACATAATGGTAAGCTCCTTCTCTGAAAGTGGAGGTTGCACCTCCGCAGCCATATCACGCCACCTTTGGGCATATTGCTTGAAACTCTCATTAGCCCTCTTTTCCATACTTTGGAGTGACAGACGATCAGGGGCCATATCAGCAACATGTCGATATTGAGCCATAAATGCTCTTGCCAAGTCATTCCAAGTGATGATTCGAGTTCCATCTAATTGATTGTACCACTTGGCAGTAGATCCAGTGAGACTTTCTTGAAAAATGTGAATAAGGAGCTTATCATCTTGAGCGAAAGCAGCCATCTTCCGACAATACATAATAAGATGAGACCTAGGGCAGGAAGTTCCATTATACTTCTTAAACTTTGGTGCTTTAAACTTAGGTGGAATAACCAAGTCTGACACCAAACATAACCCAGTAGCATCCATGGAACCATAAAAGTCTAAACCTTCAATAGCTCGAATCCTTTCCTCCAACATATTAATCTTTTGTTGCGACTTCACCTCATCTTTCTCTTCTGCTTGTTTGGCTTTCAACTTCTCAATTTCCCTTGGGTCATCTAAGTCGGGCACCTCAATGGGATCAGTAGATTTTGCGCCTTGGGAAGGATAGGCGGGTCCTTGGAATTGAGCTTGTCCAAACACTTGGGGTATAGCAGTGTAAGCAGGTGGATATCTTCTTTCTTGGGATGTTTGACTTGGAAATGGACCAAATCCAGGAGGATAGATAGGGTCTTCCATACTGCGTTGTTGAACCCCTTCTTGGACTGCAACTTCCTCTACAACTCCTTTGCCCTTGCTTAGATTTTTCAACAGCTTTGTAATTTGGGCCAATTGCCCCCTCATTTCCTCTTGAGCTTTTTCCATCTTCTCCATACGCATGCTTGATTCTTCTTCCATGATCTTAGCTTGATAACGAGTGTTGTGTGAATGAACCTTTGGTCGAGCTATCTTCGAATCTTTTATTGCCACAATTAAGAATTTATAATTTCACATGTGGCGATGCTTGAAAAATTTTGAAAATGCTTTGTTTAAAACAATGATTGAAGATGAACAAAACGAGATGATGCTACATGCGTATGAATGGAATAATATGGTAAAAAGTTGTCATGTAACAATAATGGATGTTTTGGTGAACTCATGGTACCCTCTTAGTGTCTCATGTATAAACTTGATCAAAAATGTGTCCTAAGTAATGGGTATTTCCTATAGCATGGGTTAATATGGCTCTATCTTACAGTTGGTCTTCTTAATTTCACTATATGCATGGCTTTAGATAAAAGGGCTAAAGGTTCCCAAATTGTTCCTCACTGTCGTCTACGCAAGACTAGTAAGGCACCCAATCCTCACCCATTACAGGTTACAAATGGAAAGGTTCAATTTGAGCGGGAGTATTTCGCTAGCCATTGCGGAGGTATTACCTCACGAGAGCGTAGTTACTTTACTTCCTCCTAAAAGGATAGAGCCCGGGTAGAGGGCTAATGCATGCACATGCATGGGACGTGTGTGTTGAAGAAACATGTAGTTATTAATGTCTTATTATTTTATCAAAATTAACATACCTAAGGCAAACCTAAAATAACCTAAAACCAATTGTTGGCTTGACTCTCTAAAGTCCCCAGTGGAGTCGCCAAACTGTCATAACGTATTAAGTTTTGAAAAAAACCTAATAGCTAGACACTAAAATCAAAGGAGTCGCCACCAACCATTCTAACCTAGGTGTGATTGGTCACCTATTCAAACTAAGGATAACGCTTGGTCTACGTTAAAAGATACTTGGGTTCGGGAGTACGGTTACGTGTAGGGAAGGATTAGCACCCCTACAACGCCCATCCTAAAATGGTACCAACTAGTTTTAGGTTATCTTTACAATTTGCCTTGTGTTTATATTAATTTCGATACGCTTATGTATTGGGAAAATTTCTAAGATTTTTCCATCAATTTGGCTCCAACCTTAGAAATTCCCCTAACCTCAAGATATTCAAGGAGTCTCAATTGACTTTCTTGAATTCCATCGTCGGATTAATTAAATAATTTATGAAAGTCTTATTCTTTCTAACTTTGGCTCTAATTTCGACTCCATATTAATTTCTATATTTTTTAATTTTATTTCATATTATATTTATCTCTATATTTTATTTATTTATTTAGAGAATAAATATGAATCATGGTTTATTAAAGATTTTCTTAAAAGCGTCCCATCAATTTGGCTCGGCTTAAAAGAAATCTTTTCACCTAGAAAATTCAAGGAGTCCCAATTGACTTTCTTGAAATTTCATCATTGGCATAATTCATATTTTTTTATTTCCTATAATTTTTATTCTAAGCTATTTAGTTCATTTATCTAATTTTATTTAAATTTCTTTAATCTTAATCTTGATCTGATTTATTTTTATTTTATTTATTTCATTTATTTATATTTATTTAATAAACATGAATTATATTTTTATTGAAAATTCTTTCTAAAGTATTCCATCAATTTGGCTCAACTTAAGAAAGAATCATCTCACCTAGAAATATCCAAGGAGTCTCGATTGACTTTCTTGAAATTTCATCCTCGGTAATAATTCACATTTATTTCATTATTATCTAACCTTATTAATTACTAATTATTTTCAATCTAAGCTATTTCATTCCATTTATTTAATTTTTTTATTTAATTTATGTTCTCGCATTTATTTTTATTTATCTATATTTTTTTATATTTTATTCATATTTAATTTACTAAGAATAAACATGGATTATAATTTATTGAAAATTCTTTCAAAAGTATTCCATCGATTTGGCTCAACTTAAGAAAAAATTTTCTCACCTAGACATTTTTGAGATGTCTCAATTGACTTTCTCAAAATATCATCATCGGTATAATCATATTTATCTTTTAATAATTAAAATTTCTTATAAATAATTAAATTCCATGCTTTTCTAATATTTCTAATTTTTCGAATTTTTTATAATCGATAAAATATACATTAAGTCAAACAAATTAAATCATACTAATTAAACCATACTAATTAAATTAAATAAACCATACATTTCAAGATCTATTACACATCATTCGTATCATTTAAATAAACAAAATTAAACTACATAAATTAATCATGGCAATCATATAAATTCACACCAATTAAATCTCATATCATATAGAGTCATTAACAAATTAAATTAAATAGATTAAATTACTTCCAAGTCAAATAACAAAGAGAGGGAGCACTATACCTCAAAGAAGAAGCTGAAGTTGCACTGTTTTAAGGATGGCTTTTTTTATCTCGGAGAACTTCCTTGCTCCTCTCTTTTCCACGTTACTCAGCAAGCAGGGTGATGGCGCGGCAACTGAGTACGGATGTGGAGGGGTTTCTTGGACTGACGTAGCAGGCTTGAAGGCCGGGAACGGTGAGAAACGGTGAGGGAAGCAGTAGGCAGCAGCTGTGATGCAAACAACGGTATGGGGGTTGTTGGAAACCGAACCCAGAGATGAGGAAGGTGGTAACGACGGAAACCAAATGATGAAGATACAATAACTAGGCTGAGGGCAAAGTTGCAGTAAACAGAGGATGATGAGGAGAATAACAACAAAGATGCAGGTATGGTTTTCGGGTAAGCAGGTATGGTTTTTGGGTAAGCAGAGGTGATTATCGTGATGATGGTGGTCTGTGTACAAGCTTAATGAGGCAGAGGGGCTGTGTTTCGGTGAAGCAAAGGTGATGGACAAGGTTTGATAGCTAGATGCCAGAGGATGGTGGCGTGTGGTACAGGGGACGATGATAATATGGTCAAGCTAAGTTGAAGATGATAGAGGATGGTGGCTGTGTCCCCTCCTTTAGGGTTTTTCTTCCCCTCTTTTATAGACCTAGGTTTTTTTTTTGTTTTTGGTAATAAAAATCAAGAATCAATCTTTTAGGAAATTTTAGATTTCAAGAATCAGATCTTAAATCTGATATTGACTCCGACTTTCCTTTCCACAAAATTTGATTTTCAATATTTAATAGTCTCATTTAATTTTGCTTTCCTATCAAAATTAATTCCGATTTCTTTCCTCATTCATCATTTTTTTTATCAAAAATCCAAATCAAAATTTATTTCTAAATAAAAAAAATAAACATAAAAAATCAATATATAAAAACTAATTAATTAAAAATGTTTGGAAAAGAACCGGACAAAAATGGTGTCTACAATGGTTAAATGTAAGATCGAGCCAAACTAGATGGAGGAAAAGTAATCATACCCAAAGGAATAAAGAAATGATTTATATTTTTACTGCCAGTTATATAAATCGAAAAAGGATATATATATATATATATATATATATATATACCACCCTGAAATGATGAAAAGAGTGGATTTATATAGATAATGAGGTGATTAAATTGATAATTATAGATTCAATGATGAGGTTAAATAAGGAGAAGATTAATTATAATTTGATTTTGCCATTAATAATATAAAGTATCAGAAGAGTATAATTTCAGGTATATTCTAAAACCTAAATGATATAGAGTATACCATAAGAATAAAAGATGTAATGATGAGATTACATGAAAAGATGATATGGAGAGAAAATAATTGTCTCCTGATTTAATTATGGTAAAAGATGGTAAATAGTAAAGTCTGCAAATGAACTGCAGCAATTGGATGAAATAAATGTGAAAAAAGTATTGGAGATAATAATGAAGAATCTAAAAGAAATATGATAATATGGAAGTGATTATAGACTGATAGTCTAATGAAATCACTTCTCCATTATCAAACTCTTAGATTCTTTAGTGCCATAGTCGAAATATGATTATAAAATGATGAGAATGTATGTGAAGTTCCAGTGAGCACTATATGTGATAGGAATCTCTGAGTAGCTATATGTTATGGGAAATAGCAAAAGCTCTGAGATTCCAAAATTTATAGACAGCACCGCTCCGTACATGATGTAAAAATGTTTGAGCGCAATACGAAAATGCTCGATGATATGTTGAGTGAGCGGATGCACAAGATGTGAAAGCTACTGGACCATTACATACTATTGATTTAAATTGGTAAATGATAATTATCGAAATGTATCGACTTGGCACCAAATAAGGAAAATAGATGATGAACAGTCTGAATAATATGTGATATGAAAAGGAGTGGAGATGGATAACTCCCAAATTGATAAGCAATTCATAGGGAGTATAAAAAAAATAATATGATGAGAAATGATATATAGTGAAAATGATTCCGAGGCGAATGGCATATTGGCAGTATTAATTAAAAGATGATTGAGAGGACAAGAATGATGAGTATACGAAACAGTGTGTCACGACCCGAAGACCGCGACTTTCACTCGATTCTTATACTTTTCTTAGTCTACAAATTTATGGACTAAATTTTTCTTTTTCATTTTAAGGTTTGTATTCGGTGTCAGTGTAGTTACTATACTACCTAGGTGACTTATAGTCATTCCATTTAAATATTAAACAAACACGGAAACGGTTCTTAGTTACATCCCGACTTGTTAAACAGAATATGTACTGTGCATCACTTTAAGTCTTACATGTAAACAAGTATTTTATAAAGAACATATAACTCAGAAAACTAGTACCAAGTTCATACACCGTCTCCGATGCCCACTGAGCAGCTCACATGGCAGACGTTAACTTCAATAATCTGAAAGAGATGAAATTTAGTGGGGTGAGCAAAACCACGGCTCAGTAAGATACCAATATAAATACAAGAGTATGATTAAACTGTCTTAAACTGCAATGCTTAATACTTACAAGGATGCAATTACAGTTAATCCTTTCTCATCGATACATCTCATTATCACTTTTCATTTCATAATCATATTTCTGTATTCTATCATCTCTTATCAATTCTCATATCATCTCTTATCAATTCTCGTATTGTGGATCATAATCACGGTGGTACCCAGTTCTAATTCTCTTCGTGTATTTCTATATTCGTGTTTCATAACATATCATGACCTCATATAGATGAAATATCGTTACCACCGAGTCATGACATTCCTCATGGAATTCTCATATACTAAGCATATTGTCATATTAGGGTTTAATATGCAATTCATGTAATTTTTCTGTATAAACCGCGATCATTTCAAATCATATCATATATACTTTAGGACATGCTCAACATATGCATTTTCAAAAGTTTGCCTTTAAGGCATAATATAAGCATATTCAATTTCAATTCATGTATTCGTTTTCGGAGCATGTCTAAAACATGTGCGGTTTTAAAACATTTTTCATATACTATAAATCATATCAGGTTTAGAGTTCATATCAAATCAATCTATACTCTAAACCGCATGTCGTTTCAAATTCGACGCAAAATCGTATATAAATCATGTAAGTGTCGAAATCATTTATCATATACTTTTAAATCATTTACTGTAAATCATATCAGGTCTAGAGTTCATATCAAATCAAACTATACTCTAGACCGCATATCATGCCATGTTCGACACAAAATCACATATAAATCATATAGTGTCGAATTCATATCTTATGGACTTTTAAAACATGTTTAAAACATGTACTGTTTCAAAACATATTTCATTTCAAATCTGTTTCATGTACAGTATAAATCATGTCAAGTCTAGAGTTCATATCAATAAAAATCATACTCTAGACTTCATATCATATTTGTTAGAGACTAGGCTAGATCCCTATCATCTCTCTATCAATAAAGACTTAAATCACTGTAGCTAGCAGTGAAAATCATATCGTCCCCTGGAAACCAACTAGGGCGCTATCTATGGCCATAGACCTCATCTCTCTCAGCCCCACTGATCAGGCGTGACTGAGACCTGTCCACGACTATTGTCGGACAAGCATATCTATCTGCCTAATGAGCAAAGCTCCAATTAGGCGGTTTCCACTATGCTTTATTGAATTTAATTCTTTTAGGGTGCCTACAGTCTCATAAAACATTTAAATCTATAGCTTTCTTTTCAATATCATGTAAGGCATATGGTAAAATTCTGTATGAGACTTCATATATCAAAATATATATATATATATTTACCATATACTTTCATTTCAAAACAAATCAATACTTTTCAGTATTCATATAAACATTATTAAAATGTTTCAAGTTGCAAGAAGGCATGCTTAAATGCGATGCTGTAAAACATTTCAGTATGCAACTTCGGTAATGTTTCCATCAAATACGCTAAAGCGATTCATTTAACTTTATCACCATCAATTATTCGATTTCAAGATTTTCTTTCTGTCAACCAATAAATCACTATACAATTCATTCACTATTCATCTAATTCAGTATTCAATTTGCTCAGTACTCAATTCATTTGGAAATCGAATCACTTGGTATTCAGACCATTCGGTATTCAATACCCTTTCTTGATCGTCATTGACTATTATAATCATTTATAAACTTCATCATCAATATTAGGATCGCATCATTAGTATGAATCCTCTAAGTTTTGATAAGCATTTAAACATCAATTTCTAAAATAGTCATCAAGTTACCGAATTTATGCAAATAATAATATCATCCTTCAATATCTGTTCCAGAATCGACATCGAGGATAACAGAATCACAAAATCGATAGTCACTTATCAAATCCATTTATGATTTGATCTATTGATACATGTTTATCATTTTCGATTTGAGGTTCAATTTCATTTACTATCACAAAATCGTATCTAAATCCTCAAATCCATTTTCATGTGGCCTTTATGATTTTATCCGAACTTATGCAATTGTCGATCTTATTATTCAAGATCTATTCTAAGGTTATGAGCACAATCATCTTTTCACATATTTATCACTCATTTCTTTGAATCCATAATTGATCGGCTTGTGTCGTAATTAAACCTCCATTTCAATCTCTCGAATTTGTCCATATTATCACTTTCGAAATTATTTCAAAATCATGAAACCGGACTCGGTAAATTCTGGAAATCATTACTCCGTTAATAACTTTACAATCCAATCATTCGACCATCGAAATTTCAACTGTGATCTTCTCTTCCAAGCTACATCATATAATTATCATCACTTTTATCCGTGATCCGTCTAATTAATAATTCCACCTCAATCTCAACTTGATACCATTTGTGATATTAAAATTACTTGATTTATCGATTCTATAAGGTTTTAAACCATGTAATTCACCACATTATCGTTTTCAACGATCTATCTTCTCATCGATTTCAATATCAAACTCTTTCGGTAATACTAAAAAATCCTTTCAATATTTATTTTCAATAATGATCTCCAAGATTCCATTTATGTGAGAAACTTAATCTTTTTCCTCAATTATTTTCCTAAAAATTTCGGCAGCATAACGGCTTAATTTTCCCTAACCTCCTGCAAGGGAAACACAATTTATACTTGCAGCCGTTGATTCTCACCAATTTTACCTCTTACTAAGACCCCCACCATCAGTTGTGGGTCCTCTTAGCATTTTTAGCAAATCAAATTAAATCGATGCATCATATAAAAATTATAATTCCATTTAAAGTCAATTAAATAAATGCATCATAAAAAATCATAATTCCCACATACAATATAAAGCTACTAATGCTTTATAAAAGTATCTTACTTGTTCGCCAAAGCTTAGCGCACTTTCCGATTTCCGAGCCTTGCCGAACTCCACCATTCGTCTCATTTTCGTTTGCTACAATTTCTAAAATTGACATATACTTTCATTTAGAAAATAATCCAAGAATTTCTACTAAATTCCAGACATAGAGCGAAAAAGGCTTTTAATTTTCCTTACCTATTTCTTCCTCTTCTTCTTCTTCCTTTTTTTTTTTTTTTCTTTTTCTTTTCTTTTCTTTTTCTTTTCTTCTTTTTCTTTTCTTTTCTTCTTTTTCCTTTCTCTTTTCTTTTCTTTTTTTTTTTTTTTTTGAACCGGGTCGGGTCGGGTTCGGGTTGACCGGGTCGGATCGGGTCGGACCGGGTCAGGCGGGTCGAATCGGGTCAGGCGGGTCGGATCGGGTCGGACCGGTTCCGCCGGTTCAATCTTCTGCTGGCCGGTTCGGTCACCGGCGGCCACCCATTCCGGCGGTTCGGCCACCCAACAGCTTGCCGAGGTTGCAACGACTCCGGATCTGGCCTCCGTTTCTCGATCGGCGGCGCCGGCGGTAGCAGATCTGGGACGGGCGGCGGCGGCTTCTTCTCTCTTTTCTTCCTCTCTTTTCTCGCCGTTTTCTTCACCGTCGGGCGTTCCTCCCTCCAGATCTGGCTTCGTCGGGGCTTCGCAAGGCGGCGGCGACCGGTGGATCGGCCGGCGTTGCCTCTTTTCCTTTTTCCTTCTTCTTTCGGTTTTCCTTCCTCCTGCTTCGGTCTCCGCCCAATTTTTCTTTCCTTTCCGCCTCGCGCCGTCACCGCTTGCTTCTTCTCCGCCGGTGACGTCGCTCCTCCCTTCCCCTTTCTCCTTTGGCCGGCGGGCATTGGCCCGCTCCTCTTGGAAATCCCTCCTCTGTTGTAAACAGAGGGGGAAATGGGTGGGAATCGGGTATCCCGATTCCCGCCCGTTTTCTATTTTTTTTAATAATTATATTTATATATTTATAAATATAATTATTAATTAATAATAACATACATACACATTTCTAATTTTCTCAAATTTTTGGATTTCTTGGTATTCAATTAAATTTCTCCATTTTCTTATTTAATTTAGATTTCCATTTATCCAAATTAAATTTCCTCCTTCATTTCTTATTTCCAAATTAAATTTTTTCTTTTCATTTCTTATTTAATTTGAATTTCAATTGGTCCAAATTAAATTTTCTGGATACCTTATATTTATTTAGAAAATTCTCGGTCTTCACACAGTGCCACCTTTAACCTAAGTTAAATTCGAAAGACCGAATTTCTTAAGGTGGGGAGAATGTGATAACCGCAAATTTCTGAATCTTTATATTACTTATTCGAAAATTTAATTTTTAATGCGAAAGATAAATTAAAGTAAATAAAGGAATTATTTACAAGACGGAATATTGTGAAAATTCCGAAAATGGAGGAAGTGACGGAATTGGGAAATTTGAGTAAAAGAAATTAAGTTGGAAATAAAATAAGGAATAGAGGAAATTTAATTTGGATAAATGGAAATCCAAATTAAATAAGAAAATGAGGAAGAAAATATATATATTGTACATACAATATATATTGTTTTATTTCATTATATAAATATATATAAATGTTATTTTATTTTAAAGTATATATGTATACATAATATATATTAGATATATATATTTGTAATATATAATATATATACATATTTTTGTATATAATACATATATATAGTACTATACTATATATAAAATTATATATAGTATAATATATATAGTATAATATGTATATAATAAAATTAAAACAGAAAAAAAAGAAGAAGAAACAGAATCGGGAACTCTCGATTCTGCCTCCCGCGTGGAAGCCGGCCACCGTCGGCCGGCCGACCGAGGGCGAAACGAGGGAGCTGAGACCATCGCCGGCGAGGGAAGAAGAGGAAGAAATCGACCGGTGGCGGAAAGGAGAAAGAAAACGAAACAGAAATCGGCGAAAAAAGCGGAGAGAAAAGAGGAAGGAAACGGCGGTGCCGGCCAGTCCAGGCACCGCCACCCTAACGTCGACCTCGGCGGAGGCGAGAGGAAGGTGGAGAAGCCACCAGTGGTGAAGGAAAACGGTGGAGGAAGGACGAACGGAGGAGGAGCAGACGTCGACCTAAACCAAGTACATCCGCCGTCGTGCCGCCGATCCAGGCTGAACGGAGACCACAAGCAGGTTCGTCGTGTCGTCGGCCAGCTGAGGAGCCGCCGAATCGCAGGAGAACCGGCCACCGGAGAAGAACCAGTGATAAGGGGATCTGACCGGTCTGAACCGGTCCGACCAGGAAAAGGAAAAGAGGAAAAAGAAAAGAAAAAGGAAAAAGAAAAAGAAAAGAAAGAAAAGAAGAGAAAAAGAAAGAAAAGAAAAGAAAAAGAAAGAAAGAAAAGAAAACAGAAAAAAAGAGAAATTTTCGGCATTCGAGAATTTCGAAAATAACGGGAAATCTCGGGAATTATGGGAACCGGTAAGAAATCCCGAAAAGTGTTAAATTATTTAAATAATTTATTTATTTAAATAATTATGGAAAAATTCTAAATTTAAGAATTTAATTTCCAAAAAATTTCTCGATGACCGAACCGATGGAATCGGGCGAGGTGAACACGGGCGCGACCTTCGAGAGGCAATCGTCGACCCGAAACAGGTAAGGGAGACATATGCCGCCTGTAAGGATATTCGGCCACATGTTTTAAATTATGCATTTCATTTATAAATGCAATGGACAATGATTAGTTTTAAAATTTGTGGTGATTTATCGGTTTCAAATTGTGGTACAATACTAGTTGAGAAATATAAACTGTATTTTCTGTGCAGGAGGCTAGCCAAATCGGCAGCCGTTATACTGCCGAAAAATTATCGAATAATTACTAAAATTTACCGAAAATCACCGAAAATCATAATAAATGATTTGATTTCACGTGAAACGATTTTTATGTACGAAAATCGAGAAATTAAGTAAATTTCATAAAACATGAATATAATGATAATTGATTTTAAAATATTCATGTTTTCGTGAATGGTAAAAAGGAAATCACCGAAATTTCATCATGTAGGTGATATTTCACGTGAAACGAGAAGAAAATGAAAAAGAGACTGAAGTGAATATTTTTATAAATATTCTTAAATATTCACTAGATTTCATATAAAATCTTTATAGTTTTAATTATGGAAATAATTAATTATGAAAATTCCATAAAGGTTAAGAAATGATGAACAACTATGTTTTTGAGACTAGAGGTCTCTACACGTGTTTTTAGAAGAAAACATGGTGATGAAAATTTAAAGTTAGAAAATAAATATTTTATTTTCATAAATTATAAAAATAAACTATTTGAATTTCGATAATTATAAAACCATATTTTCGATTAAACGCACGGAAAAGCATACATATGTGTTTTATGGTGGAAAAAGGACAGTTTTGCCCTTCTATATTTTCAGTGATGATTTTGCAAACTGTTTTCATCGCAATTTATAAAGAAATGTTTGAAGCATGAATTTCGTTCCGAAATTCATTCCCATAGTCTTTTGATAATTAGCTAAACGAACCTTATGATTTCTATGCATATTTTTCAATAAACTTTTTATGTATGAAAGTAAATAAGTATGTTTTCCGAAACAGTGATCGGAGTGGCAAACCCCTGGCTAACTTAGACCCAGGCACATCCGGTCCTTACTATTTTGTACCAAATGTATAATTTAAGAAGTTACATAAGTAAGTTAGATTTGAGACTAAGGCCTTCCTATAGTTTATGTTATTGCTTGTCATGCTTGCCACATTGTGCATGTTTCCATCCCTTGTGGCATATGTTTAGCCCACGTCGTGCATGTTCTCGCCCACATTGTGCATGTTTTCATCCATTGTGGGTATGTTGGTCCTTCGTGGTGCAATGTTCGCTGTACAACCCTGATCAGGTCCACAGCCTATACCATGGCCATAGATATTCTGTTCCCTCTTCGGAGGATGATGTTCTGTTCCCTCTTCGGAGGATGAAGTAAGTGTCATGACCCGTATACTGGCTATATGATTCTGCCTAGTCTCCATGAACTGTATGATAAGTTTTGTTAATTATGACGTTAAGTTTCTAAAGTATGATGCATGTTTGAAACAAGTATGAATTTCTGATATATGTATTAAAGAATTCATACAATGATTTAAAGTATGAAATGCATTATTATGGCATTTGTTTTTTGCATATATCGATACTATGACTATTTTAAATGCATTTCTTACGGGGTTTTAGTATGATACGGTTATTGATTTGAAAAGAGAAATAAATGTTTATTCTAAAAGAATAACATAAGAATTATTTCTAAGATAGAGATAATCGAAGAAGAAATTATCCTATGATTGGATATTTACAAATCACTGTACTGTACTGTTTTCACTGTACTGAAGAGAAGAGAAGAGAAGTAAACCACTGTTTTTATTTCTGAACTGCCACGTGTTTTAAAGTAGACTGAAGTGAAAAGAAATAAGTGGTTTACTCTGTGGAAAAATGAAAATTATATCGTTTTGAAAACAACGAAATTAATATTCTCTACAGTTGCTTCTAGGTTTCGGAACAAGTATGGTATTCTAAAATACCTACCTTATTCTATCTGGATCCTTAGCCGACTGTAGTATCCTTCCTACATGTGATCCTAGAGCCAGTTAGGAAGATTTTAAAGAAAATGAATAAAAAAAATGTTTTCAGCATATAGATAGCTGAATATCAAGTGTGACATATAACTCTCTTACTGAGCCGTGGTTTGCTCACTCCCTAATATTAACATTTCAGGTTTTGATGATTGTGAGATCCGACAATTGTGGATTACGACTACCGACTGAGGTTTATGAGGTATGATCAATTATTTTCTGTATTTAGACATGTGTACAATACTACTTACTTATAGATTAAGATAGGGGATGTATATAATATTAATTATTTTATGAAATTGTTTAACATTAAGTGGAAAGTGAAGTATCACAGACAGCCCAACTGGATAAGTTGCGTAAAATAAGGTGAAAAATGTGGTAACGGGTCGTTATAATGAAGAGGTTCCGTCGTTGGATTTAATCAAACTTTTAAACCTAAATATTTATCAAAATCTTATAAAATTTATTTTCATCTTTATTTGAAATTAGATAAAAGTCCTTGATGTTGAAATTGCTTTTTGAATCCTCCAACACTCATGATCAAATTTGCAAAAGCTCTTTCTCACTTAAAAATTTCTAAAAAATTGTACACTCGCAAAATTCAAGAATTTTATCATTGGAAGAATTCTCAAATTTTTTTATCATTTATTATTGTCTTTTATTATTTTTGTTATTCCTATACCTATTCTTATATATTGTTCACATTCTTATTATTTAATATTAGTATATTTGAAGATAAATGAAAACTGTTTTAGTACTTAAATTATTTTCCTAAATCCACCAACACTCTGATTGGATTTTGAAAATTATTTCTCACCTAAGAATTTCTTGACTATTGCACACTCACAACACCTAAGAATTCTATCATTGGTAGAATTCTCATTTTATTCAAAGAATTTATTTTATTATTATTTATCATTATCTTTTATTGAATTTATAATTTTTAGAAATAAAAGAAAAGTGGAGAAGCGCTTCATGTGTGTTGTGTGACAAAAGAAGTTCTGTATGGTTGAAAGGTAAGTTTTACAGGACAACTGTTAGACCAACATTACTTTATTGTAGTGAATGTTGGACAACTAAAGGATTGCATACACAAAAGATGAGTGTAGCAGAAATGCGAATGCAGTGATAGATGTGTGGATACAAGAGGAAAGATAGAATGAAAAATGAGGACATTGACAAAAAGGTTGGAGTGATACTTATCGAAGAAAAGATGAGTAAAAGTTATTTACGTTAGTTTGAACATGTACGACGTAGACCTACGGACTCGCCTGTTAGAAGAGTAGGGGTTATGAATGATATAAAAAGGGTCAAGGCTAAGGGAAAACCAAAGAAGATTTGGAGAAAAGTAATCCAGAAAGATACGGCGGAACAAGAATTAGAAGAACAAATTGTTTTAGATAGGAATGAGTGGAGGAGGAGAATTCATGCTGATAACTTAGTGTAAGATCATATATTGGTTCATATAACCTACCATAGTATTAAAATATAGGCTCTGATGATGATGATGAAATGAAAATTTTCTTGCATTAAAATTATTTCTCTAAATCCCCCAACACTTTGATTGAAATCTCTCGAATATTACACACTCGCAACATCTGAGGGAATTCTATAATCGGTTGAATCTCTCTTATTCCAAGTTTAATCATATGAAAATATTTTTAATCATTAAATCATTGTTACAATTATTATTTTAAAACCCTTTATAATTATTAAATTATTTTACAACCATCATTCAATCTTTTTAATTATAGTTCAATATTTATTAATTTAATGAATGCATAAGAAAGCCTAATTACGTTTACAGATAAGTAGGAATGAATAAATATAAAACAAATACATAATCAATAAAATAATCAATTGAGTAAGTAAAGCATTATATATAAAAAAGAAAAGAAATGCCATACCTTATCCACACATGCTTTGCTGTAAGCTTGGAATAAAGCTAGCCCAAACCTTGGCCTCCTTCAACTTCCCAACGTCCTTTAGTATTGGACTGATTTCGATCACAGGGTTCGGCTTAGCATTTGGTTTCTTTAGAGCGGGCTTTGGTGTAGCAACAGCTCTCTATAGCAACCGCTTATCTTCCAAGCAGCAGCAACTTTTTAGCAACTTGTAGCAGTAGCAGTTCATATTCCACACGGCAGCAGTTTGCAACAGAACCAAGGAGCCCAAATCAGAGATGCAGCAGCAGAGACTTCTCTACCGAGTAGCAGTTTTGTTCCCGGATTTGGCAGCAGCAATCCTTGTCAGCAGCTTCCAAGAACAGTAGCCTTCCTCTCCTTTGTAGCTGATCGCCTTCTCGTCTCAAATCTTATGCAGAAATCCAATAAAAATCTCGCCTTAGGTACCGCGCTACTGCCGTCGTTCGCAGCTGCTGTTGTTTCGTCGGGTAACCTGTGTTCCTCTGAATTGCATGAGGACACTCCTCAAGCTTCAAAACACCAAAACTCTCAAGCTTTTTTTTTCCTCCTCTCCAATTTTCTGAAATTTTGTTTATCTTAACGTCTGTTTGGTTCACGTATTTCATATTTTCGAAAATATTATTTATATTTTCAAATATTTGGCATACGTAAAATATTTTCAGTCGATTGAAAATGAGATTTAGTCAATAAAAAATTTTTAAAAATTTTGAAAAATTGTCTTTCTTTTTTCAAAAAGGGAAGACAATTTTTAAACCCATACCACCCTTAAAAAAAATACCTTTTATTGAAATTCAATCTAATCTATATTGGGTTGAAGAGATTTATGAGATGTTACAAATTATACAATAAAATATGTGAACTCTATCAATTCTATTAATATTTAATAAGATATTTTTTTTAAAAAAATTGTTCTTTTTCATCTTATTATTATTATTATTATTATTATTATTATTATTATTATTGATTTAAAAACATTATTAGTAGGTAATTATGTGAATAATACTAACAAAAATATAGATTTTCAGATACTATTTTTCGGCATATTAACCAAACAACAGAAAATATCAGTTTTTTTAGCAAATCAAATTTTCAAATATCATTTTACAAAAATCATTTTTTGAAAGTTATTTTACGCAAACCAAATGGAGCTATTTTTTTCAATTGTGGTGTAATTCATGGTATTTATAAGCCTTTAAGTGATAGTAATGAGATTCAAATTCAAAGATCAAATCACTTTGATCTGATCATGAACTTGATCCGTTCCTTTGTTCAAATTCAAATTGCATCCTTTACTTGAATGGTTTTATTTTTTTATTTTTAAAATTTTCAATTTTTATCTTAAATTTATATCATGAGTCGAAATTCAAATTTATTTTAAATTACAAAAATTTACATTATTTTTATATTATTATTTTTCAAACTTTATCTTTAACTAAAAAAAGAAAATTTAATATGGATGTTAAACAAAAATTTAAGCCTAACTTCAAATAAGGTATTATTTTCAATTAGACTTTAAAATTTGAACCTAATCAGAACCTCGAAATCAATTTGGGCATTATAATCTACAAACTCCTTTAGCTCGATATACTCGAAAAATCTAGCAAGCCCAATAAATTAGACAAGTCGGACAAAATATAGTGTCCACAAAAGATATTTCAACTGTTAGGAAAAAATTTCAAACAATACATTTGATTCAATTGATGAAGATTATTTCTCTACAATGAGCATAGTATTGTATTTTCATCCTCTACTAGTTCCTTATTATACATTCTCTTCTCATAAATAATTAATAACAGTATCTTTTCATCTGCCATTTTATTTGAAGGGGTTGATTGTCAAATACATAAATCATCTTCTCAGTGATAATGCATCCATTATACTAGGAAGCTACTCATTGTAATTTATATTATGACATTGTCTATGTGCATCTAATTTGTTTTTATAAATGCAACATTTTGTTTAACGGTTTCTTGTCTGGTCGGTTTGTAAAAATTAGGGATGAGTAATTTAAAGTGATGTAGACTAGGATGTTAAAAGATTCAGACCTTTATTTTTTGTGGGAGATGATCTTGTGCAAGAGAAATTTTGAATGACTTCAAGAAATTTAAATCTTTGTCCCTCACATGGCCTATATATATGCATACACTTCAAGGCAAATGAATCCTTTTAGACTCTATTTACTATCTAGATTGTGTTTCTGTGATTGTATACCTTTCGCTCTATAGATTATTGCACAGTGGTTATATCCGGACACCCAACCAGCTCTAGCAAGAACATTGTATTTAGTTAACAGTTTGGTTCACACCTTTCATATAGTTGTGCTTTTAGCTACCCTCCGTAGATGTAGTCAATATTGTCGAATCACACAAATATCATGTCATTTATATTTGATCTACACCGTTCACACTGTTTATAAGAGACAGGCTGATAAGCAATAGGTGGAGATTGAAAATTTTGTTAATGCTGGGTGGAAGGTAACAAAGTAGCTTTGGTCGACAACTTTCATGTGCAATATAGGGATCTCTTCGATGGCTATGTTTTAATGTTTTTTTTTATTTAAACTTATGGCCCGTTGCATAGCAGTAAAGTTATGGTGACCAAGGATGATATATAGTAAGAATGAAAAAAAAAACTACTCATTGATTTTCATTATTTGAAGATATGCCATTTTACACGTTTCATCCTCTCCATTTTTAGGATAGTACATGAACTCACTGATATTTGTACATTTGTAAACAACCATTGTGAAAGGTACAAAAGAGAAAAAAAGATATAAAGCAGAAATACATAATTGACATCCCTATATCTGTCTCTTCTTTGCTGTTTGATAACTAATGTTTCACAAGTTCGTGAATGGTTCAAATCCTTCTGCATGGGATTATGTCAATGAAACATATTTGCAGCACTCTGCAAGTGCTTGCACTGGGTAAATGTTCCTATGTGCTACATAGTGTAACATGTAGTTTTTCACGAAGACTTCCTATACAAAAGTAAAAAAAAGATATGGAGCAGTAATACATAATTGATATCCCTATCATCTATCTCTTCTTTGCTATTTGATAACTAAAGTTTCACAAGTTCGTGAATGGTTCAAACCCTTTTGCATGGGATTATGCCAATGAAACATATTTGCAGTACTCTGCAAGTGCCCACACTAGGTTAATGTTCCTGTATGCTGCATAGTGTAACATGTAGTTTTTCATGAAGACTCCTTATACAAAAGAAAAAAAAGATATAGAGCAGTAATACATAATTGACATCCATATAATCTGTCTTTTCTTTGTTGTTTGATAACTAAAGTTTCACAAGTTCATGAATGATCCAAACCCTTCTGCATGGGATTATGCCAATGAAACATGTTTGCGGTACTCTGCAAGTGCCCACAGTGGGAAAATGTTCCTATATGCTCCATAGTGTAACATGCAGTTTTTCAAGAAGACTCCAGTAATTTCCTGTTAGGAATAAGATTCAATTGTTAGATAAAATTTAGGTGTAGGAACATAATACTTATATTTCCTAAATACTTTAAAACAAACATGGTGTTTAAAAAAACTACTTTAATTTGTATAACGTCTACAAAAGAGGTTAGTAAAGGCAGTTTCATCTTTTTTATTTTCTCGTAACATTTTCAAGTAAGTAATAGAAAGAACTATTACCTGTTGGGGAAAGTCACCATCTTCCAATTGAGAATTAATTATCAGTTTTGCAGCACGGTGAAGAGGCATTGGGTCTCTTTCTGCCTATTTCAAACAAACTTTTAATGTCAAAAAAAGAAAAATCCATCGGAAGAAAGATCGTGAGTCATGGCAAATATATGGGGCATTACTTTACCAACAACCTTTTAAACTCACCTGTCCAGCATAAATCAAACCCATCATAGCCCACGCAGTATGCACTAAGTTTGATCTACCTTCTTCTAAAGGTACATATCTCTGCGTTACCAAGAACATAGATATTAAAGAAATATTCTCATACATGAAACAAGACAAAGGATTTGTGACACTAAAGATTTACCTTGATAGGACATGATTTGTAGCTCTCTCCCCAGCCACCATAATCTCTTTGTGTTTTAAGCAGAAATTCAACACCTTTGTGCATAGCTAGACAATTGGTGTATGTTTTGCCTGCTGCTGCCAGCCCTCTAAGAGCAAACCATGAACCATATGTGAAGCAAACGCCCCAGCTTCCATACCTATTTAAGTTTGATATAAATGATTTCGAATGCTTCGGAAAGCAATGATAACACTCCTATTTCATGAATATGAAGAGAACATACCATGAACCATCAGGCATTTGTTCATTTTCAAGGTAGCGTATAGCATTTGTTATAAAATTCTCAATTTCTTTCTTCCTGTGCTTAGGATACGACTTCTGAAACAAAGCCAAGGCATGGATTGCAGATGCAGTGCACTCAACATATTCATGATTAATGACTATATCAGCTAAAAATTCTGTGGGATTAAGAATCTAGAAAAAATAATGGAGAAGAAACTATCATTAATAGATGAAAATTAATGAAGAGTACAAACGAGTTTAATAATCTAAAAAATTCTATGAAAACTTAATAGATGCGTTTCAATTCTTAAGCACATACTTCCAACCACTTTTGAGCTCCAGTTGGCTCCCAAGCAGCTAATCCTCCATTTTTGCTCTATAAGAAGTGAAGCATTGAAGCTTATATATGGACAACTTAAAATAAGTGAAAGCTTTCTATAAAAATTTGGAGTGAGCAAATTCTTACCTGGAGAGAGAGTACAACATTGACTGCATCATATAATTGTTGAGGTTCCATTTTCTCACCAACAATTTCTGGTGGCAACACTGACATTAGTAGGCAACACTGCAAAATATAAAAATATTTGTGAAGGCAAGATGAATTTGTAGAATACACATATCACTTGAATTTTAATGCAATTGAATGAAGCAAAAGAAATCAGCTACCTTTAGGCCTTCAGCAGTGCAATCAGAAACTTGCCATCCATGATCTTGATCAGAAAAAGTCCAAGATCCCTTGGAAATATGACGATACATGTTCTTAAAGTCACCAGATGGATTGTCCTTTACCTATTCAATTGTAAGCAAAAGATAACAATTATTCTCATCGATATATAATGAGTAAAAACTATTGGAAATGACTTCATGATGAAGATATAAATATTAACTTGAGATTTCTTGATGAAGTCATGTCCTTTCTTGAGTACAGGTCCAATTTCGTCAGTGAGGTTACTAGCCAGCAAAGCTTGAATAGCAAAACTAGTATCCCACTCTTGGCTTCCAAAACCCTGTAGTCCAATATCATGTTAGAACTTAAAAGGAACATGTAAAAGTTAATTAAAGCTTTTTGGAATTTTCATTGTTACCAACTCTATCAGTTTTAAATAAATACGATTAATTTGGAGAATGCATGTTCGCTAACCTGCATCTTCATTCCATCTTCAGCAACCCAAAGGTAATCAGGGATTCGAGCAAGATGTTTTTTAAAATAATCACTATTTGGTTCCTCAACCCAACAAGAAAGCATGCTCAACACCTACTCCATACAATGGCCTAAGAACATTAGCAATCAAATAACCATATATATGTGGATTGAAATTTCACAACCTCAATATTCTTATTTCCTCTAATTAACTATGATTGTAATATTACCTTCTCCACACAACCAATGGTGATGTATCTACTATTCTCATCTTCATAATGGATGTGTTTCATTGTTACTTGAAGAGCCCTTTCTCTGATCAACTTGTTAAAAGGCCAATGAGTAAGTATAGGCTCGGTACATATGTACAAAGTGTCCCATATCAAATCCTGAATCAAAGGATGTGGATAATAGAGATCCTCCTGTAATAACAAATTTTTTATCATTGTTTTAAGAGCTTAAATGTAGTGTGATTCAAATGTCTTTGCAATTTGTATATAGCAAAGATAAACTTACTGGTGCGCATAAATGACGTACTTTCTTCCAGTTAATTTCATTATAAGGTTGAAGGTAAAGTTCTTCTCTCAAGTTTTCAATGAGTGGGGTGATTGGCCCCACGAACCTTTTGCCATATAGATATGACATAGGCAAGTAAACCATACGACAATAGCACCACATTTTAGCTATGTATGCAAAAGGGAAAAAGAATTAAGATTAATATAAAGCCCATATACGACGGAATATAGCATTTTCAAAACCCAACAATGGAAGGTGTAATCTCTGTTAGTAATTGAGGATTTTGTAACAGATGCTAGACCAATTTCAAATTAATGTCTGACAAGTTTCAATTGAATACTAATAAGATCCATTATTGTCCTTTATTGATGTGAACTAATATTATTGATACCAAAGATTTAGTGTGTAATATATTTGTACAAACACTACAATGAAATTAATTCATACAAACCTGGATGCATAGGAAGGAAAGAAGGAAGGATCCAAAACTCTGGGGGCATTGGGTTATTTCCAGACCAGTCAAAAACACCAAGTATCTACAGCAAAAGAACATTGTATGATTAGCAAATATTTGTGCTAAATTAATTCAATGTACTTGTTACATTTTATTTAATTTTCTATATCCCATTGTCATCAAATTCTAAAGGTCAATTTGTAAACTATGTGCATCATACGCACTGAAAGCCAAGCCTTTCCCCAAGAGGGAATGTAAGTGACACTGCCATGGTCAAGAATCCACTTTCGGGCTCTTGCACAAGCATTGTCCTGTCCACCATCGGGTTCTACCCCAAGAATACGCATGCAAATGTAGTTAAGAGTTGTACAAAACATGATGCTGTGACCCTCTATATGCAATCCCCACCCGCCATCTTCATTCTGCATCACAACAAAATGATCAGCTTTAAAAAAATCCTTCAACAACAACAACAACAACAACAATAAAACAAATCAAGAGTGTACCTGATGGTAGTATATGTAACGAAGGATTTCTTTACGATGCTCTTTAGGGAATACTATGTTAAGGTGTCCGGTAATATACATACTGAAGACCTGTAGTTTTCAGTTATTAACATATGTGATTAGCGTTTGCATATATTGTAGCCAATTGGTTGATTAGAGTAATGGCATCATCAATTTACTTGTAACTATTAAGTAATAGTGCCAAGGGGCTTGATATAGTTAAAAAGTGTGAATGGTGCTCACCAAGGGTGGAAGGAAAAACAATGAACCAGCATTTTCTGCAGGCCAATGACCGTCACTAGCTTGCAAAGCTGAGAAGAAATGGACAGCCCTCCTCAATGCAGTTGTGGCCTTGTCAAATGAAATTTGCTCACCATCCTCAATTTTCACTGTTGGTATAGTTTGCTTGAAATTCTTTTCCCTTAGAAACTACAATATTAATTTTAAGCGAAACAAAGTCAACAAAGTTATAAATATTCATCATATGTATGGCCAAATAAAAACCAATCATCTTGTAGGAACTAGGAACAAGGGACAAAAAAAAAAAAGGCAGATCTCACATGCAAAACCCAATTATTTTATTTTATTTTTACTAGAGGTGGCAAAAGTTGGCTCGAGTTCGAAAACCCACTTGAGATTGAACTTGGACCAACTTGAATTGACAAAAAAAGTCAAAGGCCCGAAACCAAAAAAGCACGAAACCGAAAAACCCAAACTTGAAAAAATTCGAACCCGAGCCTAACATAACTTGAACCTAATATGATCCGAAACTAAGAACGATTTGATCTGAAACCTGTAAAAAACCAAATTTATAACCCGAAAAAACCCGAATTATAATTATATGATTATTATTTAAAAATAAATAAATAATTGATACACTTTTTTCATTATAAAATTAAAGTATTGATAAAAAGAATTATTTCTAATAGTAAAGTGTAATTTAAAATATACTATAGTGGTATTATTGTGTAAGTAGTAATTTTAATAAAATACATGAATAAATCAAGTTATTGGTAATTAATTATTTGTTATATTAATAAGATTCCAATTTGGAATCTTATAACAATTATTTATATATTATATTATAATAATCTTTTAAAAATAAATTATATAATTTCTTAATGCGTAAGTATTATTATGATATAATTAATTATTTATTAAAATAATTTATTTATTATCTATTAAATATAAAATTAAAGTGTGGATAAAAATAATATTTCTAATAGTAAATTAAAGTATAATTTAATAAAATACGATAGTAGTATTATAGTGTAAGCGGTAATTTTAATAAAATTTGTTTTTTATACTTTATTAATATTATGATTAATTATATTTAAATAACTAGCTTTATATTAATTAATTTAGTAATATCTACTATTTAATATTTTAATTAGACATTCGATCAATTAATATATATCTAATGTTATTATGTTAATGTGAACATAAAAAAATTAGTACTCATTGGTGTATAACTGTATTATATCAAATGTTATTATTTATTAATATAATGTCAATTGGTGTATATAATGTTTTTAATTCAATGGTCTAAATTTTTAATAAGATATTTGATTAATTAGTGTGTACGAGTATGATTATATTTAATGTAATAATGTTAATATTATGATTTATGTATAAACCAGAAACAAAATAAATGTAAAATTGAGGTAATGTATGCTATAGTTTTATTCAACATTATAATTGAACAATTAGTTAACTAGTTATACGATCAGATTTAATTTAATTACTAATTATGTTGGTATTTAAAAAAGAAAATAAATGTAAGAAAAATTCTTAAAACTTTAAAATTTTATTAAAACTATAATAAAATTATTAAAAAAGCTAATAAAACAAAGTAAAATATTTTTTTATTGAACTAAGAGTGTCCAAGTTCCAATGGCCCAACTTTGATCCAAAAAAATGCAATGATCCAATAAGTTATTATTAATAGTATAAAGCCATTTATATAAATGTTTAATTGTTTAGTGTGATTTATTTATAATTTGTTAGTTATTTATTTGTATAGCTAATACTTTTGGATTTTCACTTTCCTTTAGTTTTACTATATATATATTTAGCTCACTTAAAAAATAATTTTTTATATAATTATTAATATATAATTATATATTTTATAACAAATGTGAAAATTGCAAAAAATTAAAAAAATAAATAATCATTGTTAAGTAATAAAACCATTAAAATGTAAAAATTTATATTTATATGAATATTAATTAAATTTTAACTTTACTTTAGCAATTTTATTATATTTTTATTTAATTATATAAAAATTAAATTAATTATTACATTCAAAATTATAAATTTTTTTTATAACTTATAAAATTTCAAAATAAGTTTACTAAGCTTGCCAAACTTGTTCTGTCAGAACTCGATCGAATCTAAAAGTAACTAAACCCGTAAAAACCTGAAACCGAAAAAACTCGAAACCTAAAGTACTTGAACCCTAATCCGAAAAAACTTGAATCCGAAAAAATCTAAACCCCTAATTGCCTGATCCTGAGATAATCCAAATCCAAAAAAATTCATATCGAATTTGCTTGAACATATCCATTTGTAACCTAATTTTACTATACATATGATTTTGAAAATACTTTTTCGTTTAAATTTATTTAATGTACATGTATGTCTCTATCAAACATTCACCCTTGGCATCCAATGAGCAAGCCCACGTGTCCAACTAATGATTCCTAAGTGCATTGTTGCAAACGGCAGTGAAGATGCCATCTGTTGGCTTGCTTCTGCTATGCTTAGATCATCCATCACCAATTCCCTCATAATTATCATTTAAACCTATTAATTAAAGCTCAAATGCAATGGCATGGCCATAAGTATTTGAGTGGAATCAATTGACTCCACTCAAATTTTGAAACTATATAATATATGTATGAAATTATATAGTTAGTATAAAAAATTAATAATTTTTCTATATTGATATCATTAAAATTTGTTAAAATTTGTTAACAAATGGGTCAAAAAATCAATTTAATCTTATGCATTTATTTTAATTTAAAAATTTTTTTCATTACAAGTATAGATTTAACTCATAAGTGTGAAAAAAAAATTAGCACGTATTTTTTTATTTTTTATTAATTATATTCTTAGCTTTATTTTAATTTTTCAATTTTGATTTGTTTTCTATTGAAATGATTTTTTTACTTTAATATCATCACACTTTCTTTTATATTTTTCTTCTTAATTATCTTTATACTGATCTAATTTATAAATAATTAGGTTGTTGAAATTTATGTAATAATTATTTTATATGTAGTTAGTTATTTGATATAGGCTTAACAGTTGGTGTTCATGTCATTTTAAATTATGTTCATATAATGTAAATATGAAAATTACGGTGTCAAAATTCATGTCTATACGTCAAATAAAATAAAATATTTTTTCTTGCTTTTCCTAAATTCATATACAAATTTTGTCAATTATTAACCTGTTGTTTTCGTATTGTGTCATCATGTCGTGTTTAAGATTTGCAAGTTTAATTTGATAGTACAAATTTAATCTTGTTATAAAAGAAAAAAAGATTTTTTTGTATAACATTGATCTACTAGCATTATTTTTAACATTTTTATTAGCATGAGAGAAAAAAAATTATGTAACACCGTTAATATAATTATTGAGATAAATTTTTATTATGAATAAATTGTAAAAAAATTTTATTTTAAAAAACAAATTTAGATTATAATATGAAATATTTTTATATTTAATTCTGTCCTAATATATTAAATAACAAAATATTATATAAAAATATAATATTATAATATTGTCCTCACTGACATAATTTCCTGACTATGCCACTGCTTAAATGTTCGGTAATTTTCAATTTAAAGCTTTTCTCATTCTAGAATCTAGGTATCATTGATTCTTCAAAGTTCAACCCAGACTACACTGTTTAGACCTTTTTTTTTTTTTTAATGAAAACTACTGTTTAGACATTGACACGTATACTATGTTTCAAGAAGAAAATGAAATAACAATTGAAAATCAGGTAAAACAATGAGTAAACATTTCTAAATTTGTTATTGTTGAACAATATCAAGATGCAGCAGGTACAAAAACTAGGACCCTCCAATACCAAATCAATATTATCATATTCAGAAAGCTAGAAGGATCAAGAATCCACAAACCAAAGCCAACAACTCCACTGGTAAATTCCGGCTTGCACCACCCCAAACCTTGTCATATATTAACAAAATAATGTATATGCATGCAAATATTTTATTTTTGGGTTACATATATGCATGCAAATATACATTGTTTTATGCCAAATGCTCCTTTTCTACTATTTTGGGAAGAAAAAGAAAAGTCATCAAAAGTAACCTATTTTTATCATTATAAGCAGTAAAAATGTCCATATGTTTCGCAGCATATAACTAAAAATAAAAAATAAAAGATAAAAAAATTTTGGAGTGAAAACCAATTTGAATGAAAGAAAGAAGACGGGGAAAGGACCAAAATTCCAATCCTTATGTGGGATATAAATAAGTAAATCTTAACAAAATTTAGTGGTATCATTATAAAAAATTATTAATTATATATAATTTGATATTTATTACCCCACACAAGCTTATGCAGCTCCGGCACTCTCCCAGCTGTGTGTAAATATAGGAAAATAAACAACCACCATTATCAATGAAATATATTTGAATGACTTCGAAAAAAAAAAAAAAAAAACAAAGAAGAAAGAACACAACTTTAAATCTAATTTTTTCAAGGCTTGATTATTAATTAAGTTTATATAAAAAGAAGTGGAAAACGTATAAAAAAGAAAAGAAAAGAATAGTCATGACAACATTAATTGGAAATTAATGCCCTTGCCATCAAAATACGTTGGGTCGCTTAGTATCGTTATTACAACTTTAATTTTCATTGCCTCAAAAAAACGAATACAACTAACCTCCATTATCTTTTGGTTTTAAGGCATTGTCATGACTCATGACATATACCTACAAATCCCGCAATATTTCAAACTAAAAACGACAAATAAATAAACTTAGTTAGGATAACATGGAAACTATCAGGAAAACAGGTTGTTTAAGGTTGCTCCAAAAATGAAGATTGTTTTTGTCGAAAGGGTCGAGTCGGGTACAAAATCCAAATAAAATGGTGTTGTCTATATGTTGTTTGGAAATCGAATAGGCACATGGTTTTAAATTGCGGTCGCGGCCGTGTTTTCGGTCGCGTTGCGTTTGTCGCGGTTGCGGACATAGCGGCGGTAATTGCGGTCATCGCAGTTATCGCGGTCGTGAATTTTTTTTAATTTTGCACAATTGTATATAAAGTGTAGTAATTGTAATTATAATCATATAAAGTCTTATTTTATAATTTTTAAAGTAATTTATGATACCTTAAGTCTATTATTTATGTGAAACAAAAAGCTATTTATAAATATAATAATATTTAATACAATATAATAAAATTTATTATTTTTATATCATATTAATACATAAAAAACCCTATAAAAATAAATTAACTTTTAATCATTTCTTTCCTGTTCAATTTCAATTTTTAAAGTTAAAATCATTGTCAGATTCCCATTCACACAGCTTAATTGCTTTTTTTTTTGTTACAACAGCTTAATTGCTTTGCCTCCCAAACATGTGTGTGAAAAAAAAACAATTTTAAATTAAATTTTACACGTGAGAAAGAGTAAAATCCCAATGGCAAGCCTGAAAAGCCCTCTCCCACCCGATTCTTTTCTAATTTTCCTTCTTCATTGTCTCTCAACCTCCTAAGTCCCCTGCTTTCCGGCTTTAAATCCATTTTCTAATTTTCGTCTCTATCAAACCAACCCTTTTATTTCCTCATCAATTATCACAGGTAAACCTATCCACAACCCAACCCAATCGACCAACATCATGGCTTCTTTCAAATTTTCTACTCACCGACACAGTCGACTCTCTCTCTCTCTCTCAAGAAGAATCAGCAGCTGTTCCGTTGATAAGAGTTTCTGGATTTCCTTCTTTTCCTTTGATTGTAAGTATAAAATTGTTGGAGTTTAATTGTTCTGATTTGGTATGGATTTTGTCTTTGTTTTGCTGCATATTGAAATTTGGATTTAACCAAAAAGATGACAAAATGCGGATGATAGCGGCAATAGCAGGGCAATAGCAGACCACTATTTGTCGCTATTTACTGTTCCTCCGCTATTAGCGGCCGCAAACAACCGCAATTAGTGTGATTACTTCTCACATCTCAATTGCGGTGAGTAGCGGTATCGGGCGGAGCCGCTACAGCGAAATAGCGGTCGCTATTTCATTTTGCGGCCGCTATTTGAAACCCTGAATAGGCATGCAAATTCTGGTTAGAAATGAGAGAGAGAGAGACGATACCTGCATGCGCCAAAGGAGGTCGCTGCTTGGCTTGACCTGGAAGCGGTTTTTGAAGAAATTCTGGCGAGCCTCTTCAACCTCGGCTCGCTCTTCAGGGCTACCAGCATCAGGGTCGAATTCCCAGGTTTGCCTGCCAACATAGTTGTTTGTGCTATACAAGTATGGCCCATCTACACCCTCTGCAGTCTTAAGTTTCCACATTCTCTGTTAAGTTGGCACTAATGCATCCATGGAGATAAATATATCAGGAAAACATCAAAAACTGCAAAGTCATTCATTTGAATGAAGCAACGATGCTTTGACGTAAATAAATAGAACAGGTAAGTGGAAAACCTCCTACAAACAGAAAGGTGTAAACGAATTGAATATGAACGAATGTTATTATGTTTATGCTCATGTTCATTAAACTGTTTATGAATATTCATGTGTTCGTAAACTTTAAATGAATATGTTTGTGAGCAATGAACCAAAAAAAGTTATACAAACCAATTATATTTACTCTAATATATATGATGCCAAATTAAAAAATCTTACATAAATATATAATTTTAATAATTACTTATTAAAATAATCTATGAGTAAATATATAATTTAAAAGTTTATTATTATCGAACAACAAACGAATACTAAATGATTTATTAAACAAATGAGTTTTAAATGAATATCAAATGAATTTATTCACGAACATAAACAAATGAATCATACTTCTGTTCATAATCATTTGTTAAAAATAATAAATGAGCAGAATCTAAACATAAAAACGAATTATTCGTTAAATGTTTTGTTCGTTTGAGCCCCTATACAAACGTCATGTTTTTCCTAAGAAACGTTTGCAAATTGTACGTTTATACGGTTATATCAATCTTATACGAAAAAAAAAAAACCCATTGAATCCGATGTTTGAAAGATGTATGCAGCCTGAAGTTATTTCCTTGAGAGCTCATGATTTCAGGTTTCAGCAAAACAAGTAGGAGGAGATAAAGATGAACCGAAAACATACAAAGAGAAAGCAGTTGTAACATGACAGTTGCAAAAAAGTAGTATTAGATTTCTAGAATCAACCTTAACAGAGAGGAGTTGTCAACAACAGAAGGGGAATATCTGTACAAATTTGTATGTTGAGTTTCCCAATACTCGAAAAAGTTTTGGTGAATCAAAAGAGAAGAGTTTGTTTTTTTTGGGTTCGAAGGGGGCAATGGTGTTTATAGAGCTAAGAAGGCAATCCACTAAGAGGCACATAAATAATGTGTTCATTTATTCCTCACTTTGCTTGTTGGTTGAAGTCTTTATTACAAAGACTTTCTATGTTGGCAACCATACGCATTTATAATAGTATAAACTAGCTTTTACGAGTGCGATGCACGAATTAATTTTAATTATTTAAATTTGTAAATATATAGAATAATATTATTTAATTTATATATTTAGGTCATGTTTGGTGCATAGGATGAGGATAGGATAAGATAATATAAGATTATGGATAGGATAAGATTAGATTATATCATCCTATATTATGTTTGGTATATACAAGGATTAAAAATAGGATAGGATGATTTTTTATGTCTTTCATAATATTTGTTTTGTGTAAAATTAAAAATAGTATAAAATGATTTTTTTAAGTACTCTTTTTTAAAGTAACATAATTTAAATTTATAATTTTTTTTCAAAAAATTTATTTTGTATAAAAAAATGAATTTTTATAAAAAAATTTCTTTTGTATTTTTTATCATTTTTTTTTCTTTTTTTTTTTATTTCTTTTATTGATTTAAATTTAAAATAATTTTTTATTGTAAATTAAATTTTTTTTTTCAGAAATTGAGTTTTTCTTGAAAATAAATTTATTTTTTAATTACATTAAATTTTCCAAAAGACTGTTCTTAAATATTTTTCTTTATTTTTATGGTTTTTTATCTTCTTTCTTTTTTTTTTGTCAATTATAAGGAAATATAGAAAACAAAAAAAGAAAAATACAAGTTAAATTTAATAATTCAATTTTGATGAATTAAAAAATATATAATTTCTAATAATTTATGGTTAATAGTCATTTTTCTTTCATTTTTTTTTCAGGCAAAAAGAAAAAAATTAAGAAAGAAAAAATAAAAATTTAAATGTAAGAAAAAACTAGATAAAAATATATTTTATAATAATTTTTATGTTTGAAAATTTATTTTCTAAAAATAATTTTAAAAAATGTGTACAAGAAAATATTATTTTATCAAAATTATAGTTTTTCTTTAATCAAAAACAAGAAAAGAAAAAGAAAAGAAAAAGAAGGAAAAAATGAAAAAGAAGGAAAAAATTTATATTTATTAATTAATTAAAGATCCTTATTATTTTATTAAATATTTAAGTTAATTTTTAAATATAAATGTTAAGCATAAAATAAATAAAATATGAGTATTTATTTTTAATCCTATGGGATTAAAAATAATCCTCACCTTTTGGAGAGGATTGAGTTATCCTATACTAAAAGGATGACTAATCCTTCTTGCAATCCAATCCTTCCCTTAATGTGTGCACTAAACATAAGATAGGATGATTATCATCCTATCCTAACCATCATCCTATGCACCAAACATGACCTTAAAGTATATATAAAATGATTATTATTCAATATATTATCAGTGAAAATTTAAAACTTTACAAACATTGTTAAAATGATAATACATACCTTTCCTTTACTTATTTTTTATATTTTTAAAATTCATAAAGAATATGTAGTAGCGCTGTTTGTGGAGTTTAAAAATTTGACTAACGATGTGTTAGATAATAATACTATTGATATGAGTCAGGCTTAGCCCAAAATAGAGCAGGTCCAGCACGTTCAATCACCATCGAAAGAATGCCACGTGGCTATCCAATAATGGGCCACGTGGCATAGCATGCGGGAACGACCTCCTGCTTGGCGAGAGATACCCTCCCGCCTCATGGGAGATATCCTTTTGCTTGGCGGAGATGCCTTCCCGCTTGGCGGAAGACAACCTTCCGTATGATGGGAGACATCCTCCTGCCTAACGGTAGAGACTTCTTGGTGGAATATGAGGAATGAGTCCTGCTAATGTGTGAGAAGATGAAATTGCCCTTCAGTAATTACTATAGCGATAAAGGTAATTATTTGACTATAAATATGTCACAGGTACTATCTTAATGATGTTCTATTTTTTGGTTACTGAGACTTTGAAAAATCCTTTTACTGGCTTAAGCATCGGAGTGCCTATGCAGGGAACAACCCCCTACGTCTCTCTGACCTCTTTTTCTTGCAGAATCTTTGGTGCCACGTGTGAAGAAGAAGCAAACAATCTACATCACCATCAACATCTAATCATTTTTGCTTGGTGCAACAACAATTGGCACCATTTGTGGGAACTGATATAAAAGCCAAATACTTCAAAGATGGTGAGGACAAGATCAATAGCAGTTAGAGATGGTAGTGATGAGAACTTTGTGAGTTTTCTCGAACCTCAGCCTCAACGAAGAACTCAGGAGAATAGGGAGGAGACTGGAGCAACAGTGTCTTTAGTTGAATTTAAGGCTTTGAAGAGGCAAAGCGAAGAGACAACGGTAGACTTATTAAAAGGAATCCTCCCTCAACTGAACTTACCAAAAGCTGTGCAGAATCTTGTAGGAGAGACAAGTCGGGGGAGGCTGCCGTGGGACAAGATGTGCAAGCTGTGGCAGGGCCATCGTTGGGACAAGATGTGTAGGCTACGACAGGGTCACAGGATGTGTAGGTTGTGGCGAAATCTTGATAGAGACAATTAAGTAGTCCGCGGTAGGGTCACCACGGAGGCAAGGTGTGCAGGCTGCGGGAGGTGTGAATCCTGCGACAGGTACTTAGAGACGGCAGGATATGTATGCTGCGGTAAGGTCCTCCATGTTGCATCGAAGTCTATTAAATCTCGCTGATCGACAGAATGGACCCGGACTAATGTAAGGTGTAGGAGGTGCTGGAAAGATCCGGTTAGGATAAGTACAACCTACTTATGGTGGAGAAAGTGCTTGGTGAATTGGATCGAAAGTTGACCCCACTTGGAATACATGGATGATGCGTGGTGTAGCATTGCAAGGCAAGGGGAAGGAAGTGGTTGTTAACGATTAGCCCGACTTATCTCATATAGAAAGGGGAAGATATCAACTTGCGCTTGCGGTTGATATGAAAAGAATGATAGAGCAGGTATTGAAGGAAAAGAGGTTAGTATCTTTAAAAGAAAGTTAGAAGAGGTGGGTCCCATTCAGTGCAGCCATCATGGAAAAACCCTTGCCCTCGAAATTCAAAATGCCACAGATGACCGTATACGCAGGCAAAACAGACCCATATGACCATATACAGAATTATGAAGCATTGATGTTGCTTCACAGATGGAAAGATGAGATAATGTGCAAGGCTTTCTCACTTACCTTGACGGGACACGCAATGAAATGGTTTAACAATTTGCCCTAGGGGTCTATCACTTCTTTTGATCATTTGCGAAATGAATTTCTAAACGCATTTGTGGTCAATAGCCAGAGGAAGAAAGAGCATACTTATTTGCTCACGCTAAAATAGGGAAGTAAGGGATCACTGAAAACTTATATAGATTGATTTTGGGATGCCATTTTAGAAGTTCAAGACTTGCAGGTGGGAGTAGTAGTGGTAGTAATGTGATAGGTAACTAAGTCTGAAATGTTACAAGAGTCCCTATCGTTAGGTCAACCTACTACAATTTCGAACTTGTTTTTCTGATCAAATAAATACATCACTCAGGAGGAGGTGATGAAGATGATATCAACAGGAGAACAAAAGGAAGGGAAGAAGAGAGGAAGAGAATCCTTTGGTGGGTCTGCTAGTCAGTCAAGCAAACCCAAAAAGGCTCCCAAATTAAGATATACCAACTATACCCCACTCACTAAATCTCGAGCCTCGGTACTAGTAGTCATTGAAGGGTTAGGCCTCATACAATTCCCGAAGAGGCCGACAGGAAACTTGGTCTGAGACCTTAACTCATATTATAATTTTTATGATGCACATGGGCATACCACTGAAAAGTGTAAGGAATTAATGAATCAGTTGGAAAAACTAGCTCGGGAAAGAAAGATATATAGATTTGTGTGGAGAAGTGAAAGAATTAATTACCCTGTGTGGAATAGGGGTAATAATCCCAAGGATAGGAGAGATGGAAATAGGAGAAATAGTGGTAGAAACGAATACGTTAGAAGAAATGAGGAAAGGAGAGCAGATAGCAGAAATCAGGAGGAAGATAATGAACTACAGGCCCGACGATTAATGTTAATTTGAGAGGAGAATCGATGGCGGGTAGCTCTTCCTCATCCAGAAGCCCTATGCTTGACAGGCCTATTAGGTCAACTCGGTGATGGAGGAAAGCAAGGATGAAGAACCAATCACCTTGATGCAAACTGATCAAGGAGATGTAGTAGTTCCTCATGATGACCCAATGGTGATTTTGGTAGTTATTGCAAAACATCTAGTTAGTTGAATTCTGGTCGATAATGGAAGTTCAATAAATCTGATTTATTGGAACTGTTTTGAGAAGATGAATATTTCAGAGGATAGGTTGAAGCCGGTGCCATGCCTTTATACAGGTTTTTTGATGAAAAAGTGAAGGTAGCGAGACCCATTCAACTACCCGTCACCTTAGGTGAAAGCCCGAAGAGTGTAGTTCGCTAGGTGTTATTCATGGTGGTGAAGTCGACTTCAGTAGCATACAACATGATTTTTGGGCGGTTGTTGTTGAATGACATAAGAGCAATAGCTCCCCTTGTTACCTATTGATGAAATTTCCAACACCTCATGGTGTGGGTCAAGTAAGGGGTGATCAAAGGAGGGTAAAGACATGTTATATCGCATCCACTACATGAAAGGGGATCCAAAGGAAAGAAACCCATGGAATTGAGGAACCAGCTAAGCCAATACCTAATGAAGAAATGGAGGCAGTTCATTTAGTTGAGGATGATAAGGAGAAGGTGGTATATGTGGGAAGTCAATTGCTTGTTGGAGTTAAAAGGGAGATAGTTCAATGTCCGAAAGAAAATTCAAACGTCTTTGCATGGACCTGTACTGATATGCCCAGGATCAATCCTGAGGTTACTTGTCACCCGTTGAACGTTGTTCCAATAGCCAAATCGGTTAAGCAAAAGAAAAAAAAATTTCTCTCCAGAAAGATAGCAGATTATACACGAAGAGATATCAAAATTGCTACAGGTAAGGTTCATAAGGGAGGTTAATTATCATGAATGGTTGGCAAATGTGGTGATGGTAAAGAAAGCAAATGGAAAGTGGAGGATGTGTGGGGACATCACGGATTTGAATAAAGCTTGCCTTAAGGATTCTAATTCGTTGCCACGTATTGATAAATTGGTGGATAAAACTTCAAGATATGAACTCCTGAGTTTTTTGGATGCTTTTCAGGGTATCATCAAATCATGATGCACCCCAATGATAAAAGAGAAGACATCATTCATTACTGATAGTGGAACATACTACTACCAAGTAATGTCCTTCGGCCTAAAAATGCGGGTGCCACATATCAGGGAATGGTGAATAAGGTGTTTAAAGACTTATTGAGAAGGACTATGTGGATGACATGATCATAAAAATCCATGAGGGAGAATCACTTGTAGAAAGAATGTCAAAGGTGTTTAAAGTGTTACGACAGTATGGTATGAAGTAAAATCCCAGCAAATGCTCATTTGGAGTAAGATTGGGAAAATGCTTGGGGTTCATGATCACTAATCGGGGAATTGAAGCCAACCTTGAAAAAATTCAAGCTATCTTGGTATGAAACCACCTACCATAGTAAGAGAAGTGCAAAGACTAATTGGAAGGCTAGCTTTGAACTGTTTTCTATCTAAGTCAGTAGCAAAGAGACTATGTGATAACCGTAAATTTTCCATTTAATTGGAAATCATTAATATTTGAAATTTAGTGAAATAAATAAATTAAATAACGTATATGAAAATATTGTGGAAGTAAATAAATGTAATTATGAGATCGGAATACTGGTGAAAATTTCGAGAATTGAGGAAGTGACGAAATTGGAAATTGAGTGAAGGACACTTAAATTTGGAAATAAGAATGAAGTATGGAAAATAATGAAGAGAAGAAAATTTAATTTGGTTAAGTTAAAATCCAAATTAAATAAGAAAAAGAGGAAAGAGTATGAAATATATTTATATTATAACATAAATATAATATCGTATGTATATATAAGTATATACATATTTGAAAAAGGTAAATATAAATTCACATTGAAGTTATACATATATATATATATATATGTAAATACAATATATATCGTATTATTATATCATTTATATAATTATATATAAATGTTATGTAACTTTACAGTATATAAATATACGTATACTAAAAATATGTAACTTTAATACATATAAATATATGAGATATATATATATATCTTTTTTTTAATACACAAAATATATATTTTATATATATAATATATATAGTACAATTATATAATATATATATATATATTATGTAAATATATAGTATGCATATATTTATATGGAAATAAAATAAATAACGAATAAAAATAAAAAGAAAAGAAGGAAAGGAATCGAGAAGCATCCCGATTCTGTAGGCCGACGAAGTAAGGGAGAAAAGGGGAGGAAGATTGCGTCGGCGGAGAGAGGAGAGGAAGTCGGTGACCGAAAGAGGAAAGGCCGAAACAGAAATGGAAGGAAACAGAGTCGAGATCGGCGGAAGCTGAGAAGGAAAAAGGAAGGGGAAAGTGGTGGTGCCGACCGATTCAGCCACCGCCACTGCAATTGAAGCTCTGACGGAGGAAGAAGAAAGGGTAGGAGGCCACCGGTGAGGCGGAGAACGGTGGAGGAGGAAGGGCGAAGAGGGAGAAGAGGCCGAACCTAGGCCGACTCGATCCATCGCCGTGCAGCCAAACTGGGCTTAACGGAGGCCACCAGCAGGTTAGCCTTGACTCCAGCCAGCTGTGGGAAGGCCGAACCACCGGAGAACCAACCACTGGAGGAGAATCGACCGTGAACCAGTTTGACCGGTCTGAACCAGTCTGGCCAGGAAAGGAAAGAAAGAAAAAGAAAAGAAAAAGAGAAAAAGAAAGAAAAGAAAGAAAGAAAAGAAAAGAGAAAAAAAAGAAAGAAAAAGAAAATTTTTGGAATTCGAAAATTTTGAAAATTAAGGAAAATCGTGGGAAACTCGAAAACTCAAAAATTACGAAAATTCGGTAAGAATTCCGAAAAATGGATTTCGAGTAAATTTAATAAATTATTTGGAAAAATTCTAAATTTTACAATTTTAATTTCAGAAAACCATCCTCGATGATCGAGACGATGGAATCGGGTGAGGTGAACGCGGGCGCAACGTAATGAGGTGGTCGCCGACTCGAGACAGGTAAGGGAGACATGTGCTGCCTGTAAGGATATTCGACTACATGTTTTTAAATTGCATTTAATTTTATAAATGCGGTTGATAATTATTGGTTTAAAATTGTGGTGATTTATCGGTTTGAAATTGTGGTGAAATACCGATTGAAAATATAAATTGTATTTTTTGTGCAGGAGGCTAGCCAATCGGCAGCCGATATACTGCCAAAAATTTATCGAAAAATTTTCGAAAATTATAATAAGTGATTTGATTTCACGAGAAACGATTTTCAGACACGAAAATCGAGAAATCGATTAGTTTTCATAAAACATGAATATACGGATGATTAATTGTAAAATATTCATGTTATCAAGAATTTGGAAAATGAAATCATTGAAAAATCTCTCGAAGTGTAAATTACACATAATACGAGATGGAAGATGGAAAGACACAGAGTGAATATTTTATTAATATTCTTCAAATATTCACTTGATTGCAGAAATAACCTTTATGATCTTAATTGTGAAGATAATTGTTTATAGAAATTCCATAAATGTTAATTAAAGACGAAAAATGACATTTTGAGACAAAAAGGTCTCTACACGTGTTTACAGAGGAAAACATGGTAACGGGATTTTGAAATTTGAAAATAAATATTTTATTTTCATAAATCCTAAAAACAAGTGATTTGAATTTTGATAACTTGAAAATCATGTTTTCGATAGAAAGCACGGAAAGGCATGCGTATATGTTTTACGGTGAAAAAGACAGTTATGACCTTTTATATTTTACAGTGATGATTTATAAACTGTTTTCACCGTATGGAAAATATGATTTATACCTTTATGAAATATTTTGAGAAATGTGATTTAATTTAATTATTTCATAAAGGTGATTATATTACATGTGAGCCTTATGGATAATTGTAAAATGTTTTACACTACTGTGTTCAAAATCCATAAAGGCTATGGTACGGTTTTTATACTGTTTTGAGACTTAGGCCCCGAGTTTCATGCATCTCACTTATACTGTTACTGTCACGTGGCTGATTGACCCACCAGTCATCAGCGTCCCGGATGTCTCCTGGCAAGTGTACACTGAGGACACCATATAAATCATGGCCATAGATCACATTACATACTGTTAGTGTGTCCCTTCGGGGATGATCACTGGTCCATTATTGGACGAAGATGGCATGATTTAATTGTAGGGTGAAGCCTAGTCTCACTTACTGATTACTGTTTATTAAAAGGATTTATGGAATCCTGTTTACTGTACTGTACTGTACTATTTACTGTACTGAATTACTGTACTGTTCACTGTTTACTGAGCAAAACTGTACCAAGACATTGTGTTACTGAACTATATTGTTTATTGAAATGGTAGCCATTGATTACTGTTTTACTGAAAAGAAAGCTACCATTTACTGTTTACTGAACTGAAAGCTACCGTATACTGTTTACTGAATTAGTAGCTATTATTTATTATTTACTGACTGAACCGTATCTAAATACTATTTTACTGAATATTACGATTTTACTAAACTGTAAGATACGATTACTGAATTAAAGGGAAATTAATGTTTATTTGGAAAGAATAACATGAAAATTATTTCCGAAACAGAAATAATTGTAGAAGTGGTTATCCAATGACTTCGATATTTACAAACCACTGTACTGTCACGTGTTTTTAACTGTACTGAAGAGAAAGGAAGTAAATTACGGTTTTACTACTGTACTGTCATGTGTTTTAACTGTACTGAAGGAAACAGAAGTAAACCACTGTTTTATTACTGAACTGTCACATGTTTTAAATTATATTAAAGTGAAAAGAAATAAGCGGTTTACTTTGTGAAAACAAAAATCATATCGTTTTGAGAACAAGGAATATAGTACTCTCTACAGTTGCTTCTAAGTTCTGGGACAAGACAGGTATTTCAAAATACCTGTCTTACTCCATCTGGATCCCTAGCCGACTGTAGTATCCTTCCTACATGTGAGCCTAGAGCCTGCTAGGAAGATTTAAAGAAAGTGAAAAAGTTTTTCAGCATATAGGTAGCTGAATATCAAGTGTGACATATAACTCTCTTACTGAGCTGTGGTTTGCTCACTCCCTCTTTTTAAACATTTCAGATGTTGATGATTGTGAGATCCGATGATTGTGGATCATGGCTGTACACAAAGAACAATGTGGTAGACCGACTGAGATATATGAGGTACAATCATTTATTTTCTGTATTTAGACATGTATCCAATACTACTTATTAATTAAGAAAGGGGATGTGTATAATATTATTAATGTTTTATGAAATTGTTTAACATTAAGTGAAAGTGAAGTATCACAGACAAGCCAACCGGATAAGTTGTGTAGAATAACGTGGAAATTGTGGTCACAGACCGTTACAGACTACCATTTTTCAGAGCAATTAAATGAGGAAAAAATTTTAAATGGACTGAGTAGTGTTAAGTGGCGTTTGACAAGTTGAAGGAGTATTTGAAGGAGCTACCACTACTGTCTTGACCCTAGCTAGGAGATGAACTTTTTATGTACTTAGGAGTAGGAGAAAAAGCGATTAGTGCAGTACTATTAAAAAAAGACGGGGATAAGGATTGCAAATCTACCATGTGAGCAAGGTGCTATTAGATGCAGAAACGAGATACCCACAAGTTAAAAAGGTGGCCCTAGCATTGGTAATGGCGACTTGAAAGCTACACTCATACTTTCAAGCACACCTAATAACTATTCTTACTAATCAACCTTTAAGGCAGATACAACAAAAGCAAGAACATTTAGGGCGGTTAACTAAATGGGCAATTGAGCTCAGCGAATATGATATACATTTCCAACCTCGCCAAGCAATAAAAGGGCAGGCCTTAGCAGATTTTATCGTTGAATGCACAGGTCGAGAAGGTCAAGATATTAGAACTGGCTTAGTGAAAATTGTTTATGGATGGAGCTTGCAACGTGAATGGTAGTGGAGCAAGCATAGTCTTAATCTCACTCGAAGGTGAAACCTTTGAGTACTCCCCGCGCTTCGATTTTTCAAGTTCAAACAATATAGCAGAATATGAGGCTTTGATAGCCAAAATGAAATTGGCTAAAAGGTTGCAAGTTAACAATCTGATGGCCCATAGTGACTCCCAATTAGTGGTGAATCAGTTTCTCGGTGAATATGAAGTGCGAGAGCCTACTCTAGTACCATATTTGTAAAAGGTCTAGTTGCTTGCACAGTCATTTAAGAACTTTCGGTTAACTCAAATCAATTGGTCTGAAAACAATCATGTAGACGACCTTTCCAAGCTAGCTTCTTGAGACAAAAGGTAGAATAGTGAAGGTGGAATCTCTGACCGAATTGAGCACTGTAGAAGGGGAAATCTGTGATGTTGAGATTGGAAATGATTGGAGGAGCCCTATCAGAGACTATATTCTAGAGGGAAAGTTGCCTGATGATAGAGAAAAAATTCGAAGGTTAAAGTTACAAAGTGCTAAGTTCACGGTGGTAAATGAGGAGTTGATAAGCAGGTATTTACTATGCCATTGCTAAAATGTTTATGACCCGAGCAAGTTGGATACACACTAGCTGAAGTGCATGAGGGAATTTGTGGAGAACATCTAGGAGCTCGAGTGTTGGCTATAAAAATACTCTGATCCGGGTTTTACTGGTCAGCGTTAAATATAACACTGCCAACAAAGTACACAAATGTGACAACTAACAGAAATTTGCTCCCATTGCATCAGCACTTGTCTTAGCCCTCCAAAACACTTTCCAACCTACACCATTCGCATAATGGGGCCTAGACATTTTGGGCCTCTTTCCCTCAGGAACAGGGTAGAGCAAGTACTTGCTGGTGGCTACTGACTATTTCAGTAAATGGATAGAAGTAAAACCCTTAGCCACAATCACCAAAAAGAAAGTGGAAACCATGGTGTGGAAAGACATTATCTGTCAATTTGGAATCCCTCGAGTGTTAAATGCTGACCATGGAAAGCAATTTGACTGTGATGCTTTTCGAAAATTTTATGGAGGGTTGAGTATCCGGCTCGGGATATCATCTGTCTCTTACCCACAAGCCAGTGGTTAGGTTGAGGTTAGCAATTGAACCATACTCCATGGGTTAAAAACCAGACTAGACAAGGCTAAAGGAGCATGGGTGGACGGACTCCCTAGAGTTCTTTGGGCTTATAGAACCATAAGTCGAGTGTCGACTGGAGAAACCTCGTTTAACTTGGTGTACGAAACTGAAGCTCTCATACTAGTAAAAATCAGGGCCATGTCACCTAGAATGGTTCCTTATATGCATGAAAACAATTCCAAGGGGCTGAGAGAGAATTTAGAATTGAACAAAGGGATATGGCAGCAATATGATTGGCCGCATACCAACAGAGAGTTGCTGATTACTACAATGCTTGGGTAAAAAGTAAACCACTACAAGAAGGGGATCTAGTGCTAAGGAAATTAGCCATCACCAACACACAAAGGGAGGATGGTAAATTTCAAGCGAATTGGGAAAGACCTTACAGGATTAAGAGCATGATTGGACCAAGCACCTGTACTTTGGAAACTTTGCAAGGTAAAAGGATTTTGAAGACTGGGAATATTAATCATTTGAAATTGTACTGGCAGTAAAAAATTCAATGTGTTTGCCTTATCACTTTTTGCAGTTATTTTATTACTTGTCTTATATGCAAAAAATATCACATGTTAGTGTTATTTGAATAATAATAATAATAATAATAATAATAATAATAATAATAATAATAATAATAATAATAATAATAATAATAATAATAATAATAATAATAATAACAATAACAATAACAATAACAATAACAATAACAATAACAATAACAATAACAATAACAATAATAGTCAAACAAATCAAGAGTGTACTTGCTGGTAGCATATGTAACGAAAGATTTCTCTACGATGCTGTTTATGGAATACCGTGTTAAGATGTTTGATAATATACATACTGAAGACCTACAGTTTTCAATTATTAACATCGATGATTAGCTTTTGCATATATCATAGCTAGTTGGTTGATTGGAGTAGTGGCATCATCACTTCACTTGTAAGTATTAAGTAATAGTGCCAAGGGGCTTGATATAGTCAAAAAGTGTGAATGGTGCTCACCAAGGGTGGAAGGAAAAACAATAGACAAGCATTTTTTTTGTGGGCCAATGATCGTCATTGGCTTGAAAAGTTGAGAAGAAATGGACAGTCCTCCTCAGTGCAATTGTGGCCTTGTCATAAAAAATTTGCTCATGATCCTCAATTTTCATTGTTGGTATAGTTTGCTTGAAATTCAAAGTCAACAAATTTAAAATATTCATTATATGTATGGCCAAATAAAATCCAATCATCTTGTAAGAACTAGGAACAAGGGACCAAAAAAATAGGGTAGACCCATCATGGAAAAAGACCTGTTCATGGGTCAGGCAGGGACAGATTCGGGCCGGGCTTAGGTAAGGTATTAAGGAAGTGAAAGTATGCTGAGGCCTAGCCTATTTTTCGGGCCTAATTTTTTGCCCAAATCCATTTTTACATATAATAAATAAGCTTAAGTTCGTCCAAATACTATAATTTTTTTAAAAAAATATAATGAAATATAAAAAATTAAAACACATAATAGTTAATAAGTATAACACAATAAATTTGAATAAATTTTACATAAATAATAAAAGACACATGAAAATTTAAACTAAAGTATAAAAAAAATACGAACTCAAAACAAATTGCACAAAGAAAGAAAAATTAATTAAAAATATATTAATATAAAAAATAAAAAAGTATAGTAAATGGATAGGCCGGGCTTGGGTCTGAAACGATGAACCCAATCTCGACCCATTTTTTAACGGGTCTCAATTATTAACCCCAAATCCATTTAACAAACTTAATATTTTTACCCAAGCCTGCAAAAAATAAGTGAAGGCCTTCAAATTTGGGTGAATAGCCCAATCTTTAAATAGCTTTAAAAGAATACGACTTTAGATCTAAATTTTTTCAGGGCTTGATTATTGATTAAGTTTATATAAAAAGAAGTAGAAAATGTATAAAAAAAAGAAAAGAAAAGAATAGTCATGACAACATTAATTGTAAATTAATGCCCTTCACATCAAAATCCATTGGGCCGCTTAATATCGTTATTACAACATTAATTCCCTCGCCATACCAAAAACCAAATACAGCTAACCTTCATTAATTATCTTTTGGCTTTCAAGTCATTGTAATGACTTATGAAATATACCCAAAGTTCCCGAAATATTTCAAACTAAAAACGACGTGTAAACAAACTTAATTAGGATATTCTTTAGAGTGTATTTGGATAAAAAATTTTAAAATTTTGAATCATTTTAAAATGAAGACATTTTAAAATTCATCATTTTAAAATACTAGCATTTATAATTATCTTATTTGGATAAATATTTTTAGAAGGAATTTTTGAATACTAGTGTGATAACCACAAATTTTCGAATTTTGATAATAATTATTGGGAAATTTAATTTAATGCAAGAGATAAATTAAAGTAAATAAATGAATTTATTTACGAAAAAGGGAATATCGTGGAAATTCTCGAAAATCGATGAAGTGATGAATTTGAGGAATTTAATTTGGATAAATGGAAATGTGAAGACCGAGAATTTTCTAAATAAATATAAGGTATCCGAAAAATTTAATTTGGACAAATTGAAATCCAAATTAAATAAGGATGAAATTGAAGAAAATAAATTTGGATATCAAGAAATCCAAAACTTAAAAAAATAAAAATAAAAATAAAATATATGTATTTTTGATAGATTTATATAATGATATTATATAAATACGCTTTGATAAATATATATTTATACATGGAATAAATACATTTGTATTTTATTATACATTTATGTATATGTATAATAAATATGGAAAATATATATAGTACTTTAAATCAAAGTATATATATAAATGGTTTATATTAAAAATATATTTATATATATGTTTAATATTTTGAATATATATAATTATAAAAATATAATTATATATCTGAAAAAAAAATTATAACAGAAATGGGAATCGGGAGAACCCGATTCCCACTTCTTCTCTTCTGTTTCCTTAAACAGAAGAGAAGCAACACAGGGGCGGCCGCCACCGTTGGCCGGCCGGCCAAAGGAGAAAGCGGAGAGAGGGCGTCGCCGGTGAAGGAGAAAGAAGAGGAAGATGAATCCGGCGACGGAAGAGGGATTGGCGAAGCGAAACAGAGGCGAAAAATTGAAGGAAAAAGAGAGGAAAAGAAAAGAGGAGATCGACGGTGCCGGCCGATCCGGGCACTGCCATTCCCCCCACGAGATCGGCAGGGACCATGGGAAGGTGAGAGGAGCCACCGACGAAGAGGAAACCGACGGAGGAAGGAGAAAAGAGGAAGAGAAGAGCCGCCCGTGTTGCTTCCAGATCCGGCGCCGTCGCCGCTGATGGGGCGAAACCGAGGCCAGATCCGGAGTCCTTGCAACCTCGGCAAGCTGTTGGGTTGCCGAACTGCCGGTGACGGAACCGGTCAGCCAAAGTTGAACCGGCCAAGCCAAGCTCTGAACTGGCCTGACTCGACCCGAACCGACCCGACCCGACTCGGTCCAGAAAAAAAAAACAGAATAGAAAAGAAAAAGGAAAGAAAAAGAAAAGAAAGAAGAAAAGAAAAGAAAAGGAGAAAGAAAAGAAGGAAGAAGAAGAAGAAGGAAAGGAAAAAGAAAGAGAAGAAAAAGAAAAAAAAATGTGGTAAGGAAAATATAGAAAATAAATTGATGGTATTTATTGAATAAATTATGGTTATATTGATGTAGTGCATTGATATTGAAATTGTAGTAAAGCGGAAATGCGACGAATGGTGGAGTTCGGCAAGGCTCGAAAATCAGAAAGTGCGCCAAGCTTGGCGAATAGGTAAGATACTTTTATAAAGCATTAGTAGTATTATATTGTATGTGGGATTTATGATCTTATATAATGCTCTGATGGAATGATTTTAATGGAATTATGATTTTTTATATATATATGATGAATTGATTTAATTGATGTTAAAAATACTAAGAGGACCCACAATTGATGGTGGGGGTCTTAGTAAGAGGTAAAAATTGGTGAGAATCAACGGCTACAATTATAAATTGTATTTCCTTGCAGGAGGTTTAGAGGAAATTAAGCCGTTATGCTGCCGGAATTTCCATGAAAATATGTGAGGAAAAAGATTAAGTCTCTCACATAAATGGAATCTTGGAGATAATTATTGAAAATAAATATTGAAAGGATTTTATGGTATTACCGAAAATGTTTGATATTGAAATCGATGAGAAGATAGATCGTTGAAAACGATAATGTGGTGAATTACATGGTTTAAACCTTATAGAATCGATAAATCAAGTAATTTTAATATCACAAATGGTATCAAGTTGAGATTGAGGTGGAATTATTAATTAGACGGATCACGGATAAAAGTCATGATAAATATATGATATAGCTTGGAAGAGAAGATCACAGTTGAAATTTCGATGGTCGAATGATTGGATTGTGAAGTTATTAACGGAGTAATGATTTACAGAATTTATCGAGTCCGGTTTCATGATTTTGAAATAATTCCGAATGTGATAATATGGACAAACTCGAGAGATCAAAATGGAGATTGAATTACGACACAATCCGATCAATTGTGGATTCAAAGAAATGAGTGATAAATATGTGAAAAGATGATTGTGCTTATAACCTTAGAATAGATCTTGAATAATAAGATCGACAATTGCATAAGTTCGGATAAAATCATAAAGGCCACATGAAAATTGATTTGAGGATTTAGATACGATTTTGTGATAGTAAATGAAATTGAACCTCAAATCGAAAATGATGAACATGTATCAATAGATCAAATCATAGATGGATTTGATAAGTGACTATCGATTTTGTGATTCTGTTATCCTCGATGTCGATTCTGGAACAGATATTGAATGATGATATTATTATTTGCATAATTTCGGTAACTTGATGACTATTTAGAAACATGATATTTAGATGCTCATAGATACTAAGAGGATTCACACTGATGATGTGGTTCTAGTATCGATAATAAAATGTACAAATGATTATAATAGTTGATAATTATCGAAAAATGATATTGAATACCGAATGGTTTGAATGTCAAGTGATCTGGTTATTGAATAATTAGAGTAATGAGCAATCTGAATATTGAATGAAATGAATCTTGAATGATTTGAATACTTATTTACTGATGTGTCAAAAGGATAGTTTGAAATTGAATGATTGATGATGATAAAGTTAAATGAATTGTTTCACCGTATTAGATGAAGGTATTGTTGGATTATGCCCTTGGAACCATTCATTAGATGATTGACTTTGGCATTTTTTATGTATCATGACATTTTATTTATTATAGCTCATTATTATATTTGTCTTATAACTGCATAATGTAATCTTATATGATAATGTCCTTAGAATAGTAATAACACACTATTCTTGAAATATCCCTAGTCAAGTATTATTGTGAACAAGGATAACAATGTACGATAAGACTAGTATGTGGTTGACTGATGACCATTGTCATGGATATAGGATATCAAGTCATCACATAGGTACATGTTAGAGAACTATGTACTGGATTGACCCTCCATGAGAACGCTACATGGATTGTTATATGAGTGTCATAAGCGATTCTCATAGTGATGATGGTGTATGTGATCCTTTGACTTGAGATCATCAGAGATCCCAACATAGAGAATTGCATACTTTAATGCTGCTAGATGTCATTCGTAACAGGATGGACTATAAAGGTAGTAATTGGGTATGCCTTGATCTATGTAAAGGGATGTTGAGTGATCAAGATAGGATTTATCCTTCTTATATAACAAGAGTGATGTCTTGGGCCCTTTGATAGAGTGAGACTAAGAAATGCATGGCCGTGCTCGAATAAGTCAATATGAGATATTGATTTTATTTGTTTAATTAGTCTACTCAGGAATCAAGAAACGCTGATTAGACTATACAAGTGTGACACATTCCATGACTTGTGTCTAATCAAGACATCAAAGGATAAAGGGATTAGACTACACGGTAACATCTATCACGAGTAAGGTTATGTCGAGTCATTGACATTCTCGTTACATGGGTAGCAATGATGTGTTGCTAGATACCGCTCATTGCCTGTGACAATTTTGTCATTGCCATTGTTTTGAGAACCTATTGGGTCGCACACTTAGAACGGATCAATGAGGAGCTTAATTAATCCTATTCTGAATTGGATTAAGGATATATCTAATCCTAGTCTGAATTGGATTAAGGATATAGTTAATCCTATTCTAAGTAGGATTAGAGTTCTGTTTGGCAGTAAATTTTAGGGTAAAATTTACTACCTATAAAAGGATGTTTTTCTAAAACAGAGCCGTACAACAATTAAAACAGAAAAGGTATTCTTTTAATCGAAGCTAGCAAATCGATTATAAGAATCAAAAAACGCTCTTTCAGGCTTCTGATCGTGAGACGTTCAAGAGTCGTGAGATCCGTTCGTGTGGATACCATAGAGGCAGGAACGAAAAGTTGCTGCTTGTGATTCGACCAAAGACAGGAAAAATCAGAGAAAACGTTAGGTAAAATCTCGAAACCCTAATCAGGCAACCCTCCGAATCGATCCTGGTGGAGGCCGAATGATTTAAATTCCGCTGTGTGTTTGTTTCTGTTTCCTTCAGGTATTACTTATATGGACATTTGAAACTATTACCAAAATTATATACGGAAATGATTTCATGGCATTGCTTTTAAGCATAATTTGCTATAGTTTCAGATGTCATAATAGCATTTATATAAATGCTATAAAGTATAGATTAGCTTTAAAAAGAAAGTATATGGTATATATACGTATTTTTATATACGAAACCTCTTAAAGAATTTCACCATATGCTTTACATGATTTTAAAAAGAAAAGCTAAAGATTTAAATGTTTTATGAGACTGTAGGCACCCTAAAAGAATTAAATTCAATAAAGCATAGTGGAAACCGCCTAATTGGAGCTTTGCTCATTAGGCAGATATGCTTGTCCGACAATAGTCGTGGACAGGTCTCAGTCACGCCTGATCAGTGGGGCTGAGAGAGATGAGGTCTATGGCCATAGATAGCGCCCTAGTTGGTTTCCAGGGGACGATGACATGATTTTCACTGCTAGCTACCGTGATTTAAGTCTTTATTGATAGAGAGATGATAGGGATCTAGCCTAGTCTCTAACTGATATGATATGAAGTCTAGAGTATGATTTTATTGATATGAACTCTAGACTTGATATGATTTATACTGTATATGAAACAGATTTGAAATGAAATATGTTTTGAAACAGTACATGTTTTAAACATGTTTTAGAAGTCCATGAGATATGAATTCGACACTTATATGATTCATATGTGATTTTGTGTCGAACATGGCATGATATGCGGTCTAAAGTATAGTTTGATTTGATATGAACTTTAAACCTGATATGATTTACAGTATATGTTTTAAAAGTACATGATAAATGATTTCGACACTTATATGAATTATATACGATTTTGTGTCAAATTTAAAATGATATGCGGTCTAGAGTATAAATTGATTTGATATGAACTCTAGACCTGATATGACTTATAGTACGTGAAAATGTTTTAAAACCGCACATGTTTTAGACATGCTCTGAAAAGAATACATGAATGGAAATTGAACATGTTTCTACCATGCCGTAAAGGCAAATTTGAAATAAATTGAAAATTTATATGTTGAGCATGTCCTAAAGTATATATGATATGATTTGAAATGATAGCGGTTTATACAGAAAAATTACATGAATTGCATATTAAACCCTGATATGATAATATGCTTAGTATATGAGAATTCCATGAAGAATGTCATGACTCGACGTTAATGATGTTTCATCTATACGAGGACATGATATGATATGATATATGAACATAAGATTGATATGAAGAGAATTCTGATCTTACTCTATCATGAGCATAAATTCCCATACGATAAGTGATATGAATTGATATAAGACGGGAATATGATTGTTAAATGTAAAGTGACTCGATAGGATATTTCAATTAAACATGAAGAATATATGAGGAGTACCATGACTCGGTGGTAACAATATTTCATCTATATGATGTCATGATATGATATGAAACATGAATATAGAATTACACAAAGAGAATTATGACTTCGTACCACCGTGATCATGATCCACAATATGAGTATGGATAAGAGATGATATGAGAATTGATAAGAGATAATATGAGAATCGATAAGAGATGATAGAATACAGAAATATGATTATGAAATGAAAAGTAAATATGAGAATTGATATGAGATGATAGTATACCAAAGTATGATTATGAAATGAAAAGTGAAAATGAGAAGTGATAATGAGATGTATCGATGAGAAAGGATTAACTGTAATTGCATCCTTATAAGTTTTAAGCATTGCAGTTTAAGACAGTGTAATCCTACTCATGTATTTATATTAGTATCTTACTGAGCCGTGGTTTTGCTCACCCCACTAAATTTCATCTCTTTCAGATTATTGAAGTTAACATCTGCCATGTGAGCTGCTCAGTGGGCATCGGAGACTGTATATGGACTTGGTACTAGTCTACTGAGGTATATGTTTCTTATAAAATACTTGTTTACATGTAAGACTTAAATTGATGCACAGTACATATTCTGTTTAACAAGTTGGGATGTAACTAAGAATCGTTTCTGTGTTTGTTTAATATTTAAATGGAATGACTATAGGTCACCTAGATAGTATAGTAACTACACTGGCACTGAATACAAACCTTAAAAGGAAAAAGAAAAATTTAGTCCATAAATTTGTAGACTAAGAAAAGTACAAGTATTAAAGGATAGTCGCGACCTTCGGGTCGTGACAGGAAATCCAAATTAAATAAGAAATGAAAAGGAGAAATTAATTGGATATTAAGAAATCCAAAAATTAAATGAAATAAAAATGCGTATATTATATATTTATATAATTAGATTATATAAATATATTTTGATATGTTTTATATAAATACATATATATATAATATAGTATATATTATAAAATGATATATATATACTATTTTATATTAAATAAATACATGTATATATTTTTATATACAATTATGTACATAAATAAATATACATATATATATATTGTTAAAACAAAGTAGATATATGTATGTATGTATATTGTCAATAATAAAAGTAATATATATAATTATAAATATAATTATATATATTATATATTATATATGATAAATATGTAATATAATTATAATATAACAAAAAAAAAAAGAGCAGAAACAGAATGGGAATCGGGTATTCCCGATTTCCCATTCTTCTCCGTCGAAGGGGAGCCGACCTCATCGACGGCGAGAGGAGATGATGGGGGGTGACATCGCCGGTCGATGAGGAAGGGAGACGCTGCCGGCGATAGCCAGAAAAAAGAAAACAGAAACGAAAAGAAGCGGAACCGAACGGAAAATTGAAAGAGAAAAAAGGAAAAAGGGAAATCGGCGGTGCTGGTCAATTCAGGAACCGCCACCGCCACCGCCACCGCCACCAGCACCACCGCCGAAGGGAGACGAAGGTGAGAGGAGTCGCCGGTGGTGAAGGAAACGACGGAGGAAGGAAGAAAAAGGGGAGAAAGGAGTCGAAACCTACCATCCTAGATCCGGCGCCATCGTCGTCGTTAGGAGGAAAGGGAGACCAGAAACGGCTTCGCTGTGACCTCAGACAGCTGTAGAGGAGTTGAATTGGCGGCAATGCCAGCGGGATGACGCCGAATCGGTGGAGGAAGGTCGAATCGGTCTGAACCGGTCCGAACCGATTCAGACCAGAAAAAAGAAAAAGAAAAAGAAAAAGAAAAAGAAAAAGAAAAAAAAAAGAAGAAAGAAAAGAAAAGAGGAAAAGAAGAAAAGAGAGAGAAAAAGGAATTTTCGAGAATTTCAGAAATCTCGGGAAATTCGAAAAGTCAAAAATTACGGATATTCGGTAAGAATTCCGGAAATTTAATTCGAGTAAAAAAAATTAAATAAATTAATTGGAAAAATTCTAAATTTTAGAATTTTAATTTCCATAAAATTTCCTCGATGACCAAGCCGATGGAATCGGGTGAGGTGAACAGGGCGCGACCTTCGAGAGGCAGTCGCCGACCCGAAACATGTAAGGGATGCATGTGCAGCACTGTAAGGATATTCAGTTTGCATAATTTTAATTATGAAATATTTTATAAATATATTTCATGAAATTATTGTGATGAATGATTGGTTGGAAAATTGTGGTGAATTACTGGTTGAGATTTTAAACTGTATTTTTTGTGCAGGAGGCTAGCCAATCGGCAGCCGTTATACTGCCGAAAAATTATTGAAAATTGCTGAAAATTTTTAGAAAATTTCATAAAATCATAATAAATGATTTTATTTCACGAGAAATGACTTTCAACCACGAAAATCTAGAAAATGAATATTTTCTATAAAAACATGAATAAAATGAAAGTGATTTTAAAATATTCATGTTTTTGAGAATGGTGATAATGAAATCACCGAAAATTCTCCTGATATGTAAATTACACGTAATACGAGATGAAAAATGAAATGAAATAAAGTGAATATTTATATATATATATTTCTTAAATATTCACTAATTGGTTTTATAACCTTTATGGTTTTAAATTATGAAATTATATATTTTTATAAATTCCATAAAGGTTATTTTATGATGAAAATCACGGTTTTGAGACTAGTTGGCCCCTCTATCATGTCGATATGTAATACGTGATATATGATATGTGATATGTAAGATGTGATATGTGATATGTAGTCCCGGCCGACACCTGATCAGTGATCCACCGAGGACAATTATAGACTATGGCCATAGATCTGACATGATTATTTTATACCTTCGGGTATTATTGCATGATAGGATTCGGTGGTTGCCACTGTCTCCATATATGATTTATGATATGTGAAATGCAAATGTTTTTTTACGATATGTGATATGTAAAATGAATATATTTTATATGATATGAGAAGAAATGAAATGGTTTATAGCATTTTTATAAAATGCTCATTTTAGTATTGTCTTTAAGTACTACAAAATAGTTTTTATATGACATGTGCCACGAATATGTAATACGTTTTCAAAAGGAAAGAGGAGGAAAATAAATCTAATATTCTTATTTTAATTTTTAAATGGAATATTAGATTTAAACGATTTATATGTTATACGAAAAAGATTTAAATAGCTTATTTTGCTATTTAAAGTACTGTAGTAATTACGATTTTACAGTAAAACATGAAATGAGTTTTAAATCAGAATGATGATGATTTAACTAATATTCTTTTCAAAGAATATATGAATATTAGTTATTTTATTTAAATGCTTTATTTCATAAAAGCATTATTTTGAAAAGAATATGAAAATGATATGGAATAAAAAGAAAAAGGATTTAAATTTCAAACGAAAAGAAATTTATTACTCTCTACAGTTGCTTCTAGGTTCCGGGACAAGACAGGTATTTTAAAATACCTGCCTTACTCCATTCGGATCCCTAGCCGACTGTAGTATCCTTCCTACATGTGTGCCTAGAGCCCCTATAGGAAAAATGAAAAAGTCTTTCAGCATATAGATAGCTGAGTATCAAGTGAGACATATAATTCCCTTACTGAGTTGTAGTTTGCTCACCCCTTAATTTTAACATTTCAGGTTTTCGAAGATTGAGAGTCTGACACCTAAAGGATTTCGGCTGCGTATTTGGGGACGATGCGACAACTTGATTTATTTAATAAGGTATGATCATTTATTTTCTGTATTTAGACTTATCTACAGTACTACTTCCTTATGAATTAAGATAGGGGATGTAATTCATATAATAATTTTATATGAAATTGTTTATATGTAAAAGAAAAGTAAAGTATCGCAGACAGCCCAACCAAATAAGATGTATAGAATAAGATGAAAAATAGGGTCACGGGCTGTGACAACTAGAATTTGATGAAATAAAAAATAATTATAAAAGAAAAATAATGATATGATATATTAGAAAAAGAAAAATATCAAATAAAATATGCAATGTGAGTATCATTAGATTTGTAAAAGTATATAGATATTGTTAATAATATAAACAAGCAAATATATATTATATTTAAACAAAATAATCTGTTTTTGTTTTTTTGATAAACAATATGTTTTTGTTTTAAATTTTATATTTAACAATAGGTCATGTCTAATAATGTAAGGAAGATCATGAGGAATTTTGAAAAACTACCTCTTTAGGTGGATTTTCTCTTGAAATTCCTCTAAAAATTTTTAACAAACAAGAAAATTGGATATTGGATTAATAAATATCTTGACTGAAATAAAATTCCTCTTTAAAATCCTTCATTCAAATACACTCTTAACACAGAAACTATCAGAAAAATAGCTTGTTTAATATTGCTCCAAAAAAGAAGATTCTTTTTGTAGAAAGGGTCAAGTTAGGTACAAAACCCAAATAAAATGGTGTTGTTTATATATTGTTTGGAAATTGAATAGGCATGCAATTTCTCGCTAGAAATGAGAGAAAGACGATACCTACATATGCCAAAATTTCTCACAAAGCAAACAAAGCCTAAAATTTTTCTTAAATTAATACTGATTTTAGAATATTGTTACCTATTTTAAGCAAAGTACCACAACTACACAGGTCATAAAAAGTAAAGAGAGTATGAATGAATTCTTTTGCTGAGTCCTAAAATCTTACTACTCTAATCAATGGCGTAGCCAAAAATTTGTGTCAGTGGGGGTCAATATAGACCTGTTCGAGGGCCAGACTATTCGTCTAAGCTCGAAGTCTCTTCCCTAACCTTATCTAGCAATTTTTAGAAAGGCATGGACAAAAATATTAAATCCGTTTGTCACAACCCGAAGGCTGCGACGATGCCTCTTACTTGTACGGATGAGTAGAAATTAGGGCTAATTTTTTTTTCGATTTCCTATACTTATTTTGTCTAAGTGCAATGTAGTGAATTTTTGTTTCGGGACGTTAACTCCCTCGCCTATTTTTATCACTTTACCCAGGTTATTTTCCTGCATAAAAATTACAAGAAATATCTAGCTCATGCTTCCCAGAATAGCAGTTGATTATATTCTAGCATTCCTATGACCAAGTTCAATTTCCAATTCATGACATTGTATCTTACGGCTTACATTTTCCTACTTGGTCACTTACTCATACTATTTAATTCATATTCACACTCATGCAAAATCAACATTCCATAATTCATCATTGCTAGTCTAGAGGCCATTCTCTATATCAGATTACATCCCATCTAAGTACTGAATCAAAAACAGCTTGAATTTGTAATGGATACAAAACGAAAGTGTGTATACCAAATGTTCACAAAAAATTTCTCTTTGGAGAGTTGGGACTATATTTCAGGCTCGGGACTATTCGAAAGGCTCCGAAATACTCCCCCAACTCCATGCTCAATCTGAAAAATTTAAATAGCGTTTAATGAGCAAGGCTCAGTAAGTCATTTATATAAGTGCAGAGTTAGAATTATACTGTTCTATATGCCATGCATGATGTCATGTGAGGAAAATTTACTATCAGTCATTCTCTTATTCATCATGCGATCATATACCTGTCATGTTCTCAGATTCAGTTCATCTATGCTTCAACATGTCATGAAATGTCTAAGTTATGAAACCATGATATAACCTTTGACATGTAATTATGATCGAAGTAGTTACAGTCATAAAACATGTAATACATATTCTTTTAAACAAATTCAAGACATGTAAAATATCAATACATTTCATGTATTCTTTTAAGACATGCTTGAAATATGCAAGCTTTTTCATTTCATGTCAAGTATGCTTTTTGACACATATTTCATATCATATATACTTTTTGAAACACATTTCATCTCACATATGCGTTTTGAAGCACATTTCATATCACATATACTTTTGAAATACATTTCATATCGCATATATTTCTTTGAAGCACGTTTTATATCATATATACTTTGAAGTATATTTCATATCACATACTTTTTGAAATACATTTTATCTCACATATGCTTTTCGAAGTATATTTCATATCACATATACTTTTTGAAATACATTTCATATCACATATTTTTCGAAGCACATTTCATATCACATATACTTTTGAAGTATATTTCATATCACAAATAGCATCAAAATGCGTTTCATATACTGTAAATCAATATCGAGTTTAGAGTTCATTTTCATTTTAAAGGCATACTCTAAACTTCATTTCATATCATTTGAGACTAGGCTAATGTAACGACCCGTTACCATATTTTTCACCTTATTTTACACAATTCATTCGGTTGGGCTGTCTGTGATACTTCACTTTTACTAACTGTTAAACAATTTCACATTACATTGTTTATATTATACACATCCCATATCTTAATTAATCGGATAAGTAGTACTGCAGACATGTCTAAATACAGGAAATAAATGATCGTACCTCATATAAATTAGTCGGTCTGTCACATTGTCCTTTGTGTACAGTCGTGATCCACAATCAATTGATCTCACAATCATTAAAACCTGAAATGTTTAAAATTAAGGGATGAGCAAACCACGGCTCAGTAAGAGATTTATATGTCACACTTGATATTCAGCTATCTATATGCTGAAAATATTTTTTTTCTTCACTTTCTTTAAAATCTTCTTAGCTGGCTCTAGGCACACATGTACGAAGGATACTACAGTTGGCTAGGGATCCAGATAGAATAAGGTAGGTATTTTAGAATACCATACTTGTTCCGGAACCTAGAAACAATTGTAGAGAATATCAATTTCGTTGTTTTCGAAACGATAAAATTTTCGTTTTTCCACAGAGTAAACCACTTATTTCTTTGCACTTTAGTATACTTTAAAACACGTGGCAGTTCAGTAATAAAAACAGTGGTTTGCTTCTCTTTTCTTCTCTTCAGTACAGTAAAAACAGTACAGTACAGTGATTTGTAAATATCAAATCATTGGATAATTACTTCTTCGATTATCTTTATCTTAGAAATAATTCTTATGTTATTCTTTTAGAATAAACACTTATTTCTCTTTTCAAATCAGTAACCGTATCGTACTAAAGCCTCGTAAGAAATGCATTTAAAAAAGTCATAGTATCGATATATGCAGAAAACAAATGCCATAATAATGCATTTCATACTTTAAATCATTGTATGAATTCTTTAATGCATATATCTAAAATTCATACTTGTTTCAAACATGCATCATACTTTAGAAACTTAACATCATAATTAATAAAACTTATCATACAGTTCTTGGAGACTAGGCGAGATCATATACCCCGTATGCAGGTCATGACTAATCATCCTCTGAAGAGGGAACTGAGTACCTATGGCCATGGTAAGGGCCGTAGACCTGATCAGGGTCGTACAGCGAACATGCACCACAAAGGACCAACATACCCATAAGGGACGGAAACATGCACAATGTGGGCGAGAACATGCACGACGTGGGCTAAACATATGCCACAAGGGACGAAAACATGCACAATGTGGCAAGCATGACAGGCAATAACATAAACTATAGGAAGGCCTTAGTCTCAAACTTTACTTACTTTTACAACTCCTTAATCATAAATTTGGTACAAATAGTAAGGACCGGAGTGCTTGGGTCGTGTTAGCCAGGGATTTACCACCTCAATCGCGGTTTCAGAAAACATACTTATAGCATTATTGAAAAATATGCATAGAAATCATAAATTCGTTTAGCTAATTATCAAAAGACTATGGAATTTAACTTCGGAATGAAATTCATGCTTCAAACATTTCTTTATAAATTGCGATAAAGACAGTTTGAAAAATCATCACTGAACATATAGAAGGGTAAAACTATCCTTTTTTCACCGTAAAACACATATGCACGCTTTTCCGTGCATTTAATTGAAAACATGATTTTATAATTATCGGAATTCAAATAAATTAGTTTTATACTTTATGAAAATAAAATATTTATTTTCTAACTTTAAATTTCTATCACCATGTTTTCTTCTAAAAACACGTGTAGGGACCTCTAGTCTCGAAATCATAATTGTTCATCATTTCTTAACATTTATGGAATTTTCATAATTAATTATTTCCATAATTAAAACCATAAAGGTTCTATATGAAATCAAGTGAATATTTAAGAATATTTATAAAAATATTCACTTCAGTCTCTTTTTCATTTTTATCTCGTTTCACGTGAAATATCACCTACAGGATGAATTTTCGGTGATTTCCTTTTCACCATTCACGAAAACATGAATATTTTAAAATCAAATATTATTATATTCATGTTTTATGAAATTTACTTAATTTTTCGATTTTCGTACCTAAAAATCGTTTCACGTGAAATCAAATTATTTATTATGATTTTCGGTGATTTTCGGTAAATTTCAATAATTATTCGATAATTTTTCGGCAGTATAACGGCTGCCGATTTGGCTAGCCTCCTGTACGAAAAATGCAGTTTATATTTCTCAACTGGTATTTCACCACAATTTGAAACCGATAAATCACCACAAATTTCAAAACTAATCATTATAAATTGCATTTATAAATTAAATGCATAATTTAAAACATGTGGCCGAATATCCTTACAAGCGGCACATGTCTCCCTTACCTGTTTCGGGTCGGCGACTGCCTCTCGAAGTTCGCCTCCGTGTTCACCTCGCCCGATTCCATCGGCTCGGTTATCGAGGGAATTTTCTGGAAATTAAATTCTAAATTTTAGAATTTTTCCATAATTATTTAAATAAATAAATTGTTTAAATAATTTAACATTTTCCAGGATTTCTTACCGATTCCTGTAATTCTCGAGTTTCCGAGTTTTCCGGGATTTTCTGAAATTCCAGAAATTTTTGAAGTTCGAAAATTTCCTTTGTCTCTCTCCTTTTTCTTCCTTTTCTTCTTTTCTTTTTCTTTTTCCTTTTTCTTTTCTTTTTCTTTTTCCTTTTCTTTCTTTTCCAGCCGGACAGATCACCTTCCCCTCACCGCCGGTTCTCCGGCGGTTCGGTGGCTCAGTAGCTGGCCGGCACCACGGCGATGCCGGATCTGGCCTCCGTTCGGCCTGGATCAGCGGCACGACGGCGGATCGAGTCGGTTTACCTTCGTTTTCTTCTGCCTCTTCGCCAGCCCTCCTCCACCGTTCACTGCGCCTTCGGTGGCCTCCTTCCTTTTCCTCTTCCCCCGGTGATGCTTCAGTGGCAGTGGCGATGACCGATTTGGCCGGCACCGCCATTTTCTCTTCCTTTTTCTTTCCGGCCTCCGCCGGTTTTTCCTTCGATTTTCCTTCTCGTTTCCGCCGTTTCTTTTTCTCTTCCGGTCATCGGCTTCTTCTCCTCTCCTTGCCGGCGTCGTCTTCCTCCATCGTCTCTCTTCCTTTCTTTGGCGAAGGGTCGGTCGCCCTTCGGGGAGACAGAATCGGGAGTCTTCCCGATTCTGTTTGTTTTCTTTTTTTTTGTATTTTATTTTAATTATAATTATATTTATAATTTTATTATAAATATAATTATATTATTTTATTATATAGTACTTTGTACCATATATTATATAAATATATATTATATATTAATAATATATATTTACACATAAAAATATATATTTTCATGTACTTTAAATTAAATAACATTTATATAAATATTCATATAAATGTAATAATTCCATATATATATATATATATTGTATTTACAATATATATACATTCAAACTTTAATGTAATTTAATAATTACATTTTCTCAAATATGTATATACTTATATATACATAAAATGTCATACTTGAATACATATGTATTATTTAAATTTATCAAACAGTATATATACTTATATATACCAATGTATATTTAATATATACTATATACCATACGGTATTTAAATACATATGTATTTACATCAAAATACATTTATATAATTTGTAATTATATAAACATATTTTATTTTCATTTCTCATTTTTCTTATTTAATTTGGATTTTGATTTATCCAATTTAATTTTCCTCCGTTCATTATTTTCCATAATTTCTCATTTAACTCTTCTTCACTTGGATTTTCACTATCCGTTCCTTTCTCAATTCTCGGGATTTTCACCAATATCCCGTTCTCATAATTTTATTTATTTAATTGCTTTCATATTAATTTCCAATAATTGAAAAATTTACGGTTATCACAGCTAAATCCCTATCTCTCTATCAATAAAGACTTAGTTCATTGTAGCTAGCAGTGAAGAATCATATCATTGTCCCCTGGAAACCACTAGGGCGCTATCTATGGCCATAGACCTCATGTCTCTCAGCCCCACTGATCAGGTGAGACTTAGACCTATCCACGACTATTGTCGGACAAGCATCTATTCCTAATGAGTAATCTCCAATTAGGCGGCTTCCACTATGCTTTATTGAGTTTAATTCTCTTAGGGTGCCTATAGTCTCATAAAGCATTCAATCTTTCTTATGAAAATAGTTCAATGTACATAATACTTTTCTGAAGATCACTTACATTTATATACGTATATATATGAAAACTATAATTTCATTCTTTTCAAAACCATTCAAGCATCCAAGGTATTCTTGTAAACATGATGAGAATAAATCATTTCGAATTTCATGTACTGTAAGTACGACATGCTTAATGGCAATAAAGTTCAAGGAAATGAAGTAAAAAATGTAAAATGGCATGCTCGTACATTGCATGAATGCATTTTATTTCATCTCATGATGTCTATGAGCCTATACCATATCGAGTCACTTCCGGTCAATATTCCACCACTTTGGTACTTTATCACGTCGAATATCATACCTACATTTTCGTTATATTCAATCTCTATGTATTCAAATCATTCCTTTGTAAGATTCAATCCTATACAAGATAATCCTACTTCTACGTTATATAAACGTCTTACCTAAGGCGAGGTTAGTTCGAGCATGTCCCGTGTCCAGCTAGAGCGTTTTCCGTCATCCTCCCGTCATGCTACACCTTCACAATAAAAATCCGACTTAAGAACGTCTAGCTCATTTCTATATACTTGAAGATTTAACTTCCAACTTAATACACACACACATATATATATATATATATATATATATATATATATATATTCATATATATATATATATATATATATCTACGCACTTAACATTAATTTAATTAAAATCTCAAATTGGATTTATCTCATCTTCGTACCTCTTTCTATATACATATATGTATATGCGTCATATTCCCACACATATATATATTTCCTTTCTTTCTAATCCTTTTTCTTTTCTTTTTATTTCTTTTCTTCTCTTTTCTTTGTCTCTTACTTTGTTTTCAAGTAATTAGTATTTATACACACACACACACACACATGTATATAATATAATTCCTTAAATTCAATTCTCTCATTTTCCTATGTGTGTGTGTATACATATACATATATATGTGCACCATGCATACATATATATATTTTTAAACACACTACATTTGCATATGTATCTATATATATATATACATATTTATAAAAATATATATACATATATTTTTTTCTTATTTCTTTTCTTTTCTTTTCTTTATTTTCGTTTTCTTCTTCTTTCCTCATTTCCTTACCTCAGTTTTTGCCTTCCGTTCAGCCACCCAACAGCCCCTGGTACGCCGGCTGTAGCCACCACCGCTGCCTTCTCCATTCAGTCCTTGTGCGTCTCTTGCTCAGGGCTGGAAACACCCAACTCAGCCAACAATGCCTTCCTTTCTCCTCAACTTTTGCTCCTTCCCAGTTCAGCCCTTTCAAAGCCGTAACTTAGCTTCCAAAAGACTATCAAATGGCCACTATTCTTTCTTTCTTCAGGCCTATAACCGAGCCAAATTTTAGCTTTCGGTTCATACCACCATTTTGCCTAAAAGTTGAAACCACCCACGTCTATTTTTTTGGCTCTCAAGTACTACTGTTCAGGCTCCAAAACACCACTTAGATGCTGGTCAAACTCCTCCATTTCTGTTCGTGACCCGCACCACTCCAATCAGTAATTACAAGGGCTGATGAGATGGGAATAAGGTGGATGATGTGTGAAACGACGGCAAATGGGATGAGGGAATGGAGAGGAACGGCAGAGAAAATAAGTGAAGGAGAGTAAAATAAGTGGTTTCGGTGGTAAGGCTGACAGAGGGAGATAAGTGATTTGGGAAAGATTTAGAATAGACTAAAAAAATACATAAAATGCCGTGAGGTGATGGGGAGGCTGAACCTTGTCTCCTTATATTGGCTATTGTCATTAATTAAATTCTTTTCTTTTCTTTTTATATTTTATACATTAATATAAGATATTGGTATATGGGATATATAAATATATATGTATATATCCATCATTACACTAATGCATCTCTTATCCATAGGTATATAATTCATTTATATTATTATTTAATTATATATTTCTCTAAATTTATATACATTACAAATTTCTTTGTTCTTGTAAATACATTTGTGCCTATATACGTATTTTCTCGAGTATATATATTTATGTGAGGGGTATCATATCACGGTTTTCAGACCGAGGGCCGAAGCCAGGGCCCACTCACTCATCCGTATTGTCCGCTTTGGGGTATCATATCAGGGCCCCGCACGGTTTTATTTCGCGTCCGCCGCTACTCGAACCCTTGACATCCAAGCGATTCGAGTAACGACTAACCATTGGACTTAAGGTTAGTCATTACTCGAATCGCTTGGATGTCAAGGGTTCGAGTAGCGGCGGACGCGAAATAAAACCGTGCGGGGCCCTGATATGATACCCCAAAGCGGACAATACGGATGAGTGAGTGGGCCCTGGCTTCGGTCCTCGGTCTGAAAACCGTGATATGATACCCCTCACAATAAAACGCGCGTTTTTTTTGTGACGACCAGTATCTCGTGGGACCGATCGCACTCAACCGTATTGTCCGCTTTGGATTCTAGAGGTGGCCCCCGTCAGTTCGGCTGACGTGGCACTTAGGTCCTCACGGATTTCTTTCGCGTCCGCCGCTACTCGAACCCTTGACATCCAAGCAATTCGAGTAACGACTAACAATTGGACCTAATGTGAAGACCGAGAATTTTTGAAAAATAAATAGTAAATATCCGGAAAAATTTAATTTGGATAAGTTGCAATCCAAATTAAATAAGAGAAGAAATGGAGAAAATAATTTTTGGATATTAGGAATTTAAAAATTTAAAGAAATAAAAATGTGAATAAAAATATAATTATATAAATAGATTATATAATATATTTTTACACGTTTTCTTTTTAAATAGGTATATATATATATGAAATATATATATATACTATTTAGATCAAAGTGTATATATATACATATATTTTAAGATAAAGTATGTATATATGTATATATATTAAAATTTAATAGTATATGATATATATATAAAAATCTAATTTTATATATATAATAAATAAATATATAAAAAAAAGAAAAAAAAAGAGAAGTGGGAATCAAGGAACCCGATTCCCACATTTCCTCTTATGTTAACTAAACAGAAGAGGAAGACCAAAAAGGAAAGCCGGCCCTTTGTCGGCCGAGAGGAAAGAGAAGGGAGAGAGGCAGCGACGCCGCCGGCGAGCCAAGGAGAGGGAACCAACGCCGACGCCGACGGTGGGAAAGGAAAAGGAAAACAGAAGCAAAGCAAAATGGGGAAGAAACCGAAAAGGAAGGGGAAAGGGAGATCGGCGGTACCGGCCGATCCAGGCACCGCCACCGCTGCCAACGCCAACAGGGAGGGCCAACGAAGGAGAGGGAGGCCACCGGCGGTGAAGGAAATGGCGGAGGAAGGAAGAAACGGAGGAGAAAGGAGCCGAAACCCACGCCGCCAGATCCGACGCCGTCGCCGGTGATGGGGCGAAATCGAGGCCAGATTCGGCTTCGTGGCAACCGCGGGATGCTGTAGGGTGGCCGAACCGCCGGAAATGGTGGCCGCCGGTGGGTGAACCGGCCAAGCGAAGACTGAACCGGCGGAACCGATCCAACCCGATCCGACCCGGTCCGATCCGCCTGACCTGGTCAACCCGACCCGACCCGCTTGACTCGATTCGACCCGGCCCGACCCGATACGACCAGAAAAAAAAGGCAAAAAAAAAAGGGAGAAAAGAGAAAGAAGAGAAGGAAAGGAAAAAGAGAAAGGAAAAGAAGAAAAAGAAAAGAAAGAAGAAAAGAAAAGAAAAGGAAAGAAAAAAGAAAAAAAAGAAAAAAAGAAAAGGAAATGGAAAAGAAAGAAGAAAAAGAAGAAGAAGAAATGGGTAAGGAAAATTAAAAGCCTTTTTCGCTATATGTCTATGGAATTTAGTAGAAATTCTTGGATTATTTTCTAAATGAAATTATATGTCAATTTTTGAAATTTTAGCAAAACAAAAATGAGACGAATGGTGGAGTTCGGCAAGGCTCGAAAATCGGAAAGTGCGCTAAGCTTTGGCGAACAAGTAAGATACTTTTATAAAGCATTAGTAGTATTATATCGTATGTGGGAATTATGATTTTCATATAAAGCATTGATGGAAATGATTTTTATGGAATTATGATTTTTATAAGATAAATTGATGAATGATTTTAAATAGTAAGAGGACCCACAACTGATGGTGGGGGTCTTAGTAGAGACGTAGGAATTGTGAGAATCAACGGCTGTTCTATAAATTGTGTTTTTCCTTGCAGGAGGCTTAGTAAGAATTAAGCCGTTATGCTGCCGAAATTTTAGGAAAAATATTTGAGGAAAAAGATTAAGTTTCTCACATAAATGAAATCTTGGAAATAATTATGGAAAATAAATATTGAAAGGACTTTATGGTATTACCGAAAGAGTTCGATATTGAAATCGATGAAAAGATAGATCGTTGAAAACAATAATGTGATGAATTATATGGTTTAAACCTTATAGAATTGATAAATCAAGTAATTTGAATATCACAAATGGTATCAAATTGAGATTGAGGTGAAATCATTTATTAGACGGATCAGTGATAAAAGTGACGATGATTAAAGGATACAACTTAAAAGAGAAAAATTGAAGTTGTGATTTAGACGGTCAAATGATAGAAGTGCGGAATTATCAATCGAGTGATGATTATAGAATTGTTAGATTCAAATAAATGGGCCGTCTTAGTGGTATGAACTGAGATTTTTGTAATAACATGGATAGTCGCAAGGCGACTTAAATGATTGAAATACTATTGATAGAAGAAATTGGCAAATTCTTTTAAGTGGTAAATTGCCAATCAAAAAGTGAATTGAGGATTGTGATATGATTTCATGATAGTGAATGAAATTGAACTGCAAGTCGAAAATTCTGAATATGTACCAATAGGTCAAACCATAAATGAATTTGATAAGCGATTCTTGATCTTGTGGTTCTATGATCCTCGATGTCGACTCTGAAATAGATATCGAATGAGGATATTAGTATTTCATAAATTCAGTATCCTGATGGCTATATGAAACATGATATTTAGATGCCTATAGATACTAAGAGGATTCACACTGATGATGTGGTTCTAGTATTGAAAATAAAATGTACAATGATTATTATAGTCGATAGTTGTCGAAAAAGGATATTGAATACCGAATGGTTTGAATACCAAGTGATCTGGTTGTTAAATAATTAGAGTATTGAGCAATCTAAATGCTGAACGAAATGAATCTTGAATGATTTGAATAGTGATTTACTGATTTGACATAAAGAAAGTCTTGAAATCGAATAACTGATGGTGATAAAGTTAAATGAATCGCTTCAGCGTATTTGATGGAAATAATACCGAAGTTGCATACTGAAATGTTTTATAGCATCGCATTTAAGCATGCTTTCTTGCAACTTGAAACATTTTAATAATGTTTATATGAATACTGAAAAGTATTGATTTGTTTTGAAATGAAAGTATATGGTAGATATATTTATATTTTGATATATGAAATATCATACAGAATTTTGCCATATGCTTTACATGATATTGAAAATAAAGCTATAGATTTAAATGATTTATGAGACTGTAGGCACCCTAAAAGAATTAAATTCAATAAAGCATAGTGGAAACCGCCTAATTGGAGCTTTGCTCATTGGGCAGATATGCTTGTCCGACAATAGTCGTGGACAGGTCTCAGTCACGCCTGATCAGTGGGGCTGAGAGAGATGAGGTCTATGGCCATAGATAGCGCCCTAGTTGGTTTCCAGGAGACGATGACATGATTTTCACTGCTAGCTACAGTGATTTAAGTCTTTATTGATAGAGATGATAGGGATCTAGCCTAGTCTCTAACCGATATGATATGAAGTCTAGAGTATGATTTTATTGATATGAACTCTAAACTTGACATGATTTATACTGTACATGAAACAGATTTGAAATGAAATATGTTTTGAAACAATACATGTTTTAAACATGTTTTAAAAGTCCATGAGATATGATTTCGACACTTATATGATATATATATATATGATTTTGTGTCGAACATGGCATGATATGCGGTCTAGAGTATAGTTTGATTTGATATGAACTCTAGACCTGATATGATTTACAGAATATGTTTTAAAAGTATATGATAATGATTTCGACACTTGCATGATTTACATACGATTTTGTGTCGAATTTAAAATGATATGCGGTCTAGAGTATAGATTGATTTGATATAAACTCTAGACCCGATATAACTTATAGTAAATGAAAATGTTTTAAAATCGCACATGTTTTAGACATGCTCCGAAAAACGAATACATGAACTGAAATTGAACATGTTTCTATCATGCCTTAAAGGCAAATTTGAAATGAATTGAAAATCCATATGTTGAGCATGTCCTAAAGTATATATGATATATGAACATGAGATTGATATGAAGAGAATTCTGATCTCACTCTGTCGTGATCATAAATTCCCAGACGATAAGTGATATGAATTGATGTAATACGGGAATATGATTGTTAAATGTAAAGAGAATTCGATAGGATATCTGCATTAAACATGGAGAATATGTGAAGAGTGTCAGGACTCGGTGGTAGCGATATTTCATCGATATGATGTCATAATATGATATGAAACAGGAATATAGAAATACACGAATAGAATTATGACTTCGTACCACCGTGATTATGATCCACAATATGAGAATTGATAAGAGATGATATGAGAATTGATAAGAGATGATAGAATACAGAAATATGATTATGAAATGAAAAGTAAATATGAGAATTGATATGAGATGATAGCATACCAAAGTATGATTATGAAATGAAAAGTGAAAATGAGAAGTGATAATGAGATGTATCAATGAGAAAGGATTAACTATAATTGCATCCTTGCAAGTTTTAAGCATTGCAGTTTAAGGCAGTATAATCCTAATCTTGTATTTATATTAGTATCTTACTGAGCTGTGGTTTTGCTCACCCCACTAAATTTCATCTCTTTCAGATTATTGAAGTTAACATCTGCCATGTGAGCTACTCAGTGGGCATCGGAGACGGTGTATGGACTTGGTACTAGTCTTCTGAGGTATATGTTCCTTATAAAATACTTGTTTACATGTAAGACTTAAATTGATGCACAGTACATATTCTGTTTAACAAGTCGGGATGTAACTAAGAACCGTTTCCATGTTTGTTTAATATTTAAATGGAATGACTATAGGTCACCTAGATAGTATAGTAACTACACTGACACCGAATACAAACCTTAAAATGAAAAAGAAAAATTTAGTCCATAAATTTGTATACTAAGAAAAGTATAAGAATCAAGTGAAAGTCGCGGTCTTCGGGTCGTGACAATTTAAACTCATGCATGTAATTTGAAATGATACATAAACATAAACACACTTATCTTTTATATATATATATATGTATATATATATATTTTACTTCCTTTGATCGTATGTATATACGTGTGTATATGTATATATATATATATTTTTACATTTTATTAATCGTATTTATCTATGTACTTGCACATGCACGCATGCACGCACGCACATTGTATACATGTACATTGTATGCGTTTAACTTGGTTCATGGCGTATACAACCGATCCTTTATATATAGGTACAAACTCCTTTCGTGTCTATTTAACACACATAATCTTATACTTGAAATTTCATGAGTGCATTATCTCTTTATGTCACTAAATTACATAAGTACATATTTAGCTAGGAAATTTTCGGTTCTCACACCGTTAAATAGGCTTATGCTTGAAAATCAAAGTTCAATAAAAAAAAACGGATTGAGGTTGGGTTCACCACTTCAAGCTCAAACTTGGTCTGATTTGATAATTATAATATAATTTTTTTCTTTTGTATTGAAATTATATTTATACCGTTAAATAACTAATTATGTATAAGAGAATTATTGCATTAAGAGCAACAAACCAATTATTTATAAATTGGATCAAACTCATATGTATTATGTATTGTAGAGGTTATTAAGAAGAAAAGCTATAGTCAGAAAATATGATCGTAACAAAGTGAATAGAGAATTTCAGTAAGAAACAAGTAATAAATCAAAATTAAAATGAGACTAAAAATATGTTAGCAAAAAAAAAATCAATAAAAATACATGCTAATTACTAAAGAATTTTTAAATCTCACAAGTTAAATTTCTACTTGTAATAAAAGAAAATTGTTAAATTTTTTAAATTAAAAAATGTATAAATGAAAATGAAAATTATTTTTTGACTCCTTTCTTAGCTAATTTTAAAAATTTTAGTGGTGTTAGTTGGAGAAAAACACTATTTTTTAAACTAAATATACATATGTATGTATTAATTTATGTATTTTTCAAAAGTTGAGTGGGGTCAACACCATGTGGCTACACCACTGACTCTAGTTTTATTTGTTGGGGGTCTGAGTAGTGTGAGTCAAGTATAATGCAGGCTAGAATTTACATGGTTCAGTAGTAATGCTTATGCCCATGGAGCGTAGCTTAGGATGCTACTATATGAATACGTGAATTGGATTGTTCACAAGTTACAAGACTCTTTTTAGAACTGATCAGTGTCCGGGCATGACTAAAGTACAAAAAGGCTAAAAAAAGAAAGGCATAATACAATATGGGTAGAGCTTAGGCAATAAATAGAAGCTGGAGGACCCCTTTGCCTTGGAATAAAGGCATATATATATATATATATAGGTGTTTAGGGGTCCTCAGATCGTGCTGTAGAATCTATCTATATGTATGGAATTAATCTCTCTTCAAGCCAAAAGATTGAGCGGATTGGGACAATGAGCAAGTTTGGGCTGGGCCTGTTGGGCTAAGTTTGGTGTGACTATCTCCTAGCTAAATACATCCATAACACTTAGTCCTCCCCTTAGATCAGAATTGATCATCACTTTCGATCTTGGCTTATCGAATGGCTTGAATGAAGCTCTGTCACATTGTTGCAATCACCCCATCTTTGGCGAGCACGTTTGTATTCTTATTAATCTTGCTCTTTTGATGAGAAAGAAAGCTTCTTGTAAGCCCTCAAACTCAAATTGAAATTCACTAAAAATTAAAACTTTAAAACCCAAAATTGTAAGGTTTGTGGTTCTTTGTGGAATCTATTTTTCGTAGATAAGGATATTGAGGTGTTGGGGTTCATGGAAAACAAAAGAATGTGAGGTACACATTCGAATGCTAAAGTGGTACTTGGGTATTTTGGTTTTTGTTTTTTCTGAATTGCTTTTATAAAGTTCATGGTTGAGGTAGAATAAATTATTCTTTTTTTTTTTTTAAATTTTGCATATCTCTTTATTTGTATTGTGTGTTTTAAATGTTGTTATGTATTCAATAATGACTAAAGAAACTAATGTATTATTTCATTATAATATACAATGATGAACCTGAAGTTATTGCTTATTAAGATACTTTCATGATGGTAATTTTGCCATTGAACCTAAATTTGATTACATTAATGAGACCATGGATAGATCGAGATAGATCTTGATATATTATCTCATTGGGAAATAACGGTTCATGTTAAATCAGTAGGGTATATGCACTTACTTTATGTTTACTTTAGGGTCCCAAATGCTGAGTTCAATGGGAATGAATTAGTGTCGGTACATAAAGACAATACTATTATGTAAAAAGTGGACCATTTATTATATAGGGGCATTATGGACATATATGTCAAGCAAAATGTTGAAGTGCCTAAAATTCAACCTTCTTTATTTGAGTATGGTAATGTTGAGGCAGAGGAGACCACATAGGGTGAGGGAGTAATGTACATGCTAATGTCAATTAGGGATGGCAGTGGGTACCCCATAAACGGGTACCCGGCACTATCCGATTCGTTTAAGTAGGGTTAGGGTATTATACAATTAGGTTCGGGTAGTGAAATTACTACCCGTCTGTAACGATCCGTTATATGCCATAATTATCCATAAACACACACATAGTAAGTTGGCTGGGCTGTTTGTGATGTCGTTATCACACTCACTTTAACAATAATACATTTTATAAAATGAAATTCTATTTAAAATTGATATCAATATTTATAATAAAATATTATTTTCAGTATCGATTTCAAGTTCTACATCCCCTGTACATGAATTATACAATTGTAGTACTGTACATAACAAGTCTAAACATATAAAAGAAAGATAATATACCTCTAGGATCCACTCACTGCTGCCTCAGGGTACTAAAGCGCAGCCAAATCCGTGGAACGGTATACCAATATGTCACTGCAGATAATCTGTGAGGTGGAAAAATAAGGGGTGAGCTAACATATTCAGTAAGAGAATTGTATGCAAGACTGATAGTATGAAATCTATATGCATAACACGTTTAATTCCTAACAGTACACTAAGAAAACGGATGGAGTATGGGAGGTACTTTGAAGTACCTATCGTGTCCTAATCCCTAGTCGTGACGATTAGTTGAAGATGACACGTATAATTAGTTTAAATCACTTGAAATCAGTTTATGCCTTTTTCATTATATATATAAAACAATATGTAAACACTTTAATTAAAAACACTTCAATAAAGAGTTCAGTATAGAAATCTAGTAAAGAGTACAGTAACACTTTAGAATTCCACAGTACAGTCAATATTTAAAACATTCACTTCGGTTCCAGTAAGATTTTCAATTTAATAAAATAATACAGAACAGTGGAGACTAGGCAACACCCAATGAATATCATGCCATAACAGTATCCCAAGAGGGGAGAAACAGTAACAGTACGACATATGACCATAATCACAATGGTCCACAGTATACACTTGCCAAGTGACAACTGTAGAAGTTGAGGACTTGGCGGGTCTATCAGTAATAGTAACAGTAACATGTGAGCAAGATACGGGGCCTAATAGTCTCAAAACAGTTTATATATAGTAGAAACACCATTTATGAAATCAATTTAAATGATAATATCTTCAGTCAATCCATAAATAAATATATGAAAAATATAATTAATTCAGAAATAAAAATTCATAAAATATTCACACTTCAGTATTCCTTTCTAAAAACGTTCCATTTATCTATAGAACAGTTATAAGCATATGTTGATACCTTCACGTATGTAAAATTCATTAACATGAATATTTAAATATTGTTTTTTGGTAAATAATAAAAATATGCAATTTTAATAAATAACATGGAATTAACTAAATAAATTCCTTATTTCCAATATTTAAGGAGGTTAAAAGATAATTTAATAAAATTCCCAGAATTTTCGGCAAAATAACGGCTGTTTCTAAGCTAGCCCTATTGCATTAAAAACACAGTATATAAACCAAACAATATCCACAATTTCACCAATTCCAAAGCAATTGATTTCCAAATCATTTCATAAAATTATTTTAAGCCAAAACATGCATTCACAGTATCCTTACAGCTTCCACACACATCCCTTACATGTCGTTTTTCTACCAACTTGCCGATAGCATCACTTGACAATACTTCACTCCCGGGCTGCAAAACATTATACCAATCACCATTATTCACCATAATCCAATTCTAATAAATTTTTCCTTATTGAAATCTACCTTATTATCTACAGTGATCATTAAACCTAGTATAATTTACACTGATGCTAAAACATACTTTGCTTAAATCAACTCTGATTTATATTCCGACTTCACCAACAATCTTCTCTTAATTTGTACAGTCTCATGGAACCCTAAATTCATCAAATTGAACACAATCATATAGTTCCCTTAGCTTGGCCAAAATTCCCATGGTGGAGTTCTCTTAGTTTTTCAACAATTCAACACTTATTTCATGTTAATCCATTACTCTTCATTCATTTGGCACCATTTTCATACATCAAAACACAAGAATTCATGGATTCGTCATCATGGCCGAAACCCTAGGGTGGTGATTTAGAGTGTTTTGATTCAATCCAAGCGTAAAATCATACTTAGGAACCTTAATTACATCATTTTCTACCATTAACACTTAAAGGATATGAAAGCATAATAAGTTCTTACCTTGGCCAAAAATGGTGGGATCCTTTTCCTCTTGATTTTGTTAATTTTAGGATGAGATATAGGTATGGCCTTTTAGAGAATCAAAATTGGAACAACTTTATAGAAGAAATTTTTGTGATTTAATATGATTTAGGTGGTGTTTTTGTTGGGTTTTGTTTTCTTCAAGCTTTGGCTATGGTGTCCTTGTCGTGAGGTTGAAGATGATGGAGTGTGGTGTGACTGGCCCTTGTGGTGAAAAATTTAGAAGCTTCATCTAATGGTAAAATGACCAAAATGCCCTTGGTATGAGAATTTTGGACAATTTTGCCCTTAAACTTTCATAATTTTTCTAACTATCCAATTTAACTCCAAAATATTTTATTTCATCACTAAATATTAGTATTAAACGAAATTTAATGAATGGATGGGTTTTATTAAGGTTAGACAGATCAAAAAGGTGAAATTACGAAAATACCCTATCGGGCCAATCACGTAAATTTATGATTTCACATCGATTGAATCTATCTATTGACATAGCCTAGAACTTATTTATATGTAGATTATCATACTTTAGTCAATTGGTCAAAAGTCAATTTAGTTTGACCATTATTTACGAAAGTTCAACAAGGCTATGTCCTTAATCGTTATTTTCTAAATTATTGGCACACTTCCCAAAAATAACTTAAATAAAGGATTTGGGTTCCAGATTCTTACCATAGGCTTATTGGACTTCCCATACAGTATCCGTCTAGTCTCACGTCCATCCGAGCACTGTAGGGCCTATGGGACCCACCTTACTATATCCGGTCATACCTGCGAAATACACATGAATTGAATAGTGGTGAGTAGTCTTACATGTAAATAATAATTAATTAGTACAATATTTATATTTTTATATAAATTTTTTTCTTATTAATATTAATTTAATTAAATTAAGTCATTAAATATTATAATTATGATTTCTAACTTTAATTTATTTTTATGAGTTAAATTAAATTTATTAATTTAATTCTTTTAATTAAGTTATTCCAAAATTGATTTTAAATTTAAATTTGAAAATCAAACTTTGACTTAATAAACGGGTAGTTAATGGGTTCGAGTAGTTAAACAAGTATTTTCTGTTTTATAGGATTAGGATTTGGGTAACATAAATCAAAATAATCGGATAGTTAATCAGGTTCAGGTATCTCAAATTTAGCGGGTACCTGACCTGTTTACATTCCTAATGTCAATTTAAGCTAAGAGTGTAGTTTTGTACAGGTTGGTGGCAATTTATGAGGTGGGTTAGTAATGTACAAACTGATGGCATTTTAAAGGGTAAGGATAATAAAGTGACAAATAGTAGTTGAGGAATTGAGGGTTGTTATGACAAGCGGATGAAATTTTAGGGAGTGAGAATAATGAAGTGGTTGATGGTAGTCTAGAGGTGAGGGTAGTCATGCCCAAAATGATAGTTTAGGAGGTGAGGGTTGTAATGCAAGTTGATAGCAATTTAGAGGGTAAGGATAATGAAGAGGATGTTGAAAACTTGGATAATCGAACTGATCAAGAGAATGCTTTAATGTTCATTCTAAAGGTTGTTGAGGAAGATATTAATAAAGGAAGAGAGTTTGTGGCTTAACGAAACAATATTTGACAAAGATGGGATGGGTAGTTCATGATTTAATGAGAAGATTGGTTTTATGTTAGGTGATAGAGATGATTGAGATGTTTTCCTAAATGAGGTTAACTTTTTGGTTGATGACAATGATATGAAGAGAAGTCATTAGGTAGATATTAAGAAAGCTAAAATGCTTTAAGGGTAGAGAAGAACGAGAAGAAGGCATAAAAATTTTGGTAGAGGTAACTAATATACCCGATATATTATGTGAGGGAGGAAGTGGGGTTCAAGCTCAAAGGGGTAGTGAGGATAAGGATGATGTAGTTGATGAAAGCAATTGTGATAAAGTTTACGAATACATAAGAGAAAACACACGAAAATGTACAAAGGAATGGGAGTGATTATTTAGATTTTTTAGATCTTAGAGACTACGCAAATAGTGAACAATCTAATGATGACCATACTCCTTTCGAGAGGAAGAAATCAAATGTACATAGGTATGATCCTAATTCCATCAAGGAAACTAGGTATGAGATGTATGGATAAGAAGTATTTCAAAGATGTTGTTGAGAAATATGCTTTTGCAAAAAAAGTGCAATTGGTATTTTAAAAAAAAAAAAACCAAAAAGAACTAAGATAGGTTGTATGGAGGGTTGCCCATGGCAGCTATTTGCAATCTTTGATTCTAAAGAAAACTGTTATATGATGTCACAGCTCGTGACCACATTTTTCACGTATTTTTACACAACTTATCCGGTTAGGCCATCTGTGATACTTCATTTTTTTTCATTTACTATTAAACAATTTCGTATAACATTGTTAATATGATATACATCCCCTATCTTAATTCACAAGAAAGTAGTACTGTAGATAAGTCTAAATACAGAAAATAAATGATCGTACCTCATATAATAAATTGGGCTGTCGCAATGTCTCAAAATGCACAGCCGAGATCCTTTAGATGTCTGACTCTCAGTCTTCAAAAATCTGAAATATTAATATTAAGGGGTAAGCAAACCACGGCTCAGTAAGAGAGTTATATGCAACACTTGATATTCAGCTATCTATATGCTGAAAACTTTTTCATTTTCCTATAAGGGCTCTAAGCTCACATGTAGGAAGGATAGTACAATCGGCTAGGGATCCAGATGGAGTAAGGTAGGTATTTTGAAATACCTGTCTTGTCTCGTAACCTAGAAGCAACTGTAGAGAGTAATTTCATTTCGTTTGAAATTTAAATCCTTTTCCTTTTTATTCCATATCATTTTCATATTCTTTTCAAAATAATGCTTTTATGAAATAAAGCATTTAAATAAAGTAACTAATATTCATATTTTTTTTTTGAAAAGAATATTAGTTAAATCATCATCATTCTCATTTAAACTCATTTCATGTTTTACTGTACAATCATAATTAGTATAGTACTTTAAATAGCAAAATAAGCTATTAATTCCTTTTCGTATAACATATACATCATTTAAATATAATATTCCAATTTAAGAAATTATAATAAGAATATTAGATTTATTTTCCTCTTTTTTCCGTTTTGAAAACATATCACATATTCATGTCATATATAGTCTAATATTCAATTTAAAATCATAGTAAGAATATTAGACTTATAAACTCTTTTCCCTTTTGAAAACATGATATGTGTTCATATCACATGTCATATGAAAATCATCTAGTAGTACTAAAATCAGTACCATAATAAGCATTATGTAAAATGCTATAAATCGCTTTCATTTAACTTATCACATATCATGTAAAACATTTACATTTCACGTATCACATATCATATAAAACATTTTCATATATGGAGACTGAGGCAATCATCACTCAAATCACGCTGTAGACCCCAAAGGGTAGAAAATAATCATGTCAGATCTATGGCCATATTTTATAATTGTCCTTGACGGATCACTGATCAGGCGTCGGCTGGGACTATATATCACATATCACATGTCACATATCACATATCACATATCAGCATGATAAGGTTGCTAACTAGTCTCAAAACAGTCTTTTTCATCATCAATAAACCTTTATGGAATTTATAAAAATATATAATTTCGTAATTTAAAACCATAAATGTTATAAAACCATTTAGTGAATATTTAAGAAATATATATATATATATTCACTTTATTTCTTTTCATTTTTCATCTCGTATTACGTGTAATTTACATATCAATAGAATTTTCGGTGATTTCATTATCACCATTCTCGAAAACATGAATATTTTAAAATCACTTTCATTTTATTCATGTTTTTATGAAAAATAATTAATTTCTTAATTTTCGTGGTTGGAAATAGTTTCTCGTGAAATAAAATAATTTATTATGATTTTACGTAATTTTCTAAAATTTTTTGACAGCATAACGATTGTCGATTGACTAGCCTTCCTGCACAGAAAATACAGTTTAAATATCCCCAACCAGTCAATCACCACATTTTCCAACCGATGAATCACCACAAAATATTTCATAAAATATTTGATAATTAAAAGCATGCAGACTGAATATCCTTACAGGCTGCACATACCTCCCTTACCTTTTTCGGGTCGACAATTTCCTCTCAAAGGTCGTGCCTGTAATCTATCTCTTCCGATTCTATCATTTCGTTCGCCGAAAATGATTTCTGAAAATTTAAATTCTAAAATTTAGAATTTTTTTCATAATTTTTAAATAAATTAATAATTATAAATTTCTCGTAAATTCCTACAGAGAATTTCCGAAAATTTTCTCTTTCCTTTTTCTGCTTCCTTTTTCTTCTTTTTTTCTTCTCTTTTCTTTTTCTTTTCCTTTTCTTTTATTTCTTCTTTTTCTTCTTGTTATTGTTTCGGTTTCCATCTACTGCTAGTAATTTCCTTTTCTGATTTCGACAACCTCAACTTGGATCCATCTTCCTAATTTTCTTTCTCCCATCAAATCTCCTTTCACAAATCTATTCTACTCACTTAGAACTTGTATTACACATATTCGGTTCATCTCATTAGCATCATAATCGTCCAGTCAAAGCTTGGCCAAACATCACCATCTATCACGCCACACACACCCTTGTTTTCACACTATTATACTGTTTCTTATAACCCATCTCAGCAGCCAAGATTTAAACCAATTTCCTTTCATCTTATATTACTAATTCCTGCTAAACTACGTCGAAATTATATTAAAATTTCCACAATTTCCTTTATTGTTTTTCATGGCCGAACAGCTCTACTGTCATTACAATTTATTTTGTTTCAAATTAAAATTTCACACATGTTTCTCATATGTATATCAACCATAGAACATAGCTAAATATTAGAAAAACATCAGCACCTGTCACCTTTCCAACCAAAGCCGAACAGGACTGTCTCAAGACCCACGTTATTGCTTCACGTCAACCACTTCCTTTTCTGGTTTTTAAAGTGGTCTTGAGGTGGAAAAGAGGCTTTATGAAAAAGGTGGGAGGGTTGAATGAAGAGAACATGAGGTGGGACAAGGTGCCATGAGGACTTTTAGAAAAAAAACAAAGCAGAAATCGTGCACACAGCAGGGGAGTCGGCTGTAGCAGAACGGAATGGAAAAAAAGAAAATACGGGTTCTGCCGAGAAAGAAGACTCAAGAAAGCCCTCCTTTGTCTTCTTTTATTATCATTTTTCGCAATAAAATGTCGCCACATGGGCCAATAGAACAATTCCTTCTATTCTCTTTTCTCTTGTTTATGCTTTCTTTGTTGTTTTATTATTTATCAGTGTAGCAAGCTTCCACGTGAGCTTGCTGCAAATTTTTTTTATATATATTTATATTTATAAATGTATATAAATTAAAATATATTTATATATCTATAAATATACTATATTAATGTATATAGATATATATATTTTGTATATAATTTTATATACATATCTATACACTTTAATTTAAAATAATATATATTTCATATATATATATATATTTATATATAAATGTATACATGAATGTATGTTAATATACATATGTATTTATAAATATATATATATATGGATATATATAAATATACTCATTTTATTTCTTATTATTTTGGATCTCTTAATATCCAAAATAATTTTCTCAAATTCCTTACTTCATCAATTTCGAGAATTTCAACAATATTCCCATCCGTAAATAAATTTATTTATTTATTTCCTAGTAATTAATGCCAAAAATAGAAAAACTCCCGGTTATCACATTCTCCCCACCTTAAGAAAATTTAGTCTTCCGAATTTTACTTAATTTAGAAGGTGGTATCGTTCGGTATTCTTATTGTTCTTGACCTCTACATCATTCTTTAATTAATACTACCAATATACTTTCAATATCAAATCACTTTTAGATCATTACATATCATTTTTCATCATATATTTATACTCCCTATGGATTACTTATCACTTTGGGAGTTATCACTTTCATCTCTTTTCACATAATATCTGATTCATACTGTTCATCATCCATTTTTCTCATTGGTGCCAAGTCGATATAGTTTGATAACTATCTTTTAAACAAGTTAATCAGTCGTATGTAATTGTCCCAGTAGCTTTCAAATCTCGTGCATCCGCTCTCTCAACATATCTTCGAGCATTTCCATACTACGCTCAGATATTTATATTAGTACGGAGCGATGCTGTAATAAATTTGGAATCTCAAGGCCTTTTGCTATTTCCCATAAGCATATAGCAAATCCGAGATTCCCATCACATGTATGCTCACTGGAACCTCACATACATTCTCACCATTTCATAATTATATTTCGACTATGGCACTATAGAAGTCTAGGAGTCTGATAATGGAAAAGTGATTCCATTTAGACATTCAGTCTTTAATCACTTCCATATCATCATATTTCTTTTGGATTCCTCATTATCCATAATATTCATTTTCATATTGATTTAACCAATGTTGCAGCTCATTTGCAGACTTTACTGTTAATCATTTCTTACAGTAAATAAAGCACTCGACAATCATTTCCTCTCAATATCACTTTCCATGTTGTATCGTCATTACATCTTTTTATCCTTATGGTATACTCAATATCACTCGAGTTTTAGAATATACCTGAATTTATACTCTTTCCATAATTTAAATTCCATAAGTGACAAATCAATCATCATTTTCGTCACCACATTATCCATACAATTCCACCATTTCTTAACCTTTTTTATATCATCTTTACATTTATTCATTCACTGACTTAAACTTATTTAATTTTAAGTCACATCTGTAGAGCAGCTAACCCAATAACTCTTCCATAGACTGGCAATAGTATTTAGCTAGACCCAGTACATTTCGTATCTCAATCATTATCTCTTCATCATAGACAGATCCACATCGCTTTGTCATTCGAGATCATATATCATAGAAAGAGATACTGTCTAGCCACATTTCCTATTGCCATACTTAACACATAATTCACTGTCTTCAAAAGTCTGCGGGGTTATACCACTATGCTGCTCATTTTGCATTTGTGCCTTAGAATGTATGGTATATCATTACTTTATCCTTATATGGATGCCTTATTCATTAGGCTTATATATATATCACAAAGTATTTCATTAACCTTGTAAACCTTAATAGGAACTCGTAAAAATTTTATCGAGTTCTAATTATTATCATCTTATGGACATCAGTTTCCAGCTTTTCTCAAATGACGCTTTATACTGAGGCTAGTCTTATGAACTCCTTATATATCTCTAATTAGATCAATAAAGTGTCCATTTTCATGTAGATGAATACTTGTTCTTCATAAGAACTTCATAAATTAGTAAGGATTTATTATATCCTTTTTAATTCATCTACTTATCAAAATCATCTGTACTTCTCTCATTTGCACTTATACAGATAATTTCATTAACCTCAAATTACATATCTGTATTTTCATCAATCACACCTATACAAGTGAATTTCATTATTCACAATTTTTTTTCCATAGTTGATTCTTAAGCTTTCGGACTCTTTCTATGTTTCCGATATAAGCTCAGAATTAAATTTCATATAACCAATCGAGGTAACTCCGTTTCTCCAATCTATATAACTCTAAAAGTTTATCGAGAATCACCTCCAATACTTTCTTTAATCACACATCTCTTATCCTTTCGGACATTTCATCTTCATGTCCTATCATTTTCATTGTATATTCTCAAGGCAGAAATAGTCGATATTCAAATCATTTTAATACATACTCTACCTTGATTTCATTGTTTACTCATATTTCCCAGCATTACTAATCTCAATCTAGTAAGCTGTATTAAGTACAATAGTTATCAACATATTTTACAGCTAACCTATTCATTATTGCTGTAATTTACTTTAACATCAATCTCGTTTAATAAATTCAGGTTGTAATTCCCTTGAGCATGTTATCCACGAGGTTCGAACCCTGGCACCCTTACGTACCTAGTTTCTTACACTCGTGTTACCACTGATATAATTGTAAGAGCCCCGCCCGTTCGTATCGGCCGTCGGCGAGCATCCCCTAGGCGATCCTTTCGCCCCAGGTTTACCCTTACAAGTGAGTTGGTGATCACATAATTCGCCTACACCTCACATCATATTGTCCACTGCGGGTCGCCCATCCTGGTTTTGTCTCAAGGGTCCTGAAGAACTTAGGTTAGCTGTCATCTTATTCTGTGTATCACTTTACTGTTCTTATACATATTCTCCAATTTACAGTACATCAATTTGCAATGCATATTTCCAATTGCTTCGGTTTTATAATTAAATATTCATTTAATACCTCATAAATAGTATAAATGTATAGAACCTTAATTAACTGTACTGCTATGGATTTCATTATCTTTATTATTCACCTTCTTAGTCATTTTCTGTAGTCATTTCACTTTCGTAATATCCAACGATCTCGTAATGAATATCCAAATTGATACACTTGTAATTCAGGCCCTTACAATCATTAACTGGGCTAATCATCTTATGACCTTCCACTTTACACTTATGGGATCACATCATGTAAGGCCTTGGCCCATCCGCCGTCCGCCTAAACATATCTGTACTATCCTCTTTGGGAATGCCCATATGAAAACCGTAATTTTCTAAATAAATATTAATTAGCTGAAAATTTAATTTGGATAAATTGAAATCCAAATTAAATAAGAAACGAAAATGGGAAATTATGTGGATATTAAGAAATCCAAAATGAAATTATTTATGAGAAAATTTTATGATTAGTTAAATTGATCAAAAAATGGATCAAATAATCAACCAAATAAATTATAATAAAGATGGAGATATTGGAAAAGAATTCTAAATTGGAGAATCAGGAATTGTGTGGCGGCATGGAAAAAGAAAACATTTAGACAAATTATATAGAATTCTAATTTTAGAGGAAAATTTGTAATTAAGAGCTTTAAATGATGGCTACTAATATTCAGCCAACGCATCTTCCTTTTTCTTTATTCTTCGGTCCATCGTGGTTCTTATCTTCAGCCATCATCACCGAAAGCTTTACTCCGTTTTTTTTTGCAAGCCGTGTAGCCTTCTGTTCATAGCAGAATCACCCATGATCTTCAGCTAATTATTAAAGGTTCTTGAGGAAAAATAAACCTAGCCTTACAAGCTTCTTAGAACACCAAAGGATTTAGCTCAAAAACCTCAAACAAGAAGCTGATTTATGTGGACAGGTTGCTGCTCTGTACAGGTAAAGATTCAATAGCAGTTTTGAGTTTTTGTTCTTTAATTTTCAGCTGTAGAAATCAAGATTATCATGTTTATAGCATTTGTTTTGAAATAAACATAAGTATATGAGTAAACCCTAGTTCAGTTGTGAGGGTTTAGAAATAAAATAAGATGATATTCTGATGATGCTGATTCACGTAAAAAGGAAGGCTGAAACTTAAGAACCGAAAACAGACATGAAACATTAAAAGAAATAAAAGATGTAATTTACGGGCTGTGATGAAGTCGGTTGAAGAGGGTTTGAGTGTAACATGGATACGATCTTATTTGAACTATGAAGAATAAAGAGAAGTGTCTTAAATATGGTCAACAAAAGTGGCCGAATGGGAGAAGAAAGTGGGCTGTACGTGGAAAAGAAAACCTTGGTTGGTAAGTGCAGCCGAAATAGGAAGCAAAAGAGGGAAGTAAAGGTTGATGTTTGGCTGACTTTGTGTGTGTGAATGCTGGACTTTTGATAACCTAAGATGTACTAAGTCTAGCCACAATTTAGAGACAGAAACTGAAAGCCAACGTGGGCTGAAACAGAAAGGAAAGAAAGCTGTCGGTTTGGGCAGCAAGCAGCAGGAAAGAAGAATGCAAGAAAGAAAGAAAAAGGTTAAGTTGACTTGACCAAATAGGTAGAATAAAGCATAAATTATAAGTAATATAGATATATTTTAAATGGAGAAAAGTCCTACATTTAAGCAAGGCCATTCGGCCAGAATAGAAGACAAAGGAGAATGACGTGAATTGGCTTGGACATGGGAAGAAAATAAGTCAATTAAGTGGCTGGAAAATATATGCAAGTATATATAGAGAATAAAACATGGAAATAAAAGACATAAACCAAGTAGGTTTAGTCATCCAAAAAGGGGCATTCGGTTATTGAAATTGGACAAAGAAAAGAGGAGAGTGGCGTAGGAGATGGCAGAAAAACAGTCAACTGAAGGACTGAAAGTAAAATATATATATATATATATATATATGAGGATGAAATAAATATAAATATATATATATATGAGGATGAAATAAATATAAATATATATATATATATATATATATATATATATATATATATTAACATGGAGAAATATGGTCAAAAGCCAAAAAGGCTTATGCATGGAAAATGATATTAGGCCATGCAATCTTTAGTGAGAATATGGACTAGGTAAAATGGCAAATGATGCCAAAATAGAAAGGGAAAATAAATTGAATATTCAATTACCATGGTGTAATTATACGAGATTCTAATATTTTAAGGAATGAGAATTTAAATAAAAATAAGACAAGTGAAGGAACTTTATACCGAACATTGATTAGATTAAACTGTTATTTTGCAGTTTATATTTCGACGACATAAGAGGTATATGGTACAACTTAAAGCATCTTCTTCAGTATACTGAGGTAAGGGATGCATGTGCAGCACTGTAAGGATATTCAGTCTGCATGATTTTAATTATGAAATATTTTATGAAAATATTTGAAGAAAATATTGCGATGAATGATTGGTTTGAAATTTGTGGTGATGTACTGACTGGAATTATAAACTGTATTTTTCGTGCAAGAGGCTAGTTAATAGGCAGCCGTTATGCTGCCGAAAATTTTTAGAAAATTTTATAAAATCATATTAAATGATTTTATTTTCGAAAATCGATATTCAATCACAAAAAATGAGAAAATTATTATTTTTCATAAAACATGAATATAATGAAATTGATTTTAAAATATTCATGTTTTCGAGAATGGTGATAATGAAATCACCGAAAATTCTCTTCGAGAATGGTGATAATGAAATCACCGAAAATTCTCTTGATATGTAAATTACACGTAATACAAGATGGAAAATGAAAGGAAATAAAGTGAATATTTTATATATTTTCTTAAATATTCACTTGATTTATTATATAACCTTTATGGTTTTAATTATGAAATTATTATTTTTATAAATTGCATAAAGGTTTTCTAATGATGAAAACTACTGTTTTGAGACTAGATGGCAACCTTATCATGCTGATATGTGATATGTGATATGTAGTCCCGGCCGACACCTGATCAGTGATCCGCAGAGGACAATTATAGACTATGGTCATAGATCTGACATGATTATTTTATACCCTTCAGGGTCTATAGCATGATATGAGTAACGACCCAGTGGACGGGCTGGGCGTGCGTGCCTAAGTCTCCATATGTGAAAAATGTTTTATATGATATGTGATATGTTAAATGTAAACGTTTTACATGATATGTGATAAGTTGAATGAAAGTGATTTACAGCATTTTACATAATGCTTATTCAGTATTGATTTTAGTACTACGAGATGATTTTCATATGACATGTGATATGAACATGTAATATGTTTTCAAAAGGAAAAAGAATTATAAGTCTAATATTTTTACTATGATTTTAAATTGAATATTAGACTATATGTGACATGAATATGTGATATGTTTTCAAAAGGAAAAAGGAGGAAAGTAAATCTAATATTCTTATTTAAATTTTAAATTGAATATTAGATTTAAATGATTTATATGTTATACAAAAAAGGTTTAATAGCTTATTTTGCTATTTTAAAGTACTATATTAATTATGATTGTACAGTAAAACATGAAATGAGTTTTAAAGGAAAATGATGATGATTTAACTAATATTCTTTTCAAAGAATATATGAATATTAGTTACTTTATTTAAATGCCTTATTTTATAAAAGCATTATTTTGAAAAGAATATGAAAATGTTATGGAATAAAAAGGTAAAAAGGATTAAAATTCCAAACAAAAAGAAAATTATTCTCTACAGTTGCTTCTAGGTTTCGGGACAAGATAGGTATTTCAAAATACCTACCTTACTCCATTTGGATCCCTAGTCGACTGTAGTATCCTTCCTACATGCGAGCCTAGAGCCCCATAGGAAAAATGAAAAAAATTTTCAGCATATAGAAAGCTGAATATCAAGTATGCATATAATTCCCTTACTGAGCCGTGGTTTGCTCACCCCTTAATTTTAACATTTCAAGTTTTCGAAGACTAAGAGTCTGACACCTAAAGGATTTCGGCTGCGCATTTGGGGACGGTGCGACAGCTTGATTTATTTAATAAGGTATAATCATTTATTTTCTGTATTTAGACTTATCTACAGTACTACTTCCTTATGAATTAAGATAGGGGATGTAATTCATATTATAATTTAATATGAAATTGTTTATATGTAAAAGAAAGTAAAGTATCGCAGACAGCCCAACCAAACAAGAGGTATAGAATAAGGTGAAAAATAGGGTCACGGGCTGTGACAGCCCATCCCTTTCACTGGGTCACCCTTAAGGTTTTATTGTGAGGCCGAGCTCGTTCACTAGGTCACTCACATTTTGTGTCCGTAATCTAAGTGCAAGTGGGACAATAATAGGGATCGCTATATTCATATTACACCCTCTATGCCAGTAATAATTCCATTACCATCAATGGATTCAAGATCACTTAGTTTTATCACTATTCAGAGCTTCGCCCAACATAGAGGCATTTTCGTCATTTCGACATTTATTTCTTTCTTCTCAGTATACATTTAAACCAAGTATCTTATCATCTATGTGCTGATATTATCCTTTCTCATACTAATATCAGCAGTTTAAGATTTTATTTAATTTCGACAGAGAAGTCCACTAAGATCCGTAATTGGATTATTTTGCATGTAATGTAGCTTTACATCATCAATTTCTCTGTCAAATTAGTCAATTCCAACTTCTATTGGTCCATTTTGACTTCCAGTAAAATTTTGGGAGTAGGGGTATTTTGGACATTTTTTGTCAAAAATTTTCTCTCCTCAAAATACCTTCAAGCGGTGATCTTAAGGTCTATTTAATGATGATACTTCATTCCTCTCCTTTATATCATCACTTTCAGGTCTCAGTTCGATCTGGACAGAAAGTACTGGTAGGGCCCTCACCGAGTCCTTTCGGTTCCTTACCGAATAGGCCTTCATTTAAATTATAAGATCACCAATTTCTAGTAATTTCTGAGCCTATTTTTCTTTTTAACATTCTTAATTTATAATTTCTCACCCCCTTCAAAATATTTAACTCAGTTTATAATCATTTATTTTCTCTATGTATTCAGACTATACAGTATTACAGGGGATGTTAATATTTCTGACACGTTTTCTCTCCAAAAGTATCAACAGACATCAGGCCAACCATGCTCTGATACCATTAAATCTGCCACAGCCTGTGACCACATTTTTCATGTGTTTCTATACAACTTATCCGATTGGGCTATCTGTGATGCTTTATTTTTTTTCATTTACTATTAAACAATTTCGTATAACATTGTTAATATGATATACATCCCCTATCTTAATTCACAAGAAAGTAGTACTGTAGATAAGTCTAAATAAGAAAAATAAATGATCGTACCTCATATAATAAATTGGGCTGTCGCAGTGTCTCAAAATGCACAGCCGAGATCCTTTAGATGTCTGACTCTCAGTCCTCGACAATCTGAAATATTAATATTAAGGGGTGAGCAAACCAGGCTCAGTAAGAGAGTTATATGGAACACTTGATATTCAGCTATCTATATGCTGAAAACTTTTTCATTTTCTTATAAGGGCTCTAGGCTCACATGTAGGAAGGATACTATAGTCGACTAAGGATCCGGATGGAGTAAAGCAGGTATTTTGAAATACCTGTCTTGTCTCGTAACCTAGAAGCAACTGTAGAGAGTAATTTCATTTCGTTTGAAATTTAAATCCTTTTCCTTTTTATTCCATATCATTTTCATATTCTTTTCAAAATAATGCTTTTATGAAATAAAGCATTTAAATAAAGTAACTAATATTCATATTTTTTTTTTGAAAAAAATATTAGTTAAATCATCATCATTCTCATTTAAACTCATTTCATGTTTTACTGTACAATCATAATTAGTACAGTACTTTAAATAGCAAAATAAGCTATTAATTTCTTTTCGTATAACATATACATCATTTAAATCTAATATTCCAATTTAAGAAATTATAATAAGAATATTAGATTTATTTTCCTCCTCTTTTCGTTTTGAAAACATATCACATATTCATGTCACATATAGTCTAATATTCAATTTAAAATCATAGTAAGAATATTAGACTTATAAACTCTTTTTCCTTTTGAAAACATGATATGTGTTCATATCACATGTTATATGAAAATCATCTCGTAGTACTAAAATCAGTACCGTAATAAGCATTATGTAAAATGCTGTAAATCACTTTCATTTAACGTATCACATATCATGTAAAACATTTACATTTCACGTATCACATATCAAATAAAACATTTTCATATATGGAAACTGGGGCAATCATCACTCATATCACGCTATAGACCACGAAGGGTATAAAATAATCATGTCAGATCTATGGCCATAGTCTATAATTGTCCTCGACGGATCACTGATCAGGTGTCGGTCGGGACTACATATCACATATCACATGTCACATATCACAGATCACATATCAGCATGATAAGGTTGCCAACTAATCTCAAAACAGTATTTTTCATCATCAATAAACCTTTATATAATTTCGTAATTTAAAACCATAAAGGTTATAAAACCATTTAGTGAATATTTAAGAAATATATCTGCATATATAAATATTCACTTTATTTCTTTTCATTTTTTATCTCGTATTACGTGTAATTTACATATCAAGAGAATTTTCGGTGATTTCATTATCACCATTCTCGAAAATATGAATATTTTAAAATCACTTTAATTTTATTCATGTTTTTATGAAAAATAATTAATTTCTCGATTTTCGTGATTGAAAATCGTTTCTCCTGAAATAAAATCATTTATTATGATTTTACGTAATTTTCTAAAATTTTTCGACAGCATAATAACTACCGATTGACTAGCTTCCCTGCACAGAAAATACAGTTTAAATATCCCCAGCTAGTCAATCACCACAAAATATTTCATAAAATATTTCATAATTAAAAGCATACAGACTGAATATTCTTAGAGGCTGCACATACCTCCCTTATCTTTTTCGAGTCGACGATTTCCTTTCAAAGGTCGTGCCCGTAATTTATCTCTTCTGATTCCATCATCTCGTTCGTCGAGAATGATTTCTGGAAATTAGAATTTTTTTCATAATTTTTAAATAAATTAATAATTATAAATTTCTCGTAAATTCCTACCGAGAATTTTCGAAAATTTTCTTTTTCCTTTTTCTTTTTCTTTTTTCTTCTTCTTTTTTTCTTCTCTTTTCTTTTTCTTTTTCTTTTTCTTTTCCTTTTCTTTTATTTCTTCTTTTTCTTCTTGTTATTGTTTCGATTTCCATCTACTGCTAGTAATTTGCTTTTCTGATTTCGGCAGCCTCAACTTGGATCCATCTTCCTAATTTTCTTTCTCCCATCAAATCTCCTTTCATAAATCTATTCTACTCACTTAGAACTTGTATTACACATATTCGGTTCATCTCATTATCATCATAATCGTCCAGTCAAAGCTTGGCCAAACATCACCATCTATCACGCCACACACACCCCTATTTTCACAGTATTATACTGTTTCTTATAACCCATCTCAGCAGCCAAGATTTAAATCAATTTCCTTTCATCTTATATTACTAATTCCTACTAAACTACATAGAAATTATATTAAAATTTCCACAATTTCCTTTACTGTTTTTCATGGCCGAACAATTCTACTGTCATTACAATTTATTTTGTTTCAAATTAAAATTTCACACATGTTTCTCATATGTATATCAACCATAGAACATAGCTAAATATTAGAAAAACATCAACACCCCTCACCTTTCCAACCAAAGCCGAACAGGACTGTCTCAAGACCCACGTTATTGCTTCACGTCAACCACTTCCTTTTCTGGTTTTTAAAGTGGTCTTGAGGTGGAAAAGAGGCTTTATGAGAAAGGTGGGAGGGTTGAATGAAGAGAACATGAGGTGGGACAAGGTGCCATGAGGACTTTTAGAAAAAAAAAAAAAAAAAAAAAAACAAAGCAAAAATCGTGCACACAGCAGGGGAGTCGGCAGTAGCAGAACGAAATGGCAAAAAAGAAAATATGGGTTCTGCCGAGAAAGAAGACTCAAGAAAGCCCTCTTTTGTCTTCTTTTATTATCATTTTTTCCAATAAAATGTCGCCACATGGGCCAATAGAACAATTCCTTCTCATCTCTTTTCTCTTGTTTATGCTTTCTTTATTGTTTTGTTATTTGTCAGTGCAGCAAGCTTCAACGTGAGCTTGCTGCAAATTTTTTATATATATATATATATATATATATATATATATATATATATATATATTTATAAATATATATAAATTAAAATATATTTATATATATAAATATACTATATTAAGGTATATAAATATATGTTTTGTATATAATTTTATATACGTATTTATACATTTTAATTTAAAATAATATATATTATATATATATATATAGATTTAGTTATAAATGTATACATGAATGTATGTTAATATACATATGTATTTATAAAAAAATATATTTATATATATATGGATATATATAAATATACTCATTTTATTCCTTATTATTTTGGATCTCTTAATATCCAAAATAATTTTCTCAAATTCCTTACTTCATCAATTTCGGGAATTTCAACAATATTCTTATCCATAAATAAATTTATTTATTTATTTCCTGATAATTAATACCAAAAATAGAAAAATTTCTGATTATCACATATGATAAAGACATATTCATAAAGCAGAGACGTTTTAGAAGCAACATAAATGGTTTATTGTCAGCTAAAGATATACAAACCAAACTTAAGAAAAGAGTTCTAGAGCAACCTATTACGATGGTTGATAATTCTATAAAATATAGAATTATTATGGTATTAATTTATTTGATTTTACTTATGTTCTAGATTTTTTTTATTAGTTTTCTTTCCTAATTATTTGATTTTTCTTCACGTGTAAGTATTTCAAAAATAAAAAGAAAATCAAAGAAATTGGGTGTAAAAGAGGCCAAATATTTTATTTGCGTCAGGAAATAAGTAAAAAAAAATTAATCTGGCTTCTTATAACGTTCTTGAGTCTAGGGACCCGATCGCTTGACGTATGCAATTGAATAGAATTGCCACCAACCTTTTCTTAGGGAAGATTGGATGCGTAATTACCTCTAAAAGGATAAGGCCTAAGTCTATGTTTTAGAATTAGGTTCGTGCGTACGATTACATGTAGAGAATGATTAGCACCTCCATAATGTCTGTCCAGGGGACAATATTTTCTAGTTCTAATGTTATCATTTTAAAAGGTTGTAACCAAGATAGTTTATTATTTTATTATTTTTATATGGCAGAGTCCTCCTAAGTCCTTCCATCGTTCTGGTCAGGTTTTGTGGAATCATTTCTATACCATATTAACATTTTAAGCAGATTTATTTATTCTAATATGTTTATTAAATTTGCCTTAGGTTCATTTTGGTACATTATTGTTTATTCTAATATTCTTGAAAATTAATTTTTAATGTTTAGGATTAAAGAAAATAGTAGTGACTTAGATACCAAATCTACCCTTTTAGACTTATCATCGTTTTGGTAAAATCTTTGGGGCGTTTTTAGTCCAAGATTTATTAAGTAGATTGTACATTTTTAACCTTCCTAAATTTTCATCATTGGACAATCACCATTAACCTATTTCCTTTATTAAATTTTATTCCTTTTTAATGTTATAAAATTATTAGGTCATTACTTATAATCTTAATTCTTTTATAAATTCACCATCATTTTGGTAGAATTTAAAAGAGGTTCTTAAGTTTTGGTAGAAAATCGCTCCTTAGCAATCCTCTTATTTTTATTTTACTTTTTATCAATGTTTTATTACCTTATTATTTTGATTATTTATTTATTATTATTAATTAATTTATTATTTCTATTATTTTATTTATTTTTTGTTTTATTATATATTATCTATTTATTATTTACACTTTATTATCCTTTGAAATTTTTATCATCTTTATTATTTCCTATTATTTATTTTTATATTATTGGTTTATTTACCATAATTAAATTTTGAAAAATTTTTAATTATTTTATATTTTATTGTATTATTACCCTTTTTATATTTTACTTATTATATTTTATTTTATATATTTATATTTATCTTTCTTATTTTATTATTATTTAGTATTTATTTATTCCATTTTCATTTATCTCCTTTATTTATTTATTTTAAAAATTTACCAACATTTTGGTAAGATTTGAGAAATATTTCATAATTGAAAACTCTAAAAGGAATTACTCGTTTGTAACTCTTCCAAAATTTTATCATAAGAGAATACTATTGCTATTTTATTTTATTTTTATTTTTCATTATTTTATTTATGATTTTTTATATATTTTTTATTTTTATCTTAATTTTATTTATTTATTTATATTTATTTTCCTAAATTTACCATTTTTTTGGTACAATATTATTTAAGCATTGAAATGCATCTATTAATTTCTTTCATAAATTTTTTTTTAGATTATTAAACTCTTTTGTATTCTTTCTTATTTTTCGTATATTAATGAAGGTTTCTTCTCCATGGTCTTTTCTAGATGCTTAATCCCATAGAATTTTTTGCCGATATAGTCACTAAGCATGAATACGTTGAGTCCACTGCCTCTGCAATCTCTGCCTCAATTTTATTTTAGAAATTGTATCGTGAGCACATGAAGAAAGAAATTGGAAATTTTATATCAAATGCCATACGCTACCTTGAAAATGCACAAATGCCTAATGGTTCATGGTATGTTCTCTTTATATTCATGAAATAGGAGTGTTACAGTGTCACGGTCCGAAATATCATATATTTTACTAATTTCACATAAATAATTCACATGTGGTTGGACTGTCTGCAGTGTCAACTTATATTTAAAATGGAATTTATTTATGTTTATACAACCCAGATTCGAAATTGTATTACATAAAACAAAATATAAATATTTACATCCCAAATATAATGTACATAAAAGTAGCATTGTACAAAAAGTTTGAATACATAAAAATAAAACTAGTATACCCCGACGAATACTGATGGTCACTTGAGGATACCAAAATCAGGTCCTCCAGAAAAGTAGACCCAAACTTACTGTGGATAATTTGGGAGTGAAAAATAAAGGGGTAAGCTATTTTGCTTAGTAAGGAATACCTATACGAAAGCTGATATAGCGTATTGTATATGCAATATAGTAAACAGAATTTCATACGAAATCATGAATTTAAAATATTAAAATTAAATAGGCACGATCTAACGGAAAGGATACTATAGTGGATTAGATGACCAGATGAGTATGGGAGGATACTTTGAAGTACCTTACATGTTCTGGAATCCAAGTCTACTATAGGGAATTTTAATAGATTTAATTAAATCACAAATTCAAATATAAATATGATATTTTGAGAAACGATATACTTACATCAGAAATTAGAAATTTCTCCATAAACATTATAAATAGTATTTATATCATTTTCTAACATATATTAAATAAGTAATTTCACAAAACATATTAATCAAATCATAACATATAGAAAACAAATAAATTAAAAATCGAAAATATATCAAATCTTAGAGTGCCTGGATCTACGTTAACCAGTGATTTACCACCCCAGTATAAATTTTGTGGAGACTAGGCTACACCCAATAGACACATGTACTATAGTAGATGTATGGCCATAGTCAGGGGGCTATAATGTGAACACTAGCCAGGTGTCACCTATAGGAGCTAAAGACTGGGCTAGAGTCAGTGACATCGAAACGGAACGAAAATGCATGTATCGATAGGTAGCTCTCAAAACATTTCATAATTATTTTTAAAGTTGTTTATAGAGATAAATTAAATAAATCATACCTTGAATAAATTCATAAGAATTTAATTCAAAATTCCATAGATTTAAATATGAAATTATACCACAAAATCTCAAAATCATTAATAGCATGCAAAATAATTTATTTCAAATAATCCAGAGGCATAAACATATTCATACAATTGGAAAAACATGTAATTTTCATAAAAATATATCCAGAAACTAAATTTGTGATTTAATTTACTTAAAGCCATATTTAGGGACTTAAATGTTCAAATTTCTAAAATTTATTTCTTTTATTTTAAATATCATGTTAAATAATATTTGGTTTAGGCTATTTTAGAAAAATTTCAACAACATAACGATATATTCTAGCCTAACCCTCCTACACGAAAACACAACTTCAAACCACAATTTCCAGATTTAAATTCAATCCAAAACATCAATTTCAATCGCACTAGAAGACAGTTTTTATCAAAATCATGCAAACGGAGTAACCCTACGCTGCAGATTTACCATTTAAACTTGGTAAATTCATTATTCTTTAATTAAAAGAATACTTAATAATTTAAATGCTAATGAATTGTCTGTTGTAGCTCTAAATTTAGTCTAAATTCTACCAATGCTAAGATTACAACTTCTGCTACACAACTCTGTTTTCGATTCTGATCGCGCCTATAATCTCAGAATAATTCGTACATTATTTTAGGACCTAAATTAGATTAAAATGGGCAAGAATTATCCCTCCTCTTATGTTGGCCGAATAACATACTCTATCCCACTTATTGATTTTCTTCAAATTAAGCTTCCTTTCTAATTCCAAATTAATTCTATCAATTTTTTACACCACTTCCACATAAATTACACATTGAATAACATTGAATTCAAGCTCCCCTAGTCATGGCTGAACCTCTCTCTCCATGCTACATGTTGGTTTTCTTCACATTAAGCTTAACTAAGCTTATTTCCATGCTTTTCATGTTTTCTACTTAATTTCTTACATCAAATTCTCATCAAAATATCTCTTATTCATGCACATAGGATGATGACTGAAGCCCTGCACACCTTAAATCTGTGAGACCCAATTTTTTTTATATATTGTACATCATATTGTACACGATTGATAATCGAAATAAATTAAATTGTGGAATTAAATAAATATTGAAGATGAAATTCCACTTTACATTATAGAATTTTCGAAAATTTAATATTGTATGGTGTATAAGAAGGAGATATATATTAAAGAAGTAATATAGAAGAATCAACAAATTGGACTGAAAATGGGCAGCAAGCATGTTGATCTTGCTGCCAATTCTGCTAAAAAAAATCATCCTTGAATTTATAGAGTAAAATATGATATAAATCATAATTTAAATAGAAAAGAAGTTAAATTCCCATGTGAGCCAATATGATTGGTTGAAGTAAACAAGAAAGAAAACAAAGAGTGCAACAAAGTGGACTTCAATGCCACTTTGTTGCTGCTCACGTGCCATGAAGATTCAGCCATTTAAAGGCTGGTAAAACCTGAATTTTTTAAATGTAAAATAAAGTGGAAATGATGCTTAAAGAATAAGCAATCAAAGTGAACATATAATAAAATTTTATTGACTAAAGTAAAGCAAGAATTTCAGCCAAAAGAAGAAATGAACACGTCACAATGGCTGCTGTCTCGTGGCGTGAATGGCAGGTGAAGCTGTGACGACTGTGTGGCACTTTGGTCCCGCAGGATTCAAGAGGTGGCCCCGCAGCTCACTCACTCGTATTGTCCGTTTCGGGATTCTAGAGGTGGCTCCCGTCCGCAGACGTGGCACTTAGGTCCCTCACAGCTTTGTCCCAAGGGTCCTAAGGAACTCAGGATAAATCCCCTTGAGCGCGTCCGTAGTGACTCGAACACTTGACTTCCTCAAATGTCAAGTCACTACTAACCATAATGGTTAGTAGTGACTTGACATTTGAGGAAGTCAAGTGTTCGAGTCACTACGGACGCGCTCAAGGGGATTTATCCTGAGTTCTTCAGGACCCTTGGGACAAAGCCGTGAGGGACCTAAGTGCCACGTCTGCGGACGGGAGCCACCTCTAGAATCCCGAAGCGGACAATACGAGTGAGTGAGCTGCGGGGGCCACCTCTTGAATCCTTCGAGACCAAAGTACCACACAGTCGTCACAAAAAACGTGCGTTTTTATGTAAGAGCTTCGCCCGTCTCACCAGGCCGTCGGCGAGCATCCTCTAGGCGCCTCACCCCAGGTTTACTCTTACAAGTGAGATAGGCGATCGCCCACTCTCACTTACGTATTGTCCGCTTCGGCGGTTGCCCACCTCATGGCTTTGTCTCAAGGGTCCTGAAGAACTCAGGAATAATCCCTTGAGCGTGTTCTCTGAGGCTCGAACCGTGGTATCCTTAAATACCCGAGCCTTACACTCATGTTACCATTGAGACAGTTGTGTCCAATTTGAATATCATATACTATTAGTTCATACTCTCATCAATCTCATAGTACAACATGTTCAATTGAGATATCGTGTCAAGTAACTTTTCGTTTCATAATCATACTTCTATATTCTATCATCTCATATCATTTTCCATATAGAGAAATCATGATCACGGTGGTACGAAGCCATAATTCTCTTCGTATAAATTCTATATTCATGTATCGTATCATATCATATCATGACATCATGTAGACGGAATATCATTAATATCGAGTCATGACACTCCTCATATAATTCTTATGTTTGTGTACAATATAAAATCATGACATCTCTTGTAAAAAGCATATTGTTATGTCATGATTTAGTATGCAAATTATGTAACTTTACTATATAAACCGTTATCATTTCAAATCATATCATATATACTTTTAGAGCATGCTCAAACATGTAAATATTCAATTCATTTCATATTTACTTTTAAAACATGGTCAGAGCATGTACAATTTGCAAATCATATATTCACTTTTAGAGCATGTCTAAAACATGTGCGGTTTCAAAACATTTTTCATATGCTGTAAAGTCATATCAGGTCTAGAGTTCATATCAGATAAAACTATACTCTAGACCGCATATCATATCATGTTATGTTAAAACATGTCTTTTCATATCAGTTCAAATCAAAACGTGCACATTTCTCTTTTCATATCATTTCAAATCAAAACGTGCACATTTCTCTTTTCATATCATGTCAAATCAAAACATGTCTTTTCATATCATTTCCCTTTTCATATCATGTGTAATCAAGTACAATATCGAAACACATTTCATATACTGTGAAAAAATATCAGTTTAGAGTTCATATCAATTTAAAAGCATACTCTAAACTGCATTTCATATCGATTGAGACTAGGCTAGATCCCTAATACTCTATCAATAAAGGCTTAAATCACTGTAGCTAGCAGTGAAATCATGTCATCGTCCCCTGGAAACCAATTAGGGTGCTATCTATGGCTATAGACCTCATCTCTCTCAGCCCCACTGATCAGACGTGACTAAGACCTGTCCACGACTATTGTCGGACAAGCATCTCTGCCTAATGAGTAATCTCCAATTAGGTGGTTTCCACTATGCTTTATTGAGTTTAATTCTTTTAGGGTGCCTACAGTCTCATAAAACTTTTAAATCTTTAGCTTTTCTTGTCAAAATCATGTAAAGTATATGGTAAGATTCTTTAAGAGATTTCATGTATAAAAATATTTATATACCATATACTTTTTCTTTTTAAAACTAATCTATACTTTATAGCATTCATATAAATGTTGTTATAACATCTCAAGTTGTAGCAAGTCATGCTTAAAGGTGATGCTATAAAACCTTTTTAGTATGCAACTTCGGTACTATTTCAATTATCGATATAAGCAATATTTTTGTCTAATACAGTGAAGCAATTCATCTAAATTTATCACCATCAATTATTCGATTTCAAAACTTTCTTTCTATCAAATCAGTAAATCAATATTCAAATCATTCAATATTTATTTCATTCGGTATTCAATTTGCTCTGTATTCAATTATTCAGTGATCAAATCACTTGGTATTCAAACCATTTGGTATCTAATAACCTTTGTCAATAGTTATTGACTATAACCATTCATTTGTACATTTCATTATCGATACTAGGACCACATCATTAGTATGAATCCTCTTAGTATCTATGAGTATTTAAATACCATGTTTCTATATAGCCATCAAGATATTGAAATTATGCAAATACCGATATCTTCATTCGATATCTGTTCCAGAGTCAACATCGAGGATCACAGAACCATAAGATCAATAGTTGTGATAACCGTAAATTTTCCATTTATTGGAAATTAGAAATATTGAAAATAAATATTGGAGAACTTAAATAAGGGGAAATAAATAAAATTTGCGAGAACGGGATATTGGTGAAAATCCTGAGAAATGAGGAAGTGAAGATAAAAATAATAGAGAGAGGAAAAGAATTAAATTGGATAAATTAAAATCCAAATCTAATTAAGAAAAATAAGAAAATAAATGAAATATATTTATATAATTATATATTATTATATAAATGTATTTTTATACCAATACATATGTATTCAAAATATTATATAGTATATTTTAAAATACGTTGTTATATATATAGAAATATATATATACTATTTCATAAATTCAAATAATACATATGTATATAAATATAATGTTTTATGTGTATATATAATTATGTAAATACATATAGAAGAAAAGTAAGTATGGTTTTATATTAAAGTTTATATGTATAAATATTTTATTATAGCATTTATATAATTTATGTATATAAATGTTACTTAATTTTAAGTATATATAAATATACACATATATACTAGACATATAATTTTGTAACATACAATATATATAGATATATTTTATATATAAAATATATTGTATTATATTATGTATGAAATAATATATGTATAATACATAGTATATATTATATGTATAAATTATATGACATAATATATAGTATATAGTATGTATATACTAAAAATAGAAAGAGAACAAAAATAGAAAGGGAAATAAAATAAAAAAAAAAGGAAAGGAGAAAATCGGGGAGGAACCCCGACCCCTCCTGCCAGACCGCCGGTGGCGGAGCTGCCACCGCCGGCGAGGGGAAAAGGAAGGCGGGACGTCGCCGGCAAAGGAAGAGGAAGCTGATGGCAACGTCGGCGAAGCGAAACGGAGAAGGAATCGACGCGAAACGGCGGAAAATCGAGGAAGAAAACGAAACTAGATCTGGCGGTTGCCGGCGGAATTGGCCGCCGCCATTACAGCCGAAGCATCGGTGGAAGGAGAGGAATGGGATGGAGGCCACCGGTGAGGCCAACGACGGCGGAGGAAGGCCGACGGAGGAGGAGAAGTGACCGAAGGTAAACCGAGTGGATCCGCCGCCGTGCCGCCGATCCAGGCCAAGCTGAGACCACCGGCAGCTTCGCCTCGACGCCGGCCAGCTGAGGGACCAACGAGCCGCCGGAGAACCGGCCGCCGGCGAGGAACCGGCGAGGAAAGGCTCTGAACCGGTCTAACCGGGAAAGGAAGAAGAAAAAGGAAAAAGGAAAAAGAAAAAGAAAAAGGAAAAAGGAAAAAGAAAAAGAAAAAGAAAAAGAAAAAGAAAAGAAAGAAAGGAAAGAAAAAGAGGAAAAAGGAAGAAAAAAGAGGAAAAAGGAAAATTTGGGAATTCGGAAAATTCCCGGAAAATTCGACAACTCGGGATTTTACAAATTCGGTAAGAAATTTCCCGAGAATTTAATTTCAGAAAAAAATTAAATAAATTATGAAAAATTCTAAAAATTAGAATTTTAATTCCAGAAATTATTTTCAGCAATCAAGATAAGGAATCGGGAGAAATGGAGCGCGGGCGCGATCGATAAGCGGAAGTCGCCGACCCGGAAAAAGGTAAGGGATGCATGTGCAGCACTGTAAGGATACTCAGTCTGCATAATTTAATTTGAAATATTTTATGCAATTATTTTATGAAAATTATTATGATGCATGAATTGCTGAAAATAATTTGGGAAGAAGTACTGGCTGAAAGATTTTAAACTGTATTTTCCGTGCAGGAGGTTAGTGAATCGGCAGCCGTTATGCTGCCGAAAATTTTAGAAAAAACTTTATAAAATCATATTAAATGATTTATTTCCGAATTTCGATAGTAAATCACGAGACATGAGGAAATTTCTAAATTTCATAAAATATGAATATAATGAGATGGAACTTTAGAATATTCATGTATTCGAGAATGGTGATAATGAAATCACCGAAAATTCTCGAAATAGATAAATTACACGAATTACGAGACGAAAGATGAAGTGAAATATAGTAAATATTTTATGGATATTTTTATCAATATTCACTAAAGGATTATAACCCTTATGGTTTTAAATCATGGAATTATATAATTGTATAAATTCCATAAGGTGTATTTTCCGATGAAAAATACGGTTTTGAGACTGGTTGGTATTCTTATCATGCTGATACATGATATGTGACATGTTTAGTCCCGGTCGACACCTGATCCGTGATCCACCGAGGACAATATGGATTATGGTCATAGATTTGACCGGGTTAGTCCTTTACCCTCCAGGGTTTATAGTACGACAAGATTAACGTCTATATTAAAATCCATAAATGATAGGTGACATGTTAAAAAGGGAAATATTTTACATGACATGGAATATGTCAAACGGAAAAAGGCCATACCGAGCAGAGGCTCGATGATTGAACAGTGGGAGCCACCTCTAGAGTCCTTCGGGAACTAAGTGCTACACGTGTTTCGATATTTCAGTACAGGCCATACCGAGCAGAGGCTCGATGATTGAACAGTGGGAGCCACCTCTAGAGTCCTTCGGGAACTAAGTGCTACACGTGTTCCGATGTTTCAGTACAGGCCATACCGAGCAGAGACTCGATGATTGAACCGTGGGAGCCACCTCTAGAGTCCTTCGGGAACTAAGTGCTACACGTGTTCCGATATTTCAGTACAGGCCATACCGAGCAGAGACTCGATGATTGAACCGTGGGAGCCACCTCTAGAGTCCTTCGGGAACTAAGTGCTACACGTGTTCCGATATTTCAGTACAGGCCATACCGAGCAGAGACTCGATGATTGAACCGTGGGAGCCACCTCTAGAGTCCTTCGGGAACTAAGTGCTACACGTGTTCCGATATTTCAGTACAGGCCATACCGAGCAGAGACTCGATGATTGAACCGTGGGAGCCACCTCTAGAGTCCTTCGGGAACTAAGTGCTACACGTGTTCCGATATTTCAGTACAGGCCATACCGAGCAGAGACTCGATGATTGAACCGTGGGAGCCACCTCTAGAGTCCTTCGGGAACTAAGTGCTACACGTGTTCCGATGTTTCAGTACAGGCCATACCGAGCAGAGACTCGATGATTGAACCGTGGGAGCCACCTCTAGAGTCCTTCGGGAACTAAGTGCTACATGTGTTCCGATGTTAGTATGAGAAATCGTAGGATATTATGACGATAAGTAAGTGAGTATGATTCGTGAATTCGACAAATGTCAAAGAATGAAATAGATTTTAATAGCTTATTCTGCTTTTTAACGGACAGAACTAATTAAGAGAGTACATTAAAACATGAAATAAGTTTTAAAGAAATAAGATGATGATTTAACTAATATTCCTTTCAAGGAATATACGGATATTAATTATTCTATTTAAAGGCTTTATTTCGTAGAAGCATTATTTTGAAAGGAATATGAAAAAGGTTATGAAAGATTAAAAAGGAAAAGGATTTATTAATTCAAAACAAAAGAAGAAAAAAAAAATTTTTCTCTACAGTTGCTTCTAGGTTCCGTAACAAGTATGGTATTCTAAAATACCTACCTTACTCCATTCGGATCCCTAGCCGACTGTAGTATCTTTCCTACATGCGAGCCTAGAGCCCATAGGAAAAAATGAAAAAGATTTTCAGCATATAGGAAGCTGAGTATCAAGTGAGGCATATAATTCTCTTACTGAGCCGTGGTTTTGCTCACCCCTTAATTTTCAACATCTCAGGTTTTGATGAATGTGAGATCTATGGATTGTGGATCCTGGCTGTACACGAAGGACAATGTGTCAGACCGACTGTTTATTTGAGGTATGATCATTTAATTCTCTGTATTTAGACACGTCAATAGTACTACTTATCTGATGTATTACGATAGGGGATGTGTATAATATAAACAATATTATGTAAAATTTATTAACAGTCAGTACAAGTGAAGTATCGCAGACAGCCCAACCGGTTAAGTTGTGTATAGAAGGGTAAAAATGTGGTCACGGGTCGTGACAGATTTAGTGGTATCAGAGCATTGGTTGGCCTGATGTCTGTGGATACTTTGGAAAGAAAAGAGTTAAACATCCCCTGTAGTACTGTGTCGTCTGAATACATAGAGAAATTAAATGATTGTAAATGGGGTAAAATGATTTAAAGGGAGTGAGAAAGTATAAACTGAGAATGTTAAAGAAGAAAATAGGCTCAGAAATTACCGAAAAAAAAAATTTGTGATTCTTCTAATCTATAAGAAGGCCTGTTCGGTAAGGAACAGAAATGGACTCGGTGAGGGCCCCACCAGTACTTTTCTGTCCGAACCGAACTGAGACCTGAAAGTGATGGTATAAAATAGGGGAATAAAATATCATCATTAAATAGACTTTAAGATCACCGATTGAGGGTAATTTGAAGAGAGAGAAAATTTTTAGCCAAAAATGACCAAAATACCCCTACCCCCAAAATTTTACTGGGAGTCAAAATAGATCACCAGAAGTTGGAATTGATCGATATGACAGAGAAATTAATGATATAAAGCTGAATTACAAGTAAATTAATCCCATTGTGGATTTTAGTGAACTTCTCTGTCGAAAATCGAACGAGATCTAACTTGCTGTTATAAGTATCAGAAAGGATACTATCAACACATAGATGATCAGTTCATTGATTTGAATGTATATTGAGGAGATAGAAATAAATGTCGAAATGACGAAAATGCCCCTATATTGGGCGATGTCGGAATAGTGATAAAACCGAGCTGAATTGGAATCCATTGATAGTAATGGAATTATTAATGACATAGAAGATGTCATATGAATCTAACGATCCCTATTACTGATTCCACTAACACTTAGATTACGGACGCGAAAGAAAAACCCCGAGTGGACTGTGGGCCATAGGGGATAACAGTATGGTTGAGTGAGGCGGCCAGGGCTCCCCCACGAGTGGACTTTGGGCCATAGTGGTAAATCCTGGGCTTCACAATAAAACAATCCGTGAGGGACTAAGTGCCACGTCTGTGTGACGGGAGCCACCTCTAGAGCTCAGAGCGGACAGCACGGATGAGTGGTGCGGCTCGGGCCCCTCCAGCTTGAGACCGGCAAATCCGAGGCATCACAATAAAACGTGTACAGGCAGACGGCGAACGAGCCGGGGCCTTATATGATGCGATCCAAAGAGTGTAGTGGAATGTCATCAAATGTTTGGCCCGGTTATTGACTGAAAGGGTCAAAAAATTAAGAGTGTATTGAACGGGATCGTTAAATACTGTGAAAAGTGAAATGATTACAAGAATTGACTGATGAGGTGAAAAGTACAGATAATGAAATACATACTGGTATGATTACTTATGGTTCTGTACGTTTTCATTTCTTTGAGGTATCAAACAGGTAATCGTACATAGAACCGACGTATCTTGGAATATGTGCTACAGAATAAGGTACTGTTTGGAGTACTGTGAATTAGAGGATAATTATAAGAATAGTCAAGTGATAAAAAGAAGATGACCGCTAACCTAAATTCTTCAGGACCCTTGAGACAGAACTGTGATGGGCGACCCAATGGTGGGCGACCCGTAGTGGATCATGTGTCGTGAGATATAGGCGAACTATCTCATCGCCTACTCACTAGTAAGGATAAACCTGAGGCGAAAGGATCGCCTAGGGGATGCTCGTCGATGGTCGATATGAACGGGCGAGACCCTTATAAGTATCCCAACGGTAACACGAGTGTAAGGAACTAGGTACGTAAGGGGTGCCAAGGTTCAAACCTCGTGGAGAATATACTCAAGGGAACTAAGCCTGAATTCAGTAAATGGAAATGGTTTTCAAGTGAATAACTGAATTGAAACGAGTAGCTGTAAAGTGTGTTGATAACCATTGTACTTGATACAGCTTACCAGAATGAGATTCGTAACACTGTGAAGTATGACTATGTAATGAAATCAAGGTAGAGTATGTATCAAAATGATTTGAATATGGAATGTCTCTGCCTTGAAACTACACTGTGAAATGATGGGAAACAATGATGAAGGTCCAAAATGATAAAAGAAGTGTGGTTAAAGAAACTGTCGGTTGAGAATCCCAATAAATTCCAAAGTAACATAGATTGAGAAATCAGGTTAATGTTGATTCGATCGTGGATATGAAATTTATTCTTAAGCTTGTATCGAAGAATATAGAAGAAATCCGACAAGCTTAAGAAAATAATTTTTGGAAAATATTACGGATGATGAAATTCACAAGTATCGATGTAAAGAAAGGAAATACAAATGATATGATTTGAGGATGAATTAAATGATGTATTAAAATTTTTGGTTATACACTAAAATTCTTATGAAGAACAAATAAATATTATATGGAAGTGATGCCTTAAATATGATTTAATCGGAGATGTATAAGGAGCTTATAAGAGCAATCCTTGTAAAAGGCATAATCAGATGAAAAGTTAAAGAACGATGGTCACAAGAGGATAAGAAAGGTACGATTAAAGAAAGTATCAGATTTGATTTCCGATAAAACTTCCAAAGTTATATAAATTAGAGGAATCGAGATAACACTGATTTGATTTTAAATATGAAGTTAAATTCTAAGCTTATATCGGAGGATGTAGAAAGAATCCGAAAAGTTAAAGAAAATAATTCTGAAAAATGTGTGAATAATGAAATTCACGTGTAAAGGTCTGAATGACGAAAATACAGATAATGAAAAAATTGAGAATAAAGGAGTTATCTGTATAGGTGTAAATGAGAGAAATGCAAATGATGTTGAGTTGTTGACAAATCAAAAAGGATATATTAAATTTCTATCATTGATGAAGTTCTGGTGAAGAACAAGTATTAATCTACGTGTAAATAGACGCTTTATTGATCTGATTAGAGATACGTGAGGAGTAAATAAGACTAGCTGCTGTATAAAGCGTCCTTAGATAAAAGATTGAAGGTTGGTGTCCATAAGATGATGATTTGAACTCGAAGTGAATTTTACGAGTTCCGATTGAAGTTATAAGGGTAATGAGTTGCCTTGTAAAGTAGATAAGCCTAAAGAATGAGGCATCCTTACATGAGTAAAATTGATGAAATACTGATAGAGTCTAAAGTATAAATGGAACATGAGCAACATTGTGATATGATCCTTAAACTCTTAAAGGCTATGGGATTGTGCTAAGATTAACAACTAAGAAATTTGGCTAGACAGTATCTCCTCTTGAAATATATGAGTTTGAGACGACAGGATGACAGTGAACCTGTCTATGATATAAAGATAATGATTGAGATACGAAGGTAATGAGTCTAGCTAAATACTATTGTCAGCCTATAAAAGAGTGATGAGACTGGCTGCTCTATAGACGAGATCTAATTAAAGAAATTAAAGTCGGCAGATGGCTAGTGTAAAGAAAAAGATGGTACGCAAGATTCTAAAAGATCTTAGCTGTATAGTACCATACCAATCGAGAAAACCGACAAAAAGGAATGAGAGTAAAAATATGAAAACGACAATGAAAGTGAGATAAGGAAATAAATTGCATGACGAGAAGGGAACATTAATATAAAACAGTTCCCGCAGTTAAGACTGAAAACGAAGGGTGTTGGTTATCACATAACTGTGGCAAGATGTAAAATCAAAGCCAGAACTGATAAGTGAAAGTAATGATACTCCAAGGAGTAAGATAATTGATATGTTTACTGCCAGTAAAATGTTTGTACACATAACCACCTCGAAATGATAGAGATGGTGGAATTATATAGATAATGTGATGCTTAAATGGATAATTCGAGGACTCAATCACAGAATCTAAATTATGAAAAGAGTATATTCTCAGGTATATTCAAAAATTTAAATGATATTGAATATACCATAAGAGTAAGAGATGTAATGACCATACTACATGAAAAGAGACATGGAGAGAAAATGATTGTCTCATGATTTATTTCTGTAAGAGATGATTAACAGTAAGATTTGCAATGATATGTAGCCTTGATGGAATAAGTGTGAAAATGAATATTGTGGACAATAAAGAGTCCAAAAGAGAAATAATGATATGGAAGTGATTAAAGACTGATGATCTAAATAGAATCATTTTCCATTATCAGACATCTAGATTCTCTAGTGCCTTAGTCGAAGTATAAGTGTTAAACGGTGTGAATGTGTATGTACAGTTCCAGTGAGCCTTACATGTGATGGGAGTCTCTGTGTTGCCATATGCTAATGAGAGATAGCAAAAGGCTTTGAGATCCCAAGTGTATTGATAGCACCGCTCCATACTGATATATATTTATATATATGAGCGTGAGATGTAACCGCTCCATGATATTGAGAGAGAGCGTGTGCACGAGATGTGAAAGCTACTGGGACACTTACATATAATTGATTGACACGAGTACATGATAGTACCAAATTATGTCGACTCGGCACTAAGTGAGAAGCATGGATGATGAACAGCATAAATCAGCTGTAATATTAAAATATTATGTATGGCTCTTATATGAAAAGAGTAAAAGTGAATAACTTTTGATTTGAGAAATAAACTTACGGGAGTATTGACATATACGATGAAAGACAGCATGTAGTGGTCTAAAGCACTCTTGATGTTGAAAGTGTGCTGGCAGTATTACTTGGAGGATGAACTAGAGGTCAGAAGTCATAAGTATACGGCGTATACCCCCTTTGGACTTAAGTTAAATTCGGAGGACCGAATTTCTTAAGGTGGGGTGGATGTGATAACCGTAAATTTTCCATTTATTGGAAATTAGAAATATTGAAAATAAATATTGGAGAACTTAAATAAGGGGAAATAAATAAAATTTGCGAGAACGGGATATTGGTGAAAATCCTGAGAAATGAGGAAGTGAAGATAAAAATAATAGAGAGAGGAAAAGAATTAAATTGGATAAATTAAAATCCAAATCTAATTAAGAAAAATAAGAAAATAAATGAAATATATTTATATAATTATATATTATTATATAAATGTATTTTTATACCAATACATATGTATTCAAAATATTATATAGTATATTTTAAAATACGTTGTTATATATATAGAAATATATATATACTATTTCATAAATTCAAATAATACATATGTATATAAATATAATGTTTTATGTGTATATATAATTATGTAAATACATATAGAAGAAAAGTAAGTATGGTTTTATATTAAAGTTTATATGTATAAATATTTTATTATAGCATTTATATAATTTATGTATATAAATGTTACTTAATTTTAAGTATTATAAATATACACATATATACTAGACATATAATTTTGTAACATACAATATATATAGATATATTTTATATATAAAATATATTGTATTATATTATGTATGAAATAATATATGTATAATACATAGTATATATTATATGTATAAATTATATGACATAATATATAGTATATAGTATGTATATACTAAAAATAGAAAGAGAACAAAAATAGAAAGGGAAATAAAACAAAAAAAAAAAAAAAGGAAAGGAGAAAATCGGGGAGGAACCCCGACCCCTCCTGCCAGACCGCCGGTGGCGGAGCTGCCACCGCCGGCGAGGGGAAAAGGAAGGCGGGACGTCGCCGGCAAAGGAAGAGGAAGCTGATGGCAACGCCGGCGAAGCGAAACGGAGAAGGAATCGACGCGAAACGGCGGAAAACCGAGGAAGAAAACGAAACTAGATCTGGCGGTTGCCGGCGGAATTGGCCGCCGCCATTACAGCCGAAGCATCGGTGGAAGGAGAGGAATGGGATGGAGGCCACCGGTGAGGCCAACGACGGCGGAGGAAGGCCGACGGAGGAGGAGAAGTGACCGAAGGTAAACCGAGTGGATCCGCCGCCGTGCCGCCGATCCAGGCGAAGCTGAGACCACCGGCAGCTTCGCCTCGACGCCGGCCAGCTGAGGGACCAACGAGCCGCCGGAGAACCGGCCGCCGGCGAGGAACCGGCGAGGAAAGGCTCTGAACCGGTCTAACCGGGAAAGGAAGGAAGAAGAAGAAAAAGAAAAGAAAAAGAAAAGAAAAAGGAAAAAGAAAAAAAAAAAGAAAAAGAAAAAGAAAAAGAAAAAGAAAAAAGAAAGAAAGGAAAGAAAAAGAGGAAAAAGGAAGAAAAAAGAGGAAAAAGGAAAATTTGGGAATTCGGAAAATTCCCGGAAAATTCGACAACTCGGGATTTTACAAATTCGGTAAGAAATTTCCCAAGAATTTAATTTCAGAAAAAAATTAAATAAATTATGAAAAATTCTAAAAATTAGAATTTTAATTCCAGAAATTATTTTCAGCAATCAAGATAAGGAATCGGGAGAAATGGAGCGCGGGCGCGATCGATAAGCGGAAGTCGCCGACCCGGAAAAAGGTAAGGGATGCATGTGCAGCACTGTAAGGATACTCAGTCTGCATAATTTAATTTGAAATATTTTATGCAATTATTTTATGAAAATTATTACGATGCATGAATTGCTGAAAATAATTTGGGAAGAAGTACTGGCTGAAAGATTTTAAACTGTATTTTCCGTGCAGGAGGTTAGTGAATCGGCAGCCGTTATGCTGCCGAAAATTTTAGAAAAAACTTTATAAAATCATATTAAATGATTTATTTCCGAATTTCGATAGTAAATCACGAGACATGAGGAAATTTCTAAATTTCATAAAATATGAATATAATGAGATGGAACTTTAGAATATTCATGTATTCGAGAATGGTGATAATGAAATCACCGAAAATTCTCGAAATAGATAAATTACACGAATTACGAGACGAAAGATGAAGTGAAATATAGTAAATATTTTATGGATATTTTTATCAATATTCACTAAAGGATTATAACCCTTATGGTTTTAAATCATGGAATTATATAATTGTATAAATTCCATAAGGTGTATTTTCCGATGAAAAATACGGTTTTGAGACTGGTTGGTATTCTTATCATGCTGATACATGATATGTGACATGTTTAGTCCCGGTCGACACCTGATCCGTGATCCACCGAGGACAATATGGATTATGGTCATAGATTTGACCGGGTTAGTCCTTTACCCTCCAGGGTTTATAGTACGACAAGATTAACGTCTATATTAAAATCCATAAATGATAGGTGACATGTTAAAAAGGGAAATATTTTACATGACATGGAATATGTCAAACGGAAAAAGGCCATACCGAGCAGAGGCTCGATGATTGAACAGTGGGAGCCACCTCTAGAGTCCTTCGGGAACTAAGTGCTACACGTGTTCCGATATTTCAGTACAGGCCATACCGAGCAGAGGCTCGATGATTGAACAGTGGGAGCCACCTCTAGAGTCCTTCGGGAACTAAGTGCTACACGTGTTCCGATATTTCAGTACAGGCCATACCGAGCAGAGGCTCGATGATTGAACCGTGGGAGCCACCTCTAGAGTCCTTCGGGAACTAAGTGCTACACGTGTTCCGATATTTCAGTACAGGCCATACTGAGCAGAGACTCGATGATTGAACCGTGGGAGCCACCTCTAGAGTCCTTCGGGAACTAAGTGCTACACGTGTTCCGATATTTCAGTACAGGCCATACCGAGCAGAGACTCGATGATTGAACCGTGGGAGCCACCTCTAGAGTTCTTCGGGAACTAAGTGCTACACGTGTTCCGATATTTCAGTACAGGCCATACCGAGCAGAGACTCGATGATTGAACCGTGGGAGCCACCTCTAGAGTCCTTCGGGAACTAAGTGCTACACGTGTTCCGATGTTTCAGTACAGGCCATACCGAGCAGAGACTCGATGATTGAACCGTGGGAGCCACCTCTAGAGTCCTTCGGGAACTAAGTGCTACACGTGTTCCGATGTTTCAGTACAGGCCATACCGAGCAGAGACTCGATGATTGAACCGTGGGAGCCACCTCTAGAGTCCTTCGGGAACTAAGTGCTACACGTGTTCCGATGTTTCAGTACAGGCCATACCGAGCAGAGACTCGATGATTGAACCGTGGGAGCCACCTCTAGAGTCCTTCGGGAACTAAGTACTACACGTGTTCCGATGTTAGTATGAGAAATCGTAGGATATTATGACGATAAGTAAGTGAGTGTGATTCGTGAATTCGACAAATGTCAAAGAATGAAATAGATTTTAATAGCTTATTCTGCTTTTTAACGGACAGAACTAATTAAGAGAGTACATTAAAACATGAAATAAGTTTTAAAGAAATAAGATGATGATTTAACTAATATTCCTTTCAAGGAATATACGGATATTAATTATTCTATTTAAAGGCTTTATTTCGTAGAAGCATTATTTTGAAAGGAATATGAAAAAGGTTATGAAAGATTAAAAAGGAAAAGGATTTATTAATTCAAAACAAAAGAAGAAAAAAAAAAAATTTTCTCTACAGTTGCTTCTAGGTTTCGTAACAAGTATGGTATTCTAAAATACCTACCTTACTCCATTCGGATCCCTAGCCGACTGTAGTATCTTTCCTACATGCGAGCCTAGAGCCCATAGGAAAAAATGAAAAAGATTTTCAGCATATAGGAAGCTGAGTATCAAGTGAGGCATATAATTCTCTTACTGAGCCGTGGTTTTGCTCACCCCTTAATTTTCAACATCTCAGGTTTTGATGAATGTGAGATCTATGGATTGTGGATCCTGGCTGTACACGAAGGACAATGTGTCAGACCGACTGTTTATTTGAGGTATGATCATTTAATTCTCTGTATTTAGACACGTCAATAGTACTACTTATCTGATGTATTACGATAGGGGATGTGTATAATATAAACAATATTATGTAAAATTTATTAACAGTCAGTACAAGTGAAGTATCGCAGACAGCCCAACCGGTTAAGTTGTGTATAGAAGGGTAAAAATGTGGTCACGGGTCGTGACAATAGTCACTTATCAAATCCATCTATGGTTTGACCTATTGGCACACGTTTATAATTTTCGACTTGAGGTTCAATCTCATTCACTATCACAAAATTAGGTCACAATCCTTAATTCACTTTTCATATGGCCTGTATAATGTAATACCATGCTGGAATTATCTACAAAGCATCATCAATTCAATTTTTGGTTGGCAATTTACCAACTTAAAAGAATTTGCCAATTTCCACTATCAACAGTGTTTCAATCACTTAAGTTGCCTTGCGACTATCTATGTTATTGCAAAAATCTCAGTTCACATCTATTTAATATCGATATGTACAAGTACATTTTTATGTAGACGTGTGTTCTATCAAATGTCCATAAGACATCACAATCTACTTTCTTATTATCACCATCTCAATCATACCACTAAGACGAACCGTTCATCATGTCCTCCAAATTTCTCCAAGTCACTCAAATGTGAGAGAATATTTTTCAAGACCTATTCCAAGGTTATAACCAAATCCGTATAATTACATGTGTGACATCCATTTATCTGAATCTATCAATTCTGAAATTATCACTCGATCGATAATTCCAAAATTCAGCCATTCGACCATCTAAATTACAACTTCAATTTTTTTCTTTTAAGTTATATCATATAACCATCGTTACTCTTATCAATGATCCGCCTAATAGATATTCCATCTCAATCTCAACTTGATAACCACTTTGTGATATTAAGATAATTTGATTTATCGATATCATAAGACTTAAACAATATAATTCATCACGTTATCGTGCTCAATGATCTACCTTCTCATCGATTTCAATATCCAATTTTTTCAGCAATACAATAAAGTCCTTTCAATACTTAATTTTCGATAATTCTTTCCAATATTCCATTTATATGAGAAACTTAATCTTTTTCCTCAAACGTTTTCACAAAAATTTCGACAGCACAACGACTTAATTTTCATTAAACCTCCTGCAAAGAAAACACAATTTATATCATAGCTGTTGATTCTCACAATTCATTTACCTCTTACTAAGACCCCCACCATCAGTTGTGGGTCCTCTTAGCATTTTAACATCATTTTATCAATGCATCATATCAAAAATCATAATTCCAAATCATACAATATAATGCTACTAATACTTTATAAAAGTATCTTACCCGTTTGCTTCAAGCTTAGTCATTAAGCCACATTCGAGCCTAACCGAAATCTTACACATCAGCACTTGAAACCTTCATTAAAATTCAACAACACATCCACGCTTTAGAAAATAATAAATTAAAATTCAATAAATTTCTATGACCAAGCTTAAACGTATATACTGCCTCCTTACCCATTTTCCTTTCTTCTTCTCTTTTCTTCTTTTTCTTCTTTCTTTTTCTTTCTTTCTCTTTCTTCTCTTTCTTCTTTCTTTTTTCTTCTCTTTCTTTTTCCTTTCCTTTTTTTCTTTTTCTTTTTTTTTTCTAATCTGAAATGGTTCGGTCGGTTCAGCCCTTGCTGGCTGGTTCAGCCTCCGGCAGCCACCATTTCCGGTGGTTTAGCCACCCGAGCAACAGCACCGGCGATGGTGGATCTGGACTGTGGGTTTTCAACCTTTCTCTTCCCTTTTTCTCCTCTCCTTTGCCGTTTTCTTCCTCACCGATGGTCGCCTCCTCTTTCCTTTCCCTTCACTGGCGGTGCGGGTGGCGTGGCGGTGGCCTGATTTAGTAGGCGAAATATGTAGCTTTACTATATAAATCGCTATCATTTCAATTCATATCATATATGCTTTTAGAACATGCTCAAACATATAAATTTTCAATTCATTTCATATTTACTATTAAGACATGATTGGAACATGTACAATTTGCAAATCATATATTCGTTTATAGAGCATGTCTAAAACATGTGCGGTTTTTCAAAACATTTTTCATACACTGTAAGTCATATCAGGTATAGAGTTCATATCAAATCAAACTATACTCTAGACCGCATATCATGTCATTTTTCGACACAAAATCATATATAAATCATATAGGTGTCGAAATCATATCTCATGTACTTTTAAATCATGTACAGTTTCAAAACATATCTCATCTCAAACATGTCTCATGGATTATATAAATCATGTCAAGTCTAAAGTCCATATCAATAAAATCATACTTTAAACTTCATATCATATCAGTTTGAGACTAGGCTAAATCCTTAATGCTCTACTAATAAAGGCTTAAATCACTGTAGCTAGCCGTGAAAATCATGTCATCGTCCCCTGGAAACCAATTAGGTCGCTATCTATAGCCATAGACCTCATCTCTCTCAGCCTCACTGATCAGGCATGACTAAGACCTGTCCACGACTATTGTCGGACAAGCATCTCTGCCTAATGAGTAATCTCCAATTAGGCGATTTCCACTATGCTTTACTGAATTTAATTCTTTTAAGGTGCCTACAGTCTCATAAAACATTTAAATCTTTAGCTTTTCTTGTCAAAATCATGTAAAGTATATGGTAAGATTCTTTAAGAGATTTCATGTATAAATATATTTATATACCATATACTTTCTTTTTAAAACTAATCTATACTTTATAGCATTCATATAAATGTTGTTATAACATCTCAAGTTGTAGCAAGTCATGCTTAAAGGTGATGCTATAAAACCTTTTTAGTATGCAACTTCGGTACTATTTTCAATTATCGATATAAGCAATATTTTCATCTAATACAGTGAAGCAATTCATCTAAATTTATCACCATCAATTATTTGATTTCAAAACTTTCTTTCTGTCAAATCAGTAAATCAATATTCAAATCACTCAATATTCATTTCATTCGGTATTCGATTTGCTCAGTATTCAATTATTCAGTGATCAAATCACTTTGTATTCAAACCATTCGGTATCCAATAACAATTCTCAATAGTTATCGACTATAAAAATTCATTTGTACATTTCATTATCGATACTAGGACCACATCATTAGTATGAATCCTCTTAGTATCTATGAGTATTTAAATACCATGTTTCTCTATAGCCATCAAGATACTGAAATTATGCAAATACCAATATCCTCATTCGATATCTATTCCAGAGTCGACATTGAAGATCACAGAACCACAAGATCAATAGTCACTTATCAAATCCATCTATGGTTTGACCTATTGGCACATGTTTATAATTTCCGACTTGAGGTTCAATCTCATTCACTAAGGTCACAATCCTCAATTCACTTTTCATATGGCCTGTATAATGTAATACCATGCTAGAATTATCTATAAAGCATCATCAATTCAATTTTTGGTTGGCAATTTACCCGTTTAAAAGAATTTGCCAATTTCCACTATCAACAGTGTTTCAATCATTTAAGTAGCCTTACGACTATCCATGTTATTGCAAAAATCTCAGTTCACATCTATTTAATATCGATATGTACAAGTACATTTTTATGTAGACGTGTGTTCTATCAAATGTCCATAAGACATCACAATCTACTTTCTTATTATCATCATCTCAATCATACCACTAAGACGAACCCTTCATCATGTCCTCCAAATTTCTCCAAGTCACTCAAATGTGAGAGAATATTTTTCAAGACCTATTCCAAGGTTATAATCAAATCCGTATAATCATGTGTGTGACATCCATTTATCTGAATCTATCAATTCTGAAATCATCACTCGATTGATAATTCTGAAATTCAGCCATTCGACTATCTAAATTACAACTTCGATTTTCTCTTTTAAGTTAGATCATATAACCTTCATTACTCTTATCAATGATCCGCCTAATAGATATTCCATCTCAATCTCAACTTGATAACCACTTTGTGATATTAAGATAACTTGATTTATCGATTCCATAAGACTTAAACAATACAATTTATCATGTTATCGTGCTCAACGATCTACCTTCACATCGATTTCAATATCCAATTTTCCCGGCAATACAATAAAGTCCTTTCATGTGAGACCCAATTTTATTACACTGTACACCATATTGTAAATGATTGATAACTGAAATAAACTATTTAGTGGAATTAAATAAATATTGAATATGAAATTCCACTTTAAATTATGAAATTTTTGGAATTATAATTTATAATATGGTGTATATGAATTGAAATGAAAATTAAAAAGATGAATAGAAAGTATGGCATGGAATAAAGGAAGGAAGTGAAATCAGAAAATTTAGAATGGAAGCATTATTTTCACGGTATGAAATATCAATGAATATATTTATAAGAGAAAGGAATTATTTATTGATCATGTGATTTATTTTGGTTGGATGGAATATACAAAGAAAGGGGAAACAAAATTTAAATTGGGAAGCAAAGAAGAGTTAGCTTCCACGCCACTTATGGTTGCTAGTATACTCGGCTGGAAGCAAAATTGTGAGACCAATCTTGGTGGAAAGATGAGGTAAATAAGAATAGATAAAGAGGGAATTATTAATTGGATATATAGTGGAGTTTTATTGGCTTAAATAGCTATCAAAAGAGGCAAAGAAAAGTTAAGAAATATGCAGCCAACAAAGATGGACTGCACACCAAAATTCTCTGCTGCTTTTTGTGTTGCACGGCTGGAAAAATTTCAAAGGAAAGGAAAAGCAATTTTATGGATAAAATAATATACAAGGAAGGGAAGCTAACAAATAAAATATAGCTAAAATGTTAGTGGTTGAAGGGAACAATAAGAAGAAAAGGAAGTCAAGAAACGGTGCAGCAAAAGTGGACTTTCACGCCACTTTCTGCTGCTATGATGCCATTTCTATTCAGCCATTTAAAGGCTGTTGAAATACAATTTTATAGTATAAAATATAATGGAAATAATGCTTAAAAGATAGAGCATTCAAAGTTTACTATGTATGAAAATTTTATTGGCTGAAATAAAGCAAAAAAGAGTTGAATACAAGTCAAACCGATCAGCCAAGATACACGCCACTTTTGCTGTTCGGTACATGCATCAAAAGAAATTTAAAGGCAGATTTTTATGAGATAAAATGTCATATAATTCATGCTTAAAAATAAAAGAAGTTTAAAATTTACATGTGACAAATTTTTATTGGTTAAAGCCTACCAAAAAGAAGAAGAAATTAAGTTAAAAAAAGGTGAAGGAAAATTGCTGCACCGCCACTCTTTTGCTGCAGTTAACTATGTGGCAATTTCCAATAGGATGAAGTGTTGACAAAATGAGATGGCTTTCTTCAGATTTTTCATAGGCAGAATCGACTTCTTTTCCCTTACTTCCCGATTTTTCCTTGCTGCCATTTTGTTACACGATTTTTTGCTTTTTTTCTCCAAGAAATCCTCACGTATATCATGCTAAATCATAGTTTCTCTTCACTTAATCACTCCATCTTCTTCATGAAACCTATTCCCCACCATAAGATCATGTTAAACCCAGGATTGGAGGGCTGAAATGGAAGTGATTAGCGATGGGTTTAAACCTGTACAGCTCGGTTGAACAAAGAAGCCAAGAATTAAGGATTTCGTCTGGCGTAACAGAAAAGCTTGGTTTTGTAAGACAGGTAAGGGGGAGTGTGTGAGTTGTAGTGATATAATGCATTGCATGTTTTCTTAAGCTAAATTTTATGAGAATATTGGATGCATGATTTGGTTTGAAAACATGCAAAATCTATGGTTGAAAAGCTGGTTTATATACTGTGTTTGTATGCAGGAGGTTAGGAATCCGCAGCTGTTATGCTGTCGGAAAAATCTCCAAAATTATTCTAAAATATTCTAAAATATTTTAGATGCATGAAATGATTTAAATGGGAAATTTTGAATATAATTTCCACCAATTTTCCATAAATTGGAAATTATGAGAAAGTTATGAAAAATTAAATATTCATGTTTTATATTTTATTAAAGTGAGAAATTGATTTATTTTATATGATATTAAATATTCAAATTGAATATTTATTTATTTTCTCACTTGATACATGAATATTTATTGATGGAATTACTGTATGTGAAAATTGGGAATAAAATACCTTTTTGGAAAATAATTCTTTAAATAAATGATTTAATTCATTTGATTTCCTTAAAGGTATTTTTATGAGAAAATGAATGATTTTACACCTTTATGGAATTAAGTGATGATTTTATTTATTTTATAAATTCCATAAAGGTGATGTTATATGAAAATGTGAGAACCTTATGGATAAACATGAAATATTTCAAATTATTTTGAATAAGATCCATGAAGGCTATGGTACGGTTTTTATACTGTTTTGAGACTTAGGCCTGGAGTTTCATGCTTACTACTGTTACTGTCACGTGGCTGATTGACCCACCAGTCATCAGCGTCCTAGATGTCACCTGGCAAGTGTATACCGAGGACACCCTATAGATCATGGCCATAGATCTCACTATATACTGTGTCCCTTAGTGGACAATGATAACATGATTTAATTGTAGGGTGATGCCTAGTCTCAACTGACTGATTACTGTTACTGGAGGGATTTACTGAATCCTGTTTATTGTATTGCATTGTGAATTACTGTTTACTAAACTAAACCGTACCAAAACACTGTTTTACTGAACTGTACTGTACTGAAAGCTACTGATTACTGATTTCTGAACTGGTAGCCACTGATTTCTATTTACTGAATGGAAAGCTTCTGATTACTGTTTACTGAAATGAAACCTACTGATTTTTGGTTACTGAACTGAATTATACAAAATACTGTTTACTGAACTGAAAGGAAATTACTGTTATCGAGAAAGAATACTTGGAAAATTATTTCTTAAATAGAAATAATTACTGAACTGTTATCCAGTGATTTGGATATTTATAAACTACTGTACTGAAAAGACTGTTTACTGTAACTATTGATTTATTACTGTACTGTCACGTGTTTTGAAATTGGTGTACTGAAGTGATATAATAAAATGGTTTATACTATTTTCATAATTATGAGAAAAGAGAAGAAAATTGTTTTGAAATAAAACAATTTAATTATTACTCTCTATAGTTGCTCCGGGTTTTCGAGACAAGACAGGTATTTCAAAAATACCTTCCATGCTCCATATGGATTTCCCGACCAACTATAGTATCCTTCCTTTATTGAGCTTAGTACACCGTTAGGAAAATAAATATTTTTCTGCATATAGTTTTCATTATATCAAGCAGCATATGACTCCTTTACTGAGCATGTGGTTCACTCACCCTTTTACTTTCAATTCTTCCATGTTAATCACAAGGATTATTTAATGGCTTCCTCAGTTAAATATAACTGTTCCTAGCCCACTGGGACGAAGAGTATTGAATCTTAAAGGTACAGTCACTTCTCTTATATATTCAGACACTTGTATACAGTACTACATTATTGTAAAATAGAGACAGGGGATGTAAAGTGTATGAAATAATATAAAAAAATCTTTATATTTCGGGATTATTGAATAAATGTTTATCATTTATTATTTTTAGTGATCAAGTGTTAAAGGCATCGCAAACATCCCAACCGGCATAAATATGTAAAGTACTAGCAAATATTGTGTAAAAATGTACACTTAGGCTGTTACATTTCAATACTTAATTTTCGATAATTCTTTCCAATATTCCATTTATATGAGAAACTTAATCTTTTTCCTCAAACGTTTTCTTAAAAATTTCGGCAGCACAATGGCTTAATTTTCATTAAACCTCCTGCAAAGAAAACACAATTTATACCACAGCCGTTGATTCTCACAATTCATTTACCTCTTACTAAGACCCCCACCATCAGTTGTGGGTCCTCTTAGCATTTTAACATCATTTTATCAATGCATCATATCAAAAATCATAATTCCAAATCATATAATATAATGCTACTAATGCTTTATAAAAGTATTTTACCAGTTCGCCTCAAGCTTAGTCATTAAGCCACATTCGAGCCTAGCCGAAATCTTACACATCAGCACTTGAAACCTTCATTAAAATTCAACAACACATCCACGCTTTAGAAAATAATAAATTAAAATTCAATAAATTTTTATGACCAAGTTTAAACTCATATACTGTCTCCTTACCCATTTTCCTTTCCTTCTTTTTCTTTTTCTTTTTCTTTCTTTTTCTTTTCCTTTCTTTTCTTTTCTTTTTTTCCTTCTGGCTTGAACCGGTTCAGACCGGTTCAGCCGGCTTGGCCAGTTCAGACCTTGGTGGCCGGTTCAGCCACTGGTGGCCACCATTTCCGACGGTTCAGCCACACTACAACATCCCGGGGTTGCCACGAAGTCGGATCTGGACTCCTTTTCTCGAGCAGCGGCGGCGACGACAGTGGTAGATCTGGAGGTGGCAGCTAGACCTCTTTTCCTCCTCTTTTCTCTCCCTTTGTGTTTTCCTCCTTCATTGCCGGTCATCTCCTCACCTTGATTTACCTTGCTGACGTCGAAGGTGGCGATGGCAGCGTTTAGATTGGCCGGCATTGCCTCTTTCCTTTTTCCTCTTTTCCTTTTCGGGTTTGCTTCATTTCGGTTCTTCCTTTTCCCCGTCACCGGTCGCCGATCGCCTTCTTTTCCTCTTCCCTCGCTCGATCGGCGTTGGTGGCTTTTGTTTTGTTTCCCTTCTGTTTTGCTAAACAGAAGGAAATATGGGAATCGAGTTTTCCCGATTCCCATTCTGTTTATTTTTTTTAATATAATTTAATTATATAATTATACTAATACAATATATATATATACACATTTTTATTTCATAAATTTTGGATTTCTTATCATCCAAAATAAATATACTCATTTTCATCTCTTTAATATTTGGATTTCTTAATATCCGAAAATCATTCAAAATAATTTCCTCAACTTCATCAGATTCAGGAATTTCAATAATTTTTTCATCTCGTAAATAAATTTATTTACTTTCGTTTATTTATTTGCATGAAAATTTAATTCCCGAGTAATTTAATACCAAAAATAGAAAAATTCTCGGTTATCATAGAATGTGACATGCTAATAGATACCCTCCACATGAAACTAATATCAGAATATCTTAATTTTTGAAAAGCATATCCCTTTTAGGCATATAGACCTTCTAGACTAATATATATTCTCAACCATAGTGCTCCATGTCCCATTCCAAATTACCAAACACAATACCTCCCTTTGGGTAAGCAATTGTATAAGGTAACCTAGAATCATCACAAATCCTTTTGATTGAGTAAATAATCATTAATATCAATAAATGAGCTGCTTTAGCACTCAAGCATTTACATTAATCAATTAAAAAATCTTCTTAATTCGAGAAAATTAAACTTTGCTCAAATTATTAACATGCATACTTAACTCGATGTATGCATTAGACCATTCCAGCAAAGATACAAAACATAGATATATCTCATTAGGTCCTTAAAGAGTTGATCATTCCTTGCAAGACATAAATTATCATGTATTTCTATGGATCCTTGTGAGATACTAAAAACCAAATATGTCTCTGTCACAGTCCGTGACCCTATTTTTCACCTTATTCTATACATCTTATTTGGTTGGGTTGTCTGCGATACTTTACTTTTCTTTTACATATAAACAATTTCATATTAAATTATAATATGAATTACATCCCCTATCTTAATTCATAATGAAGTAGTACTGTAGGTAAGTCTAAATACAGAAAATAAATGATCATACCTTATTAAATAAATCAAGCTGTCGCATCATCCCTAAATGCGCAGCCGAAATCCTTTAGATGTCAGACTCTTAGTCCTCAAAAACCTGAAATGTTAAAATTAAGGGGTGAGTAAACCACGGCTCAGTAAGGGAATTATATGCCTCACTTGATACTCAGCTATCTATATGCTGAAAAACTTTTTCATTTTTCCTATGGGCTCTAGGTACACATGTAGGAAGGATACTACAGTCGGCTAGGGATCCGGATGGAGTAAGGTAGGTTTTTTGAAATACCTATCTTGTCCCGGAACCTAGAAGCAACTGTAGAGAGTAATTTTCTTTTCGTTTGGAATTTAAATCCTTTTTCCTTTTTATTCCATATCGTTTTCATATTCTTTTCAAAATAATGCTTTTATGAAATAAAGCATTTAAATAAAATAACTAATATTCATATATTCTTTGAAAAGAATATTAGTTAAATCATCATCATTTTCAATCAAAACTTATTTCATATTTTACTATACAACCATAATTAGTACAGTACTTTAAATAGCAAAATCAGCTATTAAATCCTTTTCGTATAACATATATATCATTTAAATCTAATATTCAATTTAAAAATTAAAATAAGAATATTAGATTTATTTTCCTTCTCTTTCCTTTTTGGAAAACATATCACATATTCATGTCACATGTAGTCTAATATTCAATTTAAAATCATAGTAAGAATATTAGACTTATAAACTCTTTTTCCTTTTGAAAACATATTACATGTTCATATCACATGTCATATGAAAATCATCTCGTAGTACTAAAATCAGTACCGAAATAAGCATTATGTAAAATGATGTAAATCACTTTCATTTAACTTATCACATATCATGTAAAACGTTTACATTTAACATATAACATATCATATAAAACATTTTTCACATATGGAGACTTAGGCACGAACGTCCAGCCCGTCCACTGGGTCGTTACTCATATCATGCTATAGACCCCGAAGGGTATAAATAATCATGTCAGATCTATGACCATAGTCTATAATTGTCCTCGACGGATCACTGATTAGGTGTCGGGCGGGACTACATATCACATATTACATGTCACATATCACATATTACATATCAGCATGATAGGATGCCAACTAGTCTCAAAACCGTATTTTTCATCATCAGAAAACCTTTATGGAATTTATAAAAATAATAATTTCATAATTAAAACCATAAAGGTTATATAATAAATCAAGTGAATATTTAAGAAAATATTTATAAAATATTCACTATATCCCTTCTTCATCTTTCATTTCATATCACGTATAATTCATATACCGAGAGAATATTTAGAAAACCTTTATAAAATATTCTCTTTATCCCTTTTTCATTTTCCATTTTATATCACATATAATTCATATATCGAGAGAATTTTTGGTGATCTCATTATCACCAATTTCGAAAACATGAATATTTTAAAATGAATTTCGTTATATTAATGTTTTATGAAAAATAATCATTTTCTCGATTTTCGTGGTTGGAAATCGTTTCTCGTGAAATAAAATCATTTAATATGATTTTATAAATTTTCTAGAAATTTTCGGTAATTTTCGATAATTTTTTGACAGTATAACGGCTGCCGATCGGCTAGCCTCTTGCACGAAAAATACAGTTTATAATTTCAACCAGTACTTCATTCCAAATTCCAACCAATCATTCATCATAATAATTTCATAAAATATTTCCATAAAATATTTCGTAATTAATTAAAAACAATGCAGACTGAATATCCTTACAGTGCTGCACATGCATCCCTTACCTTAATATACTATAAAAGATGCTTTAAGTTGCACACTACGCCTCTTATATCGTCAAATTATAAACTGCAAAAATAACAGTTTATTGTAATCAATTTTCGACATCAATTATATAAAATCCCTTTATTTATTAAACTATTTTTTTTAAATTATCATTTCTTATAATTTCTCTATGGTAGATGAACATTCCATTTACTTTTCTATTTTCTGTTTTGGCTTTATTTGCCACTTCCAAACTTTAATTCATCTTCCTTTTTAATGACCAATTGTCATTCCTTGTGTATAAGCTTATTTGGCTTTGCTTTATTTCTCATGTTAGTACATATATTCCTCCTCTTTATAAATTTCCAGCCTTTAAGTAATTTAGCATCGCCCAATTTGTGCCCCATTTACGTCACCTTTCCTTGTCCCCTCCTATGGCCGAATATTTCTCTTCGTTTACTAAGCCTATTTGGCTTATAACTTTCCATTGTCCATAGTATTACATTTGTTTTATCTTTGCATATTTTCAGCCTTCTAAGTTAATCAATTTCTCTCCACTTTTCTTTACCATTCATGCCACTTCCTCTGTCCTTTATTTTGGTCGAATGGTCTTAGTTAAATATAAGTGGTTTATTCATTTTATATACATATATGTATATATTAATCATAGTTGACACATTGTTTCCACCCATTCATCCAAGTCAAACCTAACGTTTCTTTCTTTCCTGATGTCTACTGTCCAACCGAAATCTCCATTTATTTTATGTTTGCAGCCAACGTTGGTTTCAGTTTATATCATTCTATATTGAGGCTACACCTAGTATATTTTTGGCTGTCACAACTTCAGCTTTCACACACACAAAGTCATTTAAAAGTTAGCCACCCATTCACCTTTTCTTCCACTTTTCGGCTGCACAATTTGGCCAACAATTCTTCTCCATTTTCGGCTGTACAAACAGCCTATTTTTCTTCATTCTTTAGCCACCTTTGTTGACCATAATAACACCTTCTTTATTTTCCCCTGTTCCACGTGAACTCTACCTAAACTAAAACTCATGTTTTTTGTTTCCTTCTTATTTTATTTTATTTTATTTTTCATGGCTGTTATGGTTTCAGGTTTAGATTGATTCCATTTTCACGTGAATCATCCTCATCAACACCTATCTTCCTTCTTTCTAGCCATCACAACCGAACCCTAACTCTAACTCATACATATCCTTATTTCGAATAACAGATATTAACAACATACTTTTGTTGGCATATTCCTTGATCATAGGTTGACAAAATCTGGCTATTGCCATATATAACCTATGATAATCAATGCCAAATAAATGGTCCATTATTTCACTGATTCTCTGACCATAAAAGGATGTTCTGTGATGGTTTGAATGTTCGGTTGTTGAGTTGGTCAGAATAGGAGAGGCTCCAGTTCACAAAACAGAGAGCAAGAATCCGGTCCCCAAGCATCACTTGCTTTATCATACACCATCTAGTGAGCATTCGAGTGCTTGGAAGGCCTATGATCGACACAGAGAAGATTGTCAGATTCAGGAATCGCTTCAACAGCAAAGTTATAGAGTGCAATGGCTGGAGGTTAGATCCTATCGCTTCCGCATTTGATTGTTTTAACATGTTTCATATTGTGTAGAAGCATGTTAGGCTTGTTTGATGTACTTACAGTTGGCATCAGAGCTTTAGTTAACCTCTGTCTTGCGTTAAGATATATACTTTGTATCTTGTTAATCTACCAAATTTGTCTGCCTCAGTTTTATTCGTTTTGGTTATAATGGATTCCTAGAACATTAGAATTATATGTTTTAAGACATTTTCAGCCAAAACCAATTTCAAAAAACCTGTTTTCGTTTCCTCCTTATTGATTTGGGATCAAGAACCACTCAAATCAAAGCAGGGAAGGTTGTTTAGCAAACGGGTGGTAAATTGGGTTGAAAACCAGGCATTCGGGTGAAGAAGATGGTGTTTTTTGCGAAGAAGGAAGCAGCAAACGATGTCGATCGCCGTTTGCCATAAAGGGTAAGGCGGGCGCGTTCACCATCGCGTTTTGCTCCCTTGATCGCTATTCGGCATAAAGGAAAGGTAGGTACTGTTCTCCATAAGAGGAAGGCTTGTGTCCATTCGCCATTTAAGGGGCGAATGGCGAGTACTCAGTTCGCCACTCCAATTAGGCGAAATGGGCTCGTCGTTTGCCATTCAGCTAATGGCTAATGGGACACGTTGTTCGCCATTCAACTAAGGGGTGAATGGCGAGTACTCAGTTCGCCATTCCAGTTAGGCGAAATGGGCTCGCCGTTCGCCATTCTGCTAATGGCTAATGGGACACGTTGTTCGCCATTCAACTAAGGGGTGAATGGCGAGTACTCAGTTCGCCATTCCAGTTGGGCGAAATGGGCTCGCCGTTCACCATTCAGCTAATGGCCAATGGACTCGCTGTTTGCCATTTCTCAAGAGTCGAAATGGCGGGCACTCAATTCGCCATTAAGTTAAGGTGGACTTGCTTCCTCGATTGCGTTGCGATTAAAAGGGGCAGGCATAGTTCGCCATAAGGAGCTGGCAAGCACTGTTCACCGTAAAGAAAAGGGCGATCATGATGGCACTTAGCTCGCTATTAAAACTAAGGCAATAGCGGGCACACAGTTCACCACTTCAGTTAAAAGCGGAATGACGGGCACTCAGCTCGCCATTCGTTAAGGCGAAATGGTGGACACGCTATTTGCCATTCGATTAATGCGAAATGGCGAGCGCCTTTGATTGCCTTAAGACTAAATCGCCGCTCGCCATACAGACCGCCTGGAATTTAAAAAAAAATTATATATATATTTTGAAAGGGCATTTTGGCATAATTTTAATATTTTCTTTAATTGTGTGCTTATCTTGATTATGTATAATTTGTTATTTGCATACTGTGATTGATTTAGGCATATGTAATAGAATTTATTCATATTATTAGGAATTAAATTGCCTTGCGTTGATTGCAATTTTAAAATATGAATAAACTTAAAATTTGATAATATGTCTAAGTGATCCATAATTTGTTTAATTAGGGCGTAGCCACAACAACCTTAATTAAATAAAATTATATTTGTCAGAATCACATAATGGTATTAGACATAAATTGTGATTAGTTATAGGGTTATGGTAAATTTTATCCCACAGGAAATTTTATCATGATTTTATAACTAATTAAGATAAAATATCAAATTAGTTTCTTAATTTACCCACAGGGATTAGGAAATGATATAATTTGATAGTTTATCATTATGATATGAATCTATTAGAATTAAAACTTTAGCCCACAGGCAAGTTTTATGTCTGAGATTCATAATTGATTAATAAAATATGTTTACATTGGTAGACATAATTAAGTTTGCCTCAAAAATTCAAGATACATAAGTATGTTTATTTTCTATATGCAGTGTTTCCTCAGGCTAGTATTAACCTAGAAGTTCCCGAGTTTGATGGAGAGAACTACAAGGTTTGGAAGGAGAGAGTTCTCCTCCAATTAGGGTGCATGGATGTAGACTACGCTATAAGGAAAGACGAGCCCGTATTGACTGAGACCAGCACTCCTACTCAAGTAGCCTTACAAGAACGCTGGGAGCGATCCAATCGCCTTAGCATCATGTATATAAAGACAAAGATATCTGCTGGGATATGTGGTTCTGTCGAACAGCATACCAACGTTAGGACCTTACTGAAGGCCATAGATGATCAATTTGTCACTTCTGACAAAGTGTTGGCCAGCACCCTAATAATGAAGTTCTCATCGATGAGGCTCACCAGTGTCAAAGGAGTGTGCGAGCACATAATGGCCATGCGAGATATAGCAGCCCAACTCAAGAAGCTAAAGGTGGAGATGTCTGAGTCTTTTCTTGTGCATTATCTATTGAACACTCTACCAAAGTAGTACAGACCATTCAAGATATCCTACAACACACATAAGGATAAGTGGACCATCAATGAATTGATGACCATGTGTGTTCAAGAGGAAGGAAGACTGCTTATGGAATTGGGTGAAAGTGCATTTTTTGCAAACCAAGGAAAGACCAAAGATCGAGCCAAGAACAAGGGAAAAGGGAAAATCCCTGCCTAAGCTGACATTAAGAAAGAGTCTAAGTGTTTCTTCTGTAAAAAGAAGGGACACATGAAGAAGGACTGTGCCAAGCTTCAGCAGTGGCTCGTTAAGAAAGGTAATCCACTCTCATATGTTTGTTTTGAATCAAATATGGTTGAGGTTAATCATAACACATGGTGGATTGATTCTGGAGGTACAATTCACATTTCGACTTCCTTACAGGATATGACAAACCTAAGGAAGCCAGTGGGAAATGAGGAGAGCATCTATTCAGGAAACAAGATGCGCTCACGTGTCGAAGGCGTTGGAATGTGCACTTTAGTTCTTAGGAGTGGTTTTGTTTTGCAATTAGAAAAGACCTTTTATATTCCCAGTTTCTCGAGAAATTTAATCTCTGTTTCTAGGTTGGTACCTTATGGATATTCCTTTCAATTTTCAAATAAATCAATATTGATATATTTTAAGTCTGATATTGTTGGGAATGGTACCTTATGTGATGGTCTTTTCTCTATTGACTTGCAAAATGACACTGCTCATAACGCCTTGCATGTTCAAACTGGCACTAAAAGATGTGTTACAAATGAGGACTCCTCTACGTTATGGCATCAGAGATTAGGTCATATCTCCATAAATAGAATTAAGAGATTGGTAAATGAGGAATACTTAGTACTCTCGATTTTACTGATTTCGACACTTGTGTGGATTGCATTAAGGGTAAGCAAACCAACGAGTTTAAGAAAGGTGCCAATAGGAGTTCAACCATATTAGAGATCATACATTCTGACATATGTTGTCCAGACATTGATGCATATGGTCAGAAATACTTCATCACCTTTATTGATGATTACTCGAGGTTTATGTATCTCTACATGCTTCATAACAAGAACGAAGCATTAGACGCCTTTAAAATCTTTAAGGCTGAAGTAGAGAAACAATGTGGAAAACCCATAAAGATAGTAAGAACTGATAGAGGTGGGGAGTATTACGGTAGATACACTGAAGATGGACAAGCACCTGGACCATTTGCGAAGTTCCTTCAAGAAAATGGGATTGTTGCCCAATATACCATGCCTGGTTCACCGAATCATAATGGTGTTGCAGAAAGAAGGAACCGAACTTTGATGGAAATGGTGCACAGTATGCTTAGCAACTCGAAGTTGCCTAAGTCCTTGTGGATTGAAGCTCTTAAAACGGCAGCGTATATATTGAACCGGGTTCCGACCAAGGCTGTTCCAAAGACGCCTTTTGAATTATTCAAAGGTTGGAAACCGAGTTTGCGTCATATGCGCGTTTGGGGATGCCCTTCTGAGATAAGAGTTTACAACCCACAAGAAAAGAAACTGGATCCTAGGACCATAAGTGGGTATTTCATCGGATATGTCGAACGGTCCAAAGGCTACAGATTCTATTGTCCATCTCATAGCACTAGATTTGTGGAATAAAGGAATGCCAAGTTTCTTGAAAATGACTTAGTTAGTAGGAGCGATCAATCTCAAGACCTAGTTTCTGTGAGAGATCAACCCTCTACCTCGAGTCAAGGATTGGTTATCATGAACAATGTCCCTTCAGTACAGCTGGACATTGAACAACCAATCATTGAAGATACACAAGTAGTTGATAACTTACTAGTAGACGAGGCTCCTCTGGATACACCAGAATTGAATGAGCAACCAGTTGAACAACATGATCTTTCGGAGAATGTTGAACCAACATTAAGAAGGTCTACTAGGGAAAGGAAATCAGCCATGCCTAGTGATTACATTGTGTATCTACAAGAGTATGATTTCAATATTGGGCCCGTTAATGATCCAGAGACGTTTTCACAAGCCATAAACAGCAAAGAATCAAAACTTTGGTTCGATGCCATGAAGGATGAGATGGATTCGATGGCATCTAATGGAGTATGAGATCTTATCGAGTTGCCTAATAGGGCCAGGGCTATAGGCTGTAAATGGGTCTTTAAGACCAAGACTGACTCATTAGGCAACATTGAGCGTTATAAGGCAAGACTCGTAGCAAAAGGATTCACTCAAAAGGAGGGAATCGATTACAAGGAAACCTTCTCTCCTGTATCTAAGAAAGATTCTCTCCGCATCATAATGGCGCTTGTTGCACATTTTGACTTAGAGTTGCAACAAATGGATGTGAAAACGGCATTTCTCAATGGTGATCTAGAGGAAGAGGTTTACATGAAACAACCTGAAGGTTTTTCCTCTAGTAATGGTGAGCATTTGGTTTGTAAGCTCAAGAAGTCCATATATGGGTTGAAACAAGCTTCCCGCCAATGGTATTTAAAATTCCATGAAGTCATCTCATCATTTGGTTTCGTTGAGAACATCATGGATCAGTGTATATACCAGAAGGTCAGGGGGAGCAAGATTTGTTTCCTTGTGCTATATGTGGATGATATTCTGCTTGCAACCAATGATAAGGGGATGCTACGTGAGGTGAAACAATTTCTTTCTGAGAACTTTGATATGAAAGATATGGGCGATGCATCTTATGTCATTGGTATTAAGATCCATAGAGACAGACATAGAGGTATATTAGGTCTGTCACAAGAAGCCTATATCAATAAAGTCTTGGAAAGATTCAGAATGAAAGATTGTTCACCAAGCCCAGCTCCCATTGTGAAGGGTGACAGGTTCAATTTGAACCAATGCCTGAAAAATGATCTTGAGCGGGAACAGATGAAGAACATTCCATATGCCTCAGCTGTTGGAAGCATTATGTATGCACAGATCTGTACCAGGCCTGATATTGCTTTTGCTGTGGGAGTGTTGGGTAGAAACCAAAGTGACCCGGGGATGAACCACTGGAGAGCTGCAAAGAAAGTGCTTAGATATTTTCAAGGCACTAAGGATTACATGCTATGTATAGGCGGACTGATGAGTTGGAAGTGATTGGCTGCTCAGACTCAGACTTTGTTGGCTGTGTTGATACCCAAAAATCAACATCGGTTACATCTTCATGCTTGCCGGTGGAGCTGTTTCATGGAAGAGTGCTAAGCAGACACTGATTGCCACTTCTACTATGGAGGCTGAGTTCGTTTCCTATTTTGAGGCTACCTCACATGGTGTATGGCTTAAGAGTTTCATTGGTGGGCTTAGAGTTGTTGACTCCATATCTAAGCCATTGAGGATATATTGTGACAATTCAGCTGCGGTATTCATGGCTAAGAACAATAAGAGTGGAAGTCGAAGTAAACACATCGACATTAAGTACTTGGCCATTAGAGACCGTGTTAGAGATAAAAGAGTGGTCATTGAACACGTTAGCACTAAATTGATGTTAGTTGATCCATTGACTAAGGGCATGCCCCCGTTTAAATTTAAGGATCATGTAGAGAGAATGGGACTTGGTCCCACATTTTGATTGTAGTTGAAACTCTTATTAATAATACGATGTTTCTCATTTTGATTTGTATACACTAAAGTTTTATTGAGAAATATCCTTGTTGTTTGGACCGAGAATAAACATAAGGTTTATTCATTAAGTAAAAATGGGTTGATTTCGAAACATTTTACATAGTAATACATGGAAGATAATACTTGCCATTAGAGGAACTATCGCCATGATTCATGTGATTTGTTTCTTCTGTGAGTGAAATATATGGACCAAGTGGGAGAATGTTGGCATATTCCTGATCATAGGTTGACAAAAACTGGCTATTGCCATATATAACCTATGATAATCAATGCCAAATAAATGGTCCATTATTTCACTGATTCTCTGACCATAAAAGGATGTTCTGTGATGGTTTGAATGTTCGGTTGTTGAGTTGGTCAGAATAGGAGAGGCTTCAGTTCATAAAACAGAGAGCAAGAATCCGGTCCCCAAGCATCACTTGCTCTATCATACACCATCTAGTGAGCATTCGAGTGCTTGGAAGGCCTGTGATCGACACAGAGAAGATTGTCAGATTCAGGAATCTCTTCAATAGCAAAGTTATAGAGTGCAATGGCTGGAGGTTAGATCCTATCGCTTCCGCATTTGATTGTTTTAACATGTTTCATATTGTGTAGAAGCATGTTAGGCTTGTCTGATGTACTTATAACTTTTGCTCATAATAGCCAAAATTAACAAATAAAGGCTCATAATTTCTTAGCTGAATCTTTACCTGTACAGAGCAGATTTTCCACGTTGCTTCAACTTCTGTTTGGAGGTATTCCAGCTATGTTCTTTGGTGTTTTACAAGCTTAATAAGCAAGGTCTATTTTCCCTCTAAAAATACTCATATTCTTAGCTGAAAACAAGAGAATTTCTGTTGAAGAAATAAGGGTTACAGCACGTGAGAACAGAAGAGAATTCGTGATGTTCATCAGGAAATGAAGATGACGATACAGTTGGAAACAAAAGCAGAACAATGGTGTGTGTTGGCTGTATTTTATGAGCCAACATTAATTATTATTATTTTTTTTTTGATTGATTTTCCTACTATATTTTATTGTTATTATTTTTATACCTTTTATGTTTTCTAAATTTTTTTTTTCACACCAATACATATAATTCTGATTTTCATATCAGAATTTTCTTTTGTACATGTCATAATAGTTATTTTAGCCTACTTAAATAAAACGCGCGTTTTATTGTGACAACCAGTATCATGTGGGGCCGATCGCACTCAACCGTATTGTCCGCTTTGGGAGTATCATATGGGGCCCCCTCACGGATTTCTTTCGCGTCCACTGCTACTCGAACCCTTGACTTCCTCAAGAGTCGAGTAACGACTAACCAGGGGACTAGGTCCAATGGTTAGTCGTTACTCGACACTTACAAGTGGTAAGGAGTTCGAGTAGCGGCAGACGCGAAAGAAATCTGTGAGAGGGCCCCACATGATACTCCCAAAGCGGACAATACGGTTGAGTGCGACCGGCCCCACATGATACTGGTCGTCACAATAAAACGCGCGTTTTATTGTGAGGCCCGCTTCCCGGACTACCTCACTCATCCGTATTGTTCGCTTTGGATTCTAGAGGTGGCCCCCGTCAGTTCGGCTGACGTGGCACTTAGGTCCTCACGGATTTGTTTCGCGTCCATCGCTACTCGAACCCCTTACTTCCCGTAAGTGTCGAGTAACGACTAACCATTGGACCTAGGTCCAATGGTTAGTCGTTACTCGACACTTACGGGAAGTAAGGGGTTCGAGTAGCGATGGATGCGAAAGAAATCCGTGAGGACCTAAGTGCCACGTCAGCCGAACTGACGGGGGCCACTTCTAGAATCCAAAGCGAACAATACGGATGAGTGAGGTAGTCCGGGAAGCGGGCCTCACATATTTATTTCATCAAATGCTGCAATTCATTTGCAGACTTTACTATTTATCATTTTTTACCATAATTGAATGAAGAGACAATCATTTTCTCTCCATATCGTCTTTCCAGGTAATCTCATCATTACCTCTCTTATTCTTGTGGTATACTCTATATCACTTAGGTTTTAGAATATACTTTAGATTATACTCTTTTCATAATTTAAATTTCTATAGGTGACTAATAAAATTATCAATTTTGTCACCTTGTTATCCATACAGTTTCACCATTTCGAGGTATGTGTATATATATTTATCATTTTCCATTTATATTACTGGCAGTAAATCATATAATTCATTTATTTACTCCTTAGAGTATCCTTAAATTTCATCTGTCGAGTTTGACTCGATCTTACATCTGACCATGGTCATGTGATAACCAAAGTGAGATCACTTTCAGTCTTAAATTCGGGAACTACTTCATATTCGTGTTCCCTCTTCATCATGTACTTATCCTCTAATTACATATTCATCTTTTCCTTCATCATCATTTCGGTCATTTTTCATCTGTGGTAAAGTATTCCACTATTAAACTCTTTTAACCTTTTACATATCCTCTTTATACTTATTCATTCGTCTTAAGCTTATTTACTTATCAGTCACATCTGTAAAGCAGCTAACCCAATAACTCTTCCATAGACTGGCAATAGTATCTAGCTAGACTCAGTACATTTGTATCTCAATCATTATCTCTTCCTTATAGACAGATCCACTGTCATTTTGTCATTAGAGATCATATATCTTAGAAAGAGATACTGTCTAGCCCATCTTCTATTTGCCAATCTTAACATATAGATTACAGTCTTTGAGAGTCCGTAGGGTCATACCACTATGCTGTTCATTTTCCATTGATGTCTTATACTGTATCAGTATATCATTACTTTATCCATATCTGGGTGCCTCATTCATTAGGTTTATATACCTCTCAAGGTATTTCATTAACCTTGTAAACCTCAATATGAACTCGTGATAATTTTATTGAGTTCAAATCATTATCATCTTATGATCACCAGTTTCTAACTTTTCATCTAGTGCTGCCTTATACAAAGATTGGTCTTATAGACTCCTCATATATCTCCGATTAAATCAATTTAAAGCATCAATTCTATATAGATGATCATTTGTTCTTAATAAAAACTTTATTATAAAATAGGAATTTAATTCCCCATTTATACTTCATCCTCAATTCACCTTATTGATATTTCCATCCTTTACATCAATACATGTGAATTTCATTATCCACAAATTCTTCAGAGTTATTTTCTTAAGCTTTTCGGATTCTTCTATGTTCTCCGATATAAGCTTAAAAATAAATTGCATATTAACAATCGAGTCAATGTTAGCTCGATTTCTCCAATCTACATAGCTCTGGAAATTTATCGGGAATCACGTCCGATATTTTCTTTAATCACATCTCTCTTATCATTTTGGACATTCATCTTTGTGTCCTATCGTTTCCACTGTATATTCTCAAGGCAGAGACACTTCATATTCATTTCATTTTAACACATACTCTACCTTGATTCATTTATTCACTTATACTTCACAGCATATCAATCATCTTAATTTATATGCTGGATTAAGTATAACTGTTTCATTAACACCATTTTACAGCTAACCGATTTATAATTACTGTAATTTACTTTTACAATCATTTTTATTTAATAATTCAGGTTAGGTGTTGTCTTCCTCATCTCTTATTATCACTTACTGTTCTTATGCATATTCTCCAATTTCATATCACTCTATACAGTACATCATCCCATAAAACATATTTCAAAATATTCTGGTTCTATAAATATCCATTTAATACTTCAGAAACTGTATGAATGTATGGAACCAGAATTAACCGTACTGCTATGGATTTCATCCTCCATACTAATCTCTTTCTCAATCATCTCCAATAATCATATTATTTTTCATCATATCCAACGATCATGAAATAATTATCCCATCAATACACTTTTTAACTCCGACCCTTAAAAATCAACAACTGAGTCGCTCATCTTGCGACTTCCTTATAACCATTCAGGTCACATCAGCACTTTAAGTGTAGTGAAATTTATAATCGGGATCGTTATACTCATATTATGTCCTTTATACCCTCAATAACTCCATTACTATCAATAGATTCAAAATCGACTTGGTTTATCACTATTCAAAACATAATCCCACATAGGGGCATTTTCATCATTTCACATTTATTTCTTTCTCCTCAATATACATTTAAACCAAGGATCTTATTATCTATGTGTTGATAGTATCCTTTCTCATACTACTACCAGTAGTTTAAAATCTTTTTCAATTTTGACAGAGAAGTCCACTATGATCCATAATTGGATTATTTTGCACGAAATGTAGCTTTACATCATCAATTTCTTTGCCAAATCAATCAATTCCAACTTCTGTTAGTATATTTTAACTTCAGATAAAATTTTGGAGGTAGAGGTATTTTGGTCATTTTTGGCAAAAAATTTTCTCTCTCTTCAAAATACCTTCTATCGGTGATCTTAAGGTCTATTTAATGATGATATTTCATTCTCCTCCTTTATATCATCACTTTAATGTCTCAATTCGATTCGGATAGAAAAGTACTGGTGGGGCCCTCACCGAGTCCATTTCTGTTCCTTATCGAACTGACCTTCATTTAGATTATAAGATCACTATTTCAGGTAACATTCCTGAGCCGTTTTCCCTTTTTTAACATCCTTAGTTCATAATTCTCACCCCTTTCTAAACACTTAATTCAATTTGCAATCATTTATTTTCTCTATGTATTTAGACTACACAGTACTATAGGGGATGTTAACATTTTCAAAACATTTTCTTTCCAAAAGTATCGACAGATATCAGGCCAACCGTGCTCTGATACCATTAAATCTGTCATAGCCCGTGACCCTATTTTTAACCTTATTCTATACATCTTATTTGGTTGGGCTGTCTGCGATACTTTACTTTTCTTTTACATATAAACAATTTCATATTAAATTATAATATGAATTACATCCCTATCTTAATTCATAATGAAGTAGTACTATAGGTAAGTCTAAATACCGAAAATAAATGATCATACCTTATTAAATAAATCAAGCTGTTGCATCGTCCCCAAATGCGCAGCCGAAATCCTTTAGATGTCAGACTCTTAGTCCTCGAAAACCTAAAATGTTAAAATTAAGGGGTGAGCAAACCACGGCTCAGTAAGGAAATTATATGCCTCACTTGATACTCAGCTATCTATATGCTGAAAAACTTTTTCATTTTTCCTATGGGCTCTAGGCACACATGTAGGAAGGATACTATAGTCGACTAGGGATCCGGATGGAGTAAGGTAGGTTTTTTGAAATACCTATCTTGTCCCGGAACCTAGAAGCAACTGTAGAGAGTAATTTTCTTTTCGTTTGGAATTTAAATCCTTTTTCCTTTTTATTCCATATCGTTTTCATATTCTTTTCAAAATAATACTTTTATGAAATAAAGCATTTAAATAAAATAACTAATATTCATATATTCTTTGAAAAGAATATTAGTTAAATCATCATCATTTTCATTCAAAACTTATTTCATATTTTACTATACAACCATAATTAGTACAGTACTTTAAATAGCAAAATCAGCTATTAAATCCTTTTCGTATAACATATATATCATTTAAATCTAATATTCAATTTAGAAATTAAAATAAGAATATTAGATTTATTTTCCTTCTCTTTCCTTTTTGGAAAACATATCACACATTCATGTCACATGTAGTCTAATATTCAATTTAAAATCATAGTAAGAATATTAGACTTATAAACTCTTTATCCTTTTGAAAACATATTACATGTTCATATCACATGTCATATGAAAATCATCTCGTAGTACTAAAATCAATACCGAAATAAGCATTATGTAAAATGCTGTAAATCACTTTCATTTAACTTATCACATATCATGTAAAACGTTTACATTTAACATATAACATATCATATAAAACATTTTTCACATATGGAGACTTAGGCACACACGCCTAGCCCGTTCACTGGGTCGTTACTCATATCATGCTATAGACCCCGAACGGTATAAATAATCATGTCAGATCTATGGCTATAGTCTATAATTGTCCTCTGCGGATCACTGATCAGGTGTCGGGCGAGACTACATATCACATATCACATATTACATGTCAAATATCACATATTACATATCAGCATGATAGGATGCCAACTAGTCTCAAAACCGTATTTTTCATCATCAGAAAACCTTTATGGAATTTATAAAAGTAATAATTTCATAATTAAAACCATAAAGGTTATATAATAAATCAAGTGAATATTTAAGAAAATATTTATAAAATATTCACTATATCCCTTCTTCATCTTTTATTTCATATCACGTATATTTCATATACCGAGAGAATATTTAGAAAACCTTTATAAAATATTCTCTTTATCCCTTTTTCATTTTCCATTTCATATCACATATAATTCATATATCGAGAGAATTTTCGGTGATCTCATTATCACCAATTTCGAAAACATGAATATTTTAAAATGAATTTCATTATATTAATGTTTTATGAAAAATAATCATTTTCTCAATTTTCGTGGTTGGAAATCGTTTCTCGTGAAATAAAATCATTTAATATGATTTTATAAATTTTCTAGAAATTTTCGGTAATTTTTAATAATTTTTCGACAGTATAACGGCTGTCGATCGATAGCCTCCTGCACGAAAAATACAGTTTATAATTCCAACCAGTACTTCATTCCAAATTTCAACCAATCATTCATCATAATAATTTCATAAAATATTTCCATAAAATATTTCGTAATTAATTAAAAACAATGCAGACTGAATATCTTTACAGTGCTGCACATGCATCCCTTACCTTAGTATACTGTAGAAGATGCTTTAAGTTGCACCACTACGCCTCTTATATCGTCAAATTATAAATTGCAAAAATAAAAGTTTACTATAATCAATTTTCGACATCAATTATATAAAATCCCTTTATTTATTAAACTATTGATGTGGACTAGGTCAATTATTACTGGGCTTTTCTATAAGTCAAGTTGAAGATCATTGAGCAAAATGATAATCTAAGCCCAAGAGGAAAGAGGACTCAAAAGGCCCATAAATGATCCACTGGGTTATTATTTAAGCTGTGGGGCTTAAAGGTAATTACGTGCAAAACAACTCCTATAAATAGATCACAGGTATCATTCTTAAACCCTAAGCTCTATTTGCCTACTGAAACCCTGTCAAAACCCGGTCTGACTTAAGCATCGGAGTGTGCGAATTAATGTGGACTAGGTCAATTATTACTGGGCTTTTCTATAAGTCAAGTTGAAGACCATTGAGCAAAATGATAATCTAAGCCCAAGAGGAAAGAGGACTCAGAAGGCCCATAAATGATCCACTGGGTTATTATTTAAGCTGTGGGGCTTAAAGGTAATTACGCGTAAAACAACTCCTATAAATAGATCACGGGTATCATTCTTAAACCCTAAGCTCTGTTTGCCTACTGAAACCCTGTCAAAACCATATTTGACTTAAGCATCGGAGTGCGCGCGCAGGGGAAAACCCCTGCGCCCCTTGATGGTTTCCTATTTCGCAGATCCCGACGTCAGCAAACATTTATTGTTGTTTTTGACGACAACAATTGGCGTCGTTTGTGGGAAACAAACAAAAAGCCAAGTATAGAAGTCTACGATAAGGCGTGGGAGACCTAACACTTGCGGGAGGCCTATTACCTGCGCAAGACCTGTTAAAAATAATAAAATAAAATAAAATAAAATAAAATAAATATATATGCGACAGAACAATCAGTCACAATTTCACGCGACAGAACAGTCTGTCGCCTGTGAGGTGCACGTGACAGAGCAATTAAATGCGACAGAGCGAATCGCGAGCCCACAGGCATGCGACAGACAGTCTGTCACAAGCTAACACGAGGCCTACGCGACAGAGTAATTCATGTGACAACAGACACAAGCGACAAGTCTTGGGCGAGAGATAGGCTCTCGCACGAGGTAAGCGTGGGCGATAGGTGGCTCTCGCGTCAACAAGCTTGGGCAAAAGAGTGTCTTTGCGACAGGTCTTGGGCGAGAGACAGGCTCTCGCACAAGGTAAGCGTGGGCGATAGGTGGCTCTCGCGTCAACAAACTTGGGCGAGAGAGTGGCGTGGGCGAGAGAACGAAAATTGTCAGATGCAATTATGGTTAGCGAAATGGCTTGTGCACGTGAGCCATTAATAAGGTTTTAGCTGGCAATGCAATTAATGAAGTCATGATGCAATGAATATCACAGGAAGCAAACAATGGAAGGATTCCATCAAATATACAAAAAGACAAACAACAAAAAAGCCATAAAAAAATGTGAAAGACGATCTGCGGAAGACCGGATATGTAGGCTATAAAAGGATGCACAAGTTACACGACAAAATAGTCTGTCGCACGTAAAGATTCATGTGACAGAATAGTCTGTCGCGCGCGAGGTGTATGTGACAGAGTCATTCGCGCGCGCAAACATGCGACAAACCTTTTGGCATTAGTGAGAGAATAGCTCTCGCATTCGACAGGCTGGCGAGAGAATGGCTCTCGCATTCGTGAGCTTGGACGAGAGCTTCATGGACAACAGCTAGCTCTCGCACCTGACAGCATGGGTGAGAACTGCGTGGCGATAAAGTAGTTCTCGCACTTGACAACATGGCGAGAGACTGAATGGGCGATGGACTGGCTCTCGCACCTGACAGCATGGTGAGAGACTGCATGGGCGATAGACCCTTGGCGAGAGGGTGTCTATCGCACCCAACAAGCTGGGCGAGAGATAGGCTTTCGCACCTAACAGCTTGGCAAGAGAGGCTCTCACCGGAAATAAACCTATCAGCATGGCGAGAGACTGCATGGCGAGAACTGCATGTGCGATAGACCCTTGGCGAGAACTGCAAAGCTGATAGACCCTTGGCGAGATGGTGTCTGTCGCACCCGACAAGCTGGGTGAGAGATAGGCTTTCGCACCTAACAGCTTGGGGAGAGAGGCTCTCGCCGGAAACAAACCTATCAGCATGGCGAGAACTGCATGTGCGATAGACCCTTGGCAAGAACTGCAAAGCTGATAGACCCTTGGCGAGATGGTGTCTATAGCACCCGACAAGTTGGGCGAGAGATAGGCTTTCGCATCTAACAGCTTGGCGAGAGAGGCTCTCACCGGAAGCAAACGTCATTCTTGTCCTGGTCCAAGCCCGAATGTTGCGTGACTCCTTGGGAGGGAAAAACAAGATTTTAATGGTCACTTGCTTGAATTCATCCTTTCGCCAAGATTCCTTGAACATGGCAAATTTAGCTTCTCGTCTTTGAAAAGGCAGCAACACAATCATACCTGACTCCACAAAGAAAACCAAAAACATGGTAAGACCAATGGTGCTTTCTTCATGCAAAAGTCGTATGCCTGGGAGCGTTTCTGCCACTGTGACAAAACAGATTGGCGCACGAATGCAGTTTCCAGGAAACAAATTCAACGCTAAGGCTTCGGAAATCAAAGGAAGGAAACTTTTCGACAAAGCATGTCATTCAACCAAATCCAAGAAGGCTTCTCAGCAGGAAAGCTTGCCATTAGAAGTTGCCTCAACCATTGAACATACCATATAGGAAGAGGGAAAGAACTCCTCAGGTATTTCAGAAGCAACAACACCTCTTGTAGAGGAACCTTCTCTGTTGCTAGCATTCAGTGCAAAAGAAACTGACTCGCCAGTTAAGACTTTGGGAGCATAATAAACCAAGATGCCATATAAGGTTGTTGTCTCTAATGAAGATAATCATGATGAAGCTACTCCAAATATCAAGAGCAGTGTAGGAGCAATTTCTTTCGTTGAAGCAGATCATCCCTTGGATAAGAAGAATAACTTTTTACTAGTCAATGAGAATGAATCACCGCCAATTAGTGCACGATTACAAGAGTTGTCTAACAATTCGAAATTGCTTTATTCCTTAACTCCGTCCTGCATGGGGATACCACCTAAGATTGATTTATAATTAACTGGCAAACTAGGTTCAGGAGTTTTTGGCTCTAAGACGTACTCTCCTAAGCGAGAGCCCATGCAAAAAGGCAACGCAAAAGGAGTTGCTCGTATATGCAACAGAGGGATGCCAACGAGCAAAAAACCCAATTGACAGACAGTTCTCGGCGACAGAGTAGGCGTGCGACAGGCCACGCGACAGAGCAATTCACGTAACAGGCACTACCGCAACAGAAGGACTCCTGCCACGACAGGTTAATTCGCCGCATGCAAGGAGGTAGTGCAAATACACGAGGACTGATCCCAAGCTGCATGCTATCCCAACAAGTCAAAGGTAACAGTGAGCACATTCGATAGATTACGTCGCGATAAAGCAATTCATCCTATGCGACAGCCATGCGAGTAAAAAAAAGTCTCATGGCAGGCATTCTAGACGAGCAAATGGCTCCCGTGAGCCCAGCCTCCCGCACACGAGACAAGGAACAGGCCGAAGGGTCGGGTAGAGGTGCATGCACAATGCTTGATGAGCTCACCAAGGAAAGGAAAAAACTGGATGAAGGGCTCGAAACGAGCGAAAGTAAATCCAGGGGAGCTCTATTGGGCGAGCCCTAACCAAAAACCTCATGGAACACGCCAGAACTTCAAATTAATTGTTGATAATAAAAAAGGGAAAAAAGGTAAGACAGTCAGGTTGGCGACCCGTGTCCAAATTAATGGCCCTTGTGATATCACGGAATTGCACAAGAGTGCATCAAGCCTAGACAGTGAAGGGGTGATGGTCCAGGTAGGACACCCCATTAGTATTGACAGTGAGAAATGAGAGCTAGTTGCTGATAAGTTAGAAGAAAGCATGTGGCCAATTGTTTAGATGCAAGGTCAACGAAGTCCCTTGCACATTGTTATAATCTTCACCAACCAAGCAAGGAACATGCGGGTGGTAGCAGATTTGAGATACTCTCATATGATGTTTTCAATTTTCTTGTCCACTCTAACAATTGTAATTGAATTAGGCAGGTGTCTGAGGTAGGCACTAGCCACTGTCGTGAAAGGCAGCAAGCCAGGGAGAGCTTGTTTCTATCGAAAACAACTTGTGGCAAGCTCGTGAAGGTAGATTGCTGGTACCGATGCACGACTTAGTGCATAATCCATGGTTGACAGCAAAACACCCCAGCACTCGTACTATACAAAATTTTCAAAGACAAAGACTTGGAATGGTACTGGTGGAAAACATTTGCTATTTTTGTTTTAACATTTGCTGCAATTATATTGCTACTTACTCCATTTAATTGAAAATACTATATTATGAAACGAAAGGCCAATTATTTTTATCTGTACTATGATAATCCTCCATGTTTGATAGACATGTTGCAGGAATAGAAGAAGAAAAAACGGAAACTGGCCAAAAAGAAGCGAAACGGGCACAAATAAGTCCTTAAGCAAAAAATGCGCGAGACGGGCAGAAATAAAACCTTAAGCGTGAAGAAGACGCGAGACGGGCACAAATAAGTCCCTAAGCGAAAAATGCGCGAGACAGGCATAAATAAGACCTTAAGCCTGAAGAAGACGCGAGACGGGCACAAATAAGTCCCTAAGCGAAAAATGCGCGAGACGGGCATAAATAAGACCTTAAGCGTGAAGAAGACGAGAGACGGGCACAAATAAGACCTTAAGCGTGAAGAAGACGCGAGACGAGCACAAATAAGTCCCTAAGCGAAAAATGCGCGAGACGGGCACAAATAAGACCTTAAGCGTGTAGAAGACGCGAGATGGGCACAAATAAGTCCCTAAGCAAAAAATGTGCGAGACGGGCACAAATAAGACCTTAAGCGTGAAGAAGACGCGAGACGGGCACAAATAAGTCCCTAAGCGAAAAATGCGCAAGGCGGACATAAATAAGACCCTAAGCGTGAAGAAGACACGAGACGGGCACAAATAAGTCCCTAAGCGAAAAATGCGCGAGGCGGGCATAAATAAGACCCTAAGCGTGAAGAAGATGCGAGACGGGCACAAATAAGTCCTTAAGCGAAAAATGCGCGAGACGGGCAAAAATAAGACCCTAAGCGAGCCGAAGACATGAGACGGGCAAAAATAATTCCCTAAGCGAACAAATCAAAAGTCCCTAAGCACAGGAGGTGCGAGACGAGCAAAACAAAAAGTCCCTAAGCACAAAAGGGTGTGAGACGGGCAAAAATAAGTCTCTAAACAAGGTACGTTACAATCTTATCAAATTACATTTAATATATTATGTTGGCATAAACGATATTATATCCTAACAAGTCCTCAAGCGGATAGTATGCAAGACAGGACCAATACTCCAGTAAAAGTTCTGCTTTGGATACAAAAAGTTGCAAAGAAAAACTTGGGGAGCACACAGTATGCAGGTTGTGAGGTATGATACGAGGCACGTTACAATTTTATCATTGAATATGTGCTACAATTGATAAACAAAGTGCATTTGACGTATTATGCTGGCATTCCGGATATAAAAACGATGTTATAGTCTTATCATTTCTATAAAGTCCCTAAGCGAAAATGCGCGAGATGGGCAATTCTCTCAATGTCCCTAAGTGAAAATGCGCGAGATAGGCAGTTCTCTCAAAGTCCCTAAGCGAAAATGCGTGAGATGGGCAATTCTCTAAAAAGTCCCTAAGCGAAAATGTGCGAGATGGGCAGTGCTCTAAAAAGTCCCTAAGCGAAAATGCGCGAGACGAGCAATTCTATAAAGTCCCTAAGCGAAAAATGCGCGAGATGGGCAAATTGTGAAATCCTCAAGCAATAAAGTGTACGGATAAATGTGATACCCAAGTACGAATTCTTCTTTAGATGTAAGTGCTTCATAAGAAGAGCTGGGGAGCACTATAGATTAACTTCTGCATTAAAAGGAGTATCGAAACTAATAGGCACCCATGCATGTGCGTTTCGAGGTGCTATAATGTCAAGAGCTTGATCCTTAGGAAAATTAGTCTCTGGATTATCTAAAAATCTTTGTCCAAGCTTATGAGAACCTCGACCATCTCGAGTCGACAAAAAGGCTTCTAAGAGCTGGTAAGATCAAATAAATCTTTACAAGTACCTATCCTCAGAAAAGGTTCCAAATTCTCAGCATCTGGATCGAGCTTCAACCAATCAAGAGCATGCCAAGTACAAACCACATCTGATGAAACCAGATAAGAACATATGCATCCGCTTATGGCACTTCTTGACGATATGCCCTCACGGCCTTAACCCAGATTCGGTTTTCTTCCTCTTGGCTAATAGAAGGCACTTGATAAAAGAAATGATGACACGAAGTCGTTTCTGCTACAAATAATAATGAAGTTCACTAGTTAAGCCCTCAAGTGAAGATGAAAAGATTCTTGTGATAATCCTAGGAAGAGGGCAGCAAAAGAATTTGAAAAGCCCATTATTTATATACTCTTTCGCAAGGTAAACCTTGTCAAAGAGTGGGGAGCAATTGATGTGGACTAGTCAATTATTACTGGGCTTTTCTATAAGTCAAGTTGAAGACCATTGAGCAAAATGATAATCTAAGCCCAAGAGGAAAGAAGACTCAGAAGGCCCATAAATGATCCACTGGGTTATTATTTAAGCTGTGGGGCTTAAAGGTAATTACGCGCAAAACAACTCCTATAAATAGATCACAGGTATCATTCTTAAACCCTAAGCTCTATTTGCCTACTGAAACCCTGTCAAAACCCTGTCTGACTTAAGCATTGGAGTCCCCTGCGCCCCCTGATGGTTTCCTATTTCGTAGATCCTTGGAGACAGACTAACGCGAAGAGCGAGGATCCGACGTCAACAAACATTTATTGTTGTTTTTGGCGACAACAACTATTTTTTTAAAATTATCATTTCTTATAATTTCTCTATGGTAGATGAACATTCCATTTACTTTTCTATTTTCTGTTTTGGCTTTATTTGCCACTTCCAAACTTTAATTCATCTTCCTTTTTAATGACCAATTGTCATTCCTTGTGTATAAGCTTATTTGGCTTTGCTTTATTTCTTATGTTAGTACATATATTCCTCCTCTTTATAAATTTCCAGCCTTTAAGTAATTCAGCATCGCCCAATTTGTGCCCCATTTACGTCACCTTTCCTTGTCCCCTCCTATGGCCGAATATTTCTCTTCATTTACAAAGCCTATTTGGCTTATAATTTTCCATTTTCCCTAGTATTACATTTGTTTTATCCTTGTATATTTTCAGCCTTCTAAGTTAATCAATTTCTCTCCACTTTTCTTTACCATTCACGCCACTTCCTCTGTCCTTTATTTTGGCCGAATGGTCTTAGTTAAATATAAGTGGTTTATTCATTTTATATACATATATTTATATAATAATCATAGTTGACACATTGTTTCCACCCATTCAGCTAAGTCAAACCTAACGTTTCTTTTCTTTCCTGATGTCTACTGTCCAACCGAAATCTCCATTTATTTTCTGTTTGCAGCCAACGTTGGTTTCAGTTTATATCATTCTATATTGAGACTACACCTAGTATATTTTTGGCTGCCACAACTTCAGTTTTCACACACACAAAGTCATTTAAAAGTTAGCCACCCATTGACCTTTTCTTCCATATTTCGGCTGCACAATTTGGCCAACAATTGTTCACCATTTTCGGCTGTACAAACAGCCTATTTTTCTTCATTCTTTAGCCACCTTTGTTGACCATAATAACACCTTCTTTATTTTCCCCTGTTCCACGTGAACTCTACCTAAACTAAAACTCATGTTTTTTGTTTCCTTCTTATTTTATTTTATTTTATTTTTCATGGCTGTTATGGTGTCAGGTTCAACTTGATTCCATTTTCACGTGAATCATCCTCATCAACACCTATCTTCCTTCTTTCTAGCCATCACAACCGAACCCTAACTCTAACTCATACATATCCTTGTTTCGAATAACAGATATAAACAACATACTTTTGCTCATAACAACCAAAATTAACAAATAAAGGCTCATAATTTCTTAGCTGAATCTTTACCTGTACAGAGCAGATTTTCCACGTTGCTTCAACTTCTGTTTGGAGGTATTCCAGCTATGTTCTTTGGTGTTTTACAAGCTTAGTAAGCAAGGTCTATTTTCCCTCTAAAAATACTCATATTCTTAGCTGAAAACAAGAGAATTTCTGTTGAAAAAATGAGGGTTACAGCACGTGAGAACAGAGGAGAATTCATGATGTTCATTAGGAAATGAAGATGATGATACAGTTGGAAACAAAAGCAGAACAATGGTGTGTGTTGACTGTATTTTATTAGCCAACATTAATTATTATTTTTTTGATAGATTTTCCTACTATATTTTATTGTTATTATTTTTATACCTTTTATGTTTTCTAAATTTTTTTTTCACACCAATACATATAATTCTGATTTTCATATCAGAATTTTCTTTTGTACATGTCATAATAGTTATTTTAGCCTACTTAAATTATATAATTGATCCTTTCTTAATTCCTTTGCCAACCATTTAAATTTATCCAAATTAATTTCCTCAACTTCATCACTTCCGGAATTTCCTACAATATTCCATTTTGTAAATAATTTATTTATTTACTTATCTTCTCTATTTACTTTAATATTAAATTTTCAAATATTTAATATCAAAATATTAAAATTCGCAATTATCACAGTCTCTTTTGATCAACAGATAATTATTGCATTCAAAACCAAGTGTCTAGTAATATATTAATAAATCAATATTTAATAATGCATAATCCACACTTGTGTATCATCCGTTAAAATAAAATTTGCATAAATAATGATGATACATAACCAGCACAGTTATGGGAAAAATCAATTCAGACAAAATGTTAAACTCCAATTATTTCAAATAACTAATTATTCAATAATTATTTAGTCATTACAAGAAAACAATCTTTCAGCGATGGAAATTTTTTGTTGGTAAAAATATATTTTAGCGACAGATTAGCGATAGAATTCCGTCACTAATTTGGTTGGTTAGGTTGGAATGCGTTAGCGACGGAAATAGCGATGGAATTACGTAACTAATTACCATAAAAAAATGGTGCGAATAAATTAGCAACGGAATTAGCGACGGAAATTCCATCACTGAAACCATAATTTTTCTCGAAAAAAATAAATATATTTTTTCAATTACTAAAAAAATATTTTCGTTATTGAAGGCTTTTAGCGACGAAAATCCATTTCTAAAATATCGTTTTTTTAAATCCATCACAAAAAGCTTTCTACGACGGAATTCCATCACAGAACGCTTAATTTTAATAATTTTTTAATTTTTAAAATTAAACCGGATATAAATTACCATTTTTTTATTTTTTTTATTTTTAAAATTCGACTTAGAAGGCTTAATTTTAATAATCTTTTACTTTTTAAAAAATAAAAGGCTACAAATTATTTTTTTATTTTTTATTTATAAAATCCATCGCAAAAAGCCTTTTGTGACAGAATTTCGTCGCAGAAGGCTTAATTTTAATAATCTTTTACTTTTTAAAAAATAAAAGGCAATAAATTACATTTTTAAATTTTTTTTATTTATAAAATCTTTCGCAAAAAGCCTTTTGCGACAGAATTCTATTGCAGAAGGCTTAATTTTAATAATCTTTTACTTTTTAAAAAATAAAAAGGTATAAATTACATTTTTTTATTTATAAATTCTGTCACAAAAATCTTTCTGCAACGGAATTCCATTGCGGAAGGTTGAATTTTAATAATATTCTAGTTTTGAAAAAATAAATTAGATATAAATTACATTTTTTTTATTTTTTTTATTTACAAAATCTGGCGCAAAAATCCTTATAGACGGAATTCAGTTGTAGAAGGCTTTTATTTTAATTTTTTTAATTTTTATAGAATAAAACGGGTATAAATTTCCATTTTTGAATTTTTTTATTTATAAAATCCATTACAAAAAGCCTTTTGCGACGAACTTTCGTCACATAAGGTTTATTTTTTATAATTATTTAATTTTGATAAATTAAAATGACTATAAATTATTTTTTTATTTATAACATCCGTTGCAAAAACTAATTTAATAATTTTACTTTTAAAAAATAAAATACCTATAAATTAATTTTTTAAATGTATTTCTCAAAAAAAGGGTTCATTAGCGACGAATTACTAATGGAATTTCGTTGCTAATAAAAAGTTAACTGACACATGCAGATCGAATAATTTTCTTCGAGAATAGAGCCTTTAGTGATGGATTAGCGACGGACCTTTAGTGACGAATTAGCATCGAAATTTTGTCGCTAATCCGTCATTGAAGTGAACGGTAACTGACATATGCTGAACTGACTGAATTTGTTGGAACTTGTGCCTTTAGCGCTAGAATTAGTGACAGAATTCCATCGCTAATCCATTAGTAAAATAAAAAATTTTGAAATTTTCGAGGTGCCACCACACCTTTCCACTCAATCCTTATCTTTTTTACTCTCACTTTCTCACATATTCTCTCATCTTTTTTACTCTCGCTTTCTCTTTCTCTCTTTTTCTCTCATTGCCATCGAAGACTGATGCCCGCCTTTGCATCGTCTGCCGTCGGCGACCTCTGACTAGTGTAGTGAGCTACTCGTCACTCGCCTCCGCATCATCAATTGCCAGTAACTCAATTTTTTCTTGTTTAAGCCATTTTTCTGTTTTATTTTTGTTTCTGTTATATATTTTTTATGACTTTTTGACAAATCTAGATCTCTTACACGCCGTCCACCGATCATCCCTTTGCTGATCATCGCCTCACTGGCCATCCCTACAGCAACGACGCCCCCTCTTCCCTCCCATTGGTAAGTTTAGTTTTTTTTTTTATTTAATGTCACGACCCGAAGGCCACGACATTCACTTGATATTCACACTTTTTCTTAGTCTACAAATTTATGGACTAATTTTTTCTTTTTCATTTTAAGGTTTGTATTCGGTGTCAGTGCAGTTACCACTCTAATTTCACTGATCTTCTATACAATGCTTTATCACATCTCTAAGTTACATCCCGACTCACTAAGCAACATACGTACTGTGTATTAATTAAAGTTTGTACATGTAAACAAGAGATTTACAAAAATGTATACCTCAAAAGTAATGAAGTGGATTCGTAGGATAATGGCCAGCACCAAACCTGTATACCGTCTCCAAAGGCCCACTTAAAGCTCTCATGGTAGATTTTAACTTCAATAGTCTGAAAAGAGATGAATTTAGTGGGGTGAGCAAAACCACGGCTCAATAAGATACTAATATAAATGCAGGAATAGAATTATATTGTCTTAAATCGTAATGCTTAAAACTTGCAAGTTTGCAGTTACAGTTCATCTTTTTCATCGGTAACATCTCGTTATCTCAATTCCTGTCATCTGTCTATCATTTAGACCTCTGAATAGATCAACTTAATCACTTTCGATCTTCTTGTCCTTATACTACATTGCATCACACAACAATGCATCGTGTATAATTTGAATATCATATACTATTAATCCATACTCACATCAATCTCATCGTATATCATGTTTAATTGAGATATCATATCAAGTCACTTTTCGTTTCATAATCATTCTTCTGTATTCTATCATCTCATATCACTTTCCATATGGAGAATCATGATCACGGTGGTACGAAGTCATAATTCTCTTCGTGTATATTCTATATTCATGTATCATATCATATCATCACATCATGTAGATGAAATATCGTTACCACCGAGTCATGATACTCCTCATATACTTTCATATTTTTGTACTATATAAGGTTATGACATATCTTATGTAAAAAGCATACTATTATGTCATGATTTAGTAGGCAGTTTATGTAACTTCACTGTATAAACCACTATCATTTCAAATCATATCATATATACTTCTGGACAAGCTCAACATATAAATTTTCAATTCATTTCATATTTACTTTCAAGACATGATCGGTGCATGTACAATTGCAAATCATATATTCGTTTTTAGAGCATGTCTGAAACATGTGTGGTTTTCAAAACATTTTTCAAATACTATAGGTCATATCAGGTCTAGAGTTCATATCAAATCAAACTATACTCTAGACCGCATATCATGTCATGTTCGAAACAAAATCATATATAAATCATATAAGTGTCGAAATCATCTCTCATGTACTTTTAAAACATGTTTAAAACATGTGCAGTTTCAAAACATATTTCATTTTCATCTCAAGTATGTTTCATGTACTGTATAAATCATGTCAAGTCTAGAGTTCATATCAATAAAATTATACTCTAGACTTCATATCATATCGATTTGAGACTAGGCTAGATCCCTAATGCTCTATCAATAAAGACTTAAATCACTGTAGCTAGTAGCGAAAATCATGTCATCATCCCCTGGAAACCAACTAGGGCACTATCTATGGCCATAGACCTCATCTCTCTCAGCCCCACTGATCAGGCGTGACTGAGACCTGTCCACAACTATTGTCGAACAAGCATCTCTGCCTAATGAGTAATCTCCAATTAGGCAGTTTCCACTATGCTTTATTGAGTTTAATTCTTTTAGGGTGCCTACAGTCTCATAAAACATTTAAATCTTTAGCTTTTCTTGTCAAAATCATGTAAAGCATATGGTAAAAATTCTTGAAGAGGCTTCATATATAAATATATGTATATACCATATACTTTCTTTTTAAAACTATTCTATACTATTTAGCATTCATATAAATGTTATTATAACATCACAATTTGTAACAAGGCATGCTATAAAACCATTTCAGTATGTAACTTCGGTGATATTTTCAAATGTCAATATAACTAATATCTTCATTTAATACAGTAAAGCAATTCATTTAAATTTATCACCATCAATCCTTCGATTTCAAAACTTTCTTTCTATCAAATCAGTAAATCAGTATTCAAATCAATTCAATATTCAATTCATTCGGTATTCAAATTGCTCAGTATTCAAATTATTCCGTAATCAAATCACTTGGTATTCAAACCATTCAGTATTCAATATCCTTTCTCAATAGTTATCGACTATAACAATCATTTGTATATTTCATTATCGGTACTAGTACCACATCATTAGTATAAATCCTCTTAGTATTTATGAGTATTTAAATACCATGTTTCTATATAGCTATCGAGGTACTGAAATTTTGTAATACCAATATCATCATTCGATATCTATTTCAGAGTCGACATCGAAGGTAAAGAACCACAAGATCGATATTCACTTATCAAATCCATCTATGGTTTAACCTATTGGCACATGTTCATAATATCCGACTTAAGGTTCAATTTCATTCACTATCACAAAACTAGATCACAATCTTCAACTCAATTTTTATATGGCCTGTATAATGTAATACCATGCTAGAATTATCTATAAGGCATCATCAATTCAATTTTTGGTTGTCAATTTACCCACTTAAAAGAATTTGCCAATTTCCACTATCAACAGTGTTTCAATCATTTAAATCGCCTTGCGACCATCCATGTTATTGCAAAAATCTCAATTCACATCTATTTAATATCGATATGTACAAGTACATTTTTATGTAGATGTGTGATCTATCAAATGTCCATAAGACATCACAATCTACGTTCTTATTATCATCGTCTCAATCATACCACTAAGACGGACCATTCATCATGTCCTCCAAATTTCTCCAAGTCACTCAAATGTGAGAGAAAATTTTTTAAGACCTATCCCAAAGTTAAAATCGAAGCCATATAATCAAATGTGTGACGCTCCCTTATTTGAATCTATCAATGATTAGATTGTATTGGGAAATTCAACTCAATATTCTCTTCCCAGTCATATCATATAATCATCATTAATTTCATCAATGGTTTCACTAATCGTTATTCAACCTCAATTTCAACTTGACGACAAATTCGTCATAGTAAGATGAATCCATTTATCGATTCTATAAGGCTTATACAATATAACTCATCCTGTTATCATATTCAACCATTTAACTTCTCAAACTATTCCGAAAACCAAGTTTTCTAGTATGATAAAGTCTCTTCAAAATTACTGATAAATAATTCTTCCAAAATTCCATTTATACGAGAAAACCTTAATCTTTTTCCTCAAACATTTTCCTATAAATTTCGGCAGCATAACATTTCAGGAACTAGAACCTCCTGCAACAATTCCAAATAGACACAGTAGTATTCCACAATCATTTTTATTTCAATATCATGATCATTACTAAGACCCCTACCACCAATTGTAGGTCCTCTTAGTATTTAAAAATTATTTCAATAATTTATTCATCATCAAGATCAAAATTCCAAAACATACAATATAACACTACCACTACTTTATAAAAGTATCTTACCTATTTACCAATGCTTAGCAATTTAGCGCCTTCCGAGCCTAGCCAAACTCCACCGTGTTCCTCTTTAGCATTTGCTACATTTTCAACAATTCACCCACTCTTAGAATAATAAATTGAAGCTACAACAAAAATTTCAACTAGACAATATATAGATATTTATGTATATCTTCTTACCCCCTTGCAAAATTTAAAAATCTTAGAAATTTCTCCCAAGTCCCTTTCTCATTTCTTTCTTTCCCTTTCTTTTTTCTTCTTTTTCCATTCTTTTTTTTTCCTGGCCGAACTGATTCAACCCAATTGAACCGGTTCGACCCAATTCAGAACCTTTCTTCTCCTCGCTGCCGAAATCACTCCACAATGTCGATGTGGGCTGCCTGGGACAGTGGCAGCCGGCAGCTTCCCTTCCTCTTCCTTTCTCTTTTCTTTTTCTTTTTCCTTGATCGCTTCTTCTTTCTTCTCTCCTTTTTCCTTTTTCCGATCGGGTCCCCTTTCTTCCTCCTCTGTCTTTCTTTGGCGTTGCCGACTTCTTCCTCCTTGGTCGGCGGCGGCCCTCTTCTCTTTCCTATTTCTCTTCTCTTTGTTTTCTCTTTCTTCTTTTTTTGTTTTGCTGCTTCAGTAGACGCGGTCTACTGAAGCAAAACTAAGACTTTTGTTTCAGCAACCGCGCTTCTGCTGAAGCAAATATCATTTTAAAAAATTTTTTTATAATATATATTATATTATTTATATATATTATATATTTTTTTAATTTTGTCTGCTTCAGCAGACGTCAGTTTGCTGAAGCAGACGCATGGTCTGCTGAAACAGATAGTATAGTCTGTTCAGCGTCTGCTCCGCAGACTTGAAAAGTCTACTGGGCAGACTTCTTTTCTTTTTTTTTATTATTTATTTTTTTTACATATATATTATAAATATATTTTGATATTTACAATTATATATATGTCATATACACTATTTATATATCTTTAAAATCTATACTTATTATATATATAGTTTATATATATTAAAACATATATATAATTTATATTTGCTATATACATATACATACATACATACATATATATATATATATATATATATATATATACATATAATACTTATAGCATATATTTTCTTGTTTTATCATTTATCAATATATATATATATTTATTTATCAAAGGATCAAATATCATAATTCAATTATTTGATCTCATAACAAGTTTATTTATTTATTTGCTTTATCTATTAACCTCAGAAATTAAATTTACAAAATCTGTAATTCCAAAAATGGAAGAATTCTCGGTTATCACATTTAAATAAATGTACTTATTTTCTGTTTAACTATGTTTTAAATAAATTTTTTTTATAAATATGTATAAATATTTACTTATTATATTTCTATTAATTGCTTAAAATTATTAATGTTGATTGAAATTTAGTTATGATGAAATTTGAATAAAGATTCAATAATTTTATAAATTTATAAAATGTGTAATTTTCAATAATATATTGATATTGTTTTTTGTATAGTTTGGATAAAATAGTTTTGTTTGAATTTATAAATTTATATAATGTGTAAAAACATATTGTTATATTGTATTTTTTATGTAGTTTAATTAAAATTTTCTATTAAATATTGAAATAATGTGTAAATAATAAATTAATATAATCTGTTATATTGTGTATTTAATAAATTAATATATGTAGTTTGATTAAAATTTAATTTTATAAATTTATATAAGTATATGTAAATAATTTATTGTTATATTATTTTTTTGATGTAGTTTCAATAAAATTTCATCTTTATAAATAATGTGGAGTTTAAATAATTATTTGTATTATTGTTAACAATTATAATTGTCATGACCCGAAGGCCGCGACGGTACCTTTTACATGCACGGATGCGTAGAAATTAGGGCTAAATTTTTCGTTTTCCTATACTTGTTTTGTCTAAGTGAAATGTAGTGAATTTTGTTTCGGGACGTTAACTCCCTCGCCTATTTTTATCACTTTACCCAGGTTATTTTCCTGCATAAAAATTTGCAAATAATTCCAGCTCATGCTTCCCAGAATAGCAGTTGATTATATTCTAGCATTTCTATAACCAAGTTCATTTCCATATCATGACATTTCATCTTATGGTTCATATTTTTCCTACTTGGTCACTTGTTAATGCTATTCAATCCACAATCCATGCTCATGCAAAATCAACATTTCCATACTTCATCATTTCTAATCTAGATGCTATTCTCTATATCAGATTACATCCTATCTAAGTATTGAATCAAAATAGCCTGAATTAGTAATAAATACAAAAGAAAAGTGTGTATACCCCAAATGTTCACAAAAGTTTCTTTGGAGAGTTGGGACTATATTTCAGGCTCGGGACTATTCGGAAGGCTCCGAAATACTCCCCCAACTCCGTGCTCAATCTGAAAAATTTAAATAGTGTTTAATGAGCAAGGCTCAGTAAGTCATTTATATAAGTGCAGAGTTAGAATTATACTGTTCTATATGCCATGCATGGTGTCATGTGAGGAGAATTCATTATTAATCGTTTTCTTATTCGTCATGCAGCATTTACATGTATTTTCCAACTCAACCCTATTATGCCTCAACATATCATGAGATGTCTAAGTCTCGAAGTCATAATGTGATCATGAACATGTAATTATGAATGAAGTAGTTACAATCATAAAACATATACTACATGTTCTTTTCCAACAAGTTCAAGGCATGTGAAGTATCAATACATTTCATGTGTTCTTTTGAAACATGCTTGAAATATGTAAGCGTTTACATTTCATGTCAAATATACTTTTTAAAACATGTTTCATATCACATATACTTTTGAAATACATTTCATATCACATATGCTTTTGAAATACATTTCATATCACATATACTTTTGAAATACATTTCATATCACATATGCTTTTGAAACACATTTCATATCACATATACCTTTGAAGTATATTTCATATCACATATAGCATCAAAATGTGTTTCAAATACTGTAAATCAATAACGAGTTTAGAGTTCATTTTCATTTTAAAGGCATACTCTAAACTTCATTTCATATCATTTGAGACTAGGCTAGATCCTTATCTCTCTATCAATAAAGACTTAGTTCACTGTAGCTAGCAGTGAAGAATCATATCATCGTCCCCTGGAAACCACTAGGGCGCTATCTATGGCCATAGACCTCATATCTCTCAGTCCCACTGATTAGGCAAGACTGAGACCTGTCCACGACAAGCTTCTATGCCTAATGAGTAATCTCCAATTAGGCGGCTTCCACTATGCTTTATTGAATTTAATTCTCTTAGGGTGCCTATAGTCTCATAAAGCAATTCAATCTTTCGTATAAAAATAGTTTAATGTACGTAATGCTTTTCTGAAGATCATTTACATGTATATACGTACATATGTGAAAACTATCATTTCATTCTTTTCAAAGCCATTCAAGCATCCAAAATATTCTTGTAAACATGATAAGAATAAATCATTTCACCTTTTCATGTATAGTAATAAGTCATGCTTGATGACAATAAAATTCAAGGAAGTGAAATAGGACCATAAAATGACATGCTTATGAATTGCATGAATGTTTATCATTTCATCTCATAATATCTATGAACCTATATCATATCGATTCACTTCCGATCAATGTCTCTCACCTTGGTACTTTATCAAGACGAATATCATACCTACATTTCATTTCGTTATATTCAATCTCTAGGTATTCAATTCATTCTATTGAAGATTCAATCCTATACACGATAATCCTACTTCTACTTTATATAAACGTCTTACCTAAGGCGAGGCTCAGTTCGAGCGTGTCCCGTGTCCAGCTAGACCGTTTCCGTCATCCTCCCGTCGTACTATACCTTCACAGTAAAAATCCGACTTAAGCGTCTAACCCATTTCTATGTACTTGAAAATTCAATTTCCAACTTAATACGCATATATATATATATATTGATATTCATCTATATATATATCAATATACATATATATAAATCTATGTATATGCTCTTCCGTTTTATTTCTTTTTCCTTTCCTTTTTTTTTCTTTATTTTCTTTTTCTCTCATTTCTTTTTACCTTGTGTTTCGGCAGCTTGGTGTAGAACACCACCCACGGCAGCCTCTAGCACCCTGTGAACAGCCCTTATGTGTCGACTGTAACCACCACCAATGCTTCCTGTTTTGGCCCTTCAAAGCTTCTCGTTTGGAGGCTGGAAACACCTAGCTCAGCCACTACAAAACCCTTCTCTGTTCAGCCTTTCAAAACCCTAACCTAACTTTTAAAATTTTTAGCCTATTCCCTTTCATTTTCGGTTCACAACACCACCCAAAACAGATTTTTCTTTCCCCCTCTTTTTTCTTAAATCATGTTTCGGCTCCAACAAGTACTTCCGATCACTTCTTTCTGCTGCATTATCAGCCTCAATCCGACGTCCTCGCACCTGTCTGTAACTCCTTCATGATCTATTCGGCTTTTCCTCACAAGGTGATACGATGAAGAGGAATAGAGGATATGATGAAGATGTAAGAAGGCTTAGGAAATGCACAGGGGAAACGGATGAAAGAAATGAAAAGTGGGCTGAGATTTTGAGAGACTGTAGCAACTTTGACCGAAAAGAGTGGGAGCCGGCTGAAGGTGAGAAAAAGTAAAAGAAATATTTTCAAAGCAATTGAAATGGATTGATAGGGCTGTGATTTGACGGGATTAGATGGATTTTCCCATCATCTCTAAAATTTTATATTATTGTTTCACTTTACTTTTGGTTTTATTATTATTATATGATTTATTTCTTTATTCATGTATTTCTTTATTATATAAATATAATTTGTGTTTTATTTATTCATTTCTTTATTATTATTATTATCTTATATATGTGTATAAATGTATTTTTAAGATATCATTCTTTTATATCTTATATATATTTATTCTATACATAAATAAACATATATCTCATATATATATACACACATATATATATTTATTTCTTGTTCTTACAACTATGTTTTGTACCTATATACGTATATTCCCGAATACGTATATGTATATATATATTTTACATTTTATTATCCGTATTTATCTATGTACTTGTACTTGCACATGCACGCACATCGTATACATGTACATTGTATGCATTTAACTTGGTTCATGACGTATACAACTAATCCTTTATATATAGGTACAAACTCCTTTCATGTATATTTAATGTACCATAATCTTATACTTGAAATCTTATGAGTACATTATCTCTTTACGTTTACCAAATCACACAAGAAGAACACATTTAGCTAGGAAAAATTACGGTTCTCACAATAATTATGTTTAACAATGTTTTTTCTTATTGTTTATTTTGTTGTAGGTTTTAATTTCAAATTGAACAATATTAGATGACAATTCCTAGTAATTTCAATTGAATTTTTCTATTTTGGAATGGAAAAAAATTATGTTAATTTTTTCTTAATTATGGTAGATAGGCATTATATTTTGCTTAATTGAAATGATTTATAAATTAACTGAAAGATTACTTGTAAGACTTGAGCAACTCTAATTATTGAAGGTATGACATATAATGATTTATAAATTAAAACTGATTACTAGTATATTATTTTGCTTTCAGAAATTTAATTGACTATGCAAAATAGATAAGGATAGGTCTTAGATGTACTGTCAGTTAGATAGAGATCAGTATATTACAAATGAGTTGTTAAATGGAGTTGAAGAGTTTATTGCCTTTGCATTTTCTCATCCGAAGGTAGTTAGTGAAAATTGAATTAGATGTCCTTGTACGAAATGTGGGAATAAATGCCTTCTGGAAGTCGATAAGGTGCGTAACCACCTTTATTACAAAGGTTTCGTTGTTAGTTATACCACTTGGGATGAACATGGAGAAATTCAAGAAGGACAATCTTTAAGAAGTAGAAATGATTCGGTCGATCCAATGTATGATGTTCAACATGAGGAACAAAATCCATATGTTAGAATGGTTATGGATGCTTTTCATCCGAATGTTGACTCGATTAGTAATGATGTGAACGAGTCATCTTTCATACGGAACAATCGAATTCATCTGCTATGTACTTCTATTCTCTTTTGAATGATGCAGACAAACCATTATGGCCTGGCTGTTCAATGCACACAACACTATCTGCCATGTTACAACTTATGAACTGCAAGTCAAAGTTTAATATAAGTGAAGCATGTTTCAATCGATTATAGGGGATTATAAAAAATATGCTACTAGAATATGATAATTTGTTGCAAATCTTCTACGAAATGAATAAGAAGATGGAGAAATTGGGACTTAGTTACATAAAAATTGATGCATGCAAAATAATTGTATGTTGTTTGATAAAGAATATACAGAGTGGAAGTATTATGAGATATGTGGTCATCCTCGATATAAACATATCTCAATTGCTGGTAAAAGAGGAAAGAAGATCACTTATAAGATTTTGCATTATTTGCCATTGATTCTAAGATTGCAAAGGCTTTTTATGTCACCAGTAACTGTGGAGTTTATGACATGGCATGCTGAAGCTGAAAAATGACAGGAGTGCTCAATCATCCTGTTAATGGGAAGGCATGGTAGCAATTTGATCATATTTACCAATCATTCACTACTAATCCTCAGAATGTAAGACTTGGTTTGTGTGCTGATGGCTTCTGTCCATATGGGTCGGCAACGAGATCATACTCTTGTTGGCCGGTACTGCTTGCTATTTACAATTTGCCTCCGTGGATGTGTATGAAGCAACCATATTTGTTCCTTAATATGATAATTTCAGGAAGGAATAGTCCATCACAAAACATTGATGTTTTCTTGCGACCACTGATTGATGAGTTGAAGGTGTTGTGGAATCAAGGTGTTGAGACTTATGATGCTCACAGAAAACAAAATTTTTTCTTAAGGGCTGATTTGTTATGGATAATTAATGACTTACTTGCTTATGGAATGTTGTTTGGTTGGAGCACCCATGGTAGATTGTCTTGTCTTTACTACATGGAACATATAAAGGCCTTTGGTTGTAGCATAGATGAAAGCCTTCTTTTTCGATTCTCATAATCAATTTTTACCTCTTAATCATCCTTTCAGGAGGCAACGAGACAAATTTAGAAAAACGGTCGATCATGATCCTCTAATCTAAAAGTTGATAGGTGAAGAAGTGTTGTAGTGATTAGATAGCATCAAAGATTTCCCATAAGGCACCTCGAGAATTTGGGGTATCTCATAACTGGTTGAAGAAAAGTATATTTTGGGAGTTGCCTTACTGGCATACCAATCTTATTCGACACAATTTGGATGTCATGCATATTGAGAAAAATGTGTTCGAAAATTTATTCAACACCCTGATAGATGTGAAAGGTAAAACAAAAGATAATATACATGCGGGAATGGGTATGGCATTGATTTGTAAAAGAAAGGAATTAGAATTGGTGAAAATTAATGGAAAAACAACGAAGCCAAAACCTTCTTTCAATTTAAGGAGGAGTATAGAAGCCTGTGAGCTTGGGTAAAAGGGTTATAGCTTCCTAATGGATTTACATCAAATATAGTTCGGTGTGTAAATATCAATGAAGGCAAATTCTACGTAATGAGAAGCTATGACTATCATATTTTTATGTAGCGTTTACTTCCAATTGCTGTTCGTGATTTTATCCCTAACCCCATTTGGGAAGCAATCACAGAGTTATCTCAATTTTTTTAGATATATGCTCACCGAAAATACGTGTGGATCACATGCAAGTTTTGCAAAGGAATATTGTAGAAACCATTTGCAAACTGGAGAAGATCTTCCAATTCACTTGCCTTATAAGGATATGGTTGGTGGCAGTGTGTAATATCGATGGATGTATCCTTTTGAAAGGTAATAAATAAGTTAATTATGATTGATCACTTCCATATTAAAATTTATTATCCGATGCTACGTTAGTTCTCATGTTTACTAAATTGACTCATGATAGTGACTTTAGATTTTTGTATCATTTAAAAAAGAAAACGAAAACTTTAGCACATCTCGAAAGTTCGATATGTAAGGCATACATAAGGGAGGAGATTGCATCATTTTATGCCTTGTTATTTGAACCTGAAGTTCAAACAAAATTAACCCATCCACCACGTAATGATAATGGAAGAGATGTCGATCACATCGTACGTTTGTCCATTTTTAGACATTCAGGTCGACCAATCGGGCCAATAAAAAAATGTTCGATATTTAGAGGAAAATGAGTACCATGCTGCATGTATATACGTACTAATAAATTGTGAGGAAATAGTCCCTTATATTGAGTAAGTTACCTTAATTCTTACCAATATAAAGATTTTGAAATAGAATTAGATACTATTCTCTAATTTAGTACTTTAAATCATGGTAGTATATTTCATGACATTATGAAAAGAGACCATCTGAACATAAGTGATGCTCAATTTGAGAAAGCAAATCATGAACATTTTCCAAAATGGTTTAAACAATTTGTATGTACTGTAAGGAAAAAATTATATCGATATTATTGTATTAATAGCTTTCAAGGTTTCAAGTAAATGAACATGCCAACCAAATAGATCACGTATTGTGGAGATATCTCATGGTCTTGGACGTATGACGAGGACTTATCAAGTTTATTTTGTAAGTGGTTTCAAGTTTCATATATTTGATTATGGTAGATCTCGAAAAACAATGAACAACGGTGTATGTGTGAAAGGAAGCTGTTACAATGATCTTGATCGTGATTTTTATGGGATTTTGAAATACATAATCGAGCTTGAATATATTAGAATTAGAAATAAAGTTGTGTTTTTTAAGTGTCATTGGTTTGATACGAGAAGAGGTCTTCATGTTGATCCTCGTCATGGTCTTGTTGATGTCAAGTATAAATCTACACTTTTTAATAACGAACCTTTTATATTAGCTAAACAAACCCAACAAGTGTACTTTACTCTATATCCATCTAAAAAAAGAGATCGTCGTGATTGGTGGGCCGTGTTCAAAACAAAGGCAAGGAATAGATTTAACCTTCGCACTCATGACGATGGACAAATACTTGATTTAAACAAAGGGGTTTACCAAGAAATAGAAGTATCAAACCCTCGAATAGTTTCATATTCAAAGGAACTCGACAACCTTACTGTTCTTGTTAATGGTGATTATGAAGAAGTCAATAATATTAAAGAAGAAGAAGAAGAAGTTGATGATGATGATGATGATGATGGCGGTGATTAGATTGATGAATAGTAAGAATCGCTTTATATATATATACTCTCATTTAGTTTCAAATATCTATGAAGTAAGTTATTTATGCGATGTTTTGTTTTTTTTTTTATAACTTTGATATATTATATTTTACTTAATTACATAATCGTCTATTTATTTCTTAAGTTTTAATTAATAATTTCATTTACTAATAATATATTTTCATTTTTTTATTGCAGATGGACAAATTGAACAAAATTGGTAAAAAGTCTTCAAAGGTTAAGTCTCCAGTGCCACTTAGAACGGAGTCTATACATAGATTGGAGTCGTACTTCATTCCTACTCTTACCATTCAACCTCAATCTCAACCTCCATCTTAGCCTCAAGCACAGCCTCTTGCTCGGCCTTCAGCTTAGGCTCTTGCTCAGTCACATGCTCGGCCTCTGGGTCGGCCTTCCATCTTGCTTCTATACATCTCAATCAACCAATCAACCTTCGGCCCGAGCTTTTGGTTGATGTCAACCTCATCAAACTATTAACACTAAGGGTACCTATGATTATGATGATGATGACGATGATGACGATGATGTCGTTCCAGCTCCTTCACTCACAGAGATTCCATTACCTAGTCGAGGTATATCTGCTGAGCAACATTCGCAAGATGGTACAAAAATCAAGAGCAGAAGCAGGAGTGGTCGAAAAGAGCAAAAGGCCCAAATCAGACTATGCCAACACCATAGAATCCAGAGTATAGGATTCCACTTAATTGTCTGAATAACATGTATTTGGTTTGTAATTTTTTTTACATTTCATCCAAGTACAACCTTAAATATGATATTTAGAAAATTGTTAATTTGTTTTTGTTGCAGTGCTTTTCTACAAACATCTGTTGTCATAACCATATCTAGCTTGATTAAAGGGTATTATTCTGAACTGTGGCCCAATGGAAAAAGGTCCCAAAAGAAGTAAAATATCATATGTGGATGAAATTTCAGGTATATTACTTGTAAATATACAAATTTATGACTTCTTTAATAAATATTAATTAATTTCCCACTTTTTTTGTAGGAAAAGTTCATATGGCCTCCCAATGATGGTGAAACTGTGTATCAGATTTGGGAGCATATATGCAAAAGTCATTTTCGAGACCTCTTGACGATGGAGAGAAAGAAAGCAATGCAATATTGTAAGACTAATAATATTTCTAACTACAAAGGATATAACTTGTCCAATTGGATTATAGTCCAAATATGGGATGAGTTGGTTCAAAATGAATAGGGGATTGATCGATGGGCGAAAAAATCAATGCAAGGAAAACAAAATATATTGATAGAAAAGGAAGGAACTGACAAAGCATACAAGCAGTTCTATTCCATTTCAAGTTCATGAACATAGGATGGTAAGTCAAAATAATAAAATGTGTATACAATTTTTTTTATTTCCTTTTATAGTTATTTTATACATTGAGATTATTTTTCCTTGATGTAGACATAAAGGCTGGTTCGACCACTGACATATAAACAATTATTTGATAGGACCCATAAACGTTTCGGTGGAGATGGTGATTATGTGGACAATAAGTCCAAATCTGTCAGTGTACGTAATTCATTCTTATTACTCCTTACAAGATTTTATCATTTTTTTTAAGTGTGACTTAATATTTTTTCTGATTATATGTTGTAGGAAAGGTATGCCACCTCGTTGACAGAAAAACATGGTGAGGATATGAGTGCTCATCCCCAATTTGATCCAAATGCATGGTGTAATTTTATCTGCAGGTTGAGTTCCATTCGTGTGCATACTTACGGATTTGGAGCTAAGCCACAACACCTTGATCTGCAGTAAGGCACACCACTCGGATACAACATCCCCACTCAATCTTCTTGTGCATCTTATTCAATGTATGGTCCCTTTCCTTATGCTAGTCCCAAGGAAAGTATTGCTATTCTTGAATAGAATGCAAAGTTCCAGCATTTAAAAGAGGTGGTGTTCGACATGAAGGATGGGTTCGATGACTTAAGAAGTCAATTCTCTGCTTTTATGGGTCTATTCACCAATTTCATGAACAAAGGACAACCCAGAGCTAGACCGTCTGGATCAGGAGGCAACAAATTTGGAGTGGAAGGCAATAGATTTGGACCAAGAGGCAATGAATCTGGACTGCCCAGATAAGAAGGCCGTGCAGATCAGTGAGACCTCGATGATGATGAACTTTTTTTTATTTTCTTTGAATTATGTGTGATATTAGTTTGGATGATTATGATGGTAAATATTTTTATATATTTTGTTAATATTATTGCTTCGTTTGTCATTTTATTACTTATATTACTCGTATATTGGATTATTTTAAGTACCCATAAATAGGTCCAAAATATATATAAAAATTATAAAATATATAAAAACAAAAATATATATTTCAACGACTGAATAATAGAAAATATATAAAAAAATAAAAATACTTTTAGCGATCGAACTTCAGCGACGAAATAATTAAAAATATATCAAAAAATAATATTACTTTCATTGATGGAATTCCGTCACTAAAATGATTCAACAACGGAATAATTAAAAATATTTAAAAGAAACTAAAAATACTTTTAGTGACGGAATTTTGTCGCTAAAAACCTTGAACGATGGAATAATTGAAAAATATTTAAAAAAACTAAAAATACTTTCAGCGATGGAATTTCGTCGCTAAAATCCTCCAACGATGGAATAATTGAAAAATATTTAAAAAATAAATATACTTTCAGCGACGGAATGATTCAGCGATAGAATAATTGAAAAATATTTTAAAAAATAAAAATACTTTCAATAACGGAATTCCATCACTAAAATGATTCAGCGACAGAATAATTGAAAAATATTTTAAAAAATAAAAATACTTTTAGTGACGAAATTCCATCGCTAAAATGATTCAGTGACAAAAAAATTGAAAAATATTTTAAAAAATAAAAATACTTTTAGCGATGAAATTCTGTCTCTAAAAGCCTTCAACGATGGAATAATTGAAAAATACTTTCAACGACGAAATTCCGTCTCTAAAAGCCTTCAACGACGAAATAATTGAAAAATATTTAGCGACAGAGTTCCGTCTCTAAAAGCTTTTAGCGACGGAAAAATTTGATAAAATTTAAAAAATGAAAAAAAGTTTCGTCTAAATTCCGACCTTGATACCATCATCGACAGAAGAAATTAGCAAGAAAAGTACTGACAGAATTTTTTATTCTGGGTCGGAAGACTTTTACGGACTTCATAATTATCGACGAAATTGGCAATAGAATTTTCGTCACTGATTTCGTCGCTAATTCCATTTATCGATGGAATCACTAAATTAGCGACAGAAAATCCGTTGCTAATTCTGTCGCTGAAACCTTTTTTTCTTGTAGTGAATCACTAAATAAATTATTAGTTTGATACTAGCTAGCTATACCAAATCCTCATGGAGTTTAAATCTAACTTATCTTTAATACTATATACTATCTATTAAAACAATGGGTCTTAAGCTTAATAAAACCAATTTCTAAAAAAATTGTTACCATTACCATTATCAAGTTTTAACTCTGGGTCTCCAATAGCCAAATAGCAAAAGGTGGCACTTATTTTGCCAAGCATGACAAGCTACTCAATTACCTGTAGTACATGGGATGAAAACTTGACATGCTAGAGTTCTATCCATCAAAGTCTAGACTTTATTTATTATTACTATTAATTAATGACAGAAATTTGTAGCAATTATAAATCATGTATGTCCAAACAATTAAAAATAATAAAATCGTATATACATTGATGCTATAAGTGTGATTTACCGATTGTTGTTGTACGAGTGCAAAGTAAATTCAAGTTTCTATTCCAAGCAGAAGCAACCTTTCGTTTCTTTTGTTTTTCAAATCCTAACGACTTATCTAAAGCCAATCTTTCCTCTTGTAAGGCCCAGTGTCCTATGCGTATTACCGTATAAGCAATCATGATATATATAATTATTTGTTTTTAAATACATTAAAGTTAACGATAATTATAACTCTGGGTTTGACATTTATATAACTCTAGTAAAAATACAAATCTGTATTTCTGAGCCTCATAAACAATTCCTCAAATCCAAAAAATTATCCTATGCTTATGGACATCAATTACCAATGGGAAATTAAATCCCTGTATGATAGTAAAATGCCAAAGAATGGTCGGCCCAATGATAAATAAATGAGGAATTAAGTAGAGAGCAAAGAAAATTTCTTTCATACATATTTCTCTAATAATAGATTGTCAGCGTTAATATTTCCTTTTTCTTTTTTTTTTTGGCTATATTCTCGACATGTTTGATTAATTTAATCAGAACATATTCAAACAGCATGAATCAACAATTGTAGTCAAACTTTTTTTTTAATAAAAATTATGTTCTTCTCATTTGGGGTTTGTCAAAATTAGTCCATTAAAACTTTTGCTTATAAAATCAAATCGAAGCATATATAATATCAAAGTTTAATAAAAGAAAAAAACTTCAAATCCCTGTCTTTATCAAAATCTTGGGTTCCAAGCATTCTACAAGCAATCAAATATCTTATGATTTTGGATTCTAATTTCACATAAGTATAGCTCTGATGTCACATGTTAGTTTAAATTAATAAATCCTCTATGTGAAAATTAGAACACCAAATAATTGTAAACAATAATTAAGCATATCTGTTTCAGGCAGATATCAACAAAACGGAAGCATAATCACTATGATTATGATTAAGCAAATCTTCCTCTTCTACTTCTCCTTTAGGGTGGCTCTCAATTGGTAGATACCAATACGTTGAGAAGTAAAGAGGAGACCTAGCCTTATATTTGTAGTTAAACATAATAGTCCTCCATCAAAGACTATTAAGTTCCAAGTCTACATAACTACCACATCACACTGACCCAATAAGATGCGTAAAAGCCAATATTTGCTAATCACAATGAACTAATTAGGCTTACTTGCATATTTTCATATTAGAACTAAATTATCAGCCTGTTTTATTATTACTCAAAACTACCAATTAATAGTAGTCCACCTATTGAAAAGTTCTAACAGTAAAACGATCACTCAAGTACAAAAGAAGATGCCAACTTTGGATAGAGCCAAGCTTGTTCAAGCAAAAAAAAAAAAAGACATCCTATTTACAATTGGAATACGAAGTAAACAATATATGTCAAGAGGAATAAGTTGAAATCTTAAAGAATAATCACACCATTAGGAAAAAGAGTTCTAGTTATGAGCTTGGTTCAACCTTCATGTTAAGCACTTCTAATAGGAAAAAAAAAATCAAGTTATAAGTGACAGAAATTGAATGACTGAAACATGCCTTTTTGAGCTTCAATTTCGAGAGACTTTGGTGATGCTGCTGATGAATTATCTTTCTTTGTTTTCTTTTCTTGCCTTCATTTATATATATGTGTGCAATTACAGATGATATTTATGTGAATTTAAAAATTTATATCAATATTATTTGTCTATTCCAATTATTGAAATGCCATTCACCACTTCACATTGTTAGGGTTGTGTTTAGCACTGTCAAAATGGGCAAAGGCCCGTTGGGCCGACCTGGCCTGGCTCATTTATTCAGGGCTTGGACTTCGTTTTTGTAGCTCATTTAAGAAAGAGGGCTTTTTTGGCCTGACCTATTTAGGCCCAGGCTTAAATGGGCTGGCCCGTTTAATTTTTTAATATTTTAATTATATTAAAATTATATTTTTATTTTAATTATTTATATATTTAACATTTTAATCAAAGGAAAATATATAAAATTAATTCTATTTAGTATTACTAATTTACTTCAAACCAACCTAATGACTCACAACCTCTTACACATGCTAGTTGGAAGGGGAAGAGTACATTTGCTTTAAGTGATGTAAGTTCATTTTTTTTAAGTATATACTTTATTTTAAATTCTCTTTTGTAATGACAATTAATTTATTTTAAAATGTCCAAGGATATAGGCTTTTAAAAGATTTGAAACTATTCAAGTGGAAGAACCAAAATCTCAGTTAGATCTTTATTTGGAAGAGCTAAAGATTATGGGTCGCATGGTTGAAAATTTAAATGTGCTGCAATGGTAGAAAGATCATAAGCCAAGATTTCTAAAGCTTGCAAGTATAGTTTGTGATATCTTGAACATTCCAATAACAACAATAGCATCAGAGAGTTTTTTTAGTATTAGTTCTTGTGTTTTAAATAAGTATTGAAGTTCTCTAAATCATGAGAACGTGAAAACTTTCATTTGCATATGAAATTGGATTCTTGGTTTTGAAGGTAATGTTTTTAATTAGTTGACAATTTTTAATCAATTCATAAGTTTAATTCTTGTGAGTTCTTATATTGTTCTTTATTTATATTTGTAAATGGCAATGTTGAAAAAGAATTGATTGAATGTGATTGACACTATGGAGGAGATGGATGGACATGGATCTATTTATCATGTTTTTGATTTTTAATATTGCTGAGACATGTTTTTCAGTATCTAGGTTTGTTAAAACAATTTATATTATGCTTGTTAAACTATTAATATGTAATGTTCAAATGATGTTGAAGACTTGATGGATTTGATGTGAATTTATTTAATGTTTGTTTAATATTTATTTCAAATTTTACTTTGTTTATTTACTAAAAATGAGATTTTAATATAAAATTTAATTTTTTTAAATTTCTTATACGGGCTGGCCCATTTAAGCCCGTTAGCCCTTAAGATCGGATATGGACTTATATTTTTAGGCCCATTTAATAAAAATGGCTTTTTGACCTGGCCCGGACCGGCCCATTTTGATAGCGCTAGTTGTGTTCGTGAATCCACATAATTAAGGAATTAGGAGATGAAAAAGTTAAAATAACAGTTGGCAAATTTAATGCAAATTTGTAATAAAATATTGAAATTTATTTGATAATACTTTGTATATCTTTAATAGATATATTAAAAAATAAAATACTTAACTTCATGTTTTTAGATGAAAGAAATAAAAAAAAAAACAGAGATATTTTTGTTAATTAAAAATAAAAACAAATAAATGAATAAAAAAAACTACCAAATAAAAAGATGAATGTGAAATAAAATGATCCTCCCTATAATTTCACAAATATTTTAATAGTTGAATATATTTTATTTGTTTATCTATTAAATATACAAAATATTATATCAATTGTTTGCACTTGTTGAATGTTCCCAGGACAAGAAGTGATAAGAGACTCTACACCAAACAACCACCTAAAGAAGCTTTTAAATGCAATAACTAAGCTAGGCATTTAATGAAACTCGTATCTCAATTCTGGGGTTGCTTGCACGAGGCCAAAAATTATATTTAACGGGGTTTAATTCAGGTACATTAAATTATTAAAAAAAACAACATTAATTAATGATGATAATAATTTTAAATATCAATTATATTGTTAATGCGATTTTATATATTAAAAACGTTAAACTATAATTCTGTTACCAATGTTTACTTTTATAATGTACAACTAATTTATTATTCAACCAATGATCTCTCGTTAGATTATTCAAATAAGTTTTCGATATGTTTTCATTGTCGAAAATATTTTTTGGCAACTGATAAAATTTATATCAACAACAAATAAATTAATGGATATATTTTATATTTGAATTATATATTATCCAGTATATTGTCAATGAAGTTCTTAGAATTTGCAAGTGGAGTTAAAATTATGACTCATACTTTCGAAAAAATATTAAAAAATAAATATAATAAAACATATGACATGATTTTAATCTTTTTTGTAGAATTTAAAATTTACATTGATACTATGTTAGATAATTTTTTTTAAAATTTAATAATTAGATATAAGAATGAAATTATTTACATAATAATCTTTTTATCTTTTCTAAACTAAATCATTTTCATATCAAAATCATCAACCTTTTAAACCCCATTGGACATTCAAATGCTCCTCTGCCACTGGTCGCATGCATTGAGAGTTGACAAACACTTATAAAACAGACCACCAATTTCTAGAGGCGGCAAAAGCTGGCTCGAGTTGAAATATTCGTTCGAGGCCAAATTCAGATTAACTCGAATTGATAAAAAATGTTAAAGGCCCAAAATAGAAAAAACCCAAAACCGAAAAAGCCGAACCTAAAAAAACTGAATCCGATATAATCCGAACCCGATAAAATCCAAAATCGAGACTAATCCGATCTGAAACCTGTAAAAAATAGAATTTATAAATAATAATTGTCAAGTAATAAAAGCATTAAAATGTAAAAATTTATATTTATTAAATTTTAACTTTAGTTTAGCAATTCTATTATACTTTTATTTAACTATATTAAAAATTAAATTAATTATTACAATCAAAATTATAAAAAATACTTATAAAATTTCAAAATAATTTGACTAAGCCCATCCGATTAGAATCAAATCGAACTTGAAAATATCCGAAACCAAAAAAATCTGAAACCGAAAATATCCAAATCCAAAAAAATCCGAATCCAAAAAAAACATAAACCCAAATGGACTCGAACCCAAAATAACCCAAACCAAAAAATAATCCAAACCAAACATGTCCAAACCGATCCGTTTGTCACTTTTACCAATCTCTCTATGAATCACATTAATTCATTAATTGTGGGTGGTGGATCTGTCACATGTATAAACAAGCTAAAAATAATGTAAACAAAAGAAAAAGCTAAAAATAAAGAAGAGGGAGGCTGAATTGATTTGAGATTACGAAATGCTGAACGACTCAAGTACATATGCAGGTAACAGTATACAGTGCAATTATGCAATTTATCTTGTCTACATGTTAGGAATAAAAAGTAAAGGCTAATTAAAAAGAGATAAACATTTATGAAAATTAGTTAGTACCTTGTCTATCAATCAATCATCACTTCTTCTTTTTTTTTATCATGTTCATTGTTAAAACTTGAAATTTTTTTTAAATTAAGATTAATTTTAGCATCCTATTATTTTTAGATAATCACTATTCAAAAATTTAATAAACAAGATCCACATATGAGATTTATTCTTATTCGCAAACTTTAAGCCAAAACATTATGAACAAATAATTACATTATATTTAATGTTTATTAATTAATAATACTTTAAACACATATTATTATATTATATTTAGTAAATATATAAAAAAATTTTAATGTTAATTATGTTCGAGCTGATCGGGTCTAGATCTTTATGGATAAAGCTTGAGTCTAGTTCAAAAAATTTATCATGTCTATTTTTTTTCAATCTAATTATTGCATTTAATATTTTTGTTTAAATCTCCTAGAAAATTGAGTTAACTTTCCGATTTTAAGTGATTGTCCTAGCCATGGACAAGTTTATATAACAAATTTTGCAATTTATGACATATGAAATAATGTCACAAAATGTTAATTTTTCATCTTCAATAGATTTTGGTGATGAAAATTTCATCGTCATGACAATTGTCACTTTTGTGCTGTCGCTAAAGGTCAAATGTGACAATCTTATAATTTCGTTACCTATGTATGACTCTAACGTGACGATAACATAAAACATCACCTAATGGTTACTTTTGGTGACATCCTTTTGTGTCATAAATTAGTATAAAAATTTGTCACTAAATATCGATATCGTCACTAAAGATGTGATAAAATCTTATATATTAGTGACGAAATATCAAACCATCACACTATAGGTAACAAATTTTCGTCACTTATGACAATACGATAACGTCACAAAAATCTCCTAAATGTCACTAAAACTAATTAAAATTTTAGATTTCGTGTGACTAAATATCAATTTGTCACACTATAGGTGACAAATTTTCATCACCTATGATAATACGATAACATTATAAAAACATCCTAAACGTGACTAAAAATAGTTAAAATTTTAGGTTTTTTGTGACGATATACCAATTCATCACACTATAATTAACATAAATTTTCGTCACCTATAATATTATGGTAATGTCATAAAAAAGGTGCAAACATCATTAAAGATAGTTACAATTTTAATTTTAGGTGACAAAATATAAAATCATCATGCTATAAATGACATAAATTATCGTTACCTATAATAGTACAATAACGTCTCAAATTTCACTAAAAAAAATTAAAACTTTAATTTTAGGTAATGAAATATAAAATTGTCACGCTATAAATGACATAAATTAACGGCACCTATACTAGTAAAGTAACGACATAATTAAATCTCAAATGTCATGATATTTTGATTTTATAATGGTGGCAAAATATTTAATGTCACAATATTATTCGTCACATTTCTTTAATAATAAATAATAAATTGTATTATTCACGCATGATCTCACTTAAATAATATTGCAAAATAAATAACTATTTAGACATTTGCATTAGTTCTCTAATGTAATTAATACCTCTAATAAAGTGAATGTAAATCACATAAAAAAATATTGTTTAAAATAAAGTAAAACTAATACAATCTAAATTGTCTAATATTCAAAAATTTAAATAAAAATGAATACCACCTAAAAGATTTGAAAGTTTGGAACAAAACATACCAAATCTAGGAAATAGTTAAAACAAGCTTGAATTGTAGCTTTCAATCCAATTCTTGAGTCAAAGGTGATTATGTTGACTGTGAGTTTGTGTCACTTAAAACTACGGTAAACAATTATTAACAAACGATCAATATAATATATTACATAATTTGATAAGAAAAATAATAAATTATAATTAAAGAGAAAAAAAGCAATAATCTACGACTTATTGCAACAATTTGTCAAAAGAACAACAATCTAAAAGTACTACACATATATTTCCAGCATGAATTTTGTAAATACAAAAACCAATGTAATACAACAAGCAAGCTTATATTCCAAGATGTAATACAATAAGCAATTTGTATCAGTAATTGTAATACGACAAGCAATTTGTAGTAGAAATTCTAGAAGATGTACTGCAATTAATTCAAATAATCCTAAAATAATAAAACTCTTTCACTTCCTATGGTTTAATCTTTATTTTCCTCTTTGATCACTTGTGATTATTATAAGAGAAATTATATATATTTGCAAGTTGCATGGAAATGGAGTTAGCTACCAGGTTTTGTCTCAAACATAATATTAATTGGCAAACTAATATTTGTCATCATCATCATCAGAGCCTTTATCCCAAGAGATTGAGGTAGACTACATGAACTAATATCTGAACTCACATTAGATCGTCCATATGTATTCTCCTCCTCCACACATTCCTATCTAAGGCCATTAACTCATCCAATTCTAATACCTCCATATCTTTCCAAATTACTTCCTTTCAAGTCTTTTTCAGTCTTTCTCTAGTCTTAACCCTTTTCTTAACATCCATAGCCTTTATTCTCCTAACTGAAGCATCTATTGGTCTACGTCGTACGTGTCCAAGCCAACGTAAATGACTTTCACCATTTTGTTTGCAAACTATGTCACGACCCGAAGACTGTGACTTTCTCTAGATTCTCGTACTTTTTCTCTCTTACAAATTTATGGACTAAATTTTTCTTTTTCATTTTAAGGTTTGTATTCGGTGTCAATGTAGTTACTACTCTAATTTCACTAATCCTCTATACAATGCTTTATCACATCTCTAAGTTACATCCTGACTCACTGAACAACATACATATTGTGTATTAATTAAAGTCTGTACATGTAAACAAGAGATTTACAAGGAATGTATACCTCAAAATCAAAGAAGCGGATTCGGAGGATAATGGCCAGTACCAACCCTATATACCGTATCCAGAGGCCCACTCAGAAGCCCTCATAGCAGAGTTTAACTCAATTATCTTAAAAGAGATGAAATTTAGTGGGGTGAGCAAAACCGCGTCTCAATAAGATACTAATATAAATGCAGGAGTAGAATTATATTGTCTTAAACCGTAATGCTTAAAACCTGCAAGTTTGCAATTACAGTTAACCTTTTTCATCGATAACATCTCATTATCTTAATTCTTGTCATCTGTCTATCACTCAGACTTCTAAAAAAATCATCATAATCACTTTTTAGTTTTCTCATCATTATACTATAGTGCATCGGACAACAATATGTCGTGTCTAATTTGAATATCATGTACTATTAGTCCATACTCTCTTCAATCTCATAGTACATCCTGTCCAATTGAGATGTTGTATCAAGTCAGTTTTCATTTCATAATCATACTTCTGTATTCTATCATCTCATATCATTTTCCATATGGAGAATCATGATCACGGTGGTACGAAGTCATAATTCTTTTCGGTATATTCTATATTCATAATATCATATCATATCAAGACATCATATAGATGAAATGTCGTTACCTCCAAGTCATGGTACTCCTCATATACTCTTAATGTTTTTGTACCATATAAGGTCATGACATATCTTTTGTAAAAAGCATACTATTATGTCATGATTTAGTAGGCAGTTTATGTAACTTCACTGTATAAACCGCTATCATTTCAAATCGTATCATATATGCTTTTAGAACATGCTCAAACATATAAGTTTTCAATTCATTTTATATTTACTTTTAAGACATGATCCAAGCATATACAATTTGCAAATCATGTATTCGTTTTTAGAGCATGTCTAAAACATGTGCGGTTTTAAAACATTTTTCATATACTATAAGTCATATCAGGTCTAGAGTTCATATCAAATCAATCTATACTCTAGACTGCATATCATTTCAAGTTCGACACAAAATCATATATAAATCATATAAGTGTCGAAATCATATCACATGTACTTTTAAAACATGTTTAAAACATGTACTGTTTCAAAATATATTTCATTTCAAACATGTCTCATGTACTGTATAAATCATGTCAAGTCTAGAGTTCATATCAATAAAATCATACTCTAGACTTCATATCATATCGATTAGAGACTAGGCTAGATCCCTATCACTCTATCAATAAAGACTTAAATCACTGTAGCTAGCAGTGAAAATCATGTCATCGTCCCCTGAAAACCAACTAGGGCGCTATCTATGGCCATAGACCTCATCTCTCTCAGTCCCACTGATCAGGCGTGACTAAGACCTGTCCACGACTATTGTCGGACAAGCATCTCTGCCTAATGAGCAAAGCTCCAATTAGGTGGTTTCCACTATGCTTTATTGAATTTAATTCTTTTAGGGTGCCTACAATCTCATAAAACATTTAAATCTTTATCTTTTCTTATCAAAATCATGTAAAGCATATGGTAAAATTCTATAAGAGGCTTCATATATCAAAAATATATATATATATATATATACCATATACTTTCTTTTAAAATTAAACTATACTTTATAGCATTCATATAAATGTTATTATAACATCTCAAGTTATAACAAGGCATGCTTAAAGGAGATGCTATAAAACCATTTCAGTATGTAACTTCGATGATATTTTCAAATGTCAATATATGCAATGTCTTCATTTAATACAGTGAAGCAATTCATTTAAATTTATCACCATTGATCATTCGATTTCAAAACTTTCTTTCTGTCAAATCAGTAATTCAGTATTCAAATCAATTCAATATTCATTTCATTCAGTCTTCAAATTGTTCAGTACTCCAATTATTCAATAATCAGATCACTTGGTATTTAAACCATTCGGTATTCAATATCCTTTTTCGATAATTATCGACTATAACAATCATTTGTACATTTCATTATCGATACTAGAACCACATCATCAGTGTGAATCCTCTTAGTATCTATGAGCATTTAAATACCATGTTTCCATATAGCCATCATGATATTGAAATTATGCAATACTAATATCCTCATTCGATATCTATTCCAGAGTCGACATCGAGGATAACAGAACCACAAGATCAATAGTCACTTATCAAATCCATTTATGGTTTGACCTATTGGCACACTTTCAAAATTTTCGACTTGAGGTTCAATTTCTTTCACTATCATAAAATCAGATCACAATCTTCAATTCACTTTTCATATGGCCTATAGAACGTAATAGCATGCTAGAATTATCTATAAGACATCATTCTTTTCAATTTTTGGTTGGCAATTTACTCAAATGAATTTGCCAATTTCCACTATCAACAATATTTTAATCGTTTAAGTCACCTTGCGACTATCCATGTTATTGCAAAAATTTCAATTCACATATATTAATATTGATATGTACAAGTACATTTTTATGTGGATGTGTATTCCATCAAATACATATAAAACCTCACAATCTACTTTCTTATTATCATCGTCTCAGTCATACCACTAAGACAGACCATTCATCATGTCCTCTAACTTTCTCCAAGTCACTCAATTGTGAGAGAATATTTTTCGATACCCATTCTAAGATTATAATCGAATTCTGTATAGTCTCATGTATGATACCCGTTTATTTGAATTTATCAATTCTGAAATCATTTCTCGATTGATAATCTCGCAATTCAGTCATTCGACCATCAAAATTACAACTTCAATTTTCTCTCTTAAGTTATATCATATAATTATTGTACTTTTATCAGTGATCCGACTAATCAATATTCCACCTCAATCTCGACTTGATAGCCACTTTGTAATATTGAGATAACTTGATTTGTCGATTCTATAAGGCTTAAACCATATAATACATCACATTATCGTGCTCAACGATCTCTCTTCTCATCGATTTCAATATCAACTTTTTCCGGTAATACAATAAAGTCCTTTAAATGTTTATTTTCAATAATTATTTCCAAAATTCCATTTATGTGAGAAACTTAATCTTTTTCCTCAAACATTTTCCTAAAATTTCGGCAGCATAACGACTTAATTTTTACTAAACCTCCTGTAAGGAAAACACAATTTATAACTACAGCCGTTGATTCTCACAATTTCTTTATCTCTTACTAAGACCCCCACCATCAGTTGTGGGTCCTCTTAGCCTTTTAACATCAATTCATCAATGCATCATATTAAAAATCATAAATTCCAAATCATATAATATAATGCTACTAATGCTTTATAAAAGTATCTTACTTGGTGTTGAAGCTTAGCGCCTTGATGAGCTCTTAGCATCGTCGAACACCAAATCACGCTTGTCACTTCCGCTACAATTTTCACAACACCAATGCACTTACGTGAATATGTGACAATAAAATTATTCAATAACATCAATGATTTATTTTTCCTCAATTTTCCTTACCTTTTCTTTCTTTTCTTCTTCTTCTTCTCTTTCTTCTTCCTTTCCTTCTTTCTCTCTTTCTTTTCTTTTCTTCTTCTCTTTCTTCTTCCTTTCTTTCTTTTCTTTTTCTTTCCTTTTCTCTTTTTTTTCCTTTCTTTCTTTTTCTTCTCTTTTTTTTCTGGTCTAAACCGGTTCGGTCCCATCCCGCTAGTTAGTTGGTTCGGCCACCGGCGGCCACCATTTTCATCGGTTCACGCTTCCCACAGTTGGTTGACATTGCGAGGATGCCGGATCTGGTCTTCGTTTCTCCCCATCACCGGCGACGGTGCCGGATCTGGAAGCTTCACTTTCGGCCTCCTCCTTCTCGTTTTCTCCCTCTGTTCCATCGTTTCCTTCACCGTCGATGGTCTCTTTTCCTTCCCCTTACCTCTGCCGGGGTTGGGGTTGAGGCGGTGTCACGACCCGAAGGCCATGACATACACTTAACACTCAAACTTTATTTATCATTTACCAAATTTACGAACTAAATTTTTCTTTTCACTTTAAGGTTTGTATTCAGTGTCAGTGTCACCTCTAAATTGAATTTGCATTCTTAATTTGTTTTGCATCCACCGTTTAATTTTCCATCTCTTAAGACCACTTGACTTACCTAATATTCTAATTCAATATTAAACTGATAAAAGAAAAACGTCGAAAACTCCCCCTGATATAAATCGATTTTCCCCAGCTTAATAACCTGCAAAATAATCAACTATTTCCAACAGCATATTTCCAATCCACAATTCTTAGTCTATTTCCCTATGTATTACACATACTTTCAAAATCATCAATTACATATATATGGCATTTCATAACTCATAGCTGTCACAATTCACTTCTTGGATCGCACCCGATAATCATATGAATCTATAATAATCTAGAACGATTCTAAGTTACATCCCAGAATAAATCCATAAGCATGTACTGTGCATTGAAAATGTCATACATGATAAACAAAATAATAGTTTTTATACCTCAAGCAAAACAAAAAACAGCACTCGGAAGACTCAGACTAATATTGCAAATAAAGATCGTCCCCGAGGCTTTGCACCAAAGCTCCATGTGTGGAGTCTAGCTCGTATGATCTGCGATGTTGTTAGAAAGGGGTGAGCAAAACCACAACTTAGTAAGTAGCTTAAGTAAACAGATACTGGGCTCATGTCGGTCTATATGTACACTATCACATGGTAGTAAATGATATATATATATATATATATATATATGCATGCCATTGTATTCTGTGCACTGGTATCTCTACATGAAACCTCAAATACTGAAACCATTACTGATCACAAATAGAATTCAAATGCACTTACTTCAAGGCAGAAGATAATACTAAAACTGATAATTAATCATTGTATGTGCACAGCCTTAAAGTACTAAAAACCGATACAGATATCAAAACAGGATTCTGATGCATTATATTCAAACAAATAACTTTGCAGAAAAACTGATAATCTATCAAATTAGGCATAAAGCCTTAAAGTGCTGAAAAGGAATACTGATAGATTTTAGGCATGAATCCCTGATAACTGATACTGATAGATTTTAGTTATGAATCCCTGATAACTGATACTGATACTGATGTCCATCCTAGCTAGTGATGGAGTAGGTGTCGCAAGCAACACAATACCTATAGCCATAGATTATGCTCCAGTCTCGCTGATCAGTCGAGAGCTAGAACTTATCTGTTGATTTCTCAAACAAGCCTAATAATGCCTAAAGCTCGAGGCTCGTAAGGCGCAGATACTGATACTGATACTGATGGTCTAGAGCACAAAGCTCAATAAACGGGTAATAGAACCTAGAGCAAGGCTCAATAGGCTCAAGTGACCCAAAGGTCAATGGATTTGCCTGCACTCGAAAACATATCGGAAAACGGTTCTTTTGTGTAGCTCTTAACTTCCATAGATTTCAAAATACTGACAAGAAACGTTTTCGAACTTTAAATATACAAGATTTTCGATTTATTTCAAAGTTGACTCAAACCAGAGATTCTTTAAGTTAAACAGTATGCACGTCGTTATATGTATAAAAAGGAACTCGTATATAAACAGTTTGCATTAAAATATATTATATGTAAATGCATGTATGTAGCCACAGGGGCTCCCTTATGCATAATGCACTACTTCTAAGTGTAGTCTAATATGAACCATGCATACATGTACTTACTTTACTCAGACATAGTAATAAGGTCATATACATGTCTCGAAACCAGCGTTTTTCGTGTTATTCAACATGTGGGTTTGGCTAGCTACAACATACAACACAAAAAAACGGTATTTCAATTCCAGTCTAAGCATTCTTTCCAAATTTATACTTTAAACCTTTCTTTACATCTTACCTTAGTAGCCCGATTGACGATATCTCATCCTTTAATTCATAAGCTAACTTAATTAATAAGGAAATTTAAATGTTTCCTACGAAATGATACTAGTAAAGTTTACTTAACCCACTTACCTTGATACCTAGAAATCCTTCCTCCTCGAGCTTCCAAATCGAAGGCAAGCCCCCACACCGCTCCGATTCACTACAATTAAATTCATTTCCATCTCAATAATTTGACTTCACCATGTTTAATCACATGCTAAGGCATATATCTTAAAATCACAATCATCTAAATTCGTTTCTATGCTCGCACTTAATTCTTTACTATCTCATAACTTCAATATACATGTAATATATATTTGATATATATATATATATATATATATATCTTTATACATGCACCCATTTTTTTTTTTTGCCAAGGTACCCATTTGCTTCCACAATCGCATCTTTAGATTGTTCTTTCTACAAATATCCAATTATGCGGAAAATAGCAACTATTTGCATCAAGTGTTTTTATATAAGCTCCGACAACATAATGTTTCGAAAATTCAAACTTCCCACAAGCGATATCTATAAACCTCAACAATTCCAAAACAGTTTTTTTTTTTTTTACAGAATTCCAAAACAGTTTAAATCCACCACATTCGAAGTAGTTCATTTTATAACATCACAAATAGTTCGATTACTTTAAATTCAAATCAATTCATTACTAAACCCAAAAGCGATTCACTACGTTAAACTTCAATAAATCATAACTATAATGCTTCTAATAAAACATATGCAAGTAAATGTAACCTTCTTCTTAGGACCAAGACTTAAACGGTATGATCATGATATCATCCTACATTCTTTTTATATAATCCCTTACCTTTAAGATATCTTCAAACCAAGCTTTTTGCCAACCTTAGAATTTCTAAGATTCTCTTTAAAATTTTCGAGATTCCTACACCAAAAATTTATTCATTCTTCATCATGAAATCTTACTCAATAATATATTTTTATATATATGCATACATATATATATATATATATATATATAATCTACCCTCATCATATTCTTTTCATATGTAGATTTATATATAAATGAATTTTAAATCTAATATTAGAAGGGCTTTTACCCTCTTGGTTCCAGCCTCCTTGGAATCCCAGTTTTGCTCCTTCTAGGCGTCCACTCAATGCCCAAACAGTGCCATTGCTAGCTACCAGAATTAATCTTGTAGCAACATTTGAAACACCTCAACTCAGCCCCAATTCTGTCTTCATTCCAGCCAAGTCCAGCCTCCTTAACAGCCCTTGTGTTTTGCTCTTGGGTTTTCTTGAAGGAAACCCAAGAGTGAAACTCTCCTGTCTTCACGTTTTGCTGCTGCTGCCCCACGGTGGCAACAGTTTCCTCCTCCTACTGTTGCTTGATTCGGCAGCTTCTTCCTCTCACCCTTTTTTTTAATTAATCTCTATTTCCAGACCTTGAGCCACCTCTGTTTTACTTTCATTTAGCTTTAGTTTCAGCACTCAGAACCCCCTCTGGTCAGCCTCCATTTTAACGCCTAAAGAGCAGCCAAAATAACAACCAAAGCTGCCTTGCAAAATGACGTTCCTAGCTTGGGTTCGGGTCATGCTTTCTCATGTGATCTGCCTTGTTTCTCCAGTTAGTTTTTGGCCTTCTTCTCAAACCTGATTCAGCCTTGAAAATGCTTCGAAGCATCGCCCCTGTTTCCATGCTTTGCTACTACACGACTCTCTTGGCACTTCCCTTTAATTATTTATTTATTTATTTTGCTTCTTTCTTGCCTACGACGAAGGAGGGTTTTGTGAGAGATAAGAGAGGTGCCGTGTGCAAGGATGGATGATGAAATGAGTGGAAGAGATGAGTGCATAGTGAAGGGGAGTCAATGGAGAAGATGAAGCCAAGAGGCATGCATGAGAAGGAAAAAGAATAGGAAGCCATAGGGTGTTGAGTGCTCTGTCCATGACAGAGCACTAACTCCTTTTCAATTCAATTTTTAATTTTAATTTTAATTTTTTTTTTCAAGGTTGGTGGAAATTTTTCCCACCAACCGAAGTGTACAATTTTTGTTATTATATTATTTATTCTTATTTCATATACATTTAATTATTTTAATTATATTCCCTCTTATATATATTTATACAATTAAATTCTTATATTTTTAGTTCACTTCAAATTTTTATTCATACTTATATATATTTATTTATTTATTTATTTACATTTCCTTACATGTGTAAATTTTCACACACACATTTTTATATTTACTTATAAATATATCTATGTGTGTATATGCATTGTGCACTTAAGTGCATAAATTTAAATTTCCTTTTTGTCCATGTGAGCAAGTCTATATTTTATATATATATATATATATATATATATATATATATATATATCCAAAAATACATTCTCATAATTCAAACTGAGATAAGTACATTTAATTTCCCAAAATCACATAATCGCACTTAGTACATTTACAATTTACACTTGGGCACAAAATTGGAGTAAGAAAATTCATAGTTATCACAAGTGGCGGTGCCGGGATCGACCGGCATTGCCGTTTCCTTTTCTCTTTTCCTTTCGGTTTTCCTCTCGGTTTTCGCTTTCGATTTCTCTTTCCTTTTCCTTTCCCGTTGCCAGCGTAGGCTTCCTCTTCTCGGCTCACCGGTGACCTCGCTGCCTCTCCTTCTTCCCTCGCTCGGCCGGCTAGCTCATCTATTTCTTCTCTGTTTTGTCAAACATAAAAGAATACATGGGAATCGGGTTTCCCGATTCCCATTTCTATTTTTTTTAATTTATATTTATAAAATATATTTATAAATATAATATTTATAATATATGTATATAAATATATATTTTTGTACTATATATAGATATATATATTTTTTTATATTAATCATTACACACATATATATATATATATCTATATACTTTGATTTTTAAAATAATATATATATTTCATATATACATTTATATATATACACAAATGTATAATAACATACATATGTATTTATTTTGAAATATAAAATACTATATATCAAGATATAATAATATTTCATATATTTACATATGTACTTGTATAGAATATATGAAAATATATTTATATAATCTAATTATAAGTATATAAATATACACATTTTTATTTCTTTAACATTCAAAATATATTTATATAATATAATTTTTTAATTATATAAATATACATCTTTTTGTTCCTTTAATTTGGATTTCTTAATATCCAAAATAATTATACTTTTTTTTTGGATTTCCATTTATCCAATTTAAATTTCTCGGATATTTATTATTTATTTTCAAAATTTCATGATCTTCATAGACTAGTATTTGTACTTATTTTAATCTCTTTCGATATGAGATTGATAGCACTTTATTTATTCGTTTCACAGAGTGCAAGGTATAACATAGCCATGTAAATCTTGTTTGCTTTTCCAAATTATAGTGGTGAAAAGAAGGTTCATGAGAAGAAAAAAATTACCATTGCTTGTGATGTTTGTTGTCATTATTATTCTCTAATAAGGACTTTCTTCTTTTCTGGAAAACATGACATCAATCAAGTAGGAAATTTCCTAAGTGCACTACTACTTTGTTAAAATTTCAGAGCAAAATATAGAATAAAACACATTTCCATGTCAAAGTCTTTAAAGCACATTAATAAGGGTAGAATCAAAATAAAGCATAATGAATGTTATCAAGTAGCCAGAGGTTTCATCGCCAAAAAAAAAAAAAACTAAAAAGATGGAAGGTCAAAATATTAAAAATGAAAATAGCATAAGATTTAGATCAGCCTAAGCTTAAAACTAACCTTAGCATGGAGTTTTCTCATGGGCATCCAATCTCCAGGACCACAGAGATCGGAAGGCACAGTAGCTACAGATGAAACTACATCCTTTTCTTCCAACTGCATAAGTTGTTGATTATCCAATTCACGGTCAACTCTTGATATTCCCTATCTCGTCTTCTCTACATAAACTGCAGATATTACCATGCCGATGAAACATCATTTATCATCGATAAAGTAAATAAAGATGTACTTTTAGTTACTAAGTTCAGGTAAAATATGGAGGGAAAATGTTGATGGAATTGAATGAGAACAGCAATAGGAATGAATGTTCATGTCTAAGGGTGAAAAACTGATAACTAAGAAAGATTATTAAAAAAAAAAAGAAATTGCTTTATGAAATCCTATAAATCATTTTAGTGCTATAAAAATTAAAAGGAATTTTCTAAAATGATAGAGATAGCAATGCATCACTAATTTAACATAAAATTATATACCAAAAACATCATAGGCTACATGATAACTAGAAAATATACTTCATCTACCAAATTCTTGCTATTTTCCAGTTACGAGGACAGTATGTACTACTAGTATGCTTTAAGATTTAGACGACATAATCTAAATGATACAAAGCTTTGCTAATAAACCTAATAACAGAGTCAAATGGAACAGAAGAATCAACAACCTATAACAAAGTGAGAAAGGAAAATGACATGCAAGCGTTGGTTGAGCCAATGCTGCTTACCACAAAACGAAAACTTCGCCACCATTACTGACCAATTATGGCAATTTATAAAATCTATAAAGTGTTAAACTAGTGCCTATCAATGCTTCCAAACATTACCATTCATCCCCTCTCTATTCTATGGAGTCACCACTATCACTAGTTTCATTACAGTATTCAAGATGACTACACTAGAAGTTCTACAGAGTATGCAATTCCTAAGGAGTATCTTTAACAACTACCAAAGAAATAACAATAACATAGAACTAAGATAAACAAATGGATTAGTGCAAATTCTCTAAAACCATACCAAGATTCATTAGGTGCTGCAAAAAGACAATAACGATAAGCATAAATACAATAAGGCCTAACTTTAGTTTAGATCCAACTAAACAATGTCAATGCTAAGAATCTACCATCCACTATATACATCATCTTCAACATTTATTTTTATCTAGAGAATTAAAGAATCTAAAGTTCAGTAAGGCTCTCCTGACAGTGTAACAACAACTAACTTCTAGCAAAGAACCACGAAAAAAAAGAATTATGAGAATAATATCATATCAATTGCAACTGTAACAACAGAGGTCAAATACCATAAAGACATTTGTAGTGATTTATGGGAATACAATGGGACACTCTTAGATAATGATAATAGAGATTAATGAAGGAAATCAACAATGATGATGCTAAGGAAATAAAGAGCACAAGGAAAAAGGATTCAAGTTCAATCTAGCAAAGCTTTTTGTGTCCTACAACCACAAGTAACTAACAAAGCCAATAACTAGGATAGTCAAAAAAACCAAAAAGAATAACGTCTTAAAGAATCCATCAGGAAGCTAAATGGTTCAAGCTAGTAGTAGCATAACTGAAACATAGATATTGTCGAAAACCAAGATCTATCATTTTTCAGAACTAAATGACAAATCTCTTAGCTATCTAAAGAATGTTGGAATACTTCTTCATACAAGAAGGCAGAAACAATCCCAAAACACCAGTATTCCGAAGAAACAAGAAAACCCAGTTCACAGTATATATCATTCACTAAATATTTATAGCAAACTGACACGAGAGAGGGAAGATACCAGATAACTTTGTTAGCTATGTTATGCAAATCCTATTAACTAAAGGGCTTCCACAAACTCTTTAAAATCTTATTATCCTCACCTTGTCTTCCCCCATCGAAACTATAATATCGACCACTTGTAATCACTTGTTTGCTCCGAGGATAAAGTATGTATCAAATTCGGACAATACCTATCATTTTCAACCAAAAGAAACAACAAATTCCTCAATAACAATGAACCAAATAAACAGTCCTAATTAATTTCACTTGCCTTGTCTTCTTGAATGAAGACATCAAATACTCTCATTCCTTTAGGACCATTTGTTTTCACAATGGAAAAGAATAAACATGCTCATGTTTAAAGTTGACACATCTAGGCAGGAGTTAATGGAACTATCAGTTGCATTAATTGGTCACTTTATAATTAGTCCATGATCAAGTAAGTTAAAATCACGTTTCATAAACTCTTATCTAAAAAGGTAATTCATAGGAAAACTAACATTTTTAAATTACACAAAATTAAATTTCATAGTGGAAAACACTTAGCTCCAAACAATTCCAATATCATGACATTAAGCTACTGAATTTGATTAATGTAGGGTTTCTAAGAAAATACATCATATGCTCATAACATTCAAATCTAAATTAAATTCCATAGTAGTTATCAAATGAACAAGCCTCAAAACTATCACGACCCGAAGGCCTCGACTTTCACTTATTACTCATACTTTTTCTCTTTTACAAATTTATGGACTAAATTTTTCTTTTTTATTTTAAAGTTTCTATTCGGTGTCAGTGTAGTTACTATACTATCTAGGTGACCTATAGTCATTTCATTTAAATATTAAACTAGTGAGGAAACGGTTCTAAGTTACATCCCGACTTATTTAACAGAATATGTACTGTGCATCAATTAAAGTCTTACATATAAATAAGCGTTTTATAAAGAACATATACCTCAGAAGACTAGTACCAAGCCTAGATACCGTATCCGAAGGCCCACTCAGAAGCCCTCATGGCAAAGTTTAACTCAATTATCTGAAAAGAGATGAAATTAAGTAGGGTGAGCAAAACCACGGCTCAGTAAGATACTAATATAAATGCAGGAGTAGAATTATGCTATCTTAACCGCAATGCTTAAAACCTGCAAGTTTGCAATTACAGTTCACCTTTTTCATCGATAACATCTCGTTATCTCAATTCCTGTCATCTGTCTATCACTTAGACCTCTAAATAGATCAACTTAATCACTTTCGATCTTCTTGTCCTTATACTACATTGCATCGCACAACAATGCATCATGTATAATTTGAATATCATATACTATTAGTCCATACTCACATCAATCTCATAGTACATCATGTCCAATTGAGATATCATATCAGGTCACTTTACGTTTCATAATCATACTCCTGTATTCTATCATCTCATATAAATTTCCATATGGAGAATCATGATCACGGTGGTACGAAGTCATAATTCTCTTCATATAAATTCTATATTCATGTATCGTATCATGTCATGACATCATGTAGATGGAATATCGTTAATACCGAGTCATGACACTCATATAATTCTCATGTTGTCTACAATATAAGATCATGACATCTATAGTAAAAAGCATATTGTTATGTCATGATTTAGTATGCAGATTATGTAACTTTACTGTATAAACCGCTATCATTTCAAATCATATCATATATACTTTTAGAACATGCTCAAACATGTAAATATTGAATTCATTTCATATTTACTTTTAAAACATGGTCAAAGCATGTACAATTTGCAAATCATATATTCACTTTTAGAGCATGTCTAAAACATGTGCGATTTCAAAACATTTTTCATATACTGTAAAGTCATATCAAGTCTAGAGTTCATATTAGATAAAACTATACTCTAGACTGCATATCATATCATGTTATGTTAAAACATGTCTTTTCATATCATTTCAAATCAAAATGTGCACAGTTTTCTTTTCATATCATTTCAAATCAAAACGTGCACAATTCTCTTTCCATATCATGTATAATTGAGTACTGTATCGAAACACATTTCATATACAGTAAAATCATATCAGTTTAGAGTTCTTATCAATTTAAAAGCATACTCTAAACTGCATATCATATCGGTTGAGACTAGGCTAGATCCCTAATACTCTATCAATAAAGACTTAGATCACTGTAGCTAGCAGTGAAATCATATCATCTGTAATAGTCCAGTTACACAGTAATACACATGTTTTTACACCACTTTAACGGTTGGGCTGTCTGCGATACTTTACTTTCCAGTTACATTTACACAATTTCGTATGAATTTATAATATAAATTACATCCCCTATCTTAATTCACAATAAAGTAGTATTGTAGATAAGTCTAAATACAGAAAATAAATGATCGTACCTTATGTAGTAAATCAAGCTGTCGCATCGTCCCCAAATGCACAGTCGAAATCCTTAGATATCAGACTCTTAGTCCTCGAAAATCTGAAATATTAAAATTAAGGGGTGAGCAAAACACGGCTGAGTAAGAGAGTTATATGCAACACTTGATATTCAGCTATCTATATGCTGAAAAACTTTTTCGCTTTCTTTAAATCTTCCTAGAAGGGCTCTAGGCTCACATGTAGGAAGGATACTACAGTCGGCTAGGGATCCGGATAGAGTAAGGCAGGTATTTAACCTGACTTGTTCCGAAATCTAGAAGAAATTGTAGAGAGTACTATATAAATTTTTCTCAAAACGAATTGATTCTCGTTTTCCACAGAGTAAACCATTTATTTCTCTTCATTTCAGTATGTTTTAAAACACGTGATAGTTCAGTAGTAAAACAGCGGTTTACTTTTGTTTCCTTCAGTACAATTAAAACACGTGACAGTACAGTAGTTTGTAGATATCCAAATCCTTGGATAACCAATTCTGTAATTATTTCTATCTTAGAAAAAATTTTTCATGTTATTCTTTTCGAATAACCATTAATTTCTCTTTAATTCAGTAACTGTATCTTACAGTTCAGTAAAACAGTGATATTCAGTAAAACAGTATCTTGATACAGTTCAGTCAGTAAACAGTAGCTACCGATTCAGTAAACAGTAGACGGTAGCTTTAGTTCAGTAAACAGTAAATGGTAGCTTTCAGTTCAGTAAAACAGTAATCAGTGGCTACCATTTCAGTAAACAGTATAGTTCAGTAAGACAGTGTTTTGGTACAGTTTTTCATCAGTAAACAGTAAACAGTACAGTAATTCAGTACAGTAAATAGTGTAGTACAGTAAACAAGATTTCGTAAATCCTTTCAGTAAACAGTAATCAGTAAGTGAGACTAGGCATCACCCTACAATCAAATCATGCTATCTTCGTCCACTAGAGACACAGTAACAGTAACTGAGATCTATGGCCATGATCTATAATATGTCCTCGGTGTACACTTGCTAGGTGACAATCCGGGACGCTGATGACTAGCTGGTTAATCAGCCACGTGACAGTAACAGTAATAGTACGATGCATGAAACTTGGGGCCTAAGTCTCAAAACAGTATAAATCATACCATAGCCTTTATGGATTTTAAACACAATAAACCGAAATAATTCACAAATATCCATAAGGCCCACATGTAATAAAATCACCTTCATGAAATAAATAAATTAAATAATATTTCTCAAAATATTTCATAAAGGTATAAATCATTATGTGTCACATCCTATGACCACATTTTTCATGTATTTCTATACAACGTATCCGGTTGGGCTGTCTGTGATATTTCACTTTTCATATTCATTTAACTATTAAATATAAAATTCGTAATATCAATTACATTCCCTATCTTAATTCTCAAGAAAGTAGTACTGAAAGTAAGTCTAAATACAGAAAATAAATGATCATACCTCATATTATAAATCAAGCTGTCGCAATGTCTCCAAATGCACAGCTTGGAATCCTCAGATGTCAGATCTCACAGTCACCGAAAATCTGAAATTGTTAAAATTGGGGAGTGAGCAAACCACGGCTCAGTAAGAGAGTTATATGTAAAACTTGATATCCAGCTATCTATATGCTGAAAATATTTTTCACTTTCTTTTTAAATCTTCCTAGCTGGCTCTAGGCTCACATGTAGGAAGGATACTACAGTTGGCTAAGGATCCGGATGGAGTAAGGCAGGTATTTTGAAATACCTGTCTTGTCCCGAAACCTAGAAGCAACTGTAGAAAGTACTATATTCCTTGTTTTCGAAATGATATAATTTTCATTTTCACAGAGTAAACCACTTATTTCTTTTCACTTCAGTATAATTTAAAACACGTGACAGTTCAGTAATAAAACAGTGGTTTCCTTCACTACAATTAAAAACACGTGATAGTACAGTGGTCTGTAAATATCCAAGTCATTGGATAACCACTTCTACAATTATTTCTATCTTAGAAATAATTTCATGTTATTCTTTTTGAATAAACATTAATTTCTCTTTAGTTCAATAACCGTATCTTACAGTTCAGTAAAACAGTAATATTCCATGCAATACCATTCGGTAAAACAGTATTTTGCAAATCAGTAAAACAATATCTTGATACGGTTCAGTCAGTAAACAGTAAACAGTAGCTACCAATTCAGTAAACAGTATACGGTAGCTTTCAGTTCAGTATCTGGAGACCAGGCAACACCCTAAATATATTATGCTATAATAATATCATCCCTAGTAGGAGGAACACATGAGATCTATGGCCATAGTCTATGGGGTCCTCAGTGTGCACTGATCAGGTGTCCACTGGGACGCTGATAATAGGATCAGTATCTATCAGCACTAACACGTGACACGTGAGCATGATATGGGGCCTAACAATCTCAAAATAGTAAACACGTGATATAAACCCCATTTATGAAATCAATTTCACTGAATATAAGTTCAATCAATCCACAAATATTCATAAGGAAAATATTTTCATCTTATGAATAACAATTTATAAAATATTCATACTGGGGTCATCATTCCCGAAAATGTTCTAAACATTATAGAACAATATAAGTCACATTTTTCATACGATGAAAACAGTTTATAAAATAATTACTGTAAAATATAAAAAGTCATAACTGTCTTTTTTCACCGTAAAACATATACGCACGTTTTTCCGTGCTTTCTATCAAAAACATGATTTTCAAAGTTATCGAGATTCAAATCAATTATTTTTATGATTTATGGAAAATTAAAATATTTATTTTCCAAATCAACACTCCCGTCCCATGTTTTCTCTGTAAACACATGCGAAGACCTTTTAGTCTCAAAACACTGTTTTCCACCTTTAATTACCTTTATGGAATTTTCTATAAACACTTATTTTCACAATTGAACCCATAAAGGTTATTTATAAAATCAAGTGAATATTTGGAGAAATATTATTAAAATATTCACTTTGGTACTTTTCATTTTTCACCTCGTTCCACGTGAAATATCACCTATGGGGATAAATTTAGGTGATTTCCTTTTTCACCATTTTCAAAAACATGAATATTTTAAAATTAATTATCAGTATATTCACGTTTTATGAAAACTAATCGATTTCTTGATTTTCGTAGTTGGAAATCGTTCCTCGTGATATAAAATCATTTATTATGATTTTCGATAATTTTTTAAGATTTTTCTACAGTATAACGACTGTCGATTGGCTAGCCTCCTGCACGGAAAATACAGTTTATATTTTCAACTGGTAAATCACCACAATTTTCAAACCAATCTTTATCAACAACATTTATAAAATTAAATGCATATTGAAAATATGCATACTGAATATCCTTACAGGCTACACATGCCTCCCTTACCTGTCTCAGGTCGGCGACCGCCTCATTACGTCGCGCCTGTGTTCACCTCGGCCGATTCCATCGTCTCGATCATCGGGGGAATTTTCTGGAATTCAAATTCTAAAAATTAGAATTTTTTCAAATATTTTATTAAATTTACTCGAAATCCATTTTTCGAAATTCTTACCAAATTTTTGTAATTTTCGAGTTTTCGAGTTTTTCGAGATTTCCCGTAATATTCGAATTTTCGAGAATTTTCTGAATTCCGAGAATTTCCTTTTTCTTTCTCTTTTTCTCTTTTCTTTTTCTTTCTTTCTTTTCTTTTTCTTTTCCTTTTCCTTTTCCTTTTTCTTTTTCTTTTTCCTGGCCAGACCGGTCATCTCCCCTCATCGCTGGTTCTTCTCCAGCAGCCAGTTCTCCGGCGGTTCGGCTGCTCCTCAGCTGGCTGACGGCACGACGAACCTGCTGGTGGTCTCCTTTCGGTCTGGATTGGCGGCAAGGTGGCGGATCTACTCGATTTAGCTTCGGTTCTTCCACCTCTTCATTCTCCCTCCTCCGCCGTTCACCGCCTCTCCGGTGGCCTCCCACGTCTTCCTCTTCCTCCGGCGAAGCTTCGGTGGTAGTGGCGGTGGCCGAATCGACCGGCACAACCACTTTCTCTTTTCTTTTTCTTTCTCGGCTCCGCCGGTTTTCGCTTCTGTTCCTGATTCTATTTCCTCCCATTTCCGTCGCCGGTCGCCTTGTCTTCCTCCCCTCGGTTCACTGGTGATGTCTCTCTCCTCGCCTCCGCCTTCCTCTTGGCCGACCGACGTGGTCGGCGTCAGCAGGGGAAGAATCGGGATTCTTCCTGATTCTTTCTTCCATTTTTCTTTTTATTTATTTATTTTATTTCTATTATACTTATATATTATACTTATAATATATATATTATACATATAATATTATTATTTTATATATGGTATTGTACTATATATATTATATAAAGATATATGTATATTGTACGTTAAAATATATATCTAGTATATATATACATATATTTATATACTTTAAAATTACATAACATATATATATATTTATATAAATGTAATACTACAATACATATTGTATTTACAATATATATATATATATATTCAAACTTTAATGTAAATTAATATTTACATTTTTCATATATGTATATATTTATATGTATACATAAAATATACATATGTACTATTTAAATGTATAAAATAGTAGATATACATATATATTTGTACAAAAATATATTTATAAAATATATAATTATATAAATATATTTCATTTTCACTTCTCACTTTCTTATTTAATTTGGATTTCTATTTATCCAAATTAAATTTCCTTTCTTCATTATTTTTTCGAATTTCCAATATTCTTATTTCCACTTTGAATTTCCTTCTTCATCACTTACTCAATTCTCGGAAATTTTACTGATATTCCGATCTCGTAATTATATTCATTTATTTCAATTCATCCATTTTCTTTAATATTAATTTCCAATATTAAATAGTGAAATTTTACGGTTATCACATTATGGTTCATACGGTGAAAATAGTTTATAAAATCATCACACCGTAAAACGTGTATGCACACTTCTCCGTGCTTTTTGTCTAAAACATGGTTTTCAAAATTATCAGGATTCAAATCACTTATTTTTATGATTTATGGAAAAATTAAAATATTTCTTTTCCAAATCAATACTCCCGTCACCATGTTTTCTCTATAACACATGTGGAGACCTTTTCGTCTCAAAACGTCATTTTCCGTCTTTAATTAACCTCTATGGAGTTTCTATAAATAATTAATTTCACCGTTAAAACCATAAAGGTATTTATGAACTCAAGTGAATATTTGAAGAATTATGAATAAAATATTCACTTTGTGACTTTTCATCTTCCACCTAGTTTTACGTGCAAGTTACACATCGAGAGGAATTTTCGGTGATTTCATTTTCCAAATTCTCGAAAACATGAATATTTTAAAATTGAATCTTAGTATATTCATGTTTTATGAAAACTAATCGATTTTCTCGATTTTTGTGAAATCAATTCACTTATTATGAATTTCAGTAATTTTGGTAAATTTCGGCAATATAACGGCAGCCGATTGGCTAGCTTTCTGCATGAAAAATACAGTTTAAATCTCAACTGGTAAATTACCACAATTTTTAACCAATCATTATAATTTGCATTTATAAAATTAAATGCATAATTTAAAACATGTGCTGAATATCCTTACAGGCTGCACATGTCCCCTTTACCTGTCCCGGGTCGGTGACCGCCTCATTTCGTCGTGCCCGTGTTCACCTCACCCGATTTCCATCATCTTGATCATCGAGGGAATTTTTTGGAAATAAAATTCTAAAATTTAGAATTTTTTCAAATAATGTACTTAATTTTACTCGAATTTAATTTCCGGAATTCTTTATCAAATTTTTTTAATTTTCGAGTTTTCGAATTTCCGAGAATTTTCGAATTTCTTTTTCTCTCCCTTTCTCCTCTTTTCTTTTCTTTCTCTCTTTTCTTTCTTCCTTTTTCTTTTTCTTTCCTTTTCTTTTTCTTTTTCCTTTTTCCTTTGTCTGAACCGGTCCAGATCGATTTAGCCTCCCTTCGTCAGTTCAGCCGGTTCAGTCACCGTCGGCCTCCTTTCCCGGCGGTTTGGCCACTCCACAGCTAGCCAAGGTGGCGGTAAAGCTGGATCTGGAATGGGAACTTTCGGCCTTTCTCCTCCTCTTTCCTTCTTCCTCTGCCGTTTTCCTCTTCGTCGGCGGTCAGCTTTCCTCTCCCCTTACCTTCGGCGGTCAGCTTTCCTCTCCCCTTACCTTCGCCGACGTCAAGATTGCGGTGGTGGTGCCTGGATCGGCCGGCATGGCCATTTCCCCTTTTCTTTTTCCTTTCAGGTTTTCGCTTCGCTTCTCCCGATTTTCTCTCTTTTCCCTTCGACACCGACGACCTCTTCCTTCCTTTAGCCGGTGGCGTTCTCTCTTTTTCTCTCTCCCTCGCCGACGGTGGCCGCTGCAGCCGCCTTCGGCCTCTGACTGGGAAGGGATCGGGGTTGTCCCGATTCTTTCTGTTTCTCTTCTCTTTTATTTCTTTTCTGTTATAATTATACATATATATTATACTTATACTATATATTATACATATAATATTATTATTTTTTATATAGTATTATAATATATATTTTTTATATAGAAGGATATATATATATTGTATATTAACAAAATGTATATCTAATATATATATATATATATATATATATACTTATATACTTTAAATTAAATAACATTTATATATATCTTTATATAAATGTAAGAAAGACAATATATATTGTATTTATAATATATATATATATATTCAAACTTTAATGTAAATCAATATTTACATTTTTCAAATATGTATATACTTATATATACATACGGTGTTATATTTGTATACATATGTGTTATTTAATTTTTTTTAAAAATAGTATATATACATATATACATCATCATCATCATCATCAGAGCCTTTATCCCAATAGATTGGGGTAGGCTATATGAACCAATATCTAAAATCACGTTAGATCGTCCATATGTATTCTCTGCCTCCATAGATTCCTATTCAAGGCCATTTGCTCAGCTAATTCTAAAACCTCCATGTCTTTCCAAACTACTTCCTTTCAAGTCTTTTTCGGTTTTCCTCTAGTCTTAACCTTTCTCTTAACATCCATAGTCTCTATTCTCCTAACTGGAGCATCTACAGGTCTACGTCTTACATGTCCAAACCAACGTAAACGATTTTCACATATTTTGTCTTCGATAGGTACCACTCCAATCATCTTACGAATATCATCATTTCTCATTCTATCCTTTCTTGTATATCCACATATCCACTGTAATATTCTCATTTCCGTTACACTCATCTTTTGTGTATGTAGCCTCTTAGTCGCCCGACATTCACTACCATATAACAATGTTGGTCTAACAACTGTCCTATAAAACTTGCCTTTCAACCATGTAGGAATTCCTTTATCGCACAACACACCTGTAGCACTTCTCCACTTACTCCATCCAGCCTAGATCCTATGGGTCACATTACCATCAATCTCTCCATCCATCTGTATTATTGATCCCAAGTATCGAAAATGATCCCGCTTAGGTATCGCCACCCCATCTAACTTCACTACATCATGCTCTTCCAGTCGGTTAGAACTGAATTTACACTCCATGTGTTCAGTCTTCACTCTGCTTAGTTTAAATCCTTTTGATTCCAACGTTTGTCTCCATAATTCCAACTTTGTATTGATCTCCGCTCTAGTTTCTGCACATAGGACAATATCATCTGCTAACATCATACACCAAGGCACCTTATCCTGGATGGATTTTGTCAGTTCGTCCATAACTACCGCAAACAAGAATGGACTCAATGCTGACCCTTGGTGTAATCCCACCGTGATAGGAAACTCACTTGTTTGCCCCCACCTGTCCTCAGATGTGTCCTTGCGCCTCTATACATGTCCTTAATTAGTTTAATATATTTCAAAGGAACTCTTTTCTTCATTAAGGACCACCAAAGTACCTCCCTAGGCACTTTATCATATGCTTTCTCCAAATCTATAAAGACCATAAGAAGATCTTTACCCATTACTCGACATATATACATATATACATACCAATGTATATTAATATGTACCATATACTATACAATATTTAAATACATATGTATTTGTATAAAAATACATTTATATAATATATAATTATATAAATATATTTCATATTTCTTCCTCATTTTTTTATTTAATTTGGATTTCCATTTATCCAAATTAAATTTCCTCTATTCATTATTTTCCATAATTCAACCTTATTCCTATTTTCAATTTAATTTTTCCTTCACTCGAATTTCTCAATTCGTTGCTTCCTCAATTCACGGAATATTCCCTACTATTCCGATCTCATAATTATATTTATTTATTTCCAATATTAATAATTTCCAATAACTGAAAAATTTTACGGTTATCACATCATCGTCCCTTGGAAACCAAATAGGGCACTATTTATTGCCATAGACCTCATCTCTCCTATCCCCACTGATCAGGTGTGACTGTGACCTGTCCACGACTATTGTCGGACAAGCATCTCTGCCTAATGAGTAATCTCCAATTAGGCGGTTTTCACTATACTTTATTAAGTTTAATTCTTTTAGGGTGCCTACAGTCTCATAAAACATTCAAATCTTTAACTTTTCATGTCCAAAATCATATAAGGCATATAGTACAATTCTTTAAGATGATTCATATATAAAAATATGTATATACCATATACTTTCTTTTTAAAACTATTCTATACTTTTTAGCATTCATATAAATGTTATTATAACATCACAAGTTGTAACAAGGCATGCTTAAAGGCGATGCTATAAAACCATTTCAGTATGTAACTTCGATGATATTTTCAAATGTCAATATAAGCAATATCTTCATCTAATACATTGAAGCAATTCATTTAAATTTATCACCATCAATCATTCGATTTCAAAACTTTCTTTCTGTCAAATCAGTAAATCAGTATTCAAATCAAGTCAATATTCATTTCATTCGGTCTTCAAATTGTTCAGTACTCCAATTATTTAATAATCAGATCACTTGATATTCAAACCATTCGGTATTCAATATCCTTTTTCGATAATTATTGACTATAACAATCATTTGTATATTTCATTATCGGTACTAGTACCACATCATTAGTATAATTCCTCTTAGTATTTATGAGTATTTAAAAACTATGGTTCTATATAGCCATCAAGGTACTGAAATTTTGTAATACCAATATCATCATTCGATATCTATTTCAGAGTCGACATCGAAGATAATAGAACCACAAGATCGATATTCACTTATCAAACCCATCTATGGTTTAACCTATTGGCACACGTTCATAATTTCCGACTTAAGGTTCAATTTCATTCACTATCACAAAACCAGATTACGATCTTCAACTCAATTTTTATATGGCATGTATAATGTAATACCATGCTAGAATTATCTATAAGGCATCATCAATTCAATTTTTGGTTGGCAATTTACCCATTTAAAAGAATTTACCAATTTTCACTATCAACAGTATTTCAATCATTTAAGTCGCCTTGCTACCGTCCATGTTATTGCAAAAATCTCAGTTCACATCTATTTAATATCGATATGTACAAGTACATTTTTATGTAGACGTGTGATCTATCAAATGTCCATAAGACATCACAATCGACTTTCTTATTATCATCGTCTCAATCATACCACTAAGACGGACCATTCATCATGTCCTCCAAATTTCTCTAAGTCACTCAAATGTGAGAGAATAATTTTTTTTAGACCTATTCCAAGGCTATAATCGAATCCCTATAATCACATGTGTGACACCCATTTATTTGAATATATCAATTTTGAAATCATCCCTCGATTGATAATTCCGCAATTCAGTCATTCGACCATCTAAATTACAACTTCGATTTTCTCTTTTAAGTTATATCATATAATCATCGTTACTTTTATCAGTGATTCACCTAATAGATATTCCACCTCAATCTCCACTTGATAACCACTTTGTGATACTAAGGTACTTGATTTATCGATTCTATAAGGCTTAAACAATATAACTCATCACGTTATCATGCTCAACGATTTACCTTCTCATCGATTTCAATATCAAGTTTTCCGACAATACAATAAAGTACTTTCAATGCTTATCTTCAATAATTCTTTCCAAGATCCCATTTATATGAGAAAACTTAATCTTTTTCCTCAAACATTTTCATATAAATTTTGGTAGCATAACGGCTTAATTTTCATTAAACCTCCTGCAAGGAAATACAGTTTATAACCACACAGCCGTTGATTCTCATCATTTATTTATCTCTTACTAAGACCCCTACCACCAATTGGAGGTTCTCTTAGCATTTAAAAATCATTTCAATAATCATTCATCATCAGGATCACAATTTCAAAACATACAATATAACACTACCACTACTTTATAAAAGTATCTTACCTTTCCGACTTCTAAGCCTAGCCGAAATTCACCACTTGCCTCATTGCCATGCTGCCAAAATCTAAACAATTCACATATATTCGTTTAGAAAATCATCCAATAATTCCATAAATTTAAATGGAACATAATAAAATCTTTCAATTCCTTACCCGTATTCAACATTAAATTTCGAGTAAGGTACTTCCCAAGCTCCTCTTCTTTCCTTCTTCTTCTTCTCTTTCTTATTCCTTTTCCTCCTTTTTACTTTTCCTTTTCCTTTTCCCCTTTTTTTATATAATATAATTATATTTATTTATATAATTATACTAATACAATATATATTGTATTTACAATATATATATACACATTTTTTTATTTCTTAAATTTTGGATTTCTTATCATCCAAAATAAATATATTCATTTTCATCTCTTTAATATTTGGATATCTTAATATTGAAAAAATCATTCAAAATAATTTCCTCAACTTCATCACTTCATTAGATTCGAGAATTTCAACAATTTTCCCATCTCGTAAATAAATTTATTTATTTACTTTCGCTTATTTATTTGCATAAAAATTTAATTCTCAAGTAATTTAATACCAAAAATAGAAAAATTCTCGGTTATCACATCCTCCCCACCTTAAGAAATTCGGTCCTCCGAATTGCACTTAAGTTAAGAAGTGGTACTATTCCGTATGCTTATAATTCTTGACTTTCATATCACCTTTTAATTAATACTGCCAGCATACCTTCAACATCAAAATTATTTTTAGACCATTTCATATCGTCTTTCACAATATATTTATACTCTCGAAAAGTTATTTTATCAATTCGAGAGTTCTCACTTCCCATTCCTTTCGCACCATATATGATCCGCACTATTTACCACATGTTTTTCTTATTTGGTGCCAAGTCGATATAGCTTGGTAGCTATCATTTAGACAATTTAATCAATAGTATGTATTTGTCGCAATAGCTTTTAAATCTCGTGCACCCGCTCTCAATATATTCATAAGCGTTCACATATTACGCTCGAATATTCATATTGGTACGGAGCGATGCTATCAGTAAATTTGGAATCCTAAAGCCTTTGCTATTTTCTATAAGCATATGGAAAATTAGAGATTCCATCACATGTAACGCTCACTGGAACTTCCCATACCTTCTCACCGTTTCATAATTATATTTCGACTATGGCACTAGAGAAAATTTAGGAGCTTGATAATGGAAAGTGATTCCATTCAGACAATCAGTCCTTAATCACTTCCATATTATCATATCTCTTATAGACTCTTCATTGTTCTCCCCAATACTCAATTTCACATTTATTTCATCAAGGCTGCACCTCATTGCAGACTTTATTATTAATCATCTCTTGCCATAAATGCAACATTTATCAATCATTTCTCTCTATATCTCTTTTCTTGTAGTATTCTTATTACATCTTCTATTCTTTTGGTATACTCGATATCACTTAGGTTTTAGAATATACTTGAACATGAAATCTTTTCTTAATTTAGATTCCATAGGTGACTAATAAAATCATCAAGTTTGTCACCATGTTATCCATACAATTTCACCATTCCGAGGTGTGTATATATATCATTTTTTTTCCATTTACATAGCTAGTAGTAAATCATATAATTCATCTATTTACTTCTTTGAGTATCATTATATTTCATCTGTCGAGTTTGACTCAATCTTACATCTAACCATAATCATGTGATAACCAAAGTGAAATCACTTTCAGTCTTAACTTCGGGAATTGCTTCATATTCGTGTTCCCTTATAATTCGAAATCATAATTTCAATTCCCAATAGTCCTCATAATTAAGGTGGGATTGTACTTTCAATCAAGCTATATACTTTGATTCGATTAGTTTCATTGGCGTAATGCCACAAGTTTGGGTGGCCTTATAAGACAAAACCCTTAGATTAAGCTCATTATATAGCTGAAGTTCCAAATCATCATATGACCTATCCTAGGCCAACTATGTTAGGTCATTCCATTGGCAATTCCTTTACCTCTTTCAATCCTTCTCAATTTACATATCGATCATCTCCTATGCGATCATTCCATTATCTTCAATTATAAAATGTCACAATCAATTATTCTTGATCATTCAATATCTTATTCCTTTAAGGTGATACATAATTCTTCTATATAATATCGATACCATTCGTTCACTATTCCCAGCCCGTTTCAATAGGCTGTCGATTGGCATCCATTATGTCGAGGCCCAGCCCGTTTCCATAGGCCGTTAACTGGCATCACCCATACCAATAGTTGACTAATCTTGGTATAGATCGATAATCAACAAGTTTACATGTAGACACTACACAGTACATGGGATGTAACACTATCACGGTCTCAACTACACTGACACATACTAGACAAACCCTGCTCTGATACCATTAAATCTATCACGAACCAAAGGCCTCAACTTTTACTTATTACTCATACTTTTTCTCTTACAAATTTATGGACTAAAATTTTCTTTTTTATTTTAAGGTTTGTATTCGATGTCAATGTAGTACTATACTATCTAGGTGACCTATAGTCATTTCATTTAAATATTAAACTAGCAAGGAAACAGTTCTAAGTTACATCCCGACTTGTTTAACAGAATATGTACCGTGCATCAATTAAAGTCTTACATATAAACAAGCATTTTATAAAGAACATATACCTCAAAAGACTAGTACCAAGCCTAGATACCGTATCCGAAGGCCCACTCAGAAGCCCTCAGTGCAGAGTTTAACTCAATTATCTGAAAAGAGATGAAATTAAGTAGGGTGAGTAAAACCACGGCTCAGTAAGATACTAATATAAATGCAGGAGTAGAATTATATTGTCTTAACCGCAATGCTTAAAACCTGCAAGTTTGCAATTACAGTTCACCTTTTTCGTCGATAACATCTCGTTATCTCAATTCCTGTCATCTGTCTATCATTCAAACCTCTAAATAGATCAACTTAATCACTTTCGATCTTCTTGTCCTTATACTACATTGCATCGAACAACAATGCATCATGTATAATTTGAATATCATATACTATTAGTCCATACTCACATCAATCTCATAGTACATCATGTCCAATTGAGATATCATATCAGGTCACTTTACGTTTCATAATCATACTCCTGTATTCTATCATCTCATATCAATTTTCATATGGAGAATCATGATCACGGTGGTATGAAGTCATAATTTTCTTCGTATAAATTCTATACTCATGTATCGTTTCATGTCATGACATCATGTAGATGGAATATCGTTAATACCGAGTCATGACACTCCTCATATAATTCTCGTATTTGTATACAATATAAGATCCTGACATCTATTATAAAAAGCATATTGTTATGTCATGATTTAGTATGCAGATTATGTAACTTTACTGTATAAACCGCTATCATTTCAAATCATATCATATATAATTTTAGAACATGCTCAAACATGTAATTATTCAATTCATTTCATATTTACTTTTAAAACATGGTCAAAGCATGTACAATTTGCAAATAATATATTCACTTTTAGAGTATGTTTTATATAATTACATATGTATATATATATATATATATATGAAATATATATTATTTTAAAGTTAAAGTGTAGAGATATATATATCTAATATAATAATTATAGATATAATTTTACAATTATAATTATATGAATATTGTAGTTATATATGTGTATAATTATATAAAAGAATTATTTATATATATAATATAATACAAAAAAAAGGAAACAGAAACGGGAAAATGGGATCCCGTTTCTATTGAAGCAAGTGGAGAAAGGGCGGTCGACCACCGTCAGCCGGCAGACCGAAGGAAGAAGAAGAGGTGCAAAGCCGCTGGCGACGTGAGACAGGTGATCCGGCGATGGAAAGATGAAGCGAAACGAATGGAAAAGAGGTAGAACCCGGCGGAAGCCGAGAAGGAAAAAGAAAAGGGGAAGTGACGGTGCCAGCCGATTCGGCCACCGCCACTGCAACCGAAGCTTCGCTGCAGGAAGACGAAAGGGTAGGAGGCCACTGGAGAGGCAGAGAAGGGCGGAGGAGGGCCGGCGAAGAGGGAGAAGAGGCCGAACCAAAATTGACTCGATCCGCTGCCGTGCCACCGATCCAGACCAAACGAAGGCCACCAGCAAGTTCACCGTAGTGTCGGCCAGCTGAGGAGCTGCCGAACTGTCGAAGATCTGGTCGTCGGAAAGGAACCGGTGAGGAAGCAAGCTGACTGGTCTGAACCGGTTTGACCGGGAAAAGAAGAGAAAAAGAAAGAAAAAAGAAAAGAAAAAGGAAAAAGAAAAAGAAAAGAAAAAGAAAGAAAAAGGAAAAAGAAGAAAGAAAAGAGGGAAAAGAAGAAAAAGAGAGGAAAAAGGAATTTTCAGGAATTTAGGAATTTCTGGGAATTTGGAAACTCGAGAATTTACGAAAATTCGGTAAGAAATTTCCAGAAATTAATTTCCAGTAAAATTTAAAAAATTATGGAAAAAATTCTAAAATTTAAGAATTTTAAATTCCAGAAATTATTCTCGGTGATCGAGATGAGGAATCGGAAGAGATGGAGTACGGGTGCGACCAGTAAGAGGAAGTTGCCGACTCAGAAAAGGGTAAGGGATGGATGTGCAGCACTGTAAGGATATTCAGTCTGCATGATTTTAATTATGAAATATTTTATGAAAATATTGCGATGAATGATGGTTGGAAAAGTGTGATGATGTACTGGCTGGAATTATAAATTGTATTTTCCGTGCAGGAGGCTAGCCAATCGGCAGCCGTTATACTGTTGAAAAATTATTGAAAAATTTTCGAAAATTGTTGAAAAATTTTCGAAAATTATTGAAAATCATCATAAATGATTTTATGTCACGAGAAATGATTTTCAACTAAGAAAATCGAGAAAATGAATATTTTCATAAAAAAACATGAATAAAATGAAAGTGATTTTAAAATATTCATGTTTTCAAGAATGGTGATAATGAAATCACCGAAAATTCTCTTGATATGTAAATTACACGTAATACGAGATAAAAAATGAAAAGAAATAAAGTGAATATTTTTATATATATTTCTTAAATATTCACTAAATGATTTTATAACCTTTATGGTTTTAAATTATGAAATTATATATTTTTATAAATTCCATAAAGGTTTATTGATGAAGAAAAATACTATTTTGAGACTAGTTGGCAACCTTATCATGTTGATATGTGATATGTGACATGTAATATGTGATATGTGATATGTAGTCCCGACCGACACCTGATCAGTAATTCATTGAGGACAATTATAGACTATGGCCATAGATTTGACATGATTATTTTATACCCTTGGGGGTCTATAGCATGATATGAGTAACGACCCAGTGGACGGGCTGGGCGTGCCTCAGTCTCCATATATGAAAATATTTTATATGATATGTGATACGTGAAATGAAAATGTTTTACATGATATGTGATAAATCAAATGAAAGTGATTTACAGCATTTTACAAAATGCTTATTTCAGTACTGATTTTAGTACTACGAGATGATTTTCATATGACATGTGATATGAATATGTAATATGTTTTCAAAAGGAAAAGGAGTTTATAAGTCTAATATTCTTACTATGATTTTAAATTGAATATTAGACTATATATGACATGAATATGTTATATGTTTTCCAAAAAGGAAAGAGGAGGAAAATGAATCTAATATTCTTATTTTAATTTTAAATTGAATATTAGATTTAAATGATGTATATTTTATATGAAAAGGATTTAATAGCTTATTTTTCTATTTAAAGTACTGTACTAATTATGATTGTACAGTAAAATATGAAAAGAGTTTAAATGAGAATGATGATGATTTAACTAATATTCTTTTCAAAGAATATATGAATATTAGCTACTTTATTTAAATGCTTTATTTCATGAAAGCATTATTTTGAAAGAATATGAAAATATATGAAAAAAAAAGGAAAAGGATTTAAATTTCAAACGAAAAGAAATTTATTACTCTCTACAGTTGCTTCTAGGTTCCAGGACAAGATAAGTATTTCAAAATACCTACCTTACTCCATCCGGATCCCTGGCCGACTGTAGTATCCTTCCTACATGCGTGCCTAGAGCCCCATAGGAAAAATGAAAAAGTTTTTCAACATATAGATAACTAAGTATCAAGTGAGGCATATAATTCCCTTATTGAACCGTGGTTTGCTCACCCCTTAATTTTAACATTTTAGGTTTTCGAGGACTAAGAGTTTGACATCTAAAGGACTTCGGTTGTGCATTTGGGGACATGCGACAGCTTGATTTATTTAATAAGGTATGATCATTTATTTTCTGTATTTAGACTTATCTACAGTACTACTTCCTTATGAATTAAGATAGGGGATGTAATTGATATTATAATTTTATATGAAATTGTTTATATGTAAAAGAAAAGTAAAGTATCGTAGACAACCCAACCAAATAAGATGTATAGAAAAAGGTGAAAAATAGGGTCACGGGCTGTGACAAATTTAATGGTATCAGAGCAGGGTTGGCCTGATGTCTGTCGATACTTTGGAAAAGAAAATGTGTTGAAAAGGTTAACATCCCCTGTAGTACTATACAGTCTAAATACGTAGAGAAAATAAATGATTGCAAATTGAATTAAATGTTTTAAAAGGGAGTGAGCATTATAAACTAAGGATGCCAAAAAGGGAAAGCGGCTCAGGAATGTTACCTGAAATGGTGATCTTCTAGTCTAAAAGAAGGTCGGTTCGGTAAGGAATAGAAATAGACTCGGTGAGGGCCCCATCAGTACTTTTCTGTCCGGATCGAACTGAGACTTGAAAGTGATGATATAAAGGAGGGAAATGAAATATCATCATTAAATAGACCTTAAGATCACTGATTGAAGGTATTTTAAGCAGAGAGAAATTTTTTGGCCAAAAATGACCAAAATACCCCTACATCTAAAATTTTACCTGGAGTCAAAATAGACCAACAAGAGTTGGAATTGATTGATTTGACAGAGTAAATGATGGTGTAAGGATGCATTTCATGCAAAATGACCTGTTTATGGATCTTATTGGATTTCTCTGTCGAAATCGAACAAGATCTTAAATGACTGATATTAGTATGAGAAAGGATATTATAAGCACATAGATAAGGAGATCAATAGTTTAAATGTATACTGAGGAGAAAGAAGTAAATTGTGAAATGACGAAAATGCCCCTAAGATGGATTATGTTTTGAATAGTGATGAACTAAGTCGATCTTGAATCCATTGAGAGTAATGGAGTTATTGATGGCATAAAGGATGTAATATGAGTATAATGGTCCCGATTTCTAATTTCACTTACACTCAAATGATGGATGCGACCTGAAATATTTATAGAGGGAAGTCGTAGGATGAGTGACTCAGTTATTGATTCTTAAGGGTCGGAGTTAAATGTGTATTGATGAGATGTTGATTACGCGATCATTGGATGTGATGAAAAGTGAAATGATTATTGATGATGAATGAGAAAGAGATCAGTATAAAGGATGAAATCCATAATAGTACAGTTAATTCGGGTTCTATACATTCCTACTATTTCTGAAGTATCAAACAGATAATTATAGAACCGGAATATTTTGAAATATGTTTTACGGAATGATGTACTATATGGAGTATATGAAATTGGAGAATATGCATAAGAATAGTAAGTGAAGATAAGAGATGAGAAAGATAACAGCTAACCTGAATTATTAAATGAAATGATTTTAAAATGAATTACAGTAATAAATCGGTTAGCTGTGAAATGTGTTAATGAAATAGTTACACTTAATACAGCATACAAGCAAGATGATCGATATGCTGTGAAGTATGAGTAAATAAATGAATCAAGGTAGAGTATGTGTTAAAATAATTTGAATATTAAATGTCTCTGTTGCGTGTCTAAGACCTATACCGCAAGTGCACGGGTCGCGACAAGTAATAAAGTGATGAATACAAATATCGTTCCCACGAGGATTAGCTAAAATTGTTCTAGCTAAGTATTAAAATTAGTCATCCTAGGTTTATTCGAGCAATATGAAATTTTCAAATTAACTAAGTAGTAAAAATTAATAAGATGCAAATAAAATTTATGGAACTCGGGAATTAAATGTCAATAAAAATTAAAATTAAAATGCATGAAATTAAAATAAAACAAAATTAGATAGATGAACATAAAATAAAATTTTTTAAAACTAAAATTTTTAATTGTTTTACTAAATTTACTGATAATGCTATAAAAAAAACAATTAAAATTTACCTAATATTATCAACTAAAATAAACTATCAACTAAACTTTATAAACTAACAAATTAAGAAACTATTAACTAATTACCTAACTAATATATAAAACAAATTTAATCAAATCTTCAGCTAAAAAAAAAAACAACTAAATAAATAAACTTTAAACTAATAAAAGTAAAACAGAAAAAGAAACACATGCAGCCAGCCAACACATGGTCATTCACGCCACTAATAGCTACTGCTTTTGCACCCGTCATGCCACAACGGCCCCTCCCCGTTTCTGGTCCATGCACCTTCAGCAGCTCTGTCCAGCGAACCAGCATTCCCAGCACGCAGAAAGCATAGCCAAGTAGAACGCAGTAGACAGAAGCTTCAGCACCGCTCCAGTAAACCGCCAATAACAATCAACTAAAGCCAATCGAAAATTAAAGAAGAAACATAGCACGACAGCAGTAAGGACGATCCGACTGTTGCTTCCAGTCACTCCTCTTCTAGAACAGATCCTCAGCAGTTGCAAAATAAGAAAGGAGCAATAAAACAATAACTTGAAAGCAAAACTGAGTAGACTGAGGAATAATTGAGGACTGTTTCACTCGGCCGCTTCTCACCATTTTAACTCTAACTAAACTTCATTTAAATGATAAAACATAATCTAAAACTAGTAAAACTTGAACTTGGAAAAGAAACCGTAAAATGAAATCTAAACTAAAGTAAAATACAGAACCAAATTTGAAAGAAATTTCAATATCACTAAACTTTGGAATGAAATTACAACTTAAAAATAAACAAGGAACGATGAAGCTTTAAAACCCCTAAAGTTGTAAAGAGAACCAGTAAACATAATGTAAGAACGATGAAGAAAAGGGGCTACTGCCACCAGCCCTCTCCCCCACGTCAGACCAAAACTAAGGCAGCAAAATAAGGTTTATAATCATTCCTGACTAAAGAAAATGTACAAAGGAAATGCAGAACAACGATGAAGAAAACGTAGCAAATTGGGAAGACTAGAGCTGCTGTCACCAGCCGGTCTCCATGCATTTCACTCTTGCGGCAGCTTTCTCCTTTTTAATTAGGGTTGCTTCAAGGGCTTTTTGCCACTAGCATCCACGGGCTGCTCTATCCTTTTTGGGCCAAGACTCAAGTAAAATGGTTAGTTTTGAGTTGTTGGATTTTTGGGGTTTTAGGTGGGCTAAGTGTATTTGGGTTTGTTGTGATAATGGGATATGATTTAAGTGGGATATGGTAAAGTATGGGTTAAAGGTTTAAATAATTTTTTTTTAAGGTGATAGAAATAAGGTTTAGAATTTAGAGAAGGCTAAGTCTATGATTTTAAGGTGTTAAACACCAAACCCAACTATTTTTCCTTGATTTTCTCATTATTCTCGAAATTCCTACACATGAAGATAATTTAATTAAAATGGGAGGAAATTATATTAAAATTCCAAAATTCAAGCAAAATTGATGTAATAAAATACTCTAAAAAGTGTATATTTTAGAGACTTATCAGTCTTCGCCTTGAGGATGTACAATGGAATGATAAGACATAGTGATGAGATGTCCAAAATAGTAAGAGCCATGAAATTAAAAAGTATCGGATGAGATTCTCGATAAAATTTCAGAGTAATATAGATGGGAAAGGTCGAGTTAACATTGACTCGATTGTTGATACGGAATCTATTTCTAAGCTCATATCGGAGAATATAAAGAGAATCCGAAAAGCTTAAGGAATAATTCCAGAAAAGGAAATTGTGTGAATAATGAAATTCACTTATATAAGGATAATCGATAGAAATACAGATGATGTGATTGAGGATGAATTAAATGATGTATTAAATTTCTATTATGCAATAAAGTTCTTATTAAGAATGAATATTAGTCTGTATGAAATTGACGCTTTATTTGATCTAATCAGAGATGTATAAGGAGTTCATAAAACCAATCTCTGTACAAGGCATCATCAGATGAAAAGTTGGAGACTGATGGTCATAAAAAAATATTTAGAACTCGATAAATTTCTTACGAGTTCCTATTGAGGTTTACAAGGTTAATGAAATACCTTGTGATAAATATACAAGCCTAATGAATGAGGCATTCATATAAGGATAAATGATGAGATATTGATATAGTCTAAGGCACAAATGGAAAATGAGCAACATAGTGGTATAACCCCGCAGACTCTCAAGGACAGTGGACTAGATGTTAAGATTGGCAAATAAGAGATGTGGCTAGACAGTACCTCTTTCTAAGATATATGATCTCGAATGACAGAGCGATGTAGAACTGTCTATAATGAAGAGATAATGATTGAGATACGAAATGTACTAGATCTAGCTAAATACTATTGCCAGCCTATGAAAGAGTTATTGGGTTAGTTGCTCTACAGATGTGACTGATAAGTAAAGAAGTTAAGTCGATAAATGAATAAGTATAAAGATTGTATGCAAAAGGTTAAAGGAATTTAGCAGTGGAGTATGATACTACTGAGGAAAAAGTTGACTGAAATGAGGAGAATGAAAAGATGAATATGAAATAAGAGGAGAAGTACATAATGAAGAGGGAACATGAATATGAAGTAGTTCCCGAATTTAAAATTAAAAGTGATTTTGTGGTTATCACATGATTATGGCTAGATGTAAGATCGAGCCAAATTCAATGGAGGAAATTTAAATGATACTAAAAAGAGTAAATAAATGACTTACATTATTTACTGCCAGTCATATAAATGGAAAAAAGGATATATATATATATACCACCTTGAAATGATAGAAATAGTGGATTTATATGGATAATGAGGTGATTAAATTGATAATTATAGATTCAATGATGAATTTAAATAATGAGGAGATTAAATTATAATTTGATTATGCCATTATGGAATCTAAATTATCAAAAGAGTATAATTTCTGGTATATTCTAAAATTAAAGTGATAATGAATATACTACAAGAATACAAGAGGTAATAAGAATGCTACATGAAAAGACGATATGGAGAGAAAATGATTGTCTCTTGATTCAATTATGGTAAAAGATGGTTAATAGTAAAGTCTGCAAATGAGCTGTAGCATTTGATGAAATAAATATGAAAAGAGTATTGGGGATAATAATAAAGAATCTAAAAGAGATATGATAATATGAAAGTGATTAAGGACTGATTGTCTAATGAAATCACTTCTCCATTATCAAACTCTTAGATTCTTTAGTGCCATAGTCGAAATAAGATTATGAAATGATGAGAAAGTATGTGAAGTTCCAGTAAGCATACATGTGATGGGAATCTCGGATTTACTAAATGCTTATGGGAAATAGCAAAAGCCTTGAGATTCCAAATTTATTGATAGCATCGCTCCGTACTGATGTAAATATCTGAGCGTAGTATGAAAACGCTCGAAGATATGTTGAAAGAGCAGACGCACGAGATGTGAAAGCTATTGGGATAATTACATACAACTGATTAACTTATTTAAATGACAGTTACCAAATTATGTCGACTTGGCACCAAATGAGGAAACGAATGATGAACAATATAAATCACATATTGTATGAGAAGGACTGGAAATGAATAACTCCCGATTTGATAAAGTAATCCATAGGGAGTATAAATATATTATGAAAAATAATATGGAGTGATCTAAAAGTGATTTGATATTGAAAGTATACTGGCAGTATTATTTAAAGGATGATCTAAAGGTCAAGAATTATAAGCATATGGAACAGTACCACCTTTTAATTTAAGTTAAATTCGAAGGATCGAATTTCTTAAGGTGGGAGAATGTGATAACCGCGAATTTTAATATTTTGATATTAAATATTTGTAATTAAATTTCTAAAGCAAATATAGAAGTTAAATAAATAAATAAAAATTTATTTACGAGATAGGAATACCGTTGAAACTCCCGAAATTGATGAAGTGAAGAAGTTGAGAAAATTAATTTGGATAAATTTGAGGAATTTAATTTGGATAAATGGAAATCCAAATTAAATAAGAAATGAAAAGGAGAAATATAATTTGGATATGTAGATATCCAAATTATAAGAAATACAAATATGAGTAATTATATATTTATATAATTTTATTATATAAATATATTTTTAAATATATTATATATGTTTTATATAATTACATATGCGTATATATATATGATATATATATATATATTATTTTAAAGTTAAAGTGTAGAGATATATATATCTAATATAATAATTATAGATATAATTTTACAATTATAATTATATGAATATTGTAGTTATATATGTGTATAATTATATAAAAGAATTATTTATATATATATAATATAATACAAAAAAAAAGAAGGAAACAGAAACGGGAAAATGGGATCCCGATTCTGTCGAAGCAAGTGGAGAAAGGGCGGTCGACCACCGTCGGCCGACAGATCGAAGGAAGAAGAAGAGGAGCGAAGCTGCCGGTGACGTGAGGAAGGTGATCCGGCAACGGAAAGATGAAGCGAAACGAACGAAAAAGAGACAGAACCCTGCGAAAGCTGAGAAGGAAAAAGAAAAGGGGAAGTGGTGGTGGCAGCCGATTCGGCCACCGCCACTGCAACTGAAGCTTCGCCAGAGGAAGACGAAAGGGTAGGAGGCCACCAGAGAGGCGGAGAACGGCGGAGGAGGGCAGACGAAGAGGGAGAAGAGGCCGAACCAAAATCTACTCGATTTGCCGCCGTGCCGCCGATCCAGACCAAACGGAGGCCACCAGCAAGTTTACCATGGTGTCAGCCCACTGAGGAGCCGCCGAACCGCCGGAGAGGAACCAGTTGGGAAGGAAGCTGACCGGTCTGAACCGGTCTGACCGAGAAAAGAAGAGAAAAAGGAAGAAAAAAGACAAGAAAAAGGAAAAAAAAAGAAAAGAAAAAGAAAGAAAAAGGAAAAGGAAGAAAGAAAAGAGGGAAAAGAAGAAAAAGAGAGGAAAAAGGAATTTTCAAGAATTCGAGAATTCCTGGGAACTCGGAAACTCGAGAATTTACGAAAATTCGGTAAGAAATTTTCAGAAATTAATTTCCAGTAAAATTTAATAAATTATGAAAAAAATTCTAAAATTTAGAATTTTAATTTCCAAAAATTATTCTCGACGATCGAGATGAGGAATCGGAAGAGATGGAGTACGGGCGCGACCAGTAAGAGGAAGTCACTGACTCAGAAAAGGGTAAGGGATGCATGTGCAGCATTGTAAGGATATTCAGTCTGCATGATTTTAATTATGAAATATTTTATGAAAATATTGCGATGAATGATGGTTGGAAAAGTGTGATGATGTACTGGCTGGAATTATAAATTGTATTTTTCGTGCAGGAGGCTAGCCAATCGGCAGCCGTTATACTGCCTAAAAATTATTGAAAAATTTTCGAAAATTATTGAAAATCATCATAAATGATTTTATGTCACGAGAAATGATTTTCAACTACGAAAATTAAGAAAATGAATATTTTCATAAAAAAACATAAATAAAATGAAAGTGATTTTAAAATATTCATGTTTTCGAAAATGATGATAATAAAATCACCGAAAATTCTCTTAATATGTAAATTACACTTAATACGAGATGAAAAATGAAAAGAAATAAAGTGAATATTTTTATATATATTTCTTAAATATTCACTAAATGATTTTACAACCTTTATGGTTTTAAATTATGAAATTATATATTTTTATAAATTCCATAAAGGTTTATTGACGAAGAAAACCACTGTTTTGAGACTAGTTGGCAACCTTATCATGCTGATATGTGATATGTGACATGTAATATGTGATATGTGATATGTAGTCCCAGTCGACACTTGATCAGTGATCTGCCGAGGACAATTATAGACTATGGCCATGGATATGACATGATTATTTTATACCCTTCGGGGTCTATAGCATGATATGAGTAATGACCCAGTAGACGGGCTAGGCGTGCCTTAGTCTCCATATATGAAAATGTTTTATATGATATGTGATACGTGAAATGAAAATGTTTTACATGATATGTGATAAATCAAATGAAAGTGATTTACAGCATTTTACAAAATGCTTATTTCAGTACTGATTTTAGTACTACGAGATGATTTTCATATGACATGTGATATGAATATGTAATATGTTTTCAAAAGGAAAAGGAGTTTATAAGTCTAATATTCTTACTATGATTTTAAATTGAATATTAGACTATATGTGACATGAATATGTGATATGTTTTCCAAAAAGGAAAGAAGAGGAAAATGAATCTAATATTCTTATTTTAATTTTAAATTGAATATTAGATTTAAATGATGTATATTTTTTATGAAAAGGGTTTAATAGCTTATTTTTCTATTTAAAGTACTGTACTAATTATGATTGTACAATAAAATATGAAAAGAGTTTAAATGAGAATGATGATGATTTAACTAATATTCTTTTCAAAGAATATATGAATATTAGTTACTTTATTTAAATGCTTTATTTCATAAAAGCATTATTTTGAAAAGAATATGAAAATGATATGAAATAAAAAGGAAAAGGATTTAAATTTCAAATGAAAAGAAATTTATTACTCTCTGCAGTTGCTTCTAGGTTCTAGGACAAGATAGGTATTTCAAAATACCTACCTTACTCCATCCGTATCCTTAGCCAACTGTAGTATCCTTCCTACGTCCGTGCCTAGAGCCCCATAGGAAAAATGAAAAAGTTTTTCAGCATATAGATAGCTGAATATCAAGTGAGGCATATAATTCCCTTACTGAGCCGTGGTTTGCTCACCCCTTAATTTTAACATTTCAGGTTTTCAAAGACTAAGAATCTGACATCTAAAGGACTTCGGCTCTGCATTTGGGGACATGCGACAGCTTGATTTATTTAATAAGGTATGATCATTTATTTTCTGTATTTAGACTTATCTACAATGCTACTTCCTTCTGAATTAAGATAGGGGATGTAATTCATATTATAATTTTATATGAAATTGTTTATATGTAAAAGAAAAGTAAAGTATCGCAGACAGCCCAACCAAATAAGATGTATAGAAAAAGGTGAAAAATAGGGTCACGGGCTGTGACATCTTTCCATATCATGTATAATTGAGTACAGTATCGAAACAAATTTCATATACAGTAAAATCATATCAGTTTAGAGTTCAAATCAATTTAAAAGCATACTCTAAACTGCATATCATATCGGTTGAGACTAGGCTAGATCCCTAATACTCTATCAGTAAAGACGTAGATCACTGTAGCTAGCAGTGAAATCATATCATCGTCCCCTGAAAACCAAATAAGGCGCTATCTATGGCCATAGACCTCATCTCTCCCAGCCCCACTGATCAGGTGTGATTGAGACCTGTCCACGACTATTGTCGGACAAGCATCTCTGCCTAATGAGTAATCTCCAATTAGGCGGTTTCCATTATGCTTTATTGAGTTTAATTCTTTTAGGGTGCCTACAGTCTCATAAAACATTGAAATCTTTAACTTTTCATGTCAAAAATCATTTAAGTCATATGGTACAATTCTTTAAGATGATTCATATATAAAAATATGTATATACCATATACTTTCTTTTTAAAACTATTATATACTTTTTAGCATTCATATAAATGTTATTATAACATCACAATGTGTAACAAGGCATGCTTAAAGGCGATGCTATAAAACCATTTTAGTATGTAACTTCGGTGATAATTTCAAATGTCACAGCCCGTGACCCTATTTTTCACCTTTTTCTATACATCTTATTTGTTTGGGCTGTCTGCGATACTTTACTTTTCTTTTACATATAAATAATCTCATATAAAATTATAATATGAATTACATCCCCTATCTTAATTAATAAGAAAGTAGTACTGTAGATAAGTCTAAATACAGAAGATAAATGATTGTACCTCATATTTCAGTCGAGCTGTCACATCGTCCCCAAATGCGTAGCCGAGATACTCGTATATCAGATCTCTTAGTCCTCGAAAATCTGAAATGTTAACATTAAGGGGTGAGCAAACCACGGCTCAGTAAGAGAGTTATATGCAACACTTGATATTCAGCTATCTATATTTTGAAAACCTTTTTTTTTTGTTTTCCTATAAGGGCTCTAGGCTCACATGTAGGAAGGACACTACAGTCGGCTAGGGATCCAGATGGAGTAAGGCAGGTATTTTGAAATACCTGTCTTGTCCCGGAACCTAGAGGCAACTGTAGAGAGTAATAAATTTCTTTTGAAATTTAAATCATTTTTCCTTTCATTTTGTATCCTTTTCATCTTATGCTTTTATGAATTTAAAGCATTTAAAATAAATAACTAATATTTATCTATTCTTTTAGATAAATATTAATTTAAAACCATCATCATTCTCTTTTAAATTCCTTTCATATATTACTGTACAATTTATAATTAGTACAGTGCTTTAAATAGCAAAATAAGCTATTAAATCCATTTCGTATAACATATACCTCATTTAAATCTAATATTCAATTTAAAATTAAAATAAGAATATTAGATTTATTTTCCTCCTCTTTCCTTTTTGAAAACAAATCACATACTCATGTCACATATAGTCTAATATTCAATTTAAAATCATAATAAGAATATTAGACTTATAAACTCTTTTTCCTTTTGGAAACATATTACATATTCATATCACATGTCATATGAAAATCATCTCGTAGTACTAAAATCAGTACCGTAATAAGCATTACATAAAATATTGTAAATCACTTTCATTTGACTTGTCACATATCATGTAAAATATTTACATTTCACGTATCACATATCATATAAAACATTTTCATATATGGAGACTGAGGCAATCATCACTCATATCATGCTATAAACCCTGAAGGGTATAAAATAATTATGTCATATCTATGGCCATAGTCTATAATTGTCCTCAACGGATCACTGATCAGGTGTCGGCCGGGACTACATATCACATATCAGCATGATAAGGTTGCCAACTAGTCTTAAAACAGTATCTTTCATCATCAATAAACCTTTATGGAATTTATAAAAATATATAATTTCATAATTTAAAACCATAAAGGTTATAAAACCATTTAGTGAATATTTAAGAAATATTTATAAATATTCACTTTATTTCTTTTCATCTTCCTTTTCATGTCACATGTAGTTCGCATATCGAGAGAATTTTCGGTGATCTCATTATCACCAAATTTGAAAACATGAATATTTTAAAAATAAAATTCAGTATATTTATGTTTTATGAAAAATAATCATTTTCTCGATTTTTGTGGTTGGAAATCATTTCTCGTGTATTAAAATCATTTATTATGATTTTCTGTAGTTTTCTAGAAATTTTCGGCAGCATAACGGTTGTCGATTTACTAGCCTTCCTGTACAGAAAATACAGTTTATATTTCAGCCAGTAAATCACCACAATTTTCCAACCAAGCATTTTCCATGGCATTTTATAAATTTAATGCATAATTAAATTTATGCATAATTAAAATGTGCATACCGAATATCTTTATAGGCTGCACATGCCTCCCTTACCTATCCCAGGTTGGCGACTTCCGCGTTCTCGGTCGTGCCCGTACTCCATCTCTTCCGATTCCATCCTTTCGTTCGCCGAGAATAATTTCTAGAAACCAAATTCTAACATTTTAGAATTTTCACAAATAATTTATTTAATTAAATAATCGAAATAATTTACGTAATTTCCTACAGAATTTTCGGGATCTCCGAATTTTCGAAATTTTCGAATTCCAAAAATTTTCTTTTCTCTCTTTTTCTTCTTCTTTTTCTTCTCTTTTCTTTTTTTTTTCCTTTTCTTTTTCTTTTCTTCTTTTTTTTCCTTTTCTGGTCTGAACTGGTCCAAACCGGTTTAGACCCATCCCACCGGTTCGGATCCCGCTAGTTCAGTTGGTTTGGCCATCGACGGCCACCATTTTCGTCGGTTCATGCTTCCCACAGTTGGCGGACGTTGCGGGGATGCCGGATCTGGCTTCTGTTTCACCCCATCACCGGCGACGGTGTCGGATCTGGAGGCTTGGGTTTCGGCCTCTTCTCTTCCTCTTTTCTCCTCCCTCCGCCGTTTTCTTCTTCGTCGCTGGACACCTTCACCTTGGTCAACCTTCGTCGATGGTGGGAGTGACGGTGGCGATGCCCGAATTGGCCAGCACTGCCGATCTCCCTTTCTCTTTTCCTCTCGGTTCTTCTCCGTTTTGCTTCTGTTTTCTTTTCCCTTCGTCGGCGTCAGCTTCTTCCTTCTCTGTTCTCACCGGCGTCATTCCCGTCTTCCTCTCTCCTTCATTCGGCTGACCGACGGTGGCCGGCTTCCACTCGGGAGACAGAATCGGGTCTCTCTTGATTTCTTTCCTTCTATTTTCTTTTTATTTTGTATATAATATACTATATTATATTTATATAATATATATAAATATAATATAACAAACATATATATATATATATATTATACATATAATAATATTATTTTATATATAGTATTGTACTATATATATTATATATAAGGATATATATATTGTGTATTAAAATATATATCTAGTATATATATATATGTATATTTATTTACTTTAAAATTACATAACATTTATATATATTTTTATATAAATGTAATAATACAATATATATTGTATTTACAATATATATGTATATTCAAACTTTAATGTAAATAAATCTTTACATTTTTCATATATGTATATATTTAAATATACATAAGATGCTAATTTAAATACATATGTATTTGTATAAAAATACATTTATATAACCTATAATTATACAAATATATTTCATATTTCTTCCTTATTTTCTTATTTAATTTGGATTTCCATTTATTCAAATTAAATTTCTTCCTTTCATTATTTTTCCATAATTCCAACCTTATTCCTATTTCCAAATTTAAATTTCCTTCACTTGAATTTCCCAATTCGTCATTTCCTCAAGTTACGAAATTTTCACTAATATTCCATCTTGTAATTATATTTATTTACTTTCAATATTACTAATTTCCAATAAATGGAAAATTTATGGTTATCACATCAAATGTCAATATAAGCAATATCTTCATCTAATACAGTTAAGCAATTCATTTAAATTTATCACCATCAATCATTCGATTTCAAAACTTTCTTTCTGTCAAATCAGTAAATCAGTATTCAAATCAATTCAATATTCATTTCATTCGATCTTCAAATTGTTCAGTACTCCAATTATTCAATAATCAGATCACTTGGCATTCAAACCATTCGGTATTCAATATCATTTTTCGATAATTATTGACTATAATAATCATTTGTATATTTCATTATCGGTACTAGTACCACATCATTAGTATAAATCCTCTTAGTATTTATGAGTATTTAAATACTATGTTTCTATATAGCCATCAAGGTACTGAAATTTTGTAATACCAATATCATCATTCGATATCTATTTCAGAGTCGACATCGAAGATAACAGAACCACAAGATCGATATTCACTTATCAAATCCATCTATGGTTTAACCTATTAGCACACGTTCATAATTTCTGACTTAAGGGTTCAATTTCATTCACTATCACAAAACCAGATCACGATCTTCAACTCAATTTTTATATGGCCTATATAATGTAATACCATGCTAGAATTATCTATAAGGCATCATCAATTTAATTTTTGGTTGGCAATTTACCCACTTAAAAGAATTTGCCAATTTTCGTTATCAACAGTATTTCAATCTTTTAAGTCGCCTTGCGACTATCCATGTTATTGCAAAAATCTCAGTTCACATCTATTTAATATCGATATGTACAAGTACATTTTTATGTAGATGTGTGATCTATCAAATGTCCATAAGACATCACAATCGACTTTCTTATTCTCATCGTCTCAATCATACCACTAAGACAGACCATTCATCATGTCCTCCAAATTTCTCCGAGTCACTCAAATGTGAGAGAATAATTTTTTTTAGACCTATTCCAAGGCTATAATCAAATCCGTATAATCACATGTGTGACACCCATTTATTTGAATCTATCAATTCTGAAATCATCCCTTGATTCATAATTCCGCAATTCAGTCATTCGACCATCTAAATTACAACTTCGATTTTCTCTTTTAAGTTATATCATATAATCATCGTTACTTTTATCAGTGATTCGCCTAATAGATATTCCACCTCAATCTCAACTTGATAACCACTTTGTGATATTAAGGTACTTGATTTATCGATTCTATAGGGCTTAAACAATATAACTCATCACGTTATCGTGCTCAACGATCTACCTTCTCATCGATTTCAATATCAAGTTTTTCGACAATACAATAAAGTCCTTTCAATGCTTATCTTTAATAATTCTTTCCAATATCCCATTTATATGAGAAAACTTAATATTTTTCCTCAAACATTTTCATATAAATTTTGGCAGCATAATGGCTTAATTTTCATTAAACCTCCTGCAAGGAAATACAGTTTATAACCACACAGCCGTTGATTCTCACCATTTATTTATCTCATACTAAGACCACTACCACCAATTGTAGGTTTTTTTAGCATTTAAAAATCATTTCAATAATCATTCAACATCAGGATCACAATTCCAAAACATACAATATGATACTACCACTACTTTATAAAAGTATCTTACCTTTCCGACTTCTGAGCCTAGCCGAATTTCACCACTTACCTCATTGCAATGCTGCCAAAATCTAAACAATTCACATATATTCGTTTAGAAAAATCATCCAATAATTCCAGAAATTTAAATGGAACATAATAAAATCTTTCAATTCTTTACCCGTATTCAACATTAAATTTCGGGTAAGGTACTTCCCAAGCTTCTCTTCTTTCCTTCTTCTTCTTCTCTTTCTCCTTCCTTTTCCTCCTTTTTCCTTTTCCTTTTCCCCTTTTTCTTGTTTATATAATATAATTATATTTATTTATATAATTATACTAATACAATATATATATATATTGTATTTACAATATATATATACACACATTTTTTTATTTCTTAAATTTTGGATTTCTTATCATCCAAAATAAATATACTCATTTTCATCTCTTTAATATTTGGATCTCTTAATATCCGAAAAAAAAATCATTCAAAATAATTTCCTCAACTTCATCACTTCATCAGATTCGGGAATTTCAACAATTTTTCCATCTCGTAAATAAATTTTTTTATTTACTTTCGCTTATTTATTTGCATAAAAATTTAAGTCCCGAGTAATTTAATATAAAAAATAGAAAAATTCTCTGTTATCACAAAAGCAAACCAGAAGAGTACCCATTACAGTAAACCCATTAAATCTAAAACTCAGAGAAACACAATAATAGCTCTGGTAATTTAAACCTAATGGACAGAAACTATAATTCAAACCTAAATCGATCTTCCTCTTTTTTCTTTCCTTTTCCATTTCATAAATTCATAAAACCTAAATCTGAAAAAAAAAATCTTACCTGATACTTATATACGATGAAGCCGGCGTAGAAGAGAAGAGAAATTGGAGAAAAGAATAGGAAATTGAAATTGAAAAAAATCAAAGATGGAGAAAAGAACAGGAAATCAACTATGAAGAGCGTCAGGAAGAGTAACTAGAAAAGTAATGAAATGGAGAGAAGAACTATGGAGACAAAGGGAAATCCCCTAAGAGCCACCATTCAACTTTGTTTTTCAGCACCCTATTCAGTCTTGTTTCAGCATCCTATTCAGCCCCAAAACACCTGCATTTCAGCCTCGATTCATTAGTTTTCAGTTCAACCACAGCTCTTTTCCTCCTATCTTCTCTTTCTCCTTTGATTTCTCTTTTCTCTTTCAGGCTCACTCCTTTCATCTTCCTTCCATTCTTTTTTTTTCCAGTTTAGTTTCAAGCCGAACCTTTTGTCGTCCTAGCCGCTGCTAGAAGTTTCCGACGCCCTCTCCTGGTTGAACCAACATCACACCTCTCCTTTTTCTCTTTTCTTTTTTGATTTCTCTCTTCCTGCTGCATCCAGCGCCAATTCTTTTTCTTTTGTCATGTTTATAAAGGCTAAACATGGAAACAGGGGAGCTAAGAGGAGAATTAAAGAAAATATTGATCAATGTGAGCTGGGAATAGAGTTACAAGGCAAGCTGGGAGCTATGAGCTGTGAGCTGAGCCATCAGATGAATTCCAAGATTGATCAACTAAGGAGTCAAAAAGGGTTGAAGTCAGTTGAAAGAATGAGGACAGAGAAGGATAAACAACTACCTGGACTAAGTGAGAACTTATGTACTGATCCTTAGGATAGGAAATTGTTAGCTGTTAGTGGTCCCTCATGAATAGCCATTGGGTCATGTAACAAACATGACAGTAACCATATAAGGAATTATCCCATGTACCTCATTTTCTTACCAAGGAATATACAAAAAATTTCTTCTCCTCTATTTTCTTTTCTTTTTCTATTTCCTTCTTCTATTCTTGTCACAACTCGATTTCCGCTTAATCCTTATGGAAGCCTAAATTTGGGGGCCAATTTTTTTTATACCCCTTTACTTCGCACATTCATTAGTAGGTGACTGTATAGGTCACAATTCAGTTTTAAATGATCCTTGATCACTAAAGTTCCATTTCTATTTCTCTTTAATTGATTCAATTATAATATTCGTCTTAAACCATCAAGCACTAGTGATTTATATATATACTTTATTATTGCACATATCAACATGAACACCATCTTGAACAACCACCAAACTATTTCATCCTGATGGTAAAATAACATAGCCTACATCCTGGACTTTGTTTACACAACCAATCAAAATATAAGTAAATACACTGTGCCATACTCAATCTGTGTCTATCTAGTGTGCTGGAAGCCATATACCTAAAACTACACGTGGGAATCACTCCCGATGAGCTTCCCGAGTCAAAGCGTCATGATAGTGATCCTCAATTTGAAAGGGAGGGAAGGAAGAGGTGAGTGAGTCATAAACTCAGTAAGTAACTACAGAAGCAACTTAAAAATCATAACCTGCATCTCTCAGTTTTCAAACTTATAAATCATACACATCCGATAAATCAAATCCAGTATATTGCAGTATAAAACATGACTGCATTTTAAAACATACAGAATAGCATCTCAAATCATATAATGCATAAAATAAACCATGGTTAAATCATTCAGTTTAAATCATTTCACATATACTGTAAAAACATGTCACGTCTAGAGTTTCATATAAAATAAACCATACTTTAGATAACGTTTAACATTTAGTAAGAGACTAGGCATGAATCCCCATTCTGGTATCATATCATCTCTAACCCATTGTAGCTATCAATGGGATAGTTTTCCTCAAGAGGCATCTGTCTATGATCATAGATCATCCTAGTCCCACTGATCAGCTGGAAACTAAGGAATGTGTCCATGACTATTGTTGGACAGCCTGGAATGGCCTTATTAAGCAACATGTACATATCATGTATACATAAACGAGGTTCCATGCCACACAGGCAGAACCACTCGATGTATATATATTTTATGCCAAGTAGGCATATGCCACATAGGCATTTCCATAGGGTACCTATCTCTAAATCAAAATCTCTTTTTTTTTTTTAAATCCTTTAAGACAAGGCCACACGATAAAGCGTTTCAAACAGCATCAAAAATCATATTGTCCAATCGATAAAAAGGATTGTAGTACCAAGAGATAAGGCATAGCATCATCAAGATACTTAGAGCTAACACAATAACGATCTATGGTAGCTAACTGTAGCAATCTCCCAAAAAGAGACACTGCCTACACATAGACCAATCAGCCCCGGTTCATTGATCAGATGACACTGGGACCTGTCCAAACGTAATATAAGGGACAAGCCAATCATTCTCGAGAGCTAGTCATCGAGACACAATGCTCTAAGTCAATTAAGAATGCCTACACAATTCTCAAGATACGGTACCCTAAGGTCTCAATACCTCGGGTCTAAAACAGTATCTAATATGAATCTTATCAAATCAGCCTTCCAAGACTTCGTATCAAAATCATAGTGCATAAATATGCAGCTAACAATCAAGGGCTCGCTAAGCTTTTAAAGCACTTTAAGTTATAAAACAAAATCGAAAAACCATATCAAACCAAAAGCTTAGTTCAATTTGGAAACTCAAAAGTGTCATCATATTAAAGCAATAATACATGAAAACCAAACATAGATTTGGCGAGCCTTTAGCATGCTTATAAAACATTTTAGAAAACTAAATCAATTAGTCAAGGATAGGCTCAATGTGCAGCATTTTCAATACATGTCAAAACAAATCTCATTTGCAGCATTTCATTTCATTTCAATACCAAATCAGAATTTAAAACATCATACAATTTGGATGCAAGGTAGTTGCTTAGTGTTACTTACCATGCTTCTTTATCTTACAGATTCAATCCTCCCTGGCCTATCAAGTTCCACACGAGCTATGTGAGCTTTTAGTCAATTTCAGTCCTTAGCATCACCCTCTACAAACACAAGGTGGGTCGGTTTACTCATTACCCCCAATGTCATGCTAGGATTAAGAATTATACAATTCAATAAGAATGACATCAAGGAGAAATTCTAAATTATTTCAAATATGAACTAGTTCTATCTATTCATTTCCTTTTTGCTACCTTGAGCCTCTCATAATCTACTTGATTCAATTTCTGCATTTTAGGATTTTCTGACCTTTTGTCATTGTTCTAGCCTTAAGTATAAACTTTAGAATCTAATCGTCAAGCTGTAAATTTTATATTACTTCTAACTCAGTTCCCTATTCGGAAGTATAAGGCTTACTTCTTAATTCATCTTGTGCCATTTCCAATAATTTTCCAAACTTTGGTCCAAATATGGCACATTAGGCAAGATAGTTTTCTGACCTGTGTTCATTAAAATTTATATTACTAATTATAGGGATATATATTTGTACAAACCCAAAATCATATCAATCCTGACTCATTTACCTTTCTGAAAATGTAGAGTTTGCAATCAAACTCCATCTAAATTATTTTCTAGGAATTTTTGAAGTTGACACTAGGCTATCTGTACCCTACAGTGATTATCTTGCATTTATATATACATATCCTAAGTTACATAATTCCAAATCCACAAATTCCAGAATTAGATAAAAACTAACTCATTTCCCTATCTAGAAATGTAAGGTTCATGATTTAATTCTTCCTAGATCAACATTAGCAATTTTCCAAAGTTTCACTATCTTCCAGCAGTATTCAGGCATAGTGTTACACTGACCTACTTGCACAAAATATTCCATATTTAATTATCAGCATATCCAGTTGGTTCAAACCCAGAACCATAATAATCTTAACTTAAGTACCTTTTTGGAAATGTAAGGCTTGCAACCTAACTCAATTTAGGCTATTTTCTACAATTTTTCAAAGTCAGAACCATGATTCACGTTTCTGGACAGAGTAACCTACACTCATCTGTATATATCTCAAGTTATAGAAATCCAAATCAAGAAATTCCAAAACTGACTTTCTCCTAACTTAAAAGGCTATCCACCATAATTTTTCCCGAATTTTTCTCCTTGTATAACAATTAAACGGAATGTTTTAATTGCAACCCAAAACAGAACATAAATTTCAGATTTGAACATCAAGTTGGAATTCAATCAATCCTTCATCCATAGAGTGCTCATTTGATTCAATTTATCATAATTTCATTTTCATACTTAATAAATAAACATTGTAAGGTTAGAAGAATATGTCATTTACCCAAATTTTCTAGCAGCTCTTCCTTATTTCTCTGAAGCAGTAGCTCTCATTCCAAAACTTATCTTTGATTTCCTTCAAAACAGAACCTACCCCTTCTCCTCTCTTTGGTTAATGCCTCTCCTAACAGTATTGTCACATGCAAAACCATGAATTTACAATCTAAGAGAGTTTATACAGCAAGAATTCAAAAGAAATTGTCTTTCCTTACCTAAGTCACTTGAAGTTCCCAAATCCCTCAAGCTACCCTTCACTTAGGTTTCTCACTCAAGCAGCCACCAATCTTACAAGAAGTGGTGATTCTCACTCCCTTAGCTTCAGCTCTTTATAGGTGCTTCATAAATCTGTAAGAAATCAAAAACTTTCTGCTTAGGAGAGAAAGAATCGTGACCTCTCCTTTTTGCTTTCCTTTCATGCCAAGAGTGGAGAGTATAGGAGGGGAAGTGTGTATCTTTGTAACACTTAGCCAAATGGGTGAGAGGAGAGTAAAAGGACTAACATGTAGTGTAAGTGGGTTGGGCATTTTTCAACCCACGGTTTGTTTCTTTTTCTGTTCTTTTTTTTTTAAATTAATTTGCTGGTACAATAAAGATGAGTAAAATATAAAATGGCCACAAATAAATCAAATGGAAGAGGTAGCTACTGTTTTAACTTGGTTGTTAAATACAAAATGCTATTTTGAACCCCAACTTCAAAATTCTTCTTAATTCTGAATTGGTATTTTGCTTTTATCATGGATGGACCCTTTTTAATTTATCTCTATTCCATTTAAACCCCTCTTGATTATTTTTAAGCCAACAATATTCCACATTATCCTTAAATTTTCATTTTAATCTTAATCCTTCGATAAACTCCCAATTTACCAAATTTCAAGTCTAACTTCCAATAATTTACTGTATCAATCTACAAGGGGTATAATGACATGCCATAAATGAGCAGAAAGGTCTCTAAATTAGCTTTTCAACAAAATTTGAATCACCTAAATCGGAGTTCTCTATCAAAAGTTATGCCTGTTTCATTACCAGTTGCTCATAGTCAGAATTTCTTGACTATGACGTGAATCTCAAAATTCATTGCTGTTGATCCACATTAAATTAGACAGCAAGCCTTATATGATCAGAAAGCTTATCGAGTTAGATTTTCATAAAAATTCGAATCACCTTAATCAGAGTTTCCCACTAAGAGATATGCTCGATTCTTTACAGAAGTGTCGACTGACAGGTTTCACTGCACATTGTTCAACTTCAGAATTTTTCTGGTATTAATCTGTGTGGAATTAAATTACGAGCTTTTTATGGATAAAAGATCTTTAAGTTAGCTTTCATAAGAATTTTATGGTTTATCGTTTCGATACTCCGATCAAGAGATATGATCGAAACAAGCTAGATTGGTCATGAGCCCAAGGCTGAAATTTTCAGTTTATTGTCAAATTCTCGGACTAGGCCCAAATCATAACCACATGAGTCTTACTCGAAACCATTTATGATGAATTTAAGGTACTTACATTGTTTCTGGTTGAGTGTCCGGTCCCGTGGGACTCGCCAACTTGTCTATATGAAAGCCTGCGTTCCTACACCAAAATCCGAAAGTGTCACAATTTGGCCTCTAAACATCTCTAAGGCTCATTTAACACTATTTAACATGTAGAAGAAATTGTGGTTATTACAATTCTCTTCTTCTCTACACCTTTCTGAAATTTTCTAGTGTATACATTCTCATTTTTCATTGTCACTATAACTGGACCATGATAGATTTGGCATCAAAGCGGTTCGAATCCACCATTGAAGTTGGGAAAGTTAAAAAAGCAGAAGCAAATGGCTGATGGTACCAAGCTTAACACATTACAGGAGTAAGTTCAATCACTCTAGAATCAGTTGGAAGCTTTGAAAGCTTCTGAAAGCAATGTGCCAAAATGGTGGGAAGAGCAAAGGAGAGGAATTGAGGCTCAAATGGCAGAAAACCAAAGTTATCTCATTAAGATGTTTGAGTCTATTCTTCAGAGAGAAAATGTTGTCCTACCTGTTGTGTGAAGACCGAGAATTTTCTAAATAAATATAAGGTATCCAAAAAAATTTAATTTGGACAAATTGAAATCTAAATTAAACAAGAAATAAAAAGGAAAATTAAATTGGAAATAAGAAATGAAGGAGAAAATTTAATTTGGATAAATGGTAATCCAAATTAAATAAGAAAATAGAGAAATTTATTTGGAAATTAAGAAATCCAAAAATTTGAGAAAAATAAAAATGTGTATATATGTTATTATTAATTAATAATTATATTTATAAATATATAAATATAATTATTAAAAAAAATGAATGAAAAAAAAAAGAAATAGTCCCACATTTCTCTTCTGTTAACTAAAACAAAAGAGAAGCAAATAGAGAAACAATGGAGAGCCGGCCGGCGCAGGGAGGAGGGAGAGACAGCGACGCCGCCGACGAGCTAAGGAGAGGGAACCGATGCCGACGCCGACGCCGACGGTGGGAAAGGAAAAGGAAAACAGAAGCGAAGCGAAAACGGGGAAGAACCAAAAAGAAAGGAGAAAGGGAGATCAGCGGTGCCAGCCGATCCAGGCACCCCCACCGCCACCAACACCACCGGCGAGGGCCAACGAAGGAGAGGGAGGCCACCGACGGTGAATGAAACGGCGGAGGAAGGAAGAAACGGAGGAGAAAGGAGCTGAAACCCATGCTGCCAAATCCGGCGCCATCGCCGGTGATGGCGCGAAACCGAGGCCAGATCTGGCTTCGTGGCAACCTCGGCAAGCTGTTGGGTGGCCGAACCGCCAGAATGGGTGGCCACCAGTGACCGAACCGGCCAGCAAAAGTTGAACCGGCCAAGCCAAGCTCTGAAAAGAAAAGAAAAAGAAAAGAAAAAGAAAGAAAGGAAAAAGAAGAAAAGAAAAGAAAAAGAGAAAGAAGGAGAAAAAAAAGAAAAGAAAAAGAAGAAAAGAAAAGAAAAGAAAAGAAAAAGAAAAAACAGAAAAGAAAGAAGAAGAAGAAGAAGAAGAAATGGGTAAGGAAAATTAAAAGTTTTGCTATATTTCTATCGAATTTATTAGAAATTGTTGGATTATTTTCTAAATGAAAATATGTGTTAATTATTGAAAGTGTAGCAAAACGGAAATGAGACGAATGGTGGAGTTCGGCAAGGCTCGAAAAATCGAAAAGTACGCTAAGCTTGGCGAATAAGTAAGATACTCTTATAAAGCCTTAGTAGCATTATATTGCATGTGGGATTTATGATGTTATATGATGCATTGATGGAATGATTTTTAATGGAATTGTGATTTTTTTTATATGATGCATCGATTTAAATTGATTTGTTAAAAATGCTAAGAGGACCCACAACTGATGGTGGGGGTCTTAGTAAGAGGTAAAAAATTGGTGAGAATCAACGGCTGCAAGTATAAATTGTGTTTCCTTGCAGGAGGTTTAGAGGAAATTAAGTCGTTATGCTGCCGAAATTTCCACGAAAATGTTTAAGGAAAAATATTAAGTTCCCATCTAAATGGAATCTTGAAAGAATTATCGAAGATAAGCTTGAAAGGATCTTCTGTGTCATAGGAAAAAAAAATTGATTTTAAATGGTTGAGAAGGTTAATGGATGAGCATGATAATGTGAGGAATTTTGTTGTGAATCTTATAGAGTCGATAATTCGAGTTATTTAACATTACAAGTTGACTATCGAGTAGAAATTGAGGTGGAATCTCGATAGTTGGAGTATTGATGGATGTAACGATGATTATATAATATTGCTTTGAAGAGAAGATCATAGTCGAAAATTGATGGTTAAATGATTGGATTGTGAAGTTATTAATGGAGTAATGATTCCTAGAATTTACCGAGTCCGGTTTCTTGATTTTGAAATAATTTCAAAACGTGATAATATGGACAAATTCGAAAGATCGAAATGGAGATGATTTCACCGTCCTACATTGTACTATCGGATATACGTGAGATAATAAACGGATATACGCTAGTAATATGGGTCTTAGTATCGATACGATGGTACACAATGAATAGTTATGATACTGAATCATATTGAATGTACGAATTGTGCATGCAGAAAATTGATTGAAATTGAGATTGAATTACGACACAATCCGATCAATTATGGGTTCAAAGAAATGAGTGATAAATATGTGAAAAGATGGTTGTGCTTATGACCTTAGAATAGATCTCGAACAATAAGATCGACAATTGCATAAGTTCGGATTAAGTCATAAAGGCCGCATAAAAGTTGATTTGAGGATTTAGATATGATTTTGTGATCGTAAATGAAATTGAACCTCAAATCGGAAATGATAAACATGTATCAATAGATGAAATCATAGATGGATTTGATAAGTGACTATCGATGTGGTGATTCTATGATCCTCGATGTCGACTCTGGAATAGATATCGAATGAGGATATTAGTATTTCATAATTTCAGTATCATGATGGCTATATGGAAACATAGTATTTAAATGCTCACAGATATTAAGAGGATTCACACTGATGATGTGGTTCTAGTATCGACAATGAAATGTACAAATGATTATTATAGTCGATAATTATCGGAAAAGGATATCGAATACCGAATGGTCTGAATACCAAGTGATTCGATTTCCAAATGAATTGAGTACTGAGCAAATTGAATACCGAACTAAATGAATTGCATAGTGATTTATTGACTTGACAGAAAGAAGGTCTTGAAATCGAATAATTGATGGTGATAAAGTTAAAGGAATCTTTTCACTGTATTGATGAAAATATTACTGAAGTTGCATACTGAAATGTTTTATAGCATCGCATTTAAGCATGCTTTCTTGCAACTTGAAACATTTTAATAATGTTTATATGAATACTGAAAAGTATTGATTTGTTTTGAAATGAAAGTATATGGTAGATATATATATTTTGATATATGAAGTCTCATACAGAATTTTACCATATGCTTTACATGATATTGAAAAGAAAGCTATAGATTTAAATGTTTTATGAGACTGTAGGCACCCTAAGAGAATGAAATTCAATAAAGCGTAGTGGAAACCACCTAATTGGAGCTTTGCTCATTAGGCAGAGAGATGCTTGTCCGACAATAGTCGTGGACAGGTCTCAGTCACGCCTGATCAGTGGGGCTGAGAGAGATGAGGTCTATGGCCATAGATAGCGCCCTAGTTGGTTTCCAGGGGACGATGACATGATTTTCACTGCAAGCTACAGTGATTTAAGCCTTTATTGATAGAGATGATAGGGATCTAGCCTAGTCTCTAACCGATATGATATGAAGTCTAGAGTATGATTTTATTGATATGAACTCTAGACTAGACATGATTTATATTGTATATGAAACAAGTTTAAAATGAAATATGTTTTGAAATAGTACATGTTTTAAAAGTCCATGAGATATGATTTCGACACTTATATGATTTATATGTGATTTTGTGTCGAACATGGCATGATATGCGGTCTAGAGTATAATTTGATTTGATATAAACTCTAGACTTGATATGATTTACAGTATATGTTTTAAAAGTACATGATAAATGATTTCGACACTTATATGATTTATATACGATTTTGTGTCGAATTTAAAATGATATGCGGTCTAGAGTATAGATTGATTTGATATGAACTCTAGACCTGATATGACTTATAGTATATTGAAAAATGTTTTAAAACCGCAAATGTTTTAGACATGCTCTGAAAACGAATACATGAATTGAAATTAAACATGTTTCTATCATGCCTTAAAGGCAAATTTGAAATGAATTGAAAATTCATATGTTGAGCATGTTCTAAAGTATATATGATATGATTTGAAATGATAGCGGTTTATACAGTATAATTTCATACATTGCATATTAAACCCAGACATGATAATATGCCTAGTACATGAGAATTCCATGAGGAATGTCATGACTCGACATCAATGAAGTTTCATCTATACGATGACATGACATGATATGATATGATATGATATATGAACATAAGATTGATATGAAGAGAATTCTGATCTTACTCCATCGTGATCATAAATTCCCAGATGATAAGTGATATGAATTGATGTAATACGGGAATATGATTGTTAAATGTAAAGTGAATTCGATAGGATATTTCAATTAAACATGAAGAATATATGAGGAGTGTCATGACTCGGTGGTAGCGATAATTCATCTATATGATGTCATGATATGATATGAAACATGAATATAGAAATACACGAAGAGAACTATGACTTCGTACCACCGTAACCATGATCCACAATATGAGAATTGATAAGAGATAATAGAATATAGAAGTATGATTATGAGATGAAAAGTAAATATGAGAATTGATATGAGATGATAGAATACAAAAGTATGATTATGAAGTGAAAAGTGAATATGAGAAGTGATAATAAGATGTTATCGATGAGAAAGGATTAACTGTAATTGCATCCTGCAAGTTTTAAGCATTGCAGTTTAAGACAGTATAATCCTACTCTTGTATTTATATTAGTATCTTACTGAGCCGTGGTTTTGCTCACCCCACTAAATTTCATCTCTTTCAGACTATTGAAGTTAACATCTGCCATGTGAGCTGCTAAGTGGGCATCGGAGACGGTGTATGGACTTGGTACTAGTCTTCTGAGGTATATGTTCCTTATAAATACTTGTTTATATGTAAGACTTAAATTGATGCATAGTACACATTCTGTTTAACAAGTCGGGATGTAACTAAGAACCATTTCCGTGTTAGTTTAATATTTAAATAAAATGACTATAGGTCACCTCGATAGTATAGTAACTACATTGATACCGAATACAAATCTTAAAATGAAAAAGAAAAATTTAGTACATAAATTTGTAGACTAAGAAAAGTATAAGAATCAAGTGAAAGTCGCGGTCTTCGGGTCGTGACATATTGAACCTGGAGGAATGGCTAGCTCGAGTAGCTTTCAACCCACCAACCTGCCACCAAGAAAGGAAGGTAAAAATCCTATTAAGATAATTGTGATTGATGAGCATGGTAAATATAGTTATAAGACTGATGAACCTGCCTTCCTACCTAAAAATCAACCAAACAGTAACCTTCCAGTACAAAATTATGAAACACAAACCGAAAATCCTTTAAGCCTAAGTGCCTTTTCACCAAGACCAAAAATAGAGTTGCCTGCCTTTGATGATGAGAACCCTAGAAGTTGGCTAAGGAAATGCTAGAAGTATTTTACTATATTTTCCATAGATGAGCCTCATAGGTTGGAAATTGTTGCTATGTATTTGATTGGTAAGGCAAAGGTTTGGTTTGATGGTTATGCGATGCAAAAACCAAGCCTCACTTGGCAAGATTTTTCAAATGATTTATGTTTGAGGCTCTCTTATAGGACTTATGTTGATGTGATTGAGGACTTCAATAAACTGGTTCAAAAATCATCTGTTGAAGATTATCAGGACAGATTTGAGGAGTTAAGGCCATATATATTGCAGGTGAATCCTTCCTTGGATGAGGGATATTTTATATCTAGTTTTATTAGTGGATTAAAGGAAGAAATTAAGACTAGAGTGAAGGTCAATGAGCCTTCTACCTTAGCTGCTACCTATAGGCAAGCTAAGTTGCATGAACTCTCTTTTGAACTTGAAGGAAGAAAGTATAGGCAACTCTATAGGCCAAACCCAACTAGCACCCAACAGAAAAGCACCTATACACCCTAGAACCAAACCTTGAAACCTATTACTACCGCTCAAAGTTCCAACCCAAAACAGAACCTAATTGAACAAAGGAGAGCTCAAAATTTGTGTTTTAAATGTGGTGAAAAGTTCACTCCTGGACATATGTGTAAAAACAGATAGCTGAATACCCTTTATGGTGAAGAGTCCTTAGTAGAAACAACGGAACAAGTGGCTGAAATCATTGATACATGGCAAGAATCAAATAGAGAGTTGGAGCAATCTGAAAGGGAGTTAGAAATTTCAATTAATGCTTTAATAGGCAGCTTAGGGCACAGTACATTAAAGATTCAGGGGCATGTGAAGGGCAAGCCAATTAGTGTCTTGGTTGACAGTGGAAGCACTCACGGCTTCATTACTCCAAGATGGGCTAAGGATGGAGTAGATTTGATGCAAACCAATCCTTTAACCATCACTATGGCTAATGGAGAGAAGTTGTTTAGTACTGCCAAGTGTAGATAGCTTGAGTGGAACATGCAAGGTCATCTCTTTCAAGTATTACCTCTAGGAGAAAGTGATATGGTGTTAGGGGTTGATTGGATGAGAAGGTACAGTCCACTAACCTTTGATTTTAATAAAATGTCTCTCACTTTTGGAAAAGACGGTCAAGAAGTGGTTTTAAAAGGATTCACATTTTTTAATAAGTATTCACATTTTTTGCCTTTCTCTCATCCATTTTCTATAGCAGATGTTGCCAAGCTCTACCTAAACCATATTCATAAGCTTCATGGTTCTCCAAAGACAGCTATTTCTAATAGGGATAAGGTGTTCACATGCATGTTCTAGCAAGAGTTGATGAAGCTCTTAGGTGCTCAAATTCAACTAAGCATAGCATATCATCCGGAAACAGATGGGCAATCTGAAAGACTAAACAATGCTTGGAGCAGTACTTGCATTGTATGTGTTTTATGAAACCAAAAGCTTGGTCTCATTGGTTACCCTTGGCTAAATGGTGGTATAACACCATGTCACAACCCGAAGGCCGCAACAGTCCCTCTTACTTGTACAGATGCGTAGAATTTAGGGCTAAATTTTTTTTTCGCTTTTCTATACTTGTTTTGTCTAAGTGCAATGCAGTGAATTTTATTTCGGGATGTTAACTCCCTCGCCTATTTTTATCACTTTACCCAGGTTAATTACCTGCATAAAATTTCACAAGTAATATCCAGCTCATGCTTCCCATAATAGCAGTTGCTTATATTCTAGCATTACTATGACCAAGTTTGTCATTATTCTTTCTTCTAATGAGTCAAAACTTTCTTCGTAACCTAAGTCCATTTCCAATTCATAACATTTCGTCTTATGGTTTACATTTTCTTACTGGGTCACTTGTTCATGCTATTTAATCACATATCCATACTCATGCAAAAATTGACAATTCTATAATTCATCTTTACTATAGTCTAGATGCTATTCTTTATATTAGGTTACATCCCATCTAAGTACTGAATAAAAAATAGCCTGAATTGATATTAAATACAAAAGATGAGTATATTGTAGACACCATTTTTGTCCGGTTCTTTTTCAAACATTTTTAATTAATTAGTTTTTTATATTTGATTTTTAATTTTTAATTTTTATTTTTTAGATTTAGAAATAAATTTTGGATTTTGATTTTGATTTTTTATAAAATAAAATAAAGAAAATAAAAAAAGAAAGAAATCAGAATTAATTTTGATAGGAAAGTAAAATTAAATGAGACTATTAAAGATTGAAAATCAAAATTTTGTGAAAAAGAACGTCAAAATTAATATCGGATTCAAGTCCGATTCTTGAAATATAAAATTTCCTAAAAAAAGTTGATTCTTGATTTCCAAATTATTACCAAAAATAAAAAATATAAAAAATATAAAAAAAATATAAAAAGAAAAAAAAAACCTAGGTCTATAAAAGGAGAAAACCCTAGAGGGGAAAAAGGGGGGAGGAAAAACCCTAAAAAATTTGCTGCTGCTCTTAGCCACTCAGGACAACCACTGTTCATCATCATCACTGCTGCATCCCGGTTACTGTTACTACTGTGGCCACGCACCATCATCATCTCTTCACTGTCAATCCTCTTCATCATCATCATCACTGTCCAGCACTTTGACAAAGTCAAGTTCACCACCCTTTGTGCTATTGCTTCATCATCATCGCCTCCCGTTTCGAGTTCACTGCCCTGTGCTATTGCTTCATCATCTCTCATCACCCCAGGTCTTCTCCACTGTGCTAGCCCCCAGCTGTGTTGTGTAACATTATTGAAAGCACGTCACTGCTATCTTCGCAAGCTTCTCTTGTAAACCGTCCTCACCCATCTCCACCCTGTTGCACCATCATCACTGCTAACGTGAAGAAGAAAAGTAGTCAGAAGAAGGACCAGAAAAAAAGAGAGGAGGCAGAACACACAGAAAAATAAAAAAAAAAACCTAAGGACATCCTTCATCACGGTCTCCCGGTTGCGTGCCTTATTCCTCACCGCGTCACTGCCTCTACTTGCTGCACTGCTGCCCGCTTATCTCGTTCCAACCACCTCCTTGCATTGTCTTTCACGTTGAAGCCACTGCCGGTCCCTACAAGCCCTGTTACTGCTACTATTGTGTCCTAGCTGCTCTGCATTATCGTCATTCCAGAGTTGCTGCCTTGCCATTACCTTCATTGCACCTTGGCTATACGTTAAAGTCGAACAGAAAGAAAGAATAAAGCCTGAAGCAAAGTCCAGCCACTGCACCAAGCTCCCCTGCTGCATGGCCTGCACAACCCGTGGCTTCACTTAACATCACCGTCGCTCTCTGCATCCATCGTCGCCACACGCTGCTGCTCCTCCCCTCTTCTGCTGCAGTTCTGAGCAGACAATTTTAGAAGTTAAGGCAAGATTCGTTTCGAGTTTGGTAACCCGAGGAGGAAGTGAAGCTTAAGAGAAAGGAGAAATCACATCGTGCAATAAGAAGACTTGGTAGACAGCTGCTATTCATGCTTTTGCTTCCTGCCACCTCAAACCCAAGACACCATTGTTTGTGCGACAAACAACGCTGCACTAAAATTCAGTTTGAAAAGGAAAAGTTGAAAGGAAATTGCATCGTTTCATAGGAAAGGTACAGAACTAAAGCATGCTTTTCTCTATTTTTTTTATTTATGTCTTACTTGCTTGATAATGACGTGATCTCCATTGCCCATTCAAATATTCATGACATTTTTCTTTGATGGCTTTATAAATTTCCATGGGATATTTCTTAGATTAGTTATAAATATTTGTTTATCCACTTATTCTACTTATTTGCTTATTTATTTGCTTTTCTTTTCTTTAGTCACACAGTATATATGGTTGGATTATTTTGAATATATAATGCCAAAAGATCTTATGCTATTGAATTTATAGTTAATTACAAAAAAAAATAAAAATAAAAAATATGTGTAGTAAAAATTAATTACGATATCAAAAATTAAAACAAACTAAATAATCCGACGATGGAATTTTGAAGGTACTGCGCTTGAGTAGTACTTTTAAATATCTTGAGGTGAGGAGGCTCTTTTTAAGTCTTACCAGCTTGATGGAAGATTTAAAAAGATATTTCCAATATTTAAAACTCAAACTTATTAAAAATTGAAATAAGAATAATTAAAATTAATTGCAATTAAAAGAATAAATAATCAAATTAGAAATAAAGAATTATAAAAAATTAATAAAAATACAAATTATCCGACGATGGAATTCTAAAGGGACTGCGCTTGAGTAGTACTTTTGGATGTCTTGAGGTGAGGAGAGTTCTTTTAAGTCTTGCCAGCTTGATGGAAGATTTATAGGACATTTCCAAGATTTAATAAATTAAATTATAAAAATAAAAATTAAATTAGATTAAAAAAATAGTATGTTAAAATTAAGTTTATTATAATAAAGAATAAAGATCAAATTAATAAATTAGAATTAAAATTAGAAAATAATTAAAATAAATAGAAATTAAATTAATTTAAATATTTTAATAAATGTGAATTATTCCGAGGATGGAATTTAAATGGAATTGCGCTTGAGTAATTTCTTTAGAAATTCCTAAGGTGAGAAAGTTTCTTTAAGGTCTTACCAGCTTGATGGAAGGTCTTTAAGAAAATCTTCAATATCAAATAATTCATGTTTATTTAAAGATATAAAAAGATATGAAAAATAATTTATATAAGAAAATAATAATAATAGAGTAAAATAAAATAAATAGTATAAAATCAATAGAAATTGGATAGGAGTCTAAATAGGGATTGCATAATTTATTTAAATATCCGACGACGGAGCCTCTTCAAGAAAGGCGATTGGTCCTACTTGAATACTCTTGAGGTGAGAAAATTTTTTTAAGTTGTCCAACCAGCTTGATGGAGGAGACTTAAAAGATTTTTCAATATTAAATTATATCGAAATTAAAGTCGAAGGCAAAATTAAGATAACCTTAGATTATTTGGTACCATTTTAGGATGGGCGTTGTGAGGGTGCTAATCCTTCCTCACACGTAACCGTACTCCCGAACTTAGAACTCTTAACGTAGACCAAGCCTTATCCTTAGTTTGAATAGGTGACCAATCACACCTTGGTTAGAATGGTTGGTGGCGACTCCATAGTTTTGTGTTTTAGGTTTCCCCCGAAACTTAATACGTTACGACATATATATACCCAAATTGCTCACAAAAATCTCCTTGGAGAGTTGGGACTATATTTCAGGCTTGGGACTATTAGGAAAGCTCCGAAATACTCCCCCAACGCCGTGCTCAATCTGAAAAATTTAAATAGCGTTTAATGAGCAAGGCTCAGTAAGTCATTTATATAAGTGCAGAGTTAGAATTATACTGTTCTAATGCATATGCATGATGTCATGTGAGGAAAATTTACTATCAATCATTTTGTTATTCATCATGTAACTATGTCATGAAATCATGATATGACTTTTAACATATAACTATATATGAGGTGATTGAAATCTTGAAACATATAATACATATTCTTTTAAAAAATGTTTAAGCCATGAGAAAATATCAATACATCTCAGTTTTACTTTTAAGACATGCTTGAAGTATACAAGCTTTTTCATTTCATGCCATATATACTTTTGAGGCATATTTCATATCATGTGCAATATCAAAATACGTTTCATATACTATAAAGCTATATCGAGTTTAGAGTTTATTTCCATTTCAAAACCATACTCTAAACTTCATTTCATGTCACATGTACTTTTGAAACATATTTCATGTCATGTATAATATCGAATACATTTCATATGGCATAAAGCTATATCGAGTTTAGAGTTCATTTCTGTTTTAAAACCATACTTTAAACTTCATTTCATATCCTATGTACTTTTGAAACATATTTCATGCCATGTATAATATCAAATGCATTTCATATGGCATAAAGCTATATCGAGTTTAGAGTTCATTTATGTTTTAAAACCATACTCTAAACTTCATTTCATGTCACATGTACTTTTAAAACATATTTCATGTCATGTATAATATCGAATACATTTCATATGGCATAAAGCTATATCGAGTTTAAAGTTCATTTCTGTTTTAAAACCATACTCTAAACTTGATTTCATATCATTTGAGACTAGGCTAGATCCCTATTTCACTATCAATAAAGGCTTAGATCATTGTAGCTAGTAGTGAAGAATCATATCATCGTCCCCTGGAAACCACTAGGGCACTATCTATGGCCATAGACCTTATATCTTTCGGTCCCACTGATCAGGCAAGACTGAGACCTGTCCACGACTATTGTCGGACAAGCACCTATGCCTAATGAGTAATCTCCAATCAGGCGGCTTCCACTATGCTTTATTGAATTTAATTTCTTAGTGTGCCTATAGTCTCATAAAACATTTGACTATTCTCATAAAATAGTGCCAAGTACATAATGTATTTCTTTAAACTCATTTATTTATATATATACATATATATGCATACACTATAATTTCATTCTTTTCAAAGCCATTTAAGCATCCAAAATATTCTTATAAACACGATAAGAATAAATCATTTCGAGTTTCATGTATAGTAATAAGGTATGCTTAATGGCAATAAATTCAAGAAAATGAAATGAAAACCGTAAAATGGAATGCTCATGGATTCCATGAATGTTTATCATTTCATCTCATGATGTCTATGAGTCTATACCATATCAATTCATTTTCTGTTAATATCTCACCACTACGGTACTTTATCAAGTCTAATATCGTACCTGCATTTCATTTCGTTATATCCAATCTCTAGGTATTCAAATCACTTCATCGTAAGATTCAATCCTATACAGGATAATCCTACTTCTACGTTATATAAACGTCTTACCTAGTGCGGGCTTAGTTTGAGCGTGTCCTGTGTCCAGCTAGACTGTGTCCGCCGTCCTCGCGTCGTGCTACACATTCAGAAAAAATCCAACTTAATCATGTCTAGCACATTTCTATGTACTTGAAAATTTAACTTCTAACTTAATACGCATATATATATATATATATTGATATTCGTATGTGTATATATATATACACACTTAACATTAATTTAATTCAAATTCTCTAATCGGATTTATCTTATCTTTGTACCTCTATATATATATGCATTATATTTCCACACACACACACACACACATATATATATATTTCCTTTCTTTCTAATCCTTTTTCCTTTCTTTTTATTTCTTTTCTTTTCTTTTCTTTGTCTCTTACCTTGTTTTCAAGTAAGTAGCATATATATATATATATATATATATATATATATATATTTAACACTAATATAATATAATTTCTAAAAATCTAATATATATCTTTATATATGTACTATACATACATATATTTATCTATTTCCTTGTTTTCAAGCAAGTAATATATATATATAATATAATATGTATTTATATATAATATATTACATACTATATGTATTTAATATAGTATAATATAAACTCTTAGATCTTATTCTTTCATCTCCAAATATACAAATATATATATATTTTTAAATCTATGTATATTCTCTTCCTTTTTATTTCTTTTCCTTTCCTTTCCTTTTTCTTTCTTTTATTTTTCTTTCTTTTCTTTTACCTTTGTATCTCGATAGCTTGGTGTGGGATGCCTCTCACTGCAGCCCTTGTATACCATGTGAAACAGCCCCCTTTCGGTGTTCTGGTTCAACACCCAAAACCAGTCACCGGTATAGCCACCAAACAGCTCTTTTTCGACCTTGCAAAGTCCCTCTTTTGGGGCTGGAAACACCCGACTCTGTCACCACAAAGCTCCCTTTCTGATTCAACACCAAATTCAGCCAACAATACCTTCCCATTTCAGCCCTCTCAAAGCCCTAACCTAGCTTCCAAGAATTACAGCTTACCTCTTTTTGTTTCAGATCGTGACACCACCTAGCTCAGATTTTCCTTTCCCCCTCTTTTTTTCTTAAATCACGTTCAGCTCTGGTGAGCATTTCTGGTCATTACTTTCTGTTGCATCGCCACCCTCAGTCCGACGTCTTTGTACCTGCCATCAACTCCTTCATGATCTATTCATCTTTGCCCAACAATGTGATATGATGGAGATGAAGAGGGGACATGATAAAAGCCAAAGAAAGTTTAGAAAATGTACAGAGGAACAGGAAAGAAAGTAACAGAAGAGGGCTAAGTTGTTTAGGTCTTCTTTCTTTTTCTTTTATCTTTTTTTATTACACTTATAGGTATAGGCTGCTATAGACTATTCGGCAGAGCACTTTGGATTTTTGGGTGGGATTTTCCCCCACCAAATCCGGTCCTCTCTCCTTTTTTTTTGTATTTTTAATATAATATAATATATATGTACTTTAATATAATATACATATATAAGATATTTATATATATGTATATATTTGTTATTCACTATATATATACATAGGTACGTATTCCTATTTATTTATTTATTCATTTACTTATTTATATATTTTTGTATACATTCCTATTTATTGTTTATTCACATACTTATTCTTATAGTTATTCAAATAAATATGAATATAAATATAAATATCAATATACATATAAATATCAATATAGATATCTTCACTTATATATACCTATTTATATACAATTAACTTATTTCTTCATCTTATTATTTAGTTTTATCACATTTAGTCCTTATTATTTACATATGCATGTATGCATTTGTATGCATTCGTATGTACGTTCATTGCATGCATGCACCTTTACACACGCATGCATGCAGGTTGCCTTCTTTTAAATTTGGTTTATATGTGTACATAGTCCTTTTTAAGTGTAAAGTTATAGCGCCTTTCGTTCTCATTACTGTGCACTTCATATATCGTATTATCGTATATTTCACATTACTCTCGGATACTTGACTTCTATGAATACGTACCATAATCTTATACTTGAAATCTCATAAGTACATTATCTCTTTATGTCACTAAATTACATAAGAAGTACATATTTAGCTAGGAAAAATTACGGTTCTCACACACCACCCACCACTCTGCTATTAGACTTACTCCATTTCAAGCCCTATACGGCTATGCCCCTCCCACTATGGTATGGGATGCCAGCTCTCATGCTAAGGTTGCTGCTGTGGAAGATTTGCTCAAGGATAAGGAACTGATCAGTAGCTTGATGGTTGATCAGTTAAAAAGGACTCAAGACCGAATGAAGTTTTATGTAGATAAGAAAAGAAGTGAGAGAGAATTTCAGATTGGTGATGAATTCTACTTAAAGCTTCAGCCTTTTAGGCAAACTTTAGTTGCTCTTAGAAAGAATCTTAAATTGTCTTCAAGATACTATGGACCTTACCTTGTTGTGGAGAAGATTGGTTCAGTTGCCTACAAGTTACTGCTGCCTCCAACATCAAAGATTCATCCAGTGTTTCATGTAAGCTTCTTGAAGAAGAAGATAGGAGCTAAAGTAGTGCCCAATATAGCACCACCAGAAGTAGGGACAGAGGGTTAACCATTGGTGTATCCAGCTAGGGTACTTGACAAAAGGATGGTTAAGAGGAACAACCAAACTGTAACCTAACTCTTAGTTGAATGGTGCAGTCTAGGCCCTGACAATGCTACAGTCTCAATTCCCAAACTTTGATCCTTGGGGACAAGGATCCACTAAAGGAGGGGGCAATGTCATGTTTATAAAGGCTAAACATGGAAACAGGGGAGCTAAGAGGACAATTAAAGAAAATATTGATCAATGTGAGCTGCGAACAGAGTTACAAGGCAAGCTGAACACTAAAGTTGGGAGCTGTGAGCTGAGCCATCAGCTGAATTCCAAGATTGATCAACTAAGGAGCCGAGAAGGGCTGAAGTCAGTTGAAAGAATGAGGACAGAGAAGGATAAACAACTACTTGGGCTGAGTGAGCACTCACATACTGATCCTTAGGATAGGAAATTGTTAGCTATCAGTGGTCCCTCATGAATAGCCTTTAGGTGCATGTAACAAACATGACAGTACCCATATAAGGAATTATCCCATGTACCTCATTTTCTTATTAAGGAATATACAAAAATTTTCTTCTCCTCTGTTTTCTTTTCTTTTTCTATTTCCTTCTTCTATTCTCTTCTTCTCTGCACCTTTCTTCTTCTATTCTCTTTTGAAATTTTATGGTTTATACATTCTCATTTTTCACTATCACTATCACTGGACCGTGTCATCTTTTTTTTTCTTTCTCTCTCCTCTCCACCAAATCTACTTCTCCCTTGGTTGAACCCCTCTCTCTTTGCTGCCAGCAACCCCTCACTCTCCCTTTGTGTCACGACTCGAAGGCCACGACGGTACCTCTTACTTGTACGGACCCGTAGAACTTAGGGCTAATTGTTTTTTTCTATACTTGTTTTGTCTAAGTGCAATGTAGTGAATTTTATTTCAGGACATTAACTCCCTCGCCTATTTTTATCACTGTACCTAGGTTATTTACCTGCATAAAATTTAAAAGTAATATCCAGCTCATGCTTCCCATAATAGCAGTTGATTATGTTCTAGCATTTCTATTACCAAGTTCATTTTCCAATTCATGACATTTCATCTTATGGTTTACATTTTCCTACTTGATCATTTGTTCATGCTATTCAATTCATATATCCATACTCATGCAAAATCAACAATTCTATACTTCCATCTTTACTATAGTCTAGATGCTATTCTCTATATTAGATTACATCCCATCTAAGTACTGAATCAAAAACAACCTGAATTGATAATAGATACAAAAGAAGAGTGTGTATACCCAAAATGTTCACAAAAATCTCCTTGGAGAGTTGGGACTATATTTCAAGCTTAGGACTATTCGGAAAGCTCCGAAATACTCACCCAACTCCTTGCTCAATATGAAAAATTTAAATAGCGTTTAATGAGCAAGGCTCAGTAAGTCATTTCTATAAGTGCAAAGTTAGAATTATACTGTTCTAATGCATATGCATGATGTCATGTGAGGAGAATCTACTATCAATCATTCTCTTATTCATCATACAATCATATACTTGTTATGTTCTCAAATTCAATTCAACTATGCTTCAACATGTCATGAGATGTCTAAGTTATGAAACCATGATATAACCTTTAACATGTAACTATGAATGAAGTGGTTACAGTCATAAAACATATAATATATATTCTTTTAAACAAGTTCAAGACATGTGAAATATCAATACATTTCGGTTGTTCTTTTAAGACATGCTCGAAGTATACAAACTTTTTCATTTCCTGTCTCATATGCTTTTGAAACATATTTCATGTCATGTATACTTTTGAAACATTTTTCATGTCATCTATACTTTTGAAAACATATTTCATCTCATATATACTTTTGAAGCATATTTCATGTCATATGTATCATCAAAATACATTTCATATGCTATATAGCTATATCAAGTTTAGAGTTCATTTCCGTTTTTAAAACCATACTCTAAACTTCATTTCATATCGTTGAGACTAGGCTAGATCCCTATTTCACTATCAATAAAGACTTAGTTCACTGTAGCTAGCAGTGAAGAATCATATCGTCGTCCCCTGGAAACCACTAGGGCACTATCTATGGCCATAGACCTCATGTCTCTCAGCCTCACTGATCAGGCGAGACTGAGACCTGTCCACGACTATTGTCGGATAAGCATATCTGCCTAATGAGTAATCTCCAATTAGGTGGCTTCTACTATGCTTTATTGAATTTAATTCTCTTAGGGTGCCTATAGTCTAATAAAGCATTCAATCTTTCTTATGAAAATAGTTCAATGTACGTAGTGTTTTTCTTAAGATCATTTACATATATATATACGTACATATGTGAAAACTATAATTTCATTCTTTTCAAAGCTATTCAAGCATCCAAAGTATTCTTATAAACGCAATAAGAATAAATCATTTCGATTTTCATGTATAGTAATAAGGCATGCTTAATGGCAATAAAATTCAAGGAAATGAAATAAAAACCGTAAAATGACATGCTCATGAATTGCGTGAATGCTTATCATTTCATCTCATGATGTCTATGAGTCTATACTATATCGATTCATTTCCGGTTAATATCTCACCACTATGGTACTTTATCAAGTCTAATATCATACCTGCATTTCGTTTCGTTAAATCAAATCTCTGGGTAGTCAATTTATTTCATCGTAAGATTCAATCCTATACAGGATAATCCTATTTCTACATTATATAAACGTCTTACCTAATGTGAGGTAGCTTCAGCGTGTCTCATGATTAGCTAGACTGTGTCCGTCGTCCTCTCGGTTCACTACACATTCACAAGGAATTTCAACTTAATAAAGTCTAGCCCAAATTTTCTATACACTTATGAATTTTAATTTCTTACTTAATACCTATCTATACATACATATATATATATATATGTATGTATAGATATATATATATATATGTATGTATAGATATACATATATATATATATATGTGTGTGTATAGATACACTCAACACAATATAATTCAAGTTCTCAAATTACATTCTCTTATTTTGCCTATATCTTTGTATATATGTATTACACATACATATACATATATATATATATATATATATATATATCTAATTCCATGTTTTTCGAGTAAGAAATATATATATTTAACACTAGTATAATAAAATTTCTTGAATCTTATTCTTCCAACTTTCTACATCTTTATATATTTAACACTTGTGTAATATAATTCTTAATCCAATTCTCTCATCTTTTTATATACAAATATACACACACACACACACACACACTACCATACATTCACATTTATATATAGATATATATATATATATATATATATATATATATATATATATATTCCTTTTTTTTTTAAATTCCTTTCCTTTCTTCTATTTTCTTTCTCTTCTTGTTTCTTATCTTGTTATCAAGTAAGCACTATATATATATATATATATATATATATATATATATATATATATATATATATACACACACACACACACACACACACACACATGTATATAACACTAATAAAATATACTTTCTAAAAATCTTATATATCTTTATATATGTACTATACATACATATATTTATCTATTTCCTTGTTTACAAGCAAGTAATATATATATATATATATATATATATATATATATATATATATATATATATGCACACACACACACACACACAAGTAATATATATATATATATATATACATATATATGTATTTAATACTAGTATAATATAAACTCTTAGATCTTATTCTTTCATCTTCAAATATACAAATATACATTTATATCTATCTATATATATTCCTTTTTATTTCTTTTCCTTTCCTTCCCTTTTTCTTTCTTTTCATTTTCTTTCTTTCCTTTTTACCTTAGTGTCTCAGCAGTTTGTGTGGAATACCCCTCCTACGGCAGCCTTGGACACTCCTTAAGCAGCCCCCTTTTTGGTGTTCCGGTTCAGCACCCAAACCAGCCACCGGAATCTTCTTTCCCAGCCCTTAGAATACCTATTGATCAGCCAATAATGTCTTCTCCGTTCAACCCACTCCAAGTCCTAACCTAGCTTCCAAGAATTTCAACCCACCTCTGTTTGTTTTCAGCTCGTGAAAACACCCAAAACAGCCCGTTGTCTGCCCAAGTAACGCCACCTGAAGATGCCTGAACAGTCCCAATTTCCTCCCCTGAACCAGCACCGAATGAAGCCTCTTTTCCCTTATTTTCGGTGCTTGGTTCCAACAACCAATTGCTTGTTCCAGTGCTCTTTTACTACCTCTAACTCAGTCAACGTGCATGGCTTTATCCTTTCTCACCGAATGCCATTTCTATTTCAATTTCCAGCGTGTAAGTTGGGAGGAAGAAAATGTGGCGTAAGGGAGTGAAGAAACAGGGGTTAGGGCTGCAAGTGGTTTGTAAGAAGAGAGATATGAGAGGGTTATATTTTATTCTTTTATTCTTTTCATTTTTATATATGTATAGGCATAGGTTGCTATCAAAAGAATTTGAGTCGGCAGAGCACTTTGGATTTTTGAGTGGGATTTTTCCCGCCAAATTCGGTCTTTTCTCATTTTTTTTTGTATTCTTAATATAATATAATATATATGTACTTTAATACAATATACATATATAAGGTTTATATATATATGTGTGTATATCTGTGTTTCACTATATATATATATACATAGGTACGTATTCCTATTTATTTATTTATTCATTTACTTATTTATATATTTTTGTATACATTCCTATTTATTGTATATTCACATACTTATTCTTATAGTTATACATATAAATATGAATATAAATATAAATATGAATATACATATAAATATAATTATATAGATATCTTCACTTATACATGCCTATTTATATGCAGTTAACTTATTTCTTCATCTTATTATTTATTTTTATCTCACTTAATCCTTATTATTTACATATGCATTTGTATGCATTCGTACATACGTTCGTTGCATGCATGCACCTTTACACACGCATTGTGAAGACCGAGAATTTTCTAAATAAATGTAAGGTATTCGGAAAATTTAATTTGGACAAAGTGAAATCCAAATTAAATAAGAAATGAAAAGGAAAAAAATTAAATTGGAAATAAGAAATGAAGGAGGAAATTTAATTTGGATAAATGGAAATCCAAATTAAATAAGAAAATGAAGAAAATAAATTTAGATATCAAGAAATCCAAAACTAAAAAATATATATATATGTATTTTTGATAGATTTATATAATGATATTATATAAATACGCTTTGATAAATATATATTTATACATGGAATAAATACATATGTATTTTATTATACATTTATGTATATGTATAATATATATGGAAAATATATATAGTACTTTAAATCAAAGTATATATATAAATGGTTTATATTAAAAATATATTTATATATATGTTTAATATTTTGAATATATATATATAATTATAAAAATATAATTATATATATGAAAAAAAAAATATAACAGAAATGGGAATCGGGAGAACCCGATTCCCACTTCTTCTCTTCTGTTTCGTTAAACAGAAGAGAAGCAACACAGGGGCGGCTGCCACCGTTGGTCGGCTGGCCAAAGGAGAAAGCGGAGAGAGGGCGTCGCCGGCGAAGGAGAAAGAAGAGGAAGATGAATCCGGCGACGGAAGAGGGATTGGCGAAGCAAAACAGATGCGGAAAACTAAAGGAAAAAGAGAGGAAAAGAAAAGAGGAGATCGGCGGTGCCGGCCGATCCGGGCACCGCCACTCCTCCCACGAGACCGGCGGGGACCAGGGGAAGGTGAGAGGAGTCGCCGGCGAAAGGGAAAACGACGGAGGAAGGAGAAAAGAGGAGGGAAAGGGACCGAGAGCCACAGGCCCAGATCCGGCGCCGCCGCCGGTGATGGGGCGAAACCGAGGCCAGATCTGGCGTCCCCGCGACCATGGCTAGCTGAGGAAGGCCCGAACTGGCGGTAATGCTGGCGGGAAGAGGTCGAACCGGCCACCAGAAGCCGGCTCGACCGAACCGGCTTGAACCGGTCCGAACCGGTTAAGGCCAGGAAAAAAAAAACAACAGAACAGAAAAGAAAGGGAAAGAAAAAGAAAAGAAAGAAGAAAAGAAAAGAGAAGGAGAAAGAAAAGAAGGAAGAAGAAGAAGGAAAGAAAAAAAAAGAGAAGAAAAGAAAAGACAGAAATGGAAGAATGGTAAATTATTTCATGTTATTTAGTTTATCTTTATTTAATTGATGAATTGTTAAATTGTTTGTGAAAGGTTCTAAGTTTAAAAATGGATTTGAGATTTGTAGAGAATGACACAAGAGACAAGTTGCAAAAATTTGGATCAAGCACTAGCTTATGAATCTTGGTGTTCGTCAAAGTCCTAAGCTTTGACGCTCGGTAAGATACTTTTATAAAGCATTAGTAGCATCATATTGCATGTGGGATTTTATGATTTTTATATGATGCATAGATGGAATGAATTTAAATGGAATTGTGAAAATTTTTATATGATTTATAGATTGAATTGATGTTAAAAATGCTAAGAGGACCCACAACTGATGGTGGGGGTCTTAGTAAGAGATAAAGAAAATGTGAGAATCAACGGCTGCAATTATAAACTGTTTTCCGTGCAGGAGGCTTAGTAAAAATTAAGCCGTTATGCTGCCAAAATTTTTAGGAAAATATCTGAGGAAAAAGATTAAATTTCTCACATAAATGGAATCTTGGAGATAATTATTGGAAATAAATATTAAAAGGATTTTATGGTATTTCTAAAAGAGTTTGATATTGAAATCGATGGGAAGATAGATCATTGAAAACGATAATGTGATGAATTATATGGTCTAAACCTTATAGAATTGATAAATCAAATGATTTTAATATCACAAATGGTATCAAGTGGAGATTGAGGTGAAATTAATTATTAGACGGATCACAGATAAAAGTGATGATAAATATATGATATAACTTAAAAGAGAAAAAAATCGAAGTTGTGATTTAGATGGTCAAATGATAGAATGGCGGAATTTTCAATCGAATGACGATTATAGAATTGATAGATTCAAATAAATGGACCATCTTAGTGGTATGATTGTGATATCGATGTTAAATATATGTGAACTGATATTTTTGCAATAATATGGATAGTCGCAAGGCAACTCAAATGATTGAAACACTTTTGATAGTGGAAATTGGCAAATTCTTTTAAGTGGTAAATTGCCAATCAAAAATCGAATTGAGGACGTTTTATAGATAATTTTAGGATGATATTACATTCTACAGGCCATATGAAAAGTGAATTGAGGATTGTGATATGATTTTATGATAGTGAATGAAATAGAACCGCAAGTCGAAAATTCTGAATATGTACCAATAGGTCAAACCATAAATGGAATTGATAAGCGATTATTGATCTTGTGGTTCTACGATCCTCGATGTTGACTCTGGAATAGATATCGAATGAGGATATTAGTATTTCATAATTTCAGTATCATGATGGCTATATGGAAACATGATATTTAGATGGTCATAGATACTAAGAGGATTCACACTGATGATGTGGTTCTAGTATCGGTAATAAAAGTACAATTGATTATTATAGTTGATAATTATCGAAAAAGGATATTGAATAACGAATGGTTGAATACCAAGTGATCTGGTTATTAAATAATTAGAGTATTGAGCAATCTGAATACTGAATGAAATGAATCTTGAATGATTTGAATAGTGATTTACTGATTTGACATAAAGAAAGTCTTGAAATCGAATAATTGATGGTGATAAAGTTAAATGAATCGCTTCAGCGTATTTGATGGAAATAATACCGAAGTTGCATACTGAAATGTTTTATAGCATCGCATTTAAGCATGCTTTCTTGCAATTTGAAACATTTTAATAATGTTTATATGAATACTGAAAAGTATTGATTTGTTTTGAAATGAAAGTATATGGTAGATATATATATATATATTGATATATGAAATATCATACAGAATTTTAACATATGCTTTACATGATATTGAAAATAAAGCTATAGATTTAAATGTTTTATGAGACTGTAGGCACCCTAAAAGAATTAAATTCAATAAAGCATAGTGGAAACCGCCTAATTGGAGCTTTGCTCATTAGGCAGATATGCTTGTCCGACAATAGTCGTGGACAGGTCTCAGTCATGCCTGATCAGTGAGGTTGAGAGAGATGAGGTCTATGGCCATAGATAGCGCCCTAGTTGGTTTCCAGGGGACGATGACATGATTTTCACTGCTAGCTACAGTGATTTAAGTCTTTATTGATAGAGAGATGATAGGGATTTAGCCTAGTCTCTAACCGATATGATATGAAGTCTAGAGTATGATTTTATTGATATGAACTCTAGACTTGACATGATTTATACTGTACATGAAACAGATTTGAAATGAAATATGTTTTGAAACAGTACATGTTTTAAACATGTTTTAAAAGTCCATGAGATATGAATTCGACACTTATATGATTTATATGTGATTTTGTGTCGAACATGGCATAATATGCGGTCTAGAGTATAGTTTGATTTGATATGAACTCTAGACCTGATATGATTTACAGTAAATGTTTTAAAAGTATATGATAAATGATTTCGACACTTACATGATTTATATACGATTGTGTCGAATTTGAAATGACATGCGGTTTAGAGTATAGATTGATTTTATATGAACTCTAAACCTGATATGATTTATAGTACATGAAAAATGTTTTAAAATCGCACATGTTTTAGACATGCTCTGAAAATGAATACATGAATTGAAATTGAACATGTTTCTATCATGCCTTAAAGGCAAATTTGAAATGAATTGAAAATCCATATGTTGAGCATGTCCTAAAGTATATATGATATGATTTGAGATGATAGCGGTTTATACAGAAAAAATTACATGAATTGCATATTAAACTCTGACATGATAATATGCTTAACACATGAGAATTCCATGAGGAATGTCGTGACTCGACGTTAATGATGTTTCATCTATACGATGACATGAGACGATATGATATATGAACATGAGATTGATATGAAGAGAATTCTGATCTCACTCTATCGTGATCATAAATTCCCAGACGATAAGTGATATGAATTGATGTAATACGGGAATATGATTTGTTAAATGTAAAGTGAATTCGATAGGATATCTGCATTAAACATGGAGAATATATGAAGAGTATCATGACTCGGTGGTAGCGATATTTCATCGATATGATGTAATAATATGATATGAAACAGGAATATAGAAATACACGAATAGAATTATGACTTCGTACCACCGTGATCATGATCCACAATAGGAGAATTGATAAGAGATGATAGAATACAAAAATATGATTATGAAATGAAAAGTAAATATGAGAATTGATATGAGATGATAGCATACCAAAGTATGATTATGAAATGAAAAGTGAAAATGAGAAGTGATAATGAGATGTATCGATGAGAAATGATTAACTGTAATTGCATCCTTGCAAGTTTTAAGCATTGCAGTTTAAGGCAGTATAATCCTACTCTTGTATTTATATTAGTATCTTACTGAGCCGTGGTCTTGCTCACCCCACTAAATTTCATCTCTTTCAGATTAATGAAGTTAATATCTGCCATGTGAGCTGCTCAGTGGGCATCGGAGACGGTGTATGGACTTGGTACTAGTCTTCTGAGGTATATGTTCCTTATAAAATACTTGTTTACATGTAAGACTTAAATTGATGCACAGTACATATTCTGTTTAACAAGTCGGGATGTAACTAAGAACCGTTTCCATGTTTGTTTAATATTTAGATGGAATGACTATAGGTCACCTAGATAGTATAGTAACTACACTGACGCCGAATACAAACCTTAAAATGAAAAAAAAAATTTAGTCCATAAATTTGTAGACTAAGAAAAGTATAAGAATCAAGTGAAAGTCGCGGTCTTCGGGTCGTGACACGCATGCATGCAAGTTGCCTTCTTTTAAATTTGGTTTATATGTGTACGTAGTCTTTTTTAAATGTAAAGTTATAGTGTCTTTCGTTCTCATTTACTATGCACTTCATATATCGTATTATCGTATATTTCACATTACTCTCAGATACTTGACTTCCATGAATACGTACCATAATCTTATACTTGAAATCTCATAAGTACATCATCTCTTTATGTCACTAAATTACATAAGAAGTACATATTTAGCTAGGAAAAATTTCGGTTCTCACACTTTGGTCAACCAGCCCCTCATTAATTTGCTTCTCCTCTATTTTGTACAGAGGAGAAAAGGGAATGGGAATCGAGGTTGAGGTATCCCGATTCCCCTCTTTTATTTTATTTTTATTTTTATTTATTTTTATCTAATAATTATAAAATATAAACATTTATGTATAATAAATATATTACATATATATTTCTATTTGATAAATATATCTATATAATATATCATAATATGTATAATATTATATTTAATTTTTTTTGTTACAATTATATTATATTTAATACATATACATGTATATATATAATTTATATTTACTAATTACTTCTATATATTTTCACTACATTTATATATTTATGTCTTTAAATATACCTATATTATATTTTAATTGATTCATAAAATATTTGATATTTTAGTTATTATATATGTAACTCTTTATTTTCCTCGATATATATATACACACACACTACATATATTTATACCTTAAAAATATATTTATACTCCATATTTATGCTTTATTTGATTTATATATATAAATATTACTTGTATTTAATTTATATACGTATATATGATATAGGTATATATTATAGCTATTCAAAATCTTATTATCCCTTTAACTCTCGTGATTTTCTTGATCTTCATAATTCTTGGGCCTGCGCACTTGCATTAACACACTAGTCTATTTACCAAAGTTATGAAATTTGCAGTTATTACGTTTAAAATTATGATAGCCAAAAGTGCACTTTAAATGCACTATTAAACTGATCTATATTTTTAGTAAAAAAAAACAAATTATATTTTTGCGATAGTAAATTTTTTTAATAGTACATTTTTATTTAAAATTACAATCATAATCAGCATATTATATTTCATAAATCGATAATTTGATAAATTTGTAAATACAAGAGAGCACTAACAAACTATAAAAATAACAATAATTAAATGCAATCTAATACTTGGTGAGATTCGAACTTAAAACTTTAAAGTAAAAATTTGGTTGATTGTAATAAATAGGGGCACATTTCATGATCGTCACAAAAATAGTGTCAGTATATTTTTATAGTGACCTCTCTTCTATTATTATTTTTTCAAAATTTTACTAATAAATTAATAAATAAATATTTAAAAATAATAAATATATAAATAATTATTTAATTTTATTATCAAATAAATTACAAGTAAATGAATAAAAATAAATAATTTTATAATTAAGTATTTAATTAAAATAAGTATATAATTACTAAAGTGAATAAATATTAATAATATTTTTTGAGATAAGTAAATGCATTTTCTTAAAAATAAATTTATATTGTTATTTTGAAAATAAAATAGGAGTAATTTCTAATCATTTATTAATTTCATAAATTTTATTATATATAAATTTTAATTCAATATATATAATGATCATTTTATCTTCTCATTAAATTCCTCTCATTACCACCTTTGACTCTAAACACATTACACAACTGATTTCAATCTTATCGCTATAATATTCAATCTCGTGACTACAATAACTAATCTCACCACTACTATTATTTTTAATCTCGTCGTCCATCCTAATGGAGCCTAAACAAAGGCAAGAATAGCTCAGTTGGAAGAGTGTTAGATTAGAGATTTGAAGGCATCCTTAATACCATTTTTTTTTTTGCACAAATAATACTAAATATCTAATATGCATACACCTGAGCATGTATCCTTTAATATCAAATATCTAATGATATGTCTGTCCCAATCCAAACCTACCGTGTTAACAGATTTAGCTATATAGTCTAAGTTGAACAAAGAAATTACACCAAAGTTGTAACGGACACATGTTTTTACACCATTTTGACGATTGGGCTGTCTGTGATACTTTACTTTTCAGTTATATTTAAACAATTTCATATGAAATTATAATATGAATTATATCCCCTATCTTAATTCCCAAAAAAGTAGTATTGTAGATAAGTCTAAATATGAAAAATAAATGATCGTACCTTTCGTGATTAATTCGGGTTGTCGCAGTGTCTTTAAATACGCAGCCAAGATCCTCATATGTTAGATTCTCAATCCTCGAAAATCTGAAATGTTAAAATTAAGGGATGAGCAAACCATGGCTCAGTAAGATAGTTATATGTCACACTTGATATTCAGCTACCTATATGCTGAAAAACTTTTTCTCTTTCTTTAAAATCTTCCTAGCAGGCTCTAGGCACACATGTAGGAAGGATACTACAGTCGGCTAGGGATCCAGATAGAGTAAGGCAGGTATTTTAAAATACCTGACTTGTTCCGAAACCTAGAAGCAACTGTAGAGAGTACTATATCCATTGTTCTCAAAACGATTTAATTTTTCATTTTCCACAGAGTAAACCACTTATTTCTCTTAACTTCAGTATAATTTAAAAACACGTGATTGTTCGGTAATAAAACAGTGGTTTACTTCTTTTCTCTTCAGTACAGTAAAAACACGTGATAGTACAATGGTTTGTAATATCCAATCATTGGATAAACACTTCTTCAATTATTTCTATCTTAGAAATAATTCTCATGTTATTCTTTTAGAATAAACATTTATTTCTCTTTAATTCTGTAACCGTATCTTACAGTTCAGTAAAACAGTAATATTCAGTAAAACAGTATTTCGATACAGTTCAATCAGTGAACAGTAGCTACCAATTCAAAAAATAGTATATGGTAGCTTTCAGTTTAGTAAACAGTAAATGGTAGCTTTTAGTCCAGTAAAACAGTAATCAGTGGCTACCATTTCAGTAAATAGTATAGTTCAGTAATAAACAGTGCTTTGGTACGGTTTTTCATCAGTAAACAGTACAGTAATTTAGTACATTAAACAGTGCAGTACAGTAAATAGGATTCCGTAAATCCTTTCAGTAAACAGTAAGCAGTAAGTGAGACTAGGCATCACCCTACAATCAAATCATGCTATCTTTGTCCACTAGGGACACAGTAACAGTAATGAGATCTATGGCTATGATCTATGATATGTTCTCGGTGTACACTTGCTAGGTGACAATCCGGGACGCTCAATGACTAGCTAGTCAAACGCCACGTGACAGTAACAGTATGGTATGATGCATGAAGCTCGAGGCCTAAGTCTTAAAACAGTGTAAATCGTACCATAGCCTTTATGGATTTTAAACATAGTAAATCGAAATATTTCACAACTATCCATAAGGCTCACATGTAATAAAATCATTGCCTTTATGAAATTTATAAACTAAATCACATCTTTAAAATTAATTCATAAAGGCATAATTCACATTTTGCATACGGTGAAAACAGTTTATAAAATCATCACTGTAAAATATAAAAGGTCATAACTGTCTTTTTCATCGTAAAATATATACACACGATTTTTCGTGCTTTCTATCGAAAACATGGTTTTCAAAATCATCGGAATTCAATTCAAATAATTTCATAATTTATGGAAAAATAAAATATTTATTTTCCAATTTTAATAATTCTGTCTCCATGTTTTCTAAAAATACGTGTAGAGACCTCTAGTCTCGAAATCATAGTTTTCCATCATTTCTTAACCTTTATGGAATATATATAATTAGTTATTTTCATAATTAAAACCATAAAGGTTTTATATAAAATCAAGTGAATATTTAAGAATATTTATAAAATATTCACTTCGGTCCTTTTCATTTTTCATCTCGTTTTACGTGAAATATCACCTACCGAGTGAATTTTCGGTGATTTCATTTTCACCATTCTCGAAAACATGAATATTTTAAATTTAAACTTCCATATATTCATGTTTTATGAAAAAATACTTGATTTCTCGATTTTCGTGACTAAAAATTGTTTCTCATGAAATCAAATCATTTATTATGATTTTCAGTGATTTTCGATAAATTTCAATAATTTTTCGATAATTTTTCGGCAGTATAACGGCTGCCGATTGGCTAGCTTCCTGCACAGAAAATACAGTTTAAAATCTCAACCGGTAAATCACCACAATTTTCAACCAATCATTATCGATAGCATTTATAAAAATTAAATGCATAATTTAAAACATGTGGTAGAATATCCTTACAAGTGGCACATGTCTCCCTTACCTGTCTTGGGTCGGCAACCGCCTCATTACGTCGCGCCCATGTTCACCTCTCCCGATCCATCGTTTCGGTCATCGAGGGAATTTTCTAGAATTCAAATTCTAAAAATTAGAATTTTTCCATAATTTATTTCTTTAAATAATCGAAAATAATTTCCGTAATTCTCACCGAATTTTTGGGATTCCCATAATTTTTGAATTTTCGAATTCTCGAGAATTTTCGAATTTCTCGGAATTCCTTTTCTCTCCCTTTCTTCTTTTTCTTCCTTCTTTCTTTTTCTCTTTTTTCTTTTCTTTTTCTTTCTTTCTTTTTCTTTTTCTTTTTTTTCTTTTCTTTTCCGGTCAGACCGGTCAGCCTCTCCTCGTCGCCGGTTCTCCTCTGACGGTCGATTCTCCGGCGGTTCGGTGGCTCCTCAGCTGGCCGACGCCACGGCGAACTGCTGGTGGCCTCTCCGTTCAGCCTAACTCGGCGGCATGGCAGCAGATCTGGCGGCGGAAGGTTCGAGTTCTCTCTTCCTCCGGTCGTCCTTCCTCGGCCGCCGTTGACCTCACCGATGGCTTCCTTCTTCTTCCCTTCACCTCCGTCGAGGTTGGGGTGGCGATGCCTGGATCGGTCGGCACTGCTGTTTCCTCTTCTGTTTTACTCTTTCGGTTTCCGCTGGTTTCGCCTCTGTTTATTTCTTTTCTTCCACCACCGGTAGCTTCCTTCCTTTCTTCCTCGGTTGGCGACGGCGTCTCTACCCCTCCTCTCTCTTTTTCCTCACCGCCGACAAGGTCGACCTCACCGTTCGGGAAGGGGGATCGAGTCTCTCTCGACCTTTCCTTTTTATTTTTGTTTTTTTTCTATTTTCTCTTTTTAGTATATAATATACTATATTATATACTATATATTATATTTTATACATATAATATATACCATATATTATACATATAATATTGTTATTTTATATATAGTATGGTATTATAGTATGGTATTATATGTATATATATATTATATCAAAATATATTTATATTATGTATTAACAACAAAATAATATCTAATATATACATATATATATACATTTATAAACTTTAGATTAAATAACATATATATATATATATATATATATATATATATATATAACATGACTAAATGAAACGAATGCTCAGCCATTTCATCCAAACCATCACCGACTTAGCTCTGTTTCATTTCTGCTGCACCGCCTCTTGCTTTCTTCCTCATTTTCTCACGTTAACTCCACTCTCACCATGGAAATCTCTCCTTGTAAGCCTTTAAGTTATTAATCCTTCTTCCCAACCCCATTTTCCTTACCAAGAACTGCTCAAAGAGGGATTTTCTGGACAGAATTAATGTGGAGAAGGCTGCTGGAAGTGGTCTGTTCAGTGATGATAAAGGTAAGGAATTTATGATGTTTTCCTTAGATTTAGTTATAGAAGTTAATTTATCCATGTATAAATATTGTGTTTGGAACTTGTGATTGAAACAGAAATATATCTATGCTGCCATGAGGTAAATGATCAAGGGAAGAAACTTAAGAAATTATTATGATTATAAATTGTGTTAGCTGGAAATTAGTAACAGATTGGGAAGGAAATTAAATGGAAACTTATTTGAGTGATGATGTGCAAAGTGCAGCAAAGTGGCGTGAATGTGGGGGAACTTATGGCAGAACAGGGCATTCACGGTGATGAAGAATTTTGTGACTTTAATGTGTTTGATGAAAGTTTTAAGAGAATAAATAATGTATGTAAAGATTTAAATGAACAAAGGAGGAAAAAAATTCATGAAGATGTGTTAAGTTGTGGCGTATGGGAATGAAGCAAAATGTGATGGCGTGTTTCAAGCTGCCGACAGTGGAAAGAAAAATAAAAAGAAAAGAAAAAAAAGAAAAAACTAAAATGAATATTGATATAATTTGAACCATGATAAATTGTTAAATTAAAAAGGGAAGAAAAGATGAGTTGAAAGAGAAAGTAATTTATGAAACAACCAACAAAAAAAGAGACTATGAAGACTCATGGTTGTAAGTTATGTTGTATTATCGGTAGAATTTAAACTGCAAAAATAATTGCAGTGTCTAATTTGGCTGCATAGAGACATAAGTAATAGCTTAAAAATAAGTATTTATTAAGCTAATAATTTTGGTAAAATCAATTGCAGCCCTGGAGTTACGGTTTACAAGTGGTGCGCTCGAGAAATGCGTATTCCTCAGACAAGTAAGGGATGCATGTGCAGCACTGTAAGGATATTTAGTCTGCATTGCTTTTCATCACGAAATATTTTATGAAAATATTGTGGTGATTTATCAGTTGGAAATTTGTGATGATGTACTGGCTGAATTTATAAACTGTATATTCAGTGCAGGAGGCTAGGCAATCGGCAGTCGTTATGCTGTCGAAAATTTTTAGAAAATTTCATAAAATCATATTAAATGATCTTATTTTACGAAAATCGATATTCGATCACGAAAAACGATAAAATCATTATTTTTCATAAAACATGAATATAATGAGATTTAATTTTAAAATATTCATGTTTTCGAGAATGGTGATAATGAAATCACCGAAAATTCTTTTGATATGTAAATTACACGTAATACGAGATGAAAAATGAAAAAAAATAAAGTGAATATTTTTATATATATTTCTATATATTTCTTAAATATTCACTAAATGGTTTTATAACCTTTATAGTTTTAAATTATGAAATTATATATTTTTATAAATTCCATAAAGGTTATTTTATGATGAAAAACATGGTTTTGAGACTAGTTGGCCCCTTTATCATGCCGATATGTAATACGTGATATGTGATTTGTGATATATAATATATGATATGTAGTCCCGGCCGACACTTGATCAGTGATCCGCTGAGGACAATTATAAACTATGGCCATAGATCTGACATGATTATTTTATACCTTCGGGTATTATTGCATTATAGGTCTCGGTGGTTGCCACTGTCTCCATATATGATTTATGATATGTGAAATGAAAATGTTTTTACGATATGTGACATGTAAAATGAATATGTTTCATATGATATGAGAAGAAAATGAAATGATTTATAGCATTTTTCTAAAATGCTCATTTCAGTACTATTTTTAGTACTACAAGATGATTTTCATATGACATGTAATATGAATATGTGATATGTTTTCGAAAAGGAAAGAGGAGGAAAATAAATCTAATATTCTTATTTAAATTTTTAAATTGAATATTAGATTTAAACGATTTATATGTTATACGAAAAAGATTTAAATAACTTATTTTGCTATTTAAAGTACTGTACTAATTACGATTGTACAGTAAAATATGAAACGAGTTTTAAATGAGAATGATGATGATTTGACTAATATTCTTTTCAAAGAATATATGAATATTAGTTATTTTATTTAAATACTTTATTTTATAAAAGCATTATTTTGAAAAGAATACGAAAATGATATGGAATAAAAGAGAAAAAGGATTTAAATTCTAAACGAAAAGAAAATTACTCTTTACAGTTGCTTCTAGGTTCTGAGACAAGACAGGTATTTCAAAATACCTGCCTTACTCCATCTGGATCCCTAGCCGACTGTAGTATCCTTCCTACATGTGTGCCTAGAGCCCCCATAGGAAAAATGAAAAAGTTTTTCACCATATAGATAGTTGAATATCAAGTGAGGCATATAATTCCCTTACTGAGCCGTGGTTTGCTCACCCCTTAATTTTAACATTTCAGGTTTTCGAAGACTGAGAGTCTGACACCTAAAGGATTTCGGCTGCGCATTTGGGGACGATGCGTCAGCTTGATTTAATACTCAAGGTATGATCATTTATTTTTTATATTTAGACTTATCTACAGTACTACTTCCTTATAAGTAAGATAGGGGATGTAATTCATATTAAAATTTTATATGAAATTGTTTATATGTAAAGGAAAAGTAAAGTATCGCAGACAGCCCAACCAAATAAGATGTATAAAATAAGGTGAAAAATAGGGTTACGGCTGTGACTTATGGAATATTCACTAATATTCGATCCTCGCAATTACATTTATTTATTTTCAACTTGTCTATTTACTTTTAAAGTTGAATTTCCATTCTCGATAATTTCCAAAAATGGAAAATTTACAGTTATCACAAAAGTTATTGAATTGGTTGTAACCAAGAAAAAAAAAGTTGTTGAATTGATTAACAAAGTACATAAAAGTAATAGTAATTTAAAAATATTTAAAAATAATATAATTTAGTTCATATATGATATATATAGTTTATAGCAAGAAAATAAAATTAAAGTTAATTTTAACTATGAACAATTTCTTAAATTGAAATAAAAAAGGTACATTGTGCATTTTATTAATTTTGAGCTATAAATTAAATATTAAAATATTAATATTCATATAATTATGAAATTAAGTAAACAATAAAAGATAAACGTTTATAAAAAAAAAGATAAGTGTGAAAAATTATAATTAAACAAATAATACTATTGTTTTCCTTATCTATCTTTCATCATTAAAAAGGTAAGACAAATATATTACATGTTACAGTAAAAATATTATAAATGTATTAAATATATATAATTTAAAATTTTGTAACATGACAATTTCCATAACACATCAAATATGTCATCAATAATTTTCTCATTAACCTATTATATTTTATTTTTATTTATTTTTTATTTAATTAAAAATAAATTTCTCTTTAAACAAATTTAAGTTTTTCTAAATTAGTGACGTTATTACATATCAATAATTATATTATATATACATGACAAATAAATTATCGTCCCTTATTGATTTAACACTAATTTAATGTTATTCGTAACAGATAAATAACGTCATCAAATTAGTAGAACATCTGTGACATTACTCATGTTGTCATATATTACCATACATTTATGTGACAAAATTTTATTGTCATTAATAATTATCTTTTGATAACGAATGCTTGTGTCACCATATTTGTTTAAAACCAATGAAAAATAAATGGCATCATCAAATCAATAGAAATGTTTGTGACATTACTTATATAGTCATATATTATCATGTATTTACGTGACGAAATTGTATCGTCATTAATAATTGTTTTGTAGTGATGCATTTGTGCGTTACCATATTTTCTTAAATCAATGACGAAAACACAAATGTCACAATAAATCTAAAAAATGTTATAAAAAATTTCCCATCATTTCTTTTTGGTAGTAAAATTTGGTGCCAAATATTTAGTGACGCTATTACAAAATGAGACATTATGCAATTCATCGCATATAAATTGTTCACTTTATGACAAAAACACAATGTCACAAAAAAAGCTTCACAAAAAAATTGTATTGTCATTGATAATTATCTTTTGATGACGAATGTTTACGTCACCATATTTGTTTAAAATCAATGAAAAATAAATAGCATCATCAAATCAATAGGAATGTTTGTGACATTACTCATATAGTCATATATTACCATATATCTACGTTACAAAATTGTATCGTCATTAATAATTGTCGTTTGGTGACACAATTGTGCTTTACCATATTTTCTTAAAATCAATGGTGAAAACACAAATGTCACAAAAATAAAAATAAAAATATCATAAAAAATTTCCTATGTCACGTACCAAAATATCAAACATTTAACCCATTTCACATAGTCAAACCACTTACAGTTAGACTATTTGTAGTGTCGATCTTTATCCGAAATAAAATGTATTATTTTTATGCAAACCCAAGATTCAGATTTCCAACATTTATGCATAACTGCCATTAACCTCAAGACAAGTATACAAAATAATTTACATCCCAAGTGTTATGCACATAAAAGTATACTGTACAAAAAGTCTGAATACATAAAAAAAAATATATTGTATACCTCGACATATATAGATGCTTACCAGAAAGATACCAAAATCAGGTCCTCCAAATGCAGACCCAGACTACTACAGGTAATCTGGGAGTGGGAAAAATAAAGGGGTGAGCTAATTGCTCAGTACGAAATATAAATACGAAAGCTGATACAACGAATCTTATATACAGTTTAAATAAAAGAATTTCATATGAAAACCATGAATTCATGATTTAAATCACTTGGGCATGATTTTCGAAAAGGATACTATAATGGATTAAATAACCAGGTTGAGTACAGAAGGATGCTTTGGAGCACCTCACGTGTCCCCGCATCCAAGTCCACTATAAGGAATTTAGTAGCATTTAATTAAATCACAAAATTTGGTAATATATCCAATAACTTGTGTCAAACATTTCCTAAATCATTCCGAAAACATATGTTACTCCGTAAACAATATTTGTCATATTTGTATCATTTTCCAAACAAATAATTCAAATAAATATAATTCACAAAACATATCATTCAAATCACAAATACAAATAGCATATAAATCGAAATTGAAAACAATTTCAAATCTGGGAGTTCTTAAATCTATGTTAACCAGGGATTTACAGAATCAGTATAAGTTTAGTGGAGACTAGGCTTCATCTAATAGACACATGCACTATAGTAGACGTATGGCCGTAGTCAGGGGGCCACAGTGTGTACACTAGCCAAGTGACACCTGTGGGAGATAAAGACTAGGCTAGAGTCAATAGCATCGAAACAGAAATACATTTACCTGTAGGTAGCTATAGGGTCAACAGTGTCGAAACATTTCATAAATATTTTCAAAGTTGTTTACAGATATAAGTTTAATAAATCATACCTTAAATAAATTCATAAGAATTAAATTCATAAATTCATTATTTCTAAATATGAAAATACACAATATATTCTCAAAATAATATTTAACATTCAAAACATTTTATTTAAACATCATAAAGTATATAAAAATATACAAACATCAGAAAATAGATAAAATATCACAGAATCTATCCAGTAACCGAATTTGTGATTTAATATTCATTTAACCATATTTAAGAATTTAAGTTCAAACACCTAAATTCACTTTCTTTTAATTTCAAAATACCGTGCCAAATGATGAATTTAAGGGTTTAGATTGGCTTAGAAAAATTTTCAGCAACATAACAGTTCGTTCTAAACTAACCCCTTGCACAAAAACACAACTTTAAACCACAAATTTGATTTTTCAATTTCCAACCAAAACATCAATTCCAATTCCATAAAAGGTAAAATTTATTAAAATCATGCAACGAGGTATCTCTATGCTTCATACATATATCCCTTACCTCTTAAATTGGTAGTATCCTACTAGTCAGCACTGGTAGCACCTTCTGACCTTGAAGCTGCAAATTTACCACCCAAACTCGATAAATTCACCATACTTCAATTAAAATAACATTGATTGATTAAATACTAGTACATTGTCTGTTGCATCTCTAAATTCAGTTTAATTTCTACTGATCTAAAACTACAGCTTGCACTAAACACCTCCTTTTTCGATTCTAATTGCGCCTATAGTCTTGTATTAATTTATACAGTATTATGGAACTCAAAACAAATTGAAATGAACATAATTTTTTTCTCCCCTTGTGTTGGCTGAATCACCCTTACTATCCTACACATTTTATTTCTTCAAATTAAGCTTCCTTTCTTGTTTCAAACTAATTATACTAAATTTCTACACTATTTCTACATAAGTTTCACAGTAAATAGCATCATATTCAAGCTTCCCTAGCCATGGTCGAACCCTTGGGTATCCCATTTCATGATTTCAACTTGATTCAAGCTTAAAGAAACATGTAAACATCTTAAACACATGATAAACAACTAGAAAACCATGAAAAAGTCTAAGCTTCCCAACATTCTTACCTTGGTCAAATAGCTTAGAGGAGTCTTCACTATGCAAATGGCCACTTTGGGCCTTGATTTGGGTACCAAGAGGTAGAGCACATAAAATTAGACAAGGTTTGTTAAGAAATGTTTCGGTTTCAATTTATTTTTCTCTAGGTTTTGGAAGCTTTTTTTCTCTCAAAGGTTGACTATGATGGACATAAAAAGAGGTTGAAGACGATAGCTAGCTATGGTGTAGAAATATGTGGAAAATTCTAATTTTAAATAACTTTCTTGTAAAATTACCAAAATGCCCTTATACTTAAAGAAACTTTCCAATTTTGCCCCTAACGTTTGATTAATTGAAAATAGTCTATGTCACGACCCGAAGGCCGCGACTTTCACTTAGTACTTATACTTTTCTTAGTCTACAAATTTATGGACTAAATTTTTCATTTTCATTTTAAGGTTTGTATTCGGTGTCAGTATAGTTACTACTCTACTTTCATTGATCCTCTAGACAATAATTTATCACACTTCTAAGTTACATCCCGACTCGTTGAATAAAATACATACTGTGTATTAATTAAAGTCTGTACATGTAAACAAGAGATTTACAAAGAACGTATACCTCAAGGCAAAGAAGCGGATTCGAAGAACGGTGGCTAGTACCAAGCTTAGATACCGTCTCCGATGCCCACTTAGCAGCTCGCATGGTAGATGTTAACTTCAATAGTCTGAAAGATATGAAATTTAGTGGGGTGAGCAAAACCACGGCTCAGTAAGATACTAATATAATGTAATAGTTGCAAATTCTTTTATTTTGGTGGATTAAATAATGTGACTTGGAGACTAAATTATATATTGAGAATTTAACTTGAAGCTATGATGATTAAGAAAATTTATTTAGAATGAGCATGGCAAGAAATTATTAAATTGGACTATGGGGCATTATGGAAAAATTTAGACGATGGGAAGATATAATTAAAGGGGTGAATATGAAGACACTGGAAAGAAATTAAATGGCATGAAGGACTTTAGGATTTAAGAGACTATAGAAAATATAACTTAAAAAAAATAGAAATTATGAAAATATTAGTGAGATAAATATAGTTATGGAATAAATTTAACAAGCTAGAAATATAATTATGTTAAATATTAAAATAAGATAAATAGCAAATGAATAAATATATTTGTATAAAAAAAATGGATAGTGGGAATAAAATAGGATTTTTGGAATATGGCTTTCTGAGGAAGCTTCATCAAAATTGATCCCACTAACTAGTATTTTATTGTTATTTTCGCATCAGCCATTTCTTGCACTACTCACCACCGTCCATTTCCATCATCATCCTAGCAGACACCATCTCATCCCCTTTTCTCATTTTTGCTGCACCGAAAATCCCAGCTCCCTCTCGACATGTTATTCTTCAGCTTCCTCAAGTGTGTTGGCATTTAAGAATTAAGGAAAGAGGAAAGCTTAAGCCATAGAAAAGGTTGTGTTTGGGAGACCAAAAATAAGAAGGAAATGGGGTTTGAATTGGAAAGTTTCAGGTATGGAGAATAAGTACATTGGCTGAAACTAGTGGCTGCACTTGGTTGCCCTCTTTAGATGAAGGAAGATAAATGGAGGATGTTTTTTTTAAACTATTGTAAATCTAGACTGAAAAGAAGTTCATCTTCGGGTCCTTGAGCTAAAGCAAGGGTTCTCCTTGGCTGTACAAATCAGAGCAGCAAGGGTGCAGGAGTTGAAGGTGTGAAGAACTTTGTCTTGGGAAAGTTTACTGATGTGGAAAGCTACCCCAAATTGGCTGCTACATCCACGTGAGAATGATGTCTAAAGGAAGACCATTTTAAGGCTGAAAAACAGAGGTGGTTTCGGTGTGAATAAGTACTGGAATGGCATGAAAAACTCATTGGTTTTGGGGTTGGCAAAAATAACGTGGGAGCTGACCAAGACCAAGATATTTACTTGGCTGAACGAGAGGTTGTTTTCCGTTTGGATTGCTGCATGTTGTTCGAAAATAGTACAAAAAAAAGGGAAGAGGAGCTGAACAAGGGTGACTGTTAAGGCAAAACAAGAACTGATGGGGACGGTAAATGACAAGAAGAATCATTGGCAGTTGTAAGGGCTTGATGGTAAAGGAATTGCTGCATGTTTGAAGTTCAAAACAGTCTCAAAATGACAAGGAGTCAAGTTACAAAATAAGGCTCTCGGTTTTGGTTACTCTGTAAGAGGTAAGGATTTGATTTGTTATTGTGGAATTATATGATAAATGTTTAATGAAATAGAAAGGTTAAAAATATGGTATTGGTGTAGGACTATGTGGTGAAAGGAAATTTAAGGAGACAAAGAAGTATTTGGCCACCAAGAGGGAAGGTTTCAAGGTAATGTATTTAAAAAAAATAATTAAAATATAAGTTCCTTAAGGAAATTCAATAATATAAATTTTATTATTTTTATGCCTTATTATAGGAGGAGAGGATACAAGTTAGGGGACATAAACAAATTAAACTAAAGACCAAGGAAAAGACAAGTAAGAAGAACAAGGGTGCCATAGCTATACTCGTGCTACATACCGAGGTGAGGGATATATATCAGAAACGTAGGGGATACTAAATGAACTATTAAAATCAACTGCTTGTGGTTTATGAACTGTATCTTCTTTGCAGGAGGTTTTTACAAAAATTAAGCTGTTATGCTGCCGGATTTTCGTATAATATTGATTTATAAAATCAGCTAGAGTTCATGAAAATGATTTGGAATAACACTCCTCTAGCTAGTTTTGTTTTGAAAATAAGTACGAAATGACAGGATTTTGATTGCCTTGGAAGTCATATTCGAAAGCTCCCATTTTCATAGAAACCATCGAGCTTCGTATTTGTTTTGGAAACTATAAGTACGTAAATGTTTTGAGACATGGCTAATAATCATAGCAGTAATGTTTTGGACTACTGTGGGACCTTGATCCAGTTCATAATAGATAACGTTTTGGGCTACTGTATGATTTTGATCAAATCTACAGTAGAGTTTCTATTGCTGTGTGACCTTGATCCAGTCCGCAGCGGGCCCAGTAGACACCTGATTAGTGCTCACTGTGGACCCTTCTGGACTATGGCCATATGTCAACTGTACTTTCCCTTATGAGAATAATTGAACTGCTTGATTTTGCTTAGTTATCATGTCTCCAGCTTATGCTATATATGATTCCTTTCGTACTTATGCCAGTACGGATTTTTAATGTTATGATGAGAATTATGTTTCGAATGGAAATGTTTATCGATGGTTTTGAAATAAATGCTTCTGACACATTGCATAAGCATGTTGATTTCCAAATTTTATGAAAAACAGTATTGAGTTTTTAATGAATGTTTCGAAACTTAAATATAGAAATTTAGTATCCATCTCTTATATTTATTTCTTACTAGGCTTTCCAAAAAGCTCACCCCCTCCTCCACCTTCCAGATTATTTGCAGTAGGAGCGTATATGTGGGGAGCTATCGCGTCTTTCGAGGCTTTTGGTTCTACCTTGGAAGTATATTATGTACAGCTACTTAACTTATATTCAGACTTACATTTTCAGTACTTTCAGAACAGGGGGATGTAGCAATAGGAATTACATGATATATATATCTACGTTAAATATCGACGCATGTAACTTGATGGTTATATATTAGTTAAGTGTAATGTTTTGCGATGATGAATACATGCTCATCTAGAATGTTTGGACTAGGACCAAATGCTGAATAATGTTTATATAGCTATTATAAATATAGCTTAAGAGTTAATTTTGAGACATTACGTACAGCCCAACAATGTAAGTAAGAGAAGGAAAAATTTAGTTCATAATTCCGGTATAAATGAAGGATCTTACAAATTTGGTATCAGAGCAATGTTGGTCCGATGTACGTAATGTCGGTAGGTCAAGAATTTGTTACATCCCCATAAGTACTGTACATGTCTGAGTATATACTGTACATAATTGCGTAAATGGTACTAAATATGTTTGTTTTGTCTAGGCTATCTATAAAAAATGAGGGGACGAGGACGAAGACGTTATAGGAGTGTGAGAAGTGTCGGTAGTAGACAAGAAGTGCCGGCACCTGAGACCCCGACTCCAGAACCTCCTCCTTCTCCTCAGCCAGAGCTTGATGGAAATCGAATGGATAGGCTGGAGAGGACTATAGATGCCATGTTCCAGAATATGAATGCCATGTCCGCCATGTTTACCCAGTTTATGGCAAACATCAATAACAATCAGGGACAGGCATCCCCACCATTGGCACCAGCACCACCACCTCCACCACCCGTAGTGCCTCCTCCTATGCCTCCATCACCACCTGCTCCTCAGCCTCCGGCTCAGCATGTACCTCCTTCAGCTCAACCAGCCCAGCCCCAGACTCAGCCTGAGGTACCTGCTCTAATGCAGTCGCTGGCAGGACCAGTAGAAAGTTGTAATCTAACTCGGCTTCGAGAGTTCAAGAAGTTCGACCCTCCTAGGTTCAAGGGGAAAAGGAACCGATGGTGGCAGAGAGTTGGGTGAATGAGATGGAGAAACTATTTGAGTACATGGCATGCTCCGAGACAGAAAAAGTGGGCATGGCCACCTTCTTACTTGTGGATGAGGCAGAGCATTGGTGGAAGTCCACCAAGACGGTATTGAAGGCTAAGCATCCTGCAGTTACGTGGGATATATTTCTGGACTACTTTCGTAAACAGTACATTCCCCGTACGGCCCAGAAGAGGATGCAGACCGAATACTTAAATTTGACTCAGGGGAATCAGACGATGGATCAATATGAGTCACGGTTTACAGCCCTTAGCCGCTATGATCTACAGACGGTGAGTAGTGAGGAGCACCGTGTGGAGAGGTTTATGGACGGATTACGACCATCTATCAGGTCCCGATTGGCCCCACTTGATATCTCCACCTATGGAGAGGCTGTTAGAAAGGCCCAGTTATGTGAGCGAGATTACGAATTCCAACAAGCGGAGTATGGGTCCCGTTTTAAGGGTAAAGGGAAGGAGATAAGTAAAAGAGCCTCAAATGATAAATCTTTTGGAGTTGGGAGATTTGCTAAGAAGCCTAGGAGAGATGAGCCCTTTGCTAGGAGGCAGAGTAGAGATAGGACTATTGGGGGTCGACCGACTAGGCCCATTATTACTGATAGGGGTACGGATAGTCAGACGAACACTACCGGGACAACATGCAGTAATTGTGGGAAGGTGCATCCGGGTAGGCCTTGTCATTGGGTTACGGGCGCTTGTTTGGAGTGTGTATAGAGGGAACACGTGGTTAAAGATTGTCCGCTAAATAGGAATACACCGAAAGAGCCCGAGCGTCCTACCCAGCCCCAGAGTCGAGCCACCGCAGCAGATAAAGGCAAGAAAGCAGTGGTTCAGGGCCGAGTTTATGCACTGGATCAGGGACCTGCAGACACTTCTTCGGATGTCATCAAGGGTAAGATACTTGTATTTGAGGTTATGGCACTTGCATTATTTGACCCTGGATCCACGCATTCATTTATATCGCCTGTTTTTGCTATGAAAATGCATGTAAAACTAGAACCTTTAAGGCATATTTTACAAATTAGCACTCCTTTAAAGGAATCTCATATGACTGATGTAGTGTATAAGAATTGCAAACTTAAGATAGGTAAGAAGGAATCAGTAGCAAATCTAGTACTACTAAATATGTACAACTTTGATGTGATTTTGGGCATGGATTGGCTATCTGCCAATCGAGTTAATTTAGGTTGCTACTCTAAGAGTATAACCTTTACTTATCCCGAAAGATACGATGTAAAATTCGGTTCTAAGTAATGAAAGTGTCTTGTTTTTATTGATTGAATGTTGTGAATGATAATTTATGTTGTCTGTTTAATCATGAAGGGTTTCTTGCTTGTGTTGAGGATGTGGACAAACACCGTCCGGAATTACATGAGATCCCTATGGTGAGGGACTTTCCTGATGTATTCCCGGATGAATTGCCAGGACTTCCCCTGGATAGGGAGTTAGAATTTGCTATTGATTTGATTCCTGGCACGGAACCCATATCTAAGCCACCGTATAGGATGGCCTTAGTCGAGCTGGATGAATTGAAGAAGCATCTCCAAGAATTGTTAGAAAGAGGGTTCATTCGACCAAGCATGTCTCCGTGGGGCGCTCCAGTACTATTTGTCCGAAAAAAAGATGGTAGCCTTCGGTTGTGTATCGATTATCGGTGGTTGAATAAGGCTACAATCAAGAACAAGTATCCACTTCCCAGGATTGATGACTTATTCGATCAGCTTAGGGGTGCTCAGATCTTTTCCAAGATTGATCTTAGATCGGGATATCATCAGTTGAAGATTAGAAGCGATGATATTCTTAAAACAGCCTTTAGGACCCAGTATGGACACTATGAGTTCTTAGTGATGCCATTTGGGCTTACGAATACACCCGCGGCTTTTATGAACTTGATGAATGAAGTGTTCAAGTCGTATCTGGATAGATTTGTCATCGTATTCATAGATGACATCCTAGTCTATTCTAAGTCCTGGGAAGAACATAAGCAGCACTTGAGGATTGTACTCCAGACTCTCAGGGCTCGCAAGTTGTATGCTAAGCTTAGCAAGTGCGACTTTTGGCTGAATCAGATTTCCTTTCTGGGTCATGTGGTGGATAAGGACGGGGTGTCTGTGGATCCGTCCAAGATAGAGGCTATAGTGCAATGGGATAGGCCAAAGTCAGTCACTGAGATCCAAAGTTTCCTTGGTTTAGCTCGTTATTATCGGAGATTTGTTGAGGGATTTTCTAGACTAGCTGCTCCTCTAACACGCCTCACGCGTAAAGATGTAAAATTTGAGTGGGATGACGCCTGTGAGCGTAGTTTCCAAGTGTTGAAGCGTCCGTTGACCTCAGCACCAATCCTCACTCTTCCTAGTGGTTCAGGAGGTTTCTCGGTGTACAGTGATGCATCTGCTCAGGGTTTGGGTTGTGTGCTTATGCAGAATGGAAGAGTAGTGGCATATGGGTCTAGACAGCTTAAAGATCATGAAAGAAACTATCCCACTCATGACTTGGAGTTGGCCGCAGTAGTTTTTGCTTTGAAGATTTGGTGGCATTATCATTATGGGGAAAGATTTCAGATATTTACGGATCACAAAAGTTTGAAGTATTTGTTCTCCCAGAAGGAGTTAAATATGAGACAAAGGAGATGGATGGAACTTCTAAAGGACTACGATTGTGAGATCTTATATCACCCAGGTAAAGCTAATGTTGTTGCTGATGCTCTTAGTCGGAAACACCTGGGATTGGTTTCTTATATAATGGTCTGAGAGTTTGATTTATTAGAACGGTTTGCAAGTGTGAGTTTGAACATCTCCTCCTCTGAGAGGTATGGTATGGTGGCGAGTATGAGGAATGAGCCTGATTTGATGGAGAGTGTTAGACGTGCTCAGAGAGAGGATCAGTATTATGTGGATATGATTAGTCAGATTCAGACTGGAGAGCATATTGATTTTGCAATTGGGTCTAATGGTCTACTAAGGTTTAAAGGCCGAATTTGTATCCCGGATGATAGAGGTCTCAAGGATCTTATTTTATCAGAAGCTCACTCTACTAGGTACACTTTACACCTTCGTAATACAAAGATGTATCATAATCTACGTAAAGTGTATTGGTGGTCTGGAATGAAGAGAGACATTGGTGATTTTGTTGCTAAGTGTCTCAGCTGTCAGCAGGTTAAGGTAGAGCATCAGAGGCCAGCAGGTTTACTTCAACCTCTATCTATACCTACTTGGAAATGGGAGCATGTTACCATGGACTTTATCATGGGACTACCCAGAACTAAGAAGAATCATGACGCTATCTGGGTTATTGTGGATAGACTAACTAAATCAGCCCACTTTTTAGCTATGAAGTCTACGGATACTCTCAATGCTCTAGCAAATATGAATGTTAAGGAGATTGTACGGCTTCATGGAGTTCTAGTGAGCATCACTTATGACCGAGATTCCCAGTTTACATCCCATTTTTGGGAACACTTTCAGGATGCCATGGGATCTCGACTGAATTTTAGCACCGCATTCCACCCACAGACAGATAGGCAGTCTGAGCATACAATTCAGACTTTAGAAGACATGTTGAGAGCGTGTGCTTTGGACTTTAAGGGCTCCTGGGAGGACCATCTTCCGTTAGCCGAGTTTGCATACAATAACAGCTATCATTCTAGCATTCGAATGGCACCGTATGAAGCTTTGTATGGTAGAAAGTGTCGTTCTCCAGTTGCTTGAGAAGAAGCGGGCGAACGTAAGATACTTGCTCCCGATTTGGTAGAACAAGCTTTTGAGGATGTCCGAATGATTTGTGAAAGGCTTAGGACATCTCAAAGCCGACAAAAGAGCTATGCTGACAGAAGGCGTAGACACTCGGAGTTCGCTGTAGGTGATTCTGTGTTTTTGAAGGTTTCCCCATCTAAGGGTATTATGAGATTTGGCAAGAAAGGAAAACTTAGTCCTCGTTTCATCGGGCCTTTTGAGATTTTGGACCGTGTAGGAGATGTAGCATACTGGTTAGCCTTACCTCCTGAGTTAGCCGGAGTACATAATGTATTTCATGTATCTATGCTACACAAGTACCACCCCGATCTGTCACATGTTATTCAATATGAGCCTCTGGAAATCAGAGAGGATATGAGCTATGTGGAGAAACCGATACGGATCGTGGATAGGAAGGAGAGAGTACTACAGTCTAAGAGTATTCCATTGGTAAAGGTGCTTTGGCAATATCATACAACTGAGGAAGCAACGTGGGAGCTTGAAAGTCTTATGAAGGAAAAGTATCCAAAGCTGTTCGATCCGAGAATACCCGATGTGAATTTGGAGGACCAAATTTTTTAAGGTAAGGAGGATGTAATAGTTGCAAATTCTTTATTTTGGTGGATTAAATAATGTGACTTGGAGACTGAATTATATATTGAGAATTTAACTTGAAGCTATGATGATTAAGAAAATTTATTTAGAATGAGCATGGCAAGAAATTATTAAATTGGAATATGGGGCATTATGGAAAAATTTAGACAATGGGAAGATATAATTAAAAGGGTGAATATGATGACACTGGAAAGAAATTAAATGGCATGAAGGACTTTAGGATTTAAGAGACTATAGAAAATATAACTTAAAAAAAATAGAAATTACGAAAATATTAGTGAGATAAATATAGTTATGGAATAAATTTAACAAGCTAGAAATATAATTATGCTAAATATGAAAATAAGATAAATAGCAAATGAATAAATATATTTGTATAAAAAAATGGATAGTGGGAATAAAATAGGATTTTTGGAATATGGCTTCCTGAGGAAGCTTCATCAAAATCGATCCCACTAACTAGTATTTTATTGTTATTTTCACATCAGCCATTTCTTGCACTACTCACCACCGTCAATCTCCATCATCATTCTAGCAGACACCATCTCATCCCCTTTTCTCATTTTTGCTGCACCGAAAATCCCAGCTCCCTCTCGACATGTTATTCTTTAGCTTCCTCAAGTGTGTCGGCATTTAAGAATTAAGGAAAGAGGAAAGCTTAAGCCATAGAAAAGGTTGTGTTTGGGAGATCAAAAATAAGAAGGAAATGGGGTTTGAATTGGAAAGTTTCAGGTATGGAGAATAAGTACATTGGCTGAAACTAGTGGTTGCACTTGGTTGCCCTCTTTAGATGAAGGAAGATAAATGGAGGATGTTTTTTTTAAGCTACTGTAAATCTAAACTGAAAAGAAGTTCATCCTCGGGTCCTTGAGCTGAAGCAAGGGTTCTCCTTGGCTGTACAAATCAGGGCAGCAAGGGTGCAGGAGTTGAAGGTGTGAAGATCTTTGTCTTGGGAAAGTTTACTGATGTGGAAATCTACCCCAAATTGGCTGCTACATCCACGTGAGAATGATGTCTAAAGGAAGACCATTTTAAGACTGAAAAACAGAGGTGGTTTCGGTGTGAATAAGTACTGGAATGGCATGAAAAACTCATTGGTTTTGGGGTTGGCAAAAATAACGTGGGAGCTAACCAAGACCAAGATATTTACTTGGCTGAACGAGAGGTTGTTTTCTGTTTGGATTGCTGCATGTTGTTCGAAAGTAGGACAAAGAAAAGGGGAAGAGGAGCTGAACAAGGGTGATTGTTAAGGCAAAACAAGAACTGATGGGGACGATAAATGACAAGAAGAATCATTGGCAGTTGTAAGGGCTTGATGGTAAGGGAATTGCTGCATGTTTGAAGTTCAAAACAGTCTCAAAATGACAAGGAGTCAAGTTACAAAATAAGGCTCTCGGTTTTGGTTACTTGTAAGAGGTAAGGATTTGATTTGTTATTGTGGAATTATATAATAAATGTTTAATGAAATAGAAAGGTTAAAAATATGGTATTGGTGTAGGACTATGTGGTGAAAGGAAATTTAAGGAGACAAAGAAGTATTTGGCCACCAAGAGGGAAGGTTACAAGGTAATGTATTTAATAAAAATAATTAAAGTATAAGTTCCTTAAGGAAATTCAATAATATAAATTTTATTATTTTTATGCCTTATTGTAGGAGGAGAGGATACAAGTTAGGGGACATAAACAAATTAAACTAAAGACCAAGGAAAAGACAATTAAGAAGAACAAAGGTGCCATAGCTATACTCGTGCTACATACCGAGGTGAGGGATATATATCGGAAACGTAGGGGATACTAAATGAACTATTGAAATCAACTGCTTGTGGTTTATGAACTGTATCTTCTTTGCAGGAGGTTTTTACAAAAATTAAGCTGTTATGCTGCCGGATTTTCGTATAATATTGATTTATAAAATGAGCTAGAGTTCATGAAAATGATTGGAATAACACTCCTCTAGCTAGTTTTGTTTTGAAAATAAGTACGAAATGACAGGATTTTGACTACCTTGGAAGTCATATTCGAAAGCTCCCATTTTCATAGAAACCATCGAGCTTCGTATTTGTTTTGGAAACTATACGTACGGAAATGTTTTGAGACATGGCTAATAATCATAGCAGTAATGTTTTGGACTACTGTGGGACCTTGATCCAGTTCACAATAGATAACGTTTTAGGCTACTGTATGATTTTGACAAATCTACAATAGAGTTTCTATTGCTGTGTGACCTTGATCCAGTCCACAGCGGGCCCAGTAGACACCTGATCAGTGCTCACTGTGGACCCCTCTGGACTATGGCCATATGTCAACTGTACTTTCCCTTACGAGAATAATTGAACTGCTTGATTTTGCTTAGTTATCATGTCTCCAGCTTATGCTATATATGATTCCTTTCGTACTTATGCCAATATGGATTTTGAATGTTATGATGAGAATTATGCTTCGAATGGAAATGTTTATCGATGGTTTTGAAAGAAATGCTTCTGACGCATTGCATAAGCATGTTGATTTCCAAATTTTATGAAAAACAGTATTGAGTTTTTAATGAATGTTTCGAAACTTGCATATAGAAATTTAGTATCCGTCTCTTATATTTATTTCTTACTGGGCTTTCCAAAAAGCTCACCCCTTCCTCCACCTTCCAGATTATTTGCAGTAGGAGCGTATACGTGGGGAGCTATCGCGTCCTTCGAGGCTTTTGGTTCTACCTTGGAAGTATATTATGTACAGCTACTTAACTTATATTCAGACTTACATTTTCAGTACTTTCAGAACAGGGGGATGTAGCAATAGGAATTACATGATATATATATATATATCTACGTTAAATATCGACGCATGTAACTTGATGGTTATATATTGGTTAAGTGTAATGTTTTGCGATGATGAATACATGCTCATTTAGAATGTTTGGACTGGGACCAAATGCTGAATAATGTTTATATAGCTATTATAAATATAGCTTAAGAGTTAATTTTGAGACATTACGTACAGCCCAACAATGTAAGTAAGAGAAGGAAAAATTTAGTTCATAATTTCGGTATAAATGAAGGATCTTACATATAAATACAAGAGTAGAATTATATTGTCTTAAACTACAATGCTTAAAAGTTGCAAGTTTGCAATTACAGTTAATCCTTTCTCATCGATAACATCTCATTATCTCATTTCTTGTCATCTGTCTATCACTTATACTTTTAAATAAATCATCATAATCACTTTTTCAGTCTTCTCATCCTTATACTATAGTGCATCGCACAACAATATGTCGTGTCCAATTTGAATGTCATATACTATTAATCTATACTTTCCTCAATCTCGGAGTACATCATGTCCAATTGAAATATCGTATCAAATCACTTTATGTTTCATAATCGTACTCCTATATTCTATCATCTCGTATCACTTTCCATATGGAGGATTATAATCATGGTGGTACGAAGTCATAATTCTCTTCGTGCATATTCTATATTCATGTATCATATCATATCATGACATCATGCAGATGAAATATCATTACCACCAAGTCGTGATACTCCTCATATACTCTTCATGTTTTTTGTACCATATGAGGTCATGACATATCTTATGTAAAAAGCATCCTATTATGTCATGATTTAATAGGCAACTTATGTAATTTCACTATATGAACCACTATCATTTCAAATCATATCATACATACTTTAGAACATGCTCAACATATGAATTTTCAATTCATTTCGTTGTTGAAAGCATGCATAACTCTCTTTTTAAATCATGTCAATTTAAAACATGTCTTTTCATTTTTCATATAATGTTAATTCAAAACATGTCTTTTCATATCATTTCAAATCAAAACGTACACATTTCTCTTTTCATTTCATGTCAATTCAAAATATGTCTTTTGTATCATTTCAAATCAAAACATGCACATTTCTCTTTTCATATCATGTCAATTCAAAACATGTCTTTTCATGTACTGTAAATCATATCAGGTCTAGAGTTCATATCAAATCAATCTATACTGTAGACCGCATATCATTTCAAGTTCGACACAAAATCATACATAAATCATATAAGTGTCGAAGTCATATCACATGTTTAAAACATGTACTGTTTCAAAATATATCTCTTTTCAAACATGTTTCATGTACTATATAAATCATGTCAAGTCTAGAGTTCGTATCAATCAAATCATACTCTAGATTTCATATCATATCGGCTAGAGACTAGGCTAGATCCCTATCACTCTATCAATAAAGACTTAAATCACTGTAGCTAGCAGTGAAAATCATGTCATCGTCCCTTGGAAACCAACTAGGGCACTATCTATGGCCATAGACCTCATCTCTCTCAGCCCCACTGATCAGGCGTGACTGAGACCTATCCACGACTATTGTCGGACAAGCATCTCTGCCTAATGAGCAAAGCTCCAATTGGGCGGTTTTCACTATGCTTTATTGAATTTAATTCTTTTAGGGTGCCCACGGTCTCATAAAACATTTAAATTTTTATCTCTTTCTTGTCAAAGATCATGTAAAGCATATGGTATCATCATTTAAGAAGTTTTTTATATAAAATATATATCTGTCATTTACTTTCCTTTTAAAACTAATCAATACTTTATAGTATTCAAATAAACATTATTAAAATGTTCCAAGTTGTAACAAGACATGTTTAAATGCAATGTAATTTAAATCACGAGTTCAAACAGCGAACTATCATTTTCATCAAATATGTCATTTAATTATAATGTTCACTATAATTCAATTCTCTCATTTCCATCCTTTTGATTTCAATCAAATCATACCTAATAGGTAATTTCAATATTCATTGTGGTTTTCTCGATATTCAGTATCATTTTATAGTAATTATCGACTATAAAAATCACTTATACATTTTATCATTCAATATTAGGACCACCACTATCAATATGAGTCCTCTCAGTATCTCTGAATATTTAAATATCATATTTCTATACAACCTTTAAGATACCGGAATCATGTAATTACCAATATTGTAATGACCCGTTACCACATTTTTCATGTATTTCTATACAATTTATCCGGTTGGGCTGTCTGTGATACTTCACTTGTCCTTACATGTTAAACAAATTTATACAACATTGTTAATATTATACACATTCCCTATCTTATATACAAAAATGTAGTACTGTAGACATGTCTAAATACAGAAAATAAATGATCGTACCTCATATATATCAGACGGTCTGTCACATTGTCCTTTGTGTACAGCCATATTCCACAAATACTGGATCACACCATTATCAAAAACCTGAAATGTTGAAATTGGGGAGTGAGCAAACCACGGCTCAGTAAGAGAGTTATACGTCACACTTGATATTCAGCTACCTATATGTTGAAAATATTTTTTTTAATTCCTTTAAAATCTTCCCAGTTGGCTCTAGGCTCACATGTAGGAAGGATACTACAGTCGGCTAGGGATCCAGATAGAATAAGGTAGATATTTTAGAATACCATAATTGTTCCGGAACCTAGAAGCAACTACAGAGAGTACTAAATCCATTGTTCTCAAAACGTTATAATTTTCATTTTCCACATAATAAACCACTTATTTCTTTTTATTTCAGTATACTTTAAAACATGTGACAGTTCAGTAGTAAATAGGTGGTTTACTTCTCTTCTCTTCAGTATAATAAAAACAAGTGACAGTACAGTGATTTGTAAATATCCCATCATTGGATAAACACTTCTTCGATTATTTCTATCTTAGAAATAATTTTTATGTTATTCTTTTAGAATAAACATTTATTTCTCTTTTCAAATCAGTAACCGTACCATACAGTTCAGTAAAACAGTGTGTTCAATATTCAGTAAAACAGTATCTCGATACGGTTCAGTCTGTAAACAGTAAACAGTAGCTACCAATTCATTAAGCAGTATACGGTAGCTTTCAGTTCAGTAAACAGTAAATGGTAAGTTTTCAGTTCAGTAAAACAGTAATCAGTGGCTACCATTTTAGTAAACAGTGCAGTTCTGTAAACAATGTTTGGTACGGTTTTTCATCAGTAACAGTAAACAGTAGTTCAGTACAGTAAATAGTACAGTATAGTAAACAGAATTTCGTAAATCCTTTCAGTAAACAGTAAAGAGTAAGTGAGACTAGGCATCACCCTATAATCAAATCATGCTATCTTGTCCACTAGGGACACAGTAACAGTAATGAGATCTATGGCCATGATTTATGATATGTCCTCGGTGTACACTTGCTAGGTGACAATCCGGGACGCTGATGACTAGCTAGTCAATCAGCCACATGACAGTAACAGTATGGTATGATGCACGAAGCTCGGGGTATAAGTCTCAAAACAGTATAAAAACCGTACCATAGCCTTTATGGATTTTAAACACAGTAGTATGAAATATTTCACAATTATCCATAAGGCTCACATGTATAAATCATCACCTTTATGAAATAATTAAATTAAATATCATTTCTCAGAATATTTCATAAAGGTATAAATTATATTTTCTAGACGGTTAAAACAGTTTATAAATCATCACTGTAAAATATACAAGGTCATAATTGTCTTTTTCACCGTAAAACATATACGCACGCTTTTCCATACTTTCTATCGAAAACATGGTTTTCAAAATCATCGAAATTCAAATCGATTATTTTTTTAATTTATGAAAAAAATAAAATATTTATTTTCCAATTCACAATTCCATCACCATGTTTTCCTTCTAAAAACACGTGTAGAGACTTCTAGTCTCGAAATCATAGTTTTCCATCATTTCTTAACCTTTTATGGAATTTATGTAATTAATTATTTTCATAAAGAAAACCATAAAGGTTTGATATGAAATCAAATGAATATTTAAGAAATATTTATAAAATATTCACTTCCATCTTTTTCAGTTTCATCTCGTTTCACGTGAAATATCACCTACCGGGTGAATTTTCGATGATTTCCTTTTCACCATTCTCGAGAACATGAATATTTTAAAATTAATCTTTCGTATATTCATGTTTTAGGAAAATACTTGATTTCTCGATTTTCGTGTTTGAAAATCGTTTCTCGTAAAATCAAATCACTTATTATAATTTTCGGTAATTTTTGGTAGTTTTCAGTAAATTTTCGGCAGTATATCGGCTACCGATTGGCTAGCCTCCTACACAGAAAATATAGTTTATATTTTCAACCGGTATTTCACCACAATTTCCAAACCGATAAATCACCACAAATTTAAACCAATAATTATCAAACGCATTCATAAAATTAAATGCAATTTAAAAACTTGTGGCCGAATATCCTTACAGGCAGCACATGTCTCCCTTACCTGTCTCGGGTCGGCAACTGCCTCTCGAAGGTCGCGCCCGTGTTCACCTCTCCCGGTTCCATCGTCTCATTCACTGAGAATGATTCTGGAAACCAAATTTTAAATTTTAGAATTTTTTTCAATTTATTTAAATAAATAAATATTTAAATATTTTCAATACTTTCCGGGATTTCTTACCGATTTCCGTAATTCCCGAGTTTTCGAGTTTTTCGGGATTTCCCAAAATTCTCAAAATTTTTGAAGTCCGAAAATTTCCTTTTTCTCTCTCCTTTTTCTTCCTTTTCTTCTTTTCTTTTCTTTTTTTTTTCTTTTCTTTTTCCTTTTTCCTTTTTCTTTTTCTCTTTCTCCTTTTCTTTTTTTCTTCCCAGCCAAGACCCGTCCAGGCCAATCTCCTCCCCTCGTCGCCGGTCTCCTCCGGCGGTCGGTTCTCCGGCAGTTTGGCGGCTCTTCAGCTGGCCGACGGCACGGCGAACCTGCTGGTGGTCTTCGTTCAGCCTGGATCGGCGGCACGACGGCGGATCTACTAGGTTTTGCATCAGTTTCTCTCTTCCTCCACCGTCGGTGGCCTCACCGATGGCCTCCTTTTCCTTCCTCTCACCTCCGTCGAGGTTTGAGTGGCGGTGGCGGTGCCAAGACCAGCCGACACCGTCGTTTCCTCTTCTCTTCTCCCTTTTCGGCTCCGCCGATTTTTCCTTCGTTTCCCGTTTCTGTTTTCTTTCTTCTTCCATCTCGGGCCGCCGACGGTGACCCTCTTTCCTCTTCCCCTCATCGGTGACACCCTTCTTCCCTTCTCTTGGCGACGCCGTCAGTCGACTCCCCCTGGAGGCAAAATTAGGAATCTTCCCGATTCTGTTTTCCATTTCTTCTTTTTTTTTTCTTTTTTTATTTTTATTCTTTATTAATCTTATTTACATATAAATATATACATATACTATATATTATACATATAATATATATTATATATATAAAAATATATATTTTGTGTATTAGCAAATATATATATATCTCATATATTTATATGTATTAAAGTTACATATTTTTAGTATATGTATATTTATATACTGTAAAGTTACATAACATTTATATATTTATATAAATGATATTATAATACAATATATATTGTATTTACAATATATATGTATAACTTCAATGTAAATTTATATTTATCTTTTTTCAAATATGTATATACTTATATATACATATGATGTTATATTTATATATATATATATATATGTATTATTTAAATTTGTAAAATAGTGTGTGTGTGTGTGTGTGTGTGTGTGTATATATATATATATACCACAGCATAATAATATATACTATTCATCACATTTAAATACATATGTAGTTGTATAAAAATACATTTATATAATACATAATTATATAAATATATTTCATATTTCCTTCTCATTTTCTTATTTAATTTGGATTTTCATTTATCCAAATTAAATTTCCTCCTTTCCTTATTTTCCATAACTCCGATCTTATTTTTATTTTTATTTCCAATTTACTTTCCTTCACTCGAATTTCCACAATCCGTCACTTCCTCAATTCTCGAAATCTTCACTGATCTTCCAATCTCATAATTATCTTTATTTATTTCCTTAAATTTCCACTATTAAAAATTTCCAATAAGTGGAAAATTTACGATTATCACATCCTCCCCATCTTAAGAAATTCGGTCCTCTGAATTTAACTTAACTTAGAAGGTGGTATAGTCCGTATACTTATAGTTCTTACTCTTTAGATCCTCCTTTAAATAATACTGCCAGTATACTTTCCACACCGAGACTTCTTTTAGACCACTACATGCAGTGTCTCATCTTATATCTATACTCCCGTAAGTTTATTCCTTACTAATTGGGAGTTATCAATTTCATTTCTCTATACACATAAAGGTCCATTCACACTCTTTTTCATATCACAACTTATCTATATTGTTCATAATCCATTTTTCTCAATTAGCGCCAAGTCGATATAGTTTAAAAACTATCAATTACACATGTATATCAGTTATAAGTAATTGTCCTAGTAGCTTTCACATCTCATGCACACGCTCTCTCAATGTATCTTCAAGCGTTTCAATATTACGCTAAGATATTTACATCAGTATGGAGCGATGCTATCCGTACACTTGGGATCTCAATGCCTTTTGCTATTTTCTATTAGTATATGGCAACTCAGAGACTCCCATCACATGTAATGCTGACTGGAACTATACATATACATTCTCACTGTTTCATACTCATATTCCAACTATGGCACTAGAGAATCTAGGATTCTGATAATGGAAAAGTGATCCCATTAGAAAATCAATCATTGATCACTTCCATATCATCATATTTCTTTTGGACTCTTTATTGTCCACAATACTCATGTTCACATTCATTTACCAAGGCTACATCTCACTTGCAAACTTTACTAATCATCACTTTTATCACCACTTTATCTACACAATTCCACCATTCTCAAGTTGTGGATATGTGTGTTTATCATTTTTGTTCCATTTACATAACTGGCAGTATAATAATACATGTCCTTTATCTTACTCTTTTGAGTACCATTAATTTCACTATTTGTATTTTCGTCATTCAGACTTTTACACGTGAATTTCATTATTCACTCATTTTTCAGAGTTATTTTCTTCAGCTTTTCAAATTCTTTCTATGTTTCCAATATAAGCTTATAACCAATCGAGTCAAGGTCAGCTCGATTTCTCCAATCTATAGAACTCTGAAAAATTTATCGAGAATCACATCCGATACTTTCTTTAATCACACATCTTTTATCATCTTGGATATTTCATCCTCATGTCCTGTCATTTTCACTCTACATCCTCAAGGTAGAGACATTTACTATTCCATTCATTTTAATATATACTCTACCTTGATTTCATTGTCTACTCGTACTTCACAACATTACGAATCTCAATCTAGTAAGCTGTATTAAGTATAACAGTTATCAATATATGTTACAGCTAACCGATTTATTACAGTAATTTACTTTAAAATCCCTTTCATTTAATGAGTTCAAGTTTAATTCCCTTGAGTATATTATCCACGAGGTTCGAACCCTGGCACCCTTATGTACCTAGTTCCTTAGACTCGTATTACACTTAGATCCTTGTAAGAGCCCCGCCCGTTCGAATCGACCGTCGATGAGCATCCCTTAGGCGATCCATCCGCCCCAAGTTTACCCTTACAAGTAAGTCGATGATCACATAATTCGCCCACACCTCACAATATATTGTCCACTGCGGGTCGCCCATCATTGGGTTGCCCATCCCAGTTTTGTCTCAAGGGTCCTGAAGATCTCAAGTTAGTTGTCATTTTCTTCTTTTGATCACTTCACTGTTCTTATGTATATTCTCCACACAAAGTTTATATTCTATAACATGTCTTTCAAGATATTTCGGTTCTATATAGGATTATCTGTTTGATACCTCAAAATAATAAAATGTATAGAACCATAAGTAACCACACTGGTATGTATTTCATTATCTGTACTATTCACCTTCTCAGTCATTTCTGTAATTATTTCACTTTTTATAATATCCAACGATCCCGTAATAAACATCCAATTCAATACACTCTTAATTTAGGCCTTTACAATTAATAATCAGGCCAATCATCTTATGACATTCCACTATACACTTATGGGATCGCATCATGTAAGGCCCCGACCCATCCGCCGTCCACCTTTACACATCTGTACTGTCCTCTTTGGCGAGCCTACTGGCCCCCTCAAGGTTTTGTCATGAAGCCTAGCCCGTTCACTAGGTCACTCGCAATTCTCGTCCATAATCTAAGTATAAGTGGAATCAGTAATAGGGATCGTTATATTCATATTCCATCCTCTATGCCATTAATGACTCCATCACCATCAATGGATTCAAGATTAACTTGGTTTTATCACTGTTCAGAACTTCGCCCAACATAAGGGCGTTTTCGTCATTTCGACATTTATTTCTTTCTCCTCAGTATACATCTAACTCAGTATCTTATCATTTATGTGCTAATAGTATCTTTTCTCGTACTAATATCAGCAATTTGAGATCTTATTCGATTTCGACAGAGAAGTCCACTAGGATCCATAATTAGATTATTTTGCTTGTAATACAGCTTTACATCATCAATTTCTCTGTCAAATCAATCAATTCCAACTTCTGTTGGTCTATTCTGACTCCCAGTAAAATTTTAGAGGCAAGTGTATTTTGGTCATTTTTGGCCAAAAATTTTCTTTCTCTCCAAATTACCTTCAATCGGTGATCTTAAGGTCTATTTAATGATGATATTTCATTTCCCTCCTTTATATCATCACTTTCAGGTCTCAGTTCAATCCGGACAAAAAGATACTGGTGGGGCCCTCACCAAGTCCTTTACTAATCCTTACCGAACGGGCCTTCATTTAGATTATAAGATCACCAATTTTCTAGTAATTTTTGAGCCTCTTTAACATTCTCAATTTATAATTTCTCACTCCCTTCAAATCATTTTACTCAATTTACAATCATTTATTTTCTCTATGTATTCAGACAACACAGTACTACTGGGGATGTTTAACATTTTTAATACTTATCTTTCCAAAAGTATTCACAGACATCAGGCCAATCATGCTCTGATACCATTAAATCTGTAATGACCCGTTACCACATTTTTTATGTATTTCTATACAATTTATCCGGTTGGGCTGTCTGTGATACTTCACTTTTCCTTACATGTTAAACAAATTTATACAACATTGTTAATATTATACACCTCCCTATCTTATATACAAAAATGTAGTACTGTAGACATGTCTAAATACAAAAAATAAATGATCGTACCTCATATATCTCAGATAGTCTGTCACATTGTCCTTTGTGTACAGCCGTAATCCACAAATATCGGATCACACCATCATCAAAAACCTGAAATGTTGAAATTGGAGAGTGAGCAAACCACAGCTCAGTAAGAGAGTTATATGTCACACTTGATATTCAGCTACCTATATGCTGAAAATATTTTTTTCATTTCCTTTAAAATCTTCCTAGTAGGCTTTAGGCTCACATATAGGAAGGATACTATTGTCGGCTAGGGATCCAGATAGAATAAGGTAGGCATTTTAGAATACCATACTTGTTCCGGAACTTAGAAGCAACTGTAGAGAGTACTAAATCCATTGATCTCAAAACGATATAATTTTCGTTTTCCACATAGTAAACAACTTATTTCTTTTTATTTCAGTATACTTTAAAACACGTGACAGTTCAGTAGTAAATAGGTGGTTTACTTCTCTTCTCTTCAGTACAATAAAAACACGTGACAGTACAGTGATTTGTAAATATCCAATCATTGGATAAACACTTCTTCAATTTTTTCTATCTTAGAAATAATTTTTATGTTATTCTTTTAGAATAAACATTTATTTCTCTTTTCAAATCACTAATCGTATCATACAGTTCAGTAAAACAGTGTGTTTAGTATTCAGTAAAACAGTACCTCGATACGGTTCAGTCTGTAAACAGTAAATAGCAGCTACCAATTCATTAAGCCGTATATGATAGCTTTCAGTTCAGTAAACAGTAAATGGTAGCTTTCAGTTCAGTAAAACAGTAATCAGTGGCTACCATTTTAGTATACAGTGCAATTCTGTAAACAATGTTTTGGTACGATTTTTCATCAGTAACAGTAAACAGTAGTTTAGTACAGTAAACAGTACAGTACAGTAAACAGGATTTCATAAATCCTTTCAATAAACAGTAAACAGTAAGTGAGACTAGGCATCACCCTACAATCAAATCATGCTATCTTGTCCACTAAGGACACAGTAACAGTAATGAGATCTATGGCCATGATCTATGATATGTCCTCGGTGTACACTTGCTAGGTGACAATTCGGGACGCTGATGACTAGCTGATCAATCAGCCACGTGACAGTAACAGTATGGTATGATGCATGAAGCTCGGGGCCTAAGTCTCAAAACAGTATAAAAATCGTACCATAGCCTTTATGGATTTTAAACACAGTAGTATGAAATATTTCACAATTGTCCATAAGGCTCACATGTATAAATCATCACCTTTATGAAATAATTAAATTAAATATCATTTCTTAGAACATTTCATAAAGGTATAAATCATATTTTTCATACGGTGAAAACAGTTTATAAATCATCACTGTAAAATATACAAGGTCATAATTGTCTTTTTCACCGTAAAAAATATACACACGCTTTTCCGTACTTTCTATCGAAAACATGGTTTTCAAAATCATAGGAATTCAAATTGATTATTTTTTTTAATTTATGAAAAAAATAAAATATTTATTTTCCAATTCACAATTCCATCACCATGTTTTCCTTCTAAAAACACGTGTAGAGACTTCTAGTCTCGAAATCATAGTTTTCCATCATTTCTTAATCTTTATGGAATTTATGTAATTAATTATTTTCATAATGAAAACTATAAAGGTTTGATATGAAATCAAGTGAATATTTAAGAAATATTTATAAAATATTCACTTCCGTCTTTTTCAGTTTCCATCTCGTTTCACGTGAAATATCACCTAACGGGTGAATTTTCGGTGATTTCCTTTTCACCATTCTCGAAAACATGAATATTTTAAAACTAATCTTCCGTATATTCCTATTTTAGGAAAATACTTGATTTCTCAATTTTCGTGTCTGAAAATCGTTTCTCGTAAAATCAAATCACTTATTATAATTTTCAGTAATTTTTGGTAACTTTCGGTAAATTTTCGGCAGTATATCAGCTGTCGATTGGCTAGCCTCCTACACGGAAAATACAGTTTATATTTTCAGCCGGTATTTCACCACAATTTCCAAACCGATAAATCACCAAAAATTTAAACCAATAATTATCAAACGCATTCATAAAATTAAATGCAATTTAAAAACATGTGGCCGAATATCCTTACAGGCGGCACATGTCTCCCTTACCTGTCTCGGGTCGGCGACTGCCTCTCGAAGGTCGCGTCTGTGTTCACCTCTCCTAGTTCCATCGTCTCATTCACTGAGAACGATTCTGGAAACCAAATTTTAAATTTAGAATTTTTCTCAATTTATTTAAATAAATAAATTATTTAAATATTTTCAATACTTTTTGGGATTTCTTACCGATTCCCGTAATTCTCGAGTTTTGAGTTTTTCGGGATTTCCCGAAATTCTCGAAATTTTCGAAGTCCGAAAATTTCCTTTTTCTCTCTCCTTTTTCTTCATTTTCTTCTTTTCTTTTCTTTTCTTTTCTTTTTCCTTTTTCCTTTTTCTTTTTCTCCTTTTCTTTTTTTCTTCCCAGCCAAACTGGTCTAGACCAGTCTCCTCCCCTCATCGCCGGTTCTCCACTGGCGGCCGGTTCTCCGACAGTTTGGCGGTTCCTCAACTGGCCGACGGCACGGCGAACCTGCTGGTGGTCTCCGTTCGGCCTGAATCGATGACACGGCAGCGGATCTACTCGGTTTTGCCTCGGTTTCTCTCTTCCGCCGTTCGGCCTTCCTTCGCCGATGGTGGCCTCACTGGTGGCCTCCTTTTCCTTCCTCTCACCTCCGCCGAGGTTTGAGTGGCGGTGGTGGTGCCAAGACAGGCCAGCACCGCCGTTTCCTCTTCTCTTCTCCCTTTTCGGCTTCCACCGGTTTTTCCTTTGTTTCCCGTTTCTGTTTTCTTTCTTCTTCCGTCTCGGGCCACTGTCGGTGACCCTCCTTCCTTTTCCCCTCGCTGGCGACACCTTTCTTCCCTTCTCTTGGCCGACGTCGTCGGTCGGCTCCCATTAGAGGCAGAATTAGGAATCTTCCCGATTCTGTCTTCCATTTCTTCTTTTTTTTTTTTTATTCTTTATTAATCTTATTTACATATAAATATATACATATACTATATATTATACATATAATATATATTATATATAATTGTACTATATATATTATATATATATATTTTGCGTATTAACAAAAATATATATATATATCTCATATATTTATATGAATTAAAGTTACATATTTTTAGTATATGTATATTTATATACTGTAAAGTTACATAACATTTATATATTTATATAAATGATATTATAATACAATATATATTGTATTTACAATATATATGTATAACTTCAATGTAAATTTATATTTATCTTTTTCAAATATGTATATACTTATATATACATATGATGTTATATTTATATACATATGTACTATTTAAATTTGTAAAATAGTATATATATATATATACCACGGCATAATAATATATACTATTAATCACATTTAAATACATATGTATTTGTATAAAAATACATTTATATAATACATAATTATATAAATATATTTCGTATTTTCTTCTTATTTTTTTATTTAATTTGGATTTACATTTATCCAAATTAAATTTCCTCTTTTCCTTATTTTCCATAACTCCGATATGATTTTTATTTTTATTTCCAATTTACTTTCCTTCACTCGGATTTCCACAATCCGTCACTTCCTTAATTCTCAAAATTTTCAGTGATCTTCCGATCTCATAATTATCTTTATTTATTTCCTTAAATTTCCAATATTAAAAATTTTCAATAAGTGGAAAATTTACGGTTATCACAGATATCCTCATTCGATATCTATTCTGGAGTCGACATCGAAGATCATAGAACCATAAGATCAATAGTCACTTATCAAATCCATTTATGGTTTGACCTATTGGCAAACATTCAAAATTTTCGACTTAAGGTTCAATTTCATTCGCTATCATAAAATCAGATCACAATCCTCAATTCACTTTTCATATGGCCTGTATAATTTAATATCGAACTTATGCGATTATTAATCTTATTATTCAAGGCCTATTCTATGGTTATAAGCAAAACCATATATTCATATATTTTCATCACTCATTTACTTGAATCTATAAATGATCGGATTGTGTCATAATTCAACCTCAATGTCAATATAGTTATGTGTACTCAAATCATATATTCGTTATAACTCAACATCATAGCCATCCATTGTGCACCACAACATTGATACTAAGACCCATATCACTAGTGTAGGTCCGTTTATCATCTCACGTAAAATCAGTATTACGGTGAAATCGTCTCAGCATCGACCTCTTGAATTATCCATATTATCACATTAGAACCATTTAAAATCAAGAGATCGAATTCGACAAATTCTCAAATCATTACTCCGTTTATAGTTCCACAATTCAATCGCTCAACTATCAAAAATCCAACTGCGGTCTCCTTTTCCAAGCTATATCGTATAATTATCATTACTTTCACCACTATTTCAGCGAACTGATATTCCATCTCATTTTCAACTCAATAATCAACTTGTAAAATTGATATAACTCGAATTGTCGATTCTATAAGACTCACAATATAATTTCCTTATGTTATCGTGTTCATCCATTTACCTTTTCAACCATTTCAAAAATCAATTTTCCTATGACACGATAAGGTTCTTTCAAGTTTATCTTCGATAATTCTTTCTAGATTCCATTTATATCAGAAAACTTAATCTTTTTCCTCAAACATTTTCATGAAAATTTCGACAGCATAACGACTTAATTTTTACTAAACCTCCTGCAAGGAAAACACAATTTATACCACAGCCGTTGATTCTTACAATTCTTATGTCTCTACTAAGACCTCCACCATCAGTTGTGGGTCCTCTTAGCATTTTTAACATCAATTCAATCAATGCATAATATTAAAAAAATCACAATTCCATTAAAAATCATTCCATCAATGCATCATATAAAAATCATAATCCCACATACAATATAATGTTACTAATGCTTTATAAAAGTATCTTACTTATTCGCCAAAGCTTAGCGCACTTTTCGATTTTCGAGCCTTGCCGAACTACACCATTCGTCTAATTTTCGTTTTGCTACAATTTCAATAATTAACACATATTTTCATTTAGAAAATAATCCAACAATTTCTAATAAATTTCATAGAAATGTAGCGAAATCTTTTAATTTTCCTTACCCATTTCTTCTTCCTTCTTCTTCTTCTTCTTCTTCTTCTTCTTCCTTTTCCTTTTCCTTTTTCTTTTCTTTTCTTTTTCTATCTCCTTCTTTCTCTTTTTTCTTTTCTTTTCTTCTTTTTCCTTCTTCTTTTTTTTCTAAACCAGGTCGAGTAGGGTTCGAGCCGGTTCAGCTTGGCTTGGCAGATTCAGTTTGGCTTGGCCGGTTCAGCCACCGGCGGCCACCATCTCCGGCTGTTCGGTCACTCCATAGCATCCCGTGGTTGCCACGAAGCCGGATCTGGTCTCCATTTCCCCAGCGGTGGCGGATCTGGACTATGGGTTTCAGCATCTTTCTCTTCTCTTTTCTCCCTCTTTTCTCTTCCTCCTTCACCTCCGGCCACCTCTTTTCCTTCCCCTTACCTCCGCCGGCGTCGGCGTTGGAGTGGCGGTGCTCGGATTGGCCAGCATCGCCGTTTTCTTTTTTCTCCTCTCTCTTTTTCTTTTCTGTTTTCCGTTCGCTTTTCTCCTTTCTTTTTCTTTCCCGTCGTCAGCCCTTTCCTCTCTTGTCGGTGGCGATTCCTTTCCCGATCTTTCTTCCCTTGGCATCGCCGGCGTCGACCGGCATTTCTCTTCTTTCCTACTCCTCTGTGTAAAACAGAGGGAACAAAGAAGGGGGAAATCGGTTTAAACCTCCCGATTTCCCTCCATTCTGTTCTTTTTTTTTAATTTATTAAATCTTTTTTTTATATATATCCCATATATATAATAAACATATATATTCTATATTATATATGTATTTATAAATTTTCATAATATAAATACAATTATATTCATACTCCCACAAAATACATATAATTGTATTTACCTATTTTTGTTATTTTATTTTTAAAGAATCGATTTCCTAAAATCAATCTCTAACCAATCTATTTAATCGTACACAAATATATTCTTGGTCGTATTAGTAGTCCTTTAATTTAATCTACTTTGATATGCTTATTGTCACCCATGATTAAATTTCCATCGCTTCAATTTATATTATCCCAATTTCTATTCAATAATATCTTAAGTTATCACATTTATTTATTTACCAAGTGCAAAATTTACAGTTATCACAGCCTATCCAATCTCCAAAATATTTCATTTAATCATAAAACATATCTATTTTACTTGCTCTAATCATTGGTGGGACTTTTGTTAAGGTTCGATTGCTTATTTGGGTGAAATTATCAAAATAACCCTAACCGTAAAATCACGTAAATTTTTGTTTTTACACTTGATTTATTTTATTAGTCTACATGTTTCAAAAATTTATTTCATAAGGAATTATCTATTACGAGTAGTTGATCAAAAGCCCATTTAGTTTGCCCATAATTCACGAAAATTCCAACGGCTTATGGTCTTAATAGTCATTTCTCAAATTGTTGCATGCTTTTCAAAAGCGCATAAATAATTGAGTTTAAGGTTAGGATCCTTATCATCATAGTTTTCGGTCCTTAATATTGAATCCATCAAGTTTCACCTCCATCAGAACCTTAAAGGATCAGTGGGGCCCACTTTCTATTTTACCCTTTATGCCTAAAATATAATTAACATTTTTATAATTATAAAATATTAAATATTCTTAATTATATAAATAAAATTAAACAGAAAATAATTATACGGGTCTCACTTCCTTCCCAACTTGAGAAATTTGGTTATCCAAATTTGATCAGACCTGCCTAACGAATAGCTCTAGGTATTTCTTTTTCATTAGACTTTCCAACTCCCAGGTAGCTTCTTCTTCCGTGTGGTACTACCAGAAAACCTTAACCAGAGGAATCATCTTAGACCATAGCACTTTCTCCTTCCGATACAAGATCCATTTGGTTTCTCCATGTAACCCATATCTTCTCTGATCTCCAATGGTTTATACCGAATCAAGTGAGATGGATCTGGATGATACTTCCGAAGCATAGACACATGGAAGACATTATGCACATCGGAAAGCTCTAGAGGTAATGCCAACTGATATGCCACATCTCCCACTTGGTCTAAGATCTTGAAGGGTCGAATATCGAGGACTTAATTTACCTTTCTTACCAAATCTCATGATCCCTTTAAAAGGTGAAACTTTCAAAAACACTGAGTCTCCCACATCAAACTCCAAAGGTCGGCGTTTCACATTTGCATAACTTTTCTGCCGACTCTAAGCAATCTTCAATCTATCACATATTAGTCGAACATTTCTAAAAGCCCGCTCAACTAAATCAGGATCTAGAATTTTCCTGTCGCCCACTTATTCCTATGCAATAAGGGACCGACATCTCCGACCATACAAAGCCGCATAAGATGCCATATCGATACTAGAATGATAAGTATTATCATAGGCGAATTCTGCCAATGGAAGATGATCATCCAAGAAGCATTTAAAGTCTGATACATAAGCTCTCAACATATCCTCGAGTGTATGGATGGTACGCTAGGACTGACCATCAATCTGTAGATGAAAAGCTGTGCTAAAATTGAAACGAGATCCCATATGCTCCTGAAATCACTCCCAAAAATGAGAAGTAAATCGGGAATCTCTGTCGGAAGTAATGCTCATTGGAATTTCATGTAATTTCACAATTTCCCTAATGTAAAGATCGGCTAGGCCACTCAAAGAATCTATGGACTTAATAGCTAGAAGTGGGCGAACTTAGTCAATCTGTCAACTATCACCCAGATCGCATCATGATTTCATCTGGTCCTTGGTAAACCCATGACGAAATCCATAGTGATATGCTCCCATTTCCACATTGGTATCTACAGAGGCTGAAGTAGTCCCGCAGGTTTTTGATGTTCCACTTTTACCTACTGACAAGTAAAATATCTTGCAACAAATTTGGCGATATATCTCTTCATGTTAGGCCGCCAATACACCTTATGTAAATTCTAATACATCTTATTGCTACATGGATGTAAGATGTACTTAGAAGTATGAGCCTCTGCCAAGATCAACTCCCGTAACTTTGTATTCTCGGGAATACAAATCCGATTCTAGAACCTCAAAATACCATATGTGCTAATCACGAACTTTAATTGGATCCCCAACTGTAACTGACTAGCAATTTCAATACAACCAGCATCCTTCCTTTGAGCCTTTCTAACCTGATCCATCAAATCAAGTTTAATCTGAAAACTAGCCACTAACCCATATTGTTCAAAGAAGTAACATCCAAACTGAGGCTCGCAATCAACTCTAATAGTTCATATTCTCGAACCATTATGTAAGAAACCATGCCCAAATGCTTTCTGCTTAAAGCATTTGCCACTACATTTGCCTTTCTCGGGTGGTATAGTCTCTCGTAGCCATAATCTTTTAGCAACTCCATCTATCTACGCTCTTTCATATTTAATTCACACTGCGAGAACAAATGTTTAAGGCTTTTGTGGCCGGTGCATATCTGAAATTTCTCACCATACAGATAGTGCTGCCATATCTTTGAGCAAACACCACGACAACAAGCTCCAAATCGTCAGTAGGATAATTCCTCTCGTGGTCCTTTAACTGGTGGGAACCATAAGTGACCACTTTCCATGCTGCATCAACACACAACCCATACTTAGTAAGGAAGCGTTACTGTATATTGAAAATCCTTCGAAACCACTCGAAATGGTAAGGATTGGTGCTGTAGTTAACCTCCGCTTCAGTTCCTAAAAGCTGTGCTCACAAGCATCCATCCACTCAAATTTTACCCCTTTGCATGTGAGACGTATCAGAGAAGCAGCTAATCTGGAGAAACCCTCGATGAATTGACAATAATATCTAGCTAGACCCAGAAAACTCCGAATCTCAGTTACTGTCTTCGGTCTTGCTTCATAATAGCCTCGACTTTAGACAGATCAACTGAGACCTCATCTTTAGATACCACATGCCCTAAAAAAGTGATCTAATCTAGCCAGAATTCACACTTACTGAACTTAGCATACAACTTTTTGTCTTTGAGGGTCTGTAGAACAATATACAAGTGTTGCTCATGTTCTTCCCAAGACTTAGAATATACCATAATATCATCAATAAAGATGATGACGAATTTATCCAAATAAGGCTTGAAAGCCTCATTCATTAGATTCATAAATGCTGCAGGGGCATTTGTAAGCCCAAATGGCATAACTAGAAACTCATAGTGGCCATATCGAGTTCTAAAAGTTGTTTTAGGGACATCACTCTCCTGAGTCTTCAAATAATGATATCCCAATCTGAGATCAATTTTAGAAAATACCTAGGCACCCCTAAGCTAATCAAATAAATCATCTATCTGAGGAAGATGATATTTATTCTTAATAGTAGCCTTGTTAAGCAACTAGCAATCAATACAGAGTCACAAGCTATCATTCTTTTTCCAGACGAATAGGACTGGTGTACCCCAAGGAAAGACGCTGGGACGGATAAAATCCTTGTCTAACAACTCTTGGAGCTGCTTCTTGAGCTCATCTAGCTCGACCGGTGCCATTCGGTAAGGGAGTTTCGAAATAGGCTTAATTCCAGGCACTAAATTAATAGTAAATTCGATCTCTCGATCAGGAGAAAGTCCCTGTAGTTCATCTAGAAACACATTTGAAAAATCTCTAACTACAAGAATCTCATGTAACTCCGGACGTTTCTTCTCAACATCCTCCACATATGCAATAAACCCTTCAACAATCAAACATATTCTTAAGTTCTTAAATTCAGAGTGAACTAATTTTAACAAAATATTTCAATTTCATTCCTATGTAGAAAGCTTTACAATATATCTTTCAAGTTGAGAGAAAATTATATACTTAGTATAGCAATCTACGCTAACATAATTTATAGCTAACCAGTCCATTCCTAAAATTACATCAAAATCATGCATATTTAACAAAATTAGGTTAGCTACGGTTTCTTTTTCTACTATCCTTAATTTACAATTTTGGTACATAATATCGGTCATTTGTGATTCTTTAAAGGGAGTAGTAATCTATAATGAATATCCTAAAGGTTTGGGTTTTAGGGGTATCTTAACGGCACATGCAGGGGAAATAAATGAATGCGAAAACTTGGATCTATCAATGCAAGTGCAGTTATATTAAAAATAAAAATCCTACCTTGAATAATGTCAAAGGAAGTATTTGCAGACTCCTTATCAAAAGCGTACACCCTGCCTTGAGTCACCGTTTGCTTCCCTTTCTTAACGGCTATTACTTTCCTCGGTGCAAGCAATGTCGCCTTCTCCGGTTCTTAAGCTGCTGGTGCAGTTACTGTGGCTGTTAGCACTAATTCCTTGTCCTTAAGGCAATCTTTGATCAACTGACCCTCTGTCCATATTTAAAGCAGGCTCCCACAGCCTAGTAAAAGGGTCTATAACCATACAACCCCCTACACTGCTTACATCTGGTCGTATAGCCTCTCTAAGGAGTGGTAGATCTCTTAGTGCCAGTGTATCTCATAGATCTATCTCCACCACCCTTCTCTTTAGTCATAATACCCGTAGGCCTCTTAGCTGGCCTAGTGTCACGTTTGTCGTCAAAACCCCATCGTACCTTCTCTTTACCTTTAACCCGAAAACCAAACTCCGCCTGTTGAGCCTCAAAATTCTACTCGCACAACTGAGCTCAGCGGACAGCTTCATCATAGGTAGCAATGTTAAACGAGGCTAAGCTATTTCTAATAGATACTTTCAAGCCAGACACAAATCGCTCGATCTTATGTGTTGACACTAATTTTGTCCCATTTTTTGTTATTATTATTATTATCATTATTATTTTCATTATTATTATTTTCTTTATTAGTATTCTTATTATTACTATTATTTTTATTTTTATTACTTTTATTCTTATTATTACTATTATTATTATTTTTATTACTTATTATTATTATTATTATTATTACTTATATTATTATTATTATTATTTTTTTTATTTTCTTTGTTTTTTTTTGGTCCAATCTGTCAATCATCCTCACCAGCCACCGCCACTTTCACCTACCCCCTGCCAGGTCTGCCACCACCACCAGCTATTCCTGCCAACCATCCCTTCAACACCAAACCCCTATACCAGTCCCTCTAAAAAAACCCCCCATTCAACGAGCAACAGGGGAGGGAAGCTTCAACCTTTACGGACCAGACCCATCTTCACTACCCAAACCCCGAACAGAAAACCCGTAACCTTCACCAAACCACCATGACCCTCACCACCCCCATCACCAGTCGAAAACCCCAACACCCTTAGCCTCACCTCAGCCTTCACTCACCAAAACCCAAACCACCCGTAACCCTATAAACCACCCGAGACCCAAATCAAACCCAAACCCGAAGCCAAAAACCAGATCTGAAAACCTGCAAAAAAAGAAAACACACCAACAAACCACAGAAAACCAAAACCACAACCGAAACCATCAACAAAAAAAAAAACAAAAAGGGAGGAGGCCGAGAGTTTCAACCTCAGATCGGTAAGGATAGAGACGTTTTTTGTGAAAAAGGAGGCCGGAAACAAAAACGGGAGGTTGAGGAGCATCGAAAAGTGGTGAACTTTTTGGGGTTTGGCCACCGACGCGGCGGTCGGCGACGGACTTGGTGGCGGCGGACGGCGGTCCGGCACGACCGGGAATCGCCGTAGCCGAGAGCCTTCAAAGGCTTTGGAGTTTTTTTTTTTCTGAAAAAGAAGGAAATGAGCTAAAAAAAAGGGAAGGCTTTTGCATAAAATTTTGGCGACCCGCGTGCTTGACCCGGATCCGACCCGGGATCCGCGCACCCGATCCGCAGAGCAGGATCCGCGCGTCACCCCGCGTGTCGACCCGACCCGGTCGCGTCCGACCCGCTCCGCTCTAGCCCACTGTGAAATCCCCAATTTTCTGTAATTTTCCTATGCTTGTATAGTTTTTCAACTTGAATTAATAGAATAAATATGAATTTCTGATATATATATATATATATATGGTGTATGGGACATAGAGGGAATTAAAGGAATTGAGGGTCAAACAATTAATGGTCAAAAGGGTCAATGGATGGTCAATGGCTGAGATAGGATGATGAGGAGATTAGAATGCATTTATGGGCATTTAATGAAAGCCATGACTCATCATCATCATCACCTCTTGCACCCCACGGCAGCTTCCAGCCCTTCTCCCTCTCGTTGCTTCCATATTTTCCTCTAAGTGTTCAAATTCTCACCTTGACAAACCACCATTTCAGGCCATCGATTCGTTAAGCTCCTCTAAAGAAAAACGATCCCTGTCGATAGCTTAACCTATGCCTTTAATATGAGAGAGTGAATCCAAGTAAATAAGGAGATCTAGAAATCCAAAGAATTGGTGAATTGCAAAGGTAAGGGTGTTAGATGGTTTTATGTTGATATTTTGATGGTTTGGGATTGTATAAAGTTGATATAGAGGTTTATTGAGGTTTAAATTGTCATGATGTTTACAGCTTGAAGAAGTGAGAAAGGACAAGTGTAGATTGGCTACCAAGCTTGTGGATTTATCTCAATTGAGGTAAGGAATTTATGTAACGGACGTAAGGTGACTATGTCCGCATATTTTCAACTATTTTAACTGTTTTGGAGAGAAACAATGGTTGCTTGAAGTGTAGGAAAAAGGGACATTTTGGGTCCTACTACTAGTACCAATTAGGTTAGGAGCAGCCGACTGCCTTAAGTAGCAGCCAACTGCCTAGAGACATCTAAAACGCCGTTTTTCGAAAACCGACTCAAACCAGTCGACTGCCATTTTCCAGAAACCATTCTATTTCAAACCAGTCGACTGCCAGGGAAGCCAGTCGACTGCTATTTGTCCAAAAACATTCTGTTTCAAAACCAGCCGACTGCCAAGGGGACCAGTCGACTGCTAATTCTCGGGAAACATTCTGTTTCAAAACCAGTCGACTGCCATATGGGACCAATCGACTGCCCTATTTGTATTTTGAAAAATATAATAATTGAATTTCAAAAAGGGAAAGAAATTCAATAAGGCAAAACATGGGGTAGCAGTCGACTGCTATATATGACCAGTCGACTGCCTATTTGAAAGAAAGGTTTTGAGAACCTGTTTTAAGAAAAGATATTCCTATTTGTTTAAAACCTATATGAATAAGGTTTTGGAGACTATGAATCTCTCTGTTGACACCTAATTTTGTCCCGTTTTGTTATTATTATTATTTTTACTATTATTATTATTATTATGTTTATTATTATATTTATATTTATATTTATTTTTTTATTTTTTTTATCTTTTATTATTTGTTGTGTTTTTTTATTTTATTTTTATTTTTATCTTTATTATAATTATTATGATTATTATTATTGTTTTTTTTTTTTTTTGTCCAATCAGTCAATCAACTACTGCCAACCCATCTCCCCAGGCAGTCCCATCACCGCCGACCACCCCCTCTGCCACCCATCTCATCTCTGCCTACTCCTTTCCCCTACAAGAACCAGCAACCACCGGGGGAACCCTCAACGAACCCATCTCGACTACCCAAAACCTCCGCCACACCTCGACCCTCCTTCAACACGCCACCATTCCAACGCCCCAACACAACCACTGCCATCCATTGCCTCACAGCCCCCACTTCAAACTTTACCGGACGAACCAACCAAAAAAAAAAAAAAACCCCACTCACCACAAACCCACCACAACCGAGACCCCCAGATCCCATCCCCCACTCACCGTCTAGTCACCCCTCCCACCAGACTATCCACCACCATCATCATTACCATCACCACCGAAACCAGACACCATCACCGAAAACCAACCCCCAAATCCGAGAGCCAAAAAACCTAGATCTCAGAACCGAGACCTCCAAATCCGAGATCTGAACCCCAAACCTGCAAAACAAAAACAACAAAACCACAACAAACCAACAACCATCATCATCATATCAACAAGCATCATCAACAAAAAAAAAACGAAAAAAAGAGGGAGGAGGTTTCGGTGAAACTCAGATTTGTGGGGTTAGGGGGATTTTTTTGGTGAATCGGAGGTCGGAATCGAAAGGAGGAGGGGGAGAGGAATCGGAAAAGGGCAATCTTTTTAGGGTTTGGCCACCGGCGACGGTGGCTGGCGGCGGCCGGAAGCGACCCCAGCGGTGGCCGGGAATCGCCCCGGCGGAGAGCCTTCAAGGGCTCTGGATTTTTTTGAGAGAAAAGAAGGAAAAGTGAAAGAAAAAAAAAGAGGGTTTTTATAGGAGAGGGTTGACCCGCGCGCGACCCGGGACCCGACCCGGGGTCCGCGCACCCGACCCGGCCAGCTGAGGAGGGAAGACCCGCGTGCACGCCCGACCCGGATCCGCGCTTCCGACCCGGCTCCAGCTCTCTTCGCGACCCGCGCGCCCAGCAAAGATCCGACTGCCCGACCCGCTTTCGCTGGCAGATTTGGGCTTTCCAGCCTTTGGGCTGGATTTTGGGCTTCTTGAAGGCTTATTTGGGTTTCAAGCCCAATTTTGTGTGGGTAAAGATTTTTTACTTATTACTTACTCTTTATTTATTTACTTATTTGTTTGCTTTATAATTTATTTTAGATATTCTTAATATATTTCCATAAAAATAAAAAAATATATATAATAAAAATAAAAATAAATGTTTTTTAAAAAACAAAGAAAATTAATAATAAAAATTTAAATTTAATTAAATATTTGCCCGATGATGGGATGTCATGAAACTCACAAGTAGTGATTTCTTGACTGATCCCTAGGTGAGAAGAGTTGTCCTAAGTGTTACCAGAGTATTGGGGTACTTAGTATGATTTTTCAATAATTTATTTTTTATTAAAAATAAAAATAAATAAGTTTTTTAAAAAGAAAATTGAAAAAGGAAATTAATAATAAAAATTAAATTTAATTAAATATTTGTCCGATGATGGGATGTCATGAAACTCACAAGTAGTGATTTCTTGACTGATCCCTAGGTGAGAAGAGTCTACTAAATGTTACCAGAGTATTGGGATATTTAGTATGATTTTTCAATAATTTAAATTTTTATTAAAAATAAAAATAAATAAATAAGTTTTTAAAAGAAAATAAAAAGATTAATAGAAAATTTAATTTGTTTTATTAAGAATAAAAATAGATAAGTTTTTAAAGGAAAATAAAGAAAAAGAAATCAATAATAAAATTTAAATTTAAATGAAATTCCCGATGATGCGATGTCATGAAACTCACAAGTAGTGATTTCTTGACTGATCCCTAGGTGAGAAGAGTCGTGCTAAACGTTACCAGAGTATTGGGATGTTTAGTATGATTTTTCAATAATTTAAATTTTTATTAAAAAACAAAAATAAATAAATAAGTTTTTAAAAGAAAATAAAAAGATTAATAGAAAATTTAATTTGTTTTATTAAGAATAAAAATAGATAAGTTTTTAAAGGAAAATAAGGAAAAAGAAATCAATAATAAAATTTAAATTTAAATGAAATTTCCGATGATGGGATGTCATGAAACTCACAAGTAGTGATTTCTTGACTGATCCCTAGGTGAGAGAAGTTCACTAAGTGTTACCAGAGTATTGGGATACTTAGTGTAATTTTTCAATAACAAGAATTTTTATTCAAAATAAATAAAGAAATATTTATATAAAAAAATCAAAAAAAAAATTCATTTGCATCATTTATTATCTGTTTGCATCATATGCATTTGTAATAATTTCGAAGCAAGTGTGAATTTTCCGAGGATGAGATTCTGTAGAAGTCACAAGTAGTGATTCTTAAGAAATCTCTAGGTGAGGAAAATTATTTCAAATGCTACCAAAAGTATTGGAGTATTTGATTTAATTATTCAATACAAAAAGGTTCACATTTACTTTCGAAAAATAAAGTAAAACAAAATAAATTTGCAAATAAAAAAAATGATTTTGAATAAAAAGGTTTGAATAAAAAAGGAATTAATTTTAAATATTAAATTAAGACCATTTCATTAAAACTAAAGGATAACACATTATTATTATTATGGTACCGTTTTTAACGGGCGTCGTGGGGGTGCTAATCCTTCCCCACGCGTAACCGTACCCCCGAACCCAATTTTTGTTTCGCAGACCAAAAGATTATCTTTTTAATAAAACTTAATTAATTTTGAGATTTTGTTGAAAAGATAAACATTTTCAGGTGGCCAATCACACCTAATAAAAAAGATTGGTGGCGACTCCCATTTTTGTTTTTTAAACGTTTTTTCGAAAATCGTCGAGCGCGAAGTCGTTACGACAGCTTGGCGACTCCACTGGGGACGCTTTTTGAGGGTCAAGCCATTTATTAGTCATGTGTTATCCTAAGTTTTAATTTAATGGTCTTAATTAATATTTAAATTTAATTTCTTTAATTTTAATAATTTGTTGCATTTGTGTGAATAAGTTATTATGTTTATTTTATAGCATTCTTTATTTGAATATATTATTCTTAATAAATTGTTGGGGTAGAATAAGGGTTATGGTTTGATAAATGTTCTCTCATACACACACTTGCACTTGCATTTGCATAACATGAGCCCTATACCCGGGTTCCGTCCTTCTTAGGAGGGAGTAGAGTACCTTTGCTCTCGTGAGGTAATCACCTCCGCAATGGCAAGCGAAATACTCCCACTCAAATTAAATCTTACTAGTCCAGTGTGGACGACAGTGAGGTATAATTTGGGAACCTTTAGATCTTCATATCCCAACCCAGCATGTAAAATGCCCTAAGAAGCCGAGCCTTAGATAGAGCCATGCCTAATTTTAGTAGAAACTATCCAAAATTAGCACATGAGGGAACATTTTTTCTACTTTTTTCATATCATAACTCTAATGATTTTTCAAATTCATGCTCTCATAAAATCAAAAGATATTTGTTTTCAAATAAAATTTCACATTTTTACAATTTTATAGAATAAAACAAAGACTTATTCGGTTTCTATCTTTTGTCAAAAATAACATGAAAACATCCATTCATTTTTTAATAATATTTGGAAAATAACAATAATGTTTTTTATTTCTTTTAAACTAATGCATAGACATTAAAAAGAAAGGAATTTTGATGAGAAAATAAAAGTTAAGTGCATTGTCACATTCTTTTAAAAATAGATTAAATAAAAAAGGAAATTAAAGAAAATAAATTGTGGTGTGAAAATAAGATAATTTTGAAAAAAAAAAGAGAGAGAAAAAGAAGAAAAAATTTATTCTTTAAAAAAAAAAAGGGGGAGGAGAAATAATCAAAGTTTAAAATGAAAAAGAAAGAAAAAAGAATTCATTGAACTTAAATGAGGAAAAAAATTTTGGTTCTTTTATTCTTAAGTTTTGGCATAGCATGCGTCATTACATTAATGCATTCACATCACATAATAAGAAGAGTATTTGTCTTTTTGGATTAAAGATGTCAAAGATATAGGAGATTAATTAGAAAGCTAGACTATTTTGGAGAATAATCGAGAGGAGTTTGGACGTGATATACGAAAGATGAAGGGAAAGCTAGCTAGGATAATGCAGATACCTGAAAGTTTTGGAGAGGCTAAATTGGTTCATTCTCAAGGATCGTTGTTGTTTCCAGAACGACTACATGTTGAATCATTAGCAAATGGAGACCAATTGACTTGTCGTATAAGGAGAAAGGACTAATTGATGCAAAGTCCTCGATATAAGGGAGGTGGCTACAAAACTTTTTATAGGTTTGCATTCACTTCATTCATATGTGCATAACATGATTTTGACAGAAAATAATAAGGCTAACAATAACTGTTTCCTTAAAGAAAAAAAAGAAAAAATATAAAGAAAAAAAGAGAGAAAGAAAAATAGTGGATCAAAACAAAGGAATGGACAAATGGCAATTTTCAGTTTATAATTCCCCTTTTTGCTTTTTTTAGTATACAGCTTGTGATACTCTGAAATAACAACAAGGTTGAATTTTCTTTTTATTTCACAATTTCCATACAATAAAAGCATCATACTAGCATGGCAAGCATAACATCTAATTTTAGGTTGTGACGGATTCGGTGTAGATAGAGCTCGATCATTGAAAAACTTCAGAGATAGTTTTGGGACATGGAAGAGACAGAAATGACTCGGATGGAAAGGATGGAAAAAGCTCAACAAGAGATGAGAGAGCAATTGTCACAGATGGCAGGTTTGTGGGAGAAGCTGAACAATGGAAAAATGGGAGAACTAGCTACCCAAGATGGGCATCGGTTCCGAAATACTGAGGATTCTTTTTGTCCAATTAACATTGGCTCACGAGAAACCCAATCATCTCAAGAGCCACAAGCAATGCCCACCGAGGGTTATGTGTGCCCTAATATGCCATCTGCAGTCGACCCTAATCAGTTTCAAGGGCATGCAATTCCCACCATGAACCCCCTCGAACCAATTCAGGTTGCCAATTTGGATAGTCACAAAGAGCAAGGATGCCACAAGTGGAAGGAGGCTCAAATTCTCGGCAAAAGATAGAGCTTATAGAAGAAAGGCTTCGAATTGTTGAAGGAATGGATTTCCATGGATCTTTAGATGCAGCCGAATTATCTCTAGTACCTGGTGTGGTCATTCCGTCAAAGTTTAGAGCTCCAGAATTTGAGAAATACGATGGGACCACTTGTCCAAAGGCCCATATCACTATGTATTGTAGAAAGATGGCAGCACATGTGCATGATGACAAACTGTTGATCCATGTCTTTCAAGACAGCCTTAAAGGATCCGCTGCTAGGTGGTATACGCAACTGGGCAGGGGCGATATTCACTCATGGGAAGATTTGGCAAGGGCATTTGTCGCCCAATATAAGCATATTGTGGATTCAGCCCCAGATCGTTTATTTTTACAAACTATGGAAAAGAAAGCTACTGAAGGCTTTAGAGAATATGCCCAGAGATGGAAGAATGTCGCCACCCAGGCCCAGCCTCCCCTCACGGAAAAAGAGACTGCAACTCTGTTTCTTAGTACACTCCAGGCACCATATTATGAATAGAATGATTGGGAATGTTACTAAGAATTTTGCCGACATGGTGGCCTCTAGAGAGATGATTGAGAATGCAATTAGGAGAGGTAAGATCAAGATAGGTGACATGGCTGATAACAGACTTGACAGAAGGGAAGAAGAAGTACAAGTTGCAACATTTGAGGGGCAATTTCCCAAAAACACTGCTCCATCTCATCCCTGTTTGCCTCACCCATCATACGGTCCAACCTTGAATAATGCCTCCTATGATTCTTATCCTTTTTCACCAGTCCCACAACCAGGATTTCCAACAAACTTTTGTCCTTCAACGATTTTTCCTGCGCCTATCTTCATGCCTAGGCCAGTAGCTCAACCTCTTCAACCATCAATAAACAACAGAAAAAGATCGAGAAGCAATCAAGGAAAAATCCCAATCCCAATCTCCGATCTTTTGCCCTTTTTGGTAAAAAACCAATATTTGACCCCTATACCTTTGAGAACAGCACCGAACCCATTGGCTAAGAGCTATGACCCGAATAGCATATGTGACTATCACATGGGGGCAATTGGGCATTCAACAGAAAAATGCAGGCAGTTGAAGGAAAGGATTGAAGAGCTTATCAATGGTGGAATCGTGACTCAAGAACTCATGGAATAGTGGAAGTCCACTTTGGTGTAAAATCATGGCATTTTGGCAGATTAATCTGGAGGAAAACGAAGATTTTCAGATTTTAAAGTCTGTATTTTGTTGAAAAAATGCTTGTCATTTTCGTTGGCCTAGGTGACAATCATATGAGCACAACTTTTTGCATAATTTATTTTCCAGTGGCATATGACAAGAATGTTTCTTTTCTTCACAATAATGATAAGAATGATTCCAAGAAAATTGGTGATTACTGTCAAAGATGAATGTATTAAATCATTCTTGGATCACATCTCCATAAAATCTAAGTCAGTCGAAAGCCAAAAGGCCAAATTGGGGCATAAGATTTGAAAGTCCAATTTTGTTTTCACTTTGACCATGGTAGGGCTTTATTGTTAATGATTTTCAAGAAATAACCGATTTGCAAAACGTTTTGAGATTTTTTTTAGAAATCAATGACAATCTCAAAGATTCTGGATAATGGCGGTCAAATATGTGGTAAGATCATTTTGAAATACCTTTCCATCTAAATTCTTGTACAAATCCCAAACTTTTCAATCTTGTACTCCCAAGATGCCTTTCGCCCATGATTTGGAGCAAAAAATAAAAAATAAAAAAAAAACCAAAGTTGAGGATTTTTCCATCGAGGTCCATCTGCACAATACCTCGAGTTACGCATCATCTTTTTCCTTAAATGACGATGTGGTGTGTGAGGTCAAGCTCTATCAAATTAAAGTGGTACATTATAAGAAAATAAGAAAAAACGAGAAAAAAGAAAGAAAAAAAAAGAAAAACAAAAGGAAAAAAAAAAGAAAAAAGAAAAAATGAAATTGATTGTGACATCATGCAAACATGATATTTAGAGGATTTCAAATGCCAAAAGAAAAACTTGTCCTAAGAACTGCTTTTCAATATAAGCATCTTAATTTGAGGTGATGAATGGCCGTCTTTCATATTCCATTCACAAATATAAACGTTATCCTTTTGCTACCCATTTTGAGCCTGATAACTTCTTTCATAATAAACCTCCTTCAAGGATCATCCTCCACACTGAGGGGCATGTGCAGAAAGTATCTCTTCGAAGAAGATGAATGATTCAACTTTTGTTTTTGATCAAATAAGATTTACTATGTGGGATAATTTGGGTGCAAATTAGATTTGAAAATTTGGACATGAATCAATGAAAAAAAGAAAAAAATGAAAAAAAATGATGAAAAAAGAAAGAGAAAAAAGAAAGAAGAGAAAGAAAAAGAAAGAAAGAAAAAGGAAGAAGAAGAAGGAGAAGAGATACATGGAAAATTGGAAAAAGAAAGGCGCTTCGAAGAGTGAAAATGATGGACAACCATAGGAGAAGAAATGATCCTTGGATTGATCACCTTCAAACACATTTTGGGCCTACTTATCTATTCTTTCAAAACCCTGAACCATGGCCTACATTACGTACTTAAAAGTCCATTTTGATCAAGTATGGACGCTTGTATCGAAGAGCTCTTCTTTGGAAGATTCTCGTCATTCTTTGGTTTGAATGAAATTTGAATTCTTGAATGCATGGTGGAACAATCAATCAAACAAAAAATGAAGAAAAAAGAAAAAAAAGAAAATAAAAGAAAGAATGAGGCTCTAGGGTGAAAACTCGAAAAGGGCAGTCTAGAGCGAACAATGAACTTTTCATGCAACCAAGTCAAGCAGTGACATGAACTGAAAATGTGGAAAAAGAATTAACAAGCCTTGAGAGACCCTCCAAATATCCAAAGATTATGATGTCATTTGATTGCTGACATTTTTTGAAAAAGTTTGAACCTTTCTTCTTGTAAATACTCTCCCTGAATAGAAAATCCTTCAGTCATTCACGCCCGATCTTGGCATTTGTAGAACGTCAGTATTTGAGAATTTGAGAGATTGTCAAATCAAGTTGTGAATATTTTGTTTCTTTTCTCATTCAAAATTTTGTTCAAAAAAAAAGAAGGGAAGAAAAACGATGGTATTTTAAGAAAACCACTTTGAATCAAGAGAAAAACCATTGTTTTTTGGATAAGTGGCAAAATGTTCCCCAAACAGAACATCCGGGTGCACCAAACTTTAAATTGTCCAGTTGAAAAGATCCGAACAGGATTTATGTCACTCATCTTGAAAAGTAATCACTAATTTTTCGAAAGGATCAAGTATCACTTGTGAAATCTAGATTCATTTCTCCTGGAAAATAGTTATGAGGAAAATTTAGTGCTATTAGTCAAAAGGCTGTGATGAGAATGCAAGAACTCTGCAAAAATGGAAAATAGGAAGGAGCTTTCATGGTCATGTTAGGGGCAAAGAAGATAAAAAAGGGCAAATAATGTACCTCTTTGGCAAGATAGGAAAAAGATCTAAAGTTAGAGAATGTACAGGATTGAGTGTCATGCATACATGCATACATACACAATATCATACAGCATCAACATTGAAAGTTTTTGTGGAAAATTTTGAGATTAAAACATGTTTCTCAAGCTGAAAACTCAACACCATTCAATCAAGATTTCAAAGGTTATGCAACCTTTTCCAAAAAAAACAGAAGAGAATACAAAGAAAAAAGAGAAAAAAAAAAGGAAAAAGAAAGAGAAGAGAAAAGAGAAGAGAAAGAGAGAAAAAGAGAAAGAAAAAAGAAGAGAAAAAGAGAAAAGAAGAGAAAAGAGAAGAGAAAAAGAAAGAAGAGAGAAAAGAGAAGAGAAAGACAGAAGAGAAAAAGAGAAAAGAAGAGAAAGAAAAGAAAAACGAAAGAAAAGAAAGAAAGGAAAAAAAAAGGGAAAAGAATTTAAAGTTTCATTGCCTCTGCTGCAAGAGGAGCCTTTCCAGAAAAAAGAATCTTTAAAGTTTCATTGCCTCTGCTGCAAGAGGAGCATTTTCAGAAAGGAAATTTAAAGTTTCATTGCCTCTGCTGCAAGAGGAGCACATTTCTAGGAAAAAATTTTAAAGTATCATCGCCTCTGCTGCAAGAAGAGCACTTTTCAGAAAAAGCATTTAAGTCCTCCGGGCACCAAATCCAAGTCCTCCGGGCACCAAATCCAAGTCCTCCGGGCAAAATTTTGAAAGTTTCAATGCCTCTGCTGTAAGAGGAGCACTTTCCAGAAAAAAAAATCATAACTCAAGTCCTCCGGGCACAAATCTCAAGTCCTCCGAGCACAAATCTCAAGTCCTCCGGGCAAAATTTTTAAAGTTTCAATGCCTCTGCTGTAAGAGGAACATTTTCCAGAAAAAGAATCAAAGACCTCCGGGCACAAATCTCAAGTCCTCCGGGCACAAATTCTAAGTCCTCCGGGCAAAATTTTTAAAGTTTCAATGCCTCTGCTGTAAGAGGAGCACTTTCCAGAAAAAGAATCAAAGACCTCCGGGCACAAATCTCAAGTCCTCTGGGCAAAATCTCAAGTCCTCCGGGCACAAATTCTAAGTCCTCCGGGCAAAATTTTTAAAGTTTCAATGCCTCTGCTGTAAGAGGAGCACTTTCCAGAAAAAGAATCTAAGTCCTCCGGGCAAAATTTTTAAAGTTTCATCGCCTCTGCTGCAAGAGGAGCACTTTTCAGAAAAATAATTCAAAGACCTCCGGGCACAAATTCTAAGTCCTCCGGGCAAAATTTTTAAAAGTTTCATTGCCTCTGCGGCAAGAGGAGCACATTTTCAGAAAGGAATTTAAAATTTCATTGCCTCTGCTGCAAGAGGAGCTTTCTCGAAAAAAAAAAAAGAAAAAAGAAAAAAGGGGAATTTAAAGTTTCATTGCCTCTGTTGCAAGAGGAGCACGTTCCAGAAAGGAATTTAAAGTTTCATCGCCTCTGCTGCAAGAGGAGCAAAATTTCAGAAAAAGAATTTAAAGTTCCATCGCCTCTACTGCAAGAGGAGCACATTTCAGAAAAAGAATTTAAAGTTTCATCGCCTCTGCTGCAAGAGGAGCACATTTCCAAGAAGAATTTAAAGCTTCATTAAAAAAAAAAAGAGAAAGAAAAAGAAAAGAAAAAGAGAAAAAAAAAAGAAGAAAAAGAGATTAGGTCATAAGTCGGACAAAATTAGTGTCTATTGTCTTTGCTCTATTCCTGATCCTCAGCAATGAGCAAAGAGGGGCAGCTGTTGACACCTAATTTTGTCCCGTTTTGTTATTATTATTATTTTTACTATTATTATTATTATTATGTTTATTATTATATTTATATTTATATTTATATTTATATTTATTTTTTTTATTTTTTTTATCTTTTATTATTTGTTGTGTTTTTTTATTTTATTTTTATTTTTATCTTTATTATAATTATTATGATTATTATTATTGTTTTTGTTTTTTTTTTGTCCAATCAGTCAATCAACTACTGCCAACCCATCTCCCCAGGCAGTCCCATCACCGCCGACCACCCCCTCTGCCACCCATCTCATCTCTGCCTACTCCTTTCCCCTACAAGAACCAGCAACCACCGGCGGAACCCTCAACGAGACCCATCTCGACTACCCAAAACCTCCGGCCACACCTCGACCCTCCTTCAACACGCCACCATTCCAACGCCCCAACACAACCACTGCCATCCATTGCCTCCATTGCCTTTACTCACAGCCCCCACTTCAAACTTTACCGGACGAACCAACCAAAAAAAAAAAAAACCCCACTCACCACAAACCCACCACAACCGAGACCCCCAGATCCATCCCCCACTCACCGTCTAGTCACCCCTCCCACCAGACTATCCACCACCATCATCATTACCATCACCACCGAAACCAGACACCATCACCGAAAACCAACCCCCAAATCCGAGAGCCAAAAAACCTAAATCTCGGAACCGAGACCTCCAAATCCGAGATCTGAACCCCAAACCTGCAAAACAAAAACAACAAAACCACAACAAACCAACAACCATCATCATCATATCAACAAGCATCATCAACAAAAAAAAACGAAAAAAAGAGGGAGGAGGTTTCGGTGAAACTCAGATTTGTGGGGTTAGGGGGATTTTTTTGGTGAATCGGAGGTCGGAATCGGAAGGAGGAGGGGGAGAGGAATCGGAAAAGGGCAATCTTTTTAGGGTTTGGCCACCGGCGACGGTGGCCGGCGGTGGCCGGAAGCGACCCCAGCGGTGGCCGGGAATCGCCCCGGCGGAGAGCCTTCAAGGGCTCTGGATTTTTTTTGAGAGAAAAGAAGGAAAAGTGAAAGAAAAAAAAAGAGGGTTTTTATAGGAGAGGGTTGACCCGCGCGCGACCCGGGACCCGACCCGGGGTCCGCGCACCCGACCCGGCCAGCTGAGGAGGGAAGACCCGCGTGCACGCCCGACCCAGATCCGCGCGTCCGACCCGGCTCCAGCTCTCTTCGCGACCCGCGCGCCCAGCAAAGATCCGACCCGGCTCCGGATCCGACTGCCCGACCCGCTTTCGCTGGCAGATTTGGGCTTTCCTGCCTTTGGGCTGGATTTTAGGCTTCTTGAAGGCTTATTTGGGTTTCAAGCCCAATTTTGTGTGGGTAAAGATTTTTTACTTATTACTTACTCTTTATTTATTTACTTATTTGTTTGCTTTATAATTTATTTTAGATATTCTTAATATATTTCCATAAAAATAAAAAAATATATATAATAAAAATAAAAATAAATGTTTTTTAAAAAACAAAGAAAATTAATAATAAAAATTTAAATTTAATTAAATATTTGCCCGATGATGGGATGTCATGAAACTCACAAGTAGTGATTTCTTGACTGATCCCTAGGTGAGAAGAGTTGTCCTAAGTGTTACCAGAGTATTGGGGTACTTAGTATGATTTTTCAATAATTTATTTTTTATTAAAAATAAAAATAAATAAGTTTTTTAAAAAGAAAATTGAAAAAGGAAATTAATAATAAAAATTAAATTTAATTAAATATTTGTCCGATGATGGGATGTCATGAAACTCACAAGTAGTGATTTCTTGACTGATCCCTAGGTGAGAAGAGTCTACTAAATGTTACCAGAGTATTGGGATATTTAGTATGATTTTTCAATAATTTAAATTTTTATTAAAAATAAAAATAAATAAATAAGTTTTTAAAAGAAAATAAAAAGATTAATAGAAAATTTAATTTGTTTTATTAAGAATAAAAATAGATAAGTTTTTAAAGGAAAATTTAAATGAAATTCCCGGTGATGGGATGTCATGAAACTCACAAGTAGTGATTTCTTGACTGATCCCTAGGTGAGAAGAGTCGTGCTAAACGTTACCAGAGTATTGGGATGTTTAGTATGATTTTTCAATAATTTAAATTTTTATTAAAAAACAAAAATAAATAAATAAGTTTTTAAAAGAAAATAAAAAGATTAATAGAAAATTTAATTTGTTTTATTAAGAATAAAAATAGATAAGTTTTTAAAGGAAAATAAGGAAAAAGAAATCAATAATAAAATTTAAATTTAAATGAAATTTCCGATGATGGGATGTCATGAAACTCACAAGTAGTGATTTCTTGACTGATCCCTAGGTGAGAGAAGTTCACTAAGTGTTACCAGAGTATTGGGATACTTAGTGTAATTTTTCAATAACAAGAATTTTTATTCAAAATAAATAAAGAAATATTTATATAAAAAAAATCAAAAAAAAATTCATTTGCATCATTTATTATCTGTTTGCATCATATGCATTTGTAATAATTTCGAAGCAAGTGTGAATTTTCCGAGGATGAGATTCTGTAGAAGTCACAAGTAGTGATTCTTAAGAAATCTCTAGGTGAGGAAAATTATTTCAAATGTTGCCAAAAGTATTGGAGTATTTGATTTAATTATTCAATACAAAAAGGTTCACATTTACTTTCGAAAAATAAAGTAAAACAAAATAAATTTGCAAATAAAAAAAATGATTTTGAATAAAAAGGTTGGAATAAAAAAGGAATTAATTTTAAATATTAAATTAAGACCATTTCATTAAAACTAAAGGATAACACATGATTATTATGGTACCGTTTTTAACGGGCGTCGTGGGGGTGCTAATCCTTCCCCACGCGTAACCGTACCCCCGAACCCAATTTTTGTTTCGCAGACCAAAAGATTATCTTTTTAATAAAACTTAATTAATTTTGAGATTTTGTTGAAAAGATAAACATTTTCAGGTGGCCAATCACACCTAATAAAAAAGATTGGTGGCGACTCCCATTTTTGTTTTTTAAACGTTTTTTCGAAAATCGTCGAGCGCGAAGTCGTTACGACACTCTCAAAAGAGCATGCACATTATTTGTTACTTGTATTTGACTGAGGAGCTCTAGTCCAGCCCTCAGACCCGCAGTACGGCACCTGACTAGTGAAACTGTGGGCTATAGACAATGGCCATGAGTCTTTTATTTGATTCGGCTTTGGGGAGGATCCCTGGCCCATACGTGGGTACGCCATTTATTTGATATCTCTTAGGATTATCCCTTACGGGATATATTTGCAGTATCCTCATGAGATCTTTATATTGGATTATCCCTTATGGGATATATTTGCTGTATCCATTATCTCTCTGGATTATCCTTATGGGATATATTTGCTGTATCCATGATGAGAATTACTTGGTGCATGAATCTGTTGGATATAAATTGTCTCCCATCTATTTGAAAATATTTGTACTTGCCTACTTGATTTCACTTGATTTGAGATCCGTGGAAATATTTGAAAGCATGATTTACTTGTATTTGATATTTGCGAAAGAAATATAAGCACTATGCTTTATAATGATTTTACATAACATTATAGAGCGAAGCAGGAAAACTGCATATAGTGATATAGTACGCTCTTTTACAGAAGTTTCTTACTGAGCGTAAACTCACTCCTTTACAACTATTTTTCATACAGATTACTTGAAGTAATTCCGCTCCGGATAGAGAAGCCCATCTTTTGGGATTTTGAGATACCTTCGGGGCACGCTTCCTAATTATCCCGTGAAGGTATATTTAGTCGGCCGTTACTTCGGCTAATGTACAGTACGATATCATAGTTTTGTATATGTGGGGAAATAAGGTTGTCTGAATATTTGAGATCCTGATGTACATGACACATGTTTATAAATGAAAAATTTTATGCATGTGAAAATGTTTATTATACTCTGATAAAAATGCCTAAAGCATAAGAGTAAGGAAGATTGACATCGGATAAACTAGTCGATTTAATTGTTATTTGAGATAAAAGTTAGTTGCTATTTGGTTAGTGACGAGGACGTCACAGATTGGTATTAGAGTAGATTCGACTGAAGTTTGTCGATGTCAATAAGCTAGAATTAGAGTAATTCCCCAATGTACTGTACTAGCTTACTTGATTTTAAGTAGTATAACGGCTTAAGGTTATACTAAATGATGTTATGTGATCATGATCTTAACAGAATGAGTACTCGAAGGAGGGGTACTAGACGAGGACGAGGACGGGGTCGTGATGAACCGCCCCCAACACAGTCTTCTCCTCCATCTCCACCGCATAGCCCGAATACGAGGCTAGCTAAAATGGAGAAACATATGGAAAACATGGCCGCAATGTTCACTCAGTTTATGGCTAAATTTCCGGACGTGGCCGCTAATGCACCGGCAGTTACCCCTACAGTACCTCCTACTCCGGTGGTACAACCCCCACCAGTCCCAGCTAATGAGAGGCGGGATCCTACAACTTACTGCAGTGTGGCACTGATAAAGGAGTTTAAGAAGCTGGATCCGCCAAAGTTCAAGGGGGACAGTGACCCATTGGCCGCGAAAAATTGGATGAAAGCGGTTACCAAGGCATTTGGGTACTTGGCTTGCACAGAGAAAGAAAAAGTAGGATTTTCCGCCTACTTGCTAGTGGATGAGGCCGAACCATGGTGGCAGGCTACTCAGACAGTATTAGAGGCTAAGCATACTGAAGTGACGTGGGATAGATTTGTGGAAGCTTTTAATGAACAATATGTCCCACGTACTGCTCAGAGGAGATTACAGGTTGAGTTTTTGAACTTGACTCAGGGAAGTATGACGGTTAGCCAATATGAGTCGAAGTTCATTACACTGAGTAGATTTGATCCTGAAGTACTGAGAAGAGAGGATCATAAGACCTACAGATTCATAGAGGGATTGAGACCTTCCATTAGGTCTAAGTTATATCCATTGGACATCACTACCTATGGAGAGGCAGTCCGTAAGGCTCAACTATGTGAGCAGGACTATGAGTTTCATCAGGCAGACTTCCGAGCAAGGAATAAGGGTAAAGAACCTATGAAGCGGAAGTCAGATGAGAAGGCCTCGAGGGATAGATATCCATCTAGGAGGAATAGGCCTTATGATAAAGCCTCGACAGGTAAGCAAGTCCATTATACGAAAATAAAGTGTCTTAATTGAATAATTATATGGAATTATGTTAAATAGGAGTTATGATGATTATGATACAGGAACTCCTAGATCCACTGGGATCAAAATAGGTGATGAAAGATCACAACATCCAGTTGGTAGTACCGCTAGCTCACCGAGGAGTATGATACCGAGGTGTGTGCAATGCGGGAAATTTCATGGAGCACAGCCTTGCCGGTTGGCGAGTGGGGCGTGCTATTGGTGTGGTGAACAGGGACATAGAATTAAAGATTGTCCCAAGATAAATCAGAGGGCACCTGAAGAGTCAGAAAAGACCCCTCAACCACAATCTAAGACCACACAACCCCAGCGTAAAGCCACAGCGACAGAGAAAGGAAAGGCGCCAGTGACTCAGGGAAGGGTATTTGCCATTGACAAGGAGTCCGCTGATGCTTCATCGAAGATGATTCAGGGTAAGATTTACCTTAATGATACATATGTCCTTGCTTTATTTGATCCAGGCTCTACGCACTCTTTTATTTCCCCTATGGCTATTAAGAGATTAAATATTGAGCCTGAGCAGTTAGGAGGATTACTACAAATAATTACTCCATTTAGGGAATCCCAAATGAAGGACATAGTGTATCGTAATTGTAAGCTACGGGTAGGAGAAAGAGAGTCGATAGCTGACCTAATCCTATTAAATATGTCTGGATTTGATGTTATATTAGGAATGGATTGGTTAGCTGAAAATCATGTGATGATAGATTGTCATGCTAAGAGTGTGATTTTCTCCTCTCCCGTTAGCTATGTTGTAAATTTTGCAAATATGTAATGCAAAAGCATAATTACTTGTTTGGTTTAATTGAGATTTAATTGATAGAACATATTTGTGATGTGAAGGGTTTGTAGCACACGTGGTGGACGTAGATCAGAAACGTCCTACACTTCACGAAATTCCAGTAGTTAAGGAATTTTTCGAAGTATTTCCGAATGATCTTCCAGGACTTCCTCCGGATAGGGAAGTAGAGTTCACTATCGATTTGGTGCCGGGGACGGAGCCCATTTCGAGATCTCCCTATCGGATGGCGTTGGTGGAATTGGAAGAACTGAAAAAGCAACTTCAGGAGTTACTAGACAAGGGATTCATACGACCCAGTGTATCCCCTTGGGGTGCTCCTGTGCTATTTGTTCGGAAGAAAGATGGTAGTATGCGATTGTGCATAGACTACCGATGGTTGAATAAGGTGACCATCAAGAACAAGTATCCTCTTCCCAGGATAGACGACCTCTTGTATCAGCTCAAGGGTGCACAAGTCTTTTCCAAGATAGACTTGAGATCGGGATATCATCAATTGAAAATCCGAGATGAAGATATCCCTAAGACTGCATTCAGGACACGGTATGGTCACTATGAGTTCCTGGTGATGCCGTTTGGTCTGACCAATGCACCCGCAGCCTTCATGAACTTGATGAATGACGTGTTTAAGCAATACTTGGACCAGTTTGTCATTGTCTTCATTGATGACATCTTGGTGTACTCAAGGTCATGGGAAGAACATGAGCAACATTTGAGGATTGTTTTAGAAACCCTCAAAGATCGAGGACTGTATGCCAAGCTAAGTAAATGTGAGTTTTGGCTTGATAATATTTCCTTTTTAGGTCATGTGATCAGTAAAGATGGAGTTTCAGTTGATCCATCAAAGATTGAAGCGGTGGTCCAATGGGAGAGACCGAAGACGATAATGGAGTTTCTTGGGTTTAGCTGGCTACTATAGAAGATTTGTAGAAGGTTTCTCAAAGCTAGCTGCTCCATTGACGAGACTGACGCGCAAAGAAGTGAGGTATGAATGGAATGAAGCTTGTGAGCAAAGTTTCCAAGAGTTGAAGCGTAGGTTATTCCTAGTGGTTCAGGAGGATTTACAGTATATAGTGATGCCTCAGGGCAAGGTTTGGGATGTGTGTTAATGTAACATGGTAAGGTAGTGGCATATGGTTCTAGACAGTTAAAGGACCATGAGAAGAACTACCCAACTCATGATTTGGAGTTAGCTGCAGTAGTATTTGCCCTGAAAATATGGAGACATTACTTGTATGGTGAGAAATTTCAGATTTTTACGGATCATAAAAGTCTGAAATACTTATTCTCCCAGAAGGAATTGAACATGAGGCAAAGAAGATGGCTAGAGCTTCTAAAGGACTATGATTGTGAGATCATGTACCACCCAGGAAAAGCTAATGTGGTGGCGGATGCTCTGAGCCGTAAGCATGTAAGTATAGTGGCTTATATGATGATAAGAGAATATGAATTACTTGAACAGTTTGCAAGCCTCAGTTTAAGTGTTACACCTCTTGAGCAATTTGGTATGATAGCTAGCTTGAGAATTGAGCCAAAATTGATGGACAGAATCCGAGTTGCTCAGAAAGAGGATGTCCAGTGTATTGAGGCTATAGAGGAAATTCAATCGGGGATGACCTCAGAATTCAATATGGGTGAGGATGAAATTTTAAGGTTTAATAACCGTATTTGTGTTCCCGAGGATAATGAATTGAGGAAGCTAATTTTGACGGAAGCACATTCCACTAAGTACACATTACACCCGGGAAACACGAAGATGTATCATAATCTTCGCAAGGTGTATTGGTGGAAGGGCATGAAGAAAGACATAGCTGATTTTGTGGCAAAATGTCTTACATGTCAACAGGTTAAGGTAGAGCACCAAAAGCCAGCGGGATTACTGCAACCTCTGCCTATACCTATGTGGAAATGGGAACACATTACGATGGACTTTATTATGGGATTGCCTAGAACCAAGAGGAATCATGATGGTATTTGGGTGATAGTGGATAGATTGACGAAGTCAGCTCACTTCCTACCTATGAAGTCTACAGATACACTTAGCGCTTTGGCAGACTTATACGTGAGAGAAGTCGTTAGATTACACGATGTTCCAGTGAGCATCACATCGGATAGAGATTCCAGATTTACTTCTCACTTTTGGGAACATTTTCAGGAAGCTATGGGATCTCAACTGAATTTTAGCACAGCTTTTCATCCGCAGACTGATGGGCAGTCCGAGCGCACTATTCAGACGCTCGAGGATATGTTGAGAGCATATGCTTTGGATTTTAAAGGCTCATGGGACGACCATCTGCCATTGGCTGAGTTTGCTTATAATAATAGCTATCATGCAAGCATCGGGATGGCACCATACGAGGCTTTGTATGGAAGACGGTGTCGATCACCGATTGGGTGGGAAGAAGTGGGCGAGCGCAAGTTGTTGGCTCCAGATTTAGTCGAGCAAGCCTCTGAGAATGTTAAACTGATTTGTCAAAGACTTAAGACAGCTCAGAGTCAACAAAAAAAGCTATGCAGATGTTCGACGGAGGCCACTTGAGTTTTTGGTTGGAGACTATGTGTTTTTGAAAGTCTCTCCATCCAAAGGGATCATAAGATTTGGCCGACGAGGTAAGCTAAGTCCTCGCTACATCAGACCATTTGAGATCCTAGATCGTGTTGGAGATGTGGCCTATAGGTTGGCACTACCTCCGGAGTTATCGGGAGTACACAATGTCTTTCATGTATCGATGCTTCGGAAGTATAATCCGGATCCATCTCATGTCATTGAATATGAACCCTTGGAGATTCAAGAAGACATGAGTTATGTGGAGAAACCGATTCGGATTTTGGATAGGAAAGATAAGGTGTTGAGATCAAGGACGATTCCATTAGTTAAAGTTTTCTGGCAACACCATACTACAGAAGAAGCTACTTGGGAACTAGAGAACTTGATGAGAGAGAGATATCCGGAATTGTTTAAGACATAACCTTACTTGAATTTGGAGGACCAAATTCTCTAAGGTGGGGAGAATGTGAAATCCCCAATTTTCTGTAATTTTCCTATGCTTGTATAGTTTTTCAACTTGAATTAATGGAATAAATATGAATTTCTGATATATATATATATGGTGTATGGGACATAGAGGGAATTAAAGGAATTGAGGGTCAAACAATTAATGGTCAAAAGGGTCAATGGATGGTCAATGGCTGAGATAGGATGATGAGGAGATTAGAGTGCATTTATGGGCATTTAATGAAAGCCATGACTCATCATCATCATCACCTCTTGCACCCCACGGCAGCTTCCAGCCCTTCTCCCTCTCGTTGCTTCCATATTTTCCTCTAAGTGTTCAAATTCTCACATTGACAAACCACCATTTCAGGCCATCGATTCGTTAAGCTCCTCTAAAGAAAAACAATCCCTGTCGATAGCTTAACCTATGCCTTTAATATGAGAGAGTGAATCCAAGTAAATAAGGAGATCTAGAAATCCAAAGAATTGGTGAATTGCAAAGGTAAGGGAGTTAGATGGTTTTATGTTGATATTTTGATGGTTTGGGATTGTATAAAGTTGATATAGAGGTTTATTGAGGTTTAAATTGTCATGATGTTTACAGCTTGAAGAAGTGAGAAAGGACAAGTGTAGATTGGCTACCAAGCTTGTGGATTTATCTCAATTGAGGTAAGGAATTTATGTAACGGACGTAGGGTGACTATGTCCGCATATTTTCAACTATTTTAACTGTTTTGGAGAGAAACAATGGTTGCTTGAAGTGTAGGAAAAAGGGACATTTTGGGTCCTACTACTAGTACCAATTAGGTTAGGAGCAGCCGACTGCCTTAAGTAGCAGCCAACTGCCTAGAGACATCTAAAACGCCATTTTTCGAAAACCGACTCAAACCAGTCGCCAGTCGACTGCCATGGGAGCCAGTCGACTGCCATTTTCCAGAAACCATTCTATTTCAAACCAGTCGACTGCCAGGGAAGCCAGTCGACTGCTATTTGTCCAGAAGCATTCTGTTTCAAAACTAGCCGACTGCCAAGGGGACCAGTCGACTGCTAATTCTCGGGAAACATTCTGTTTCAAAACCAGTCGACTGCCATTTGGGACCAGTCGACTGCCCTATTTGTATTTTGAAAAATATAATAATTGAATTTCAAAAAGGGAAAGAAATTCAATAAGGCAAAACATGGGGTAGCAGTCGACTGCTATATATGACCAGTCGACTGCCTATTTGAAAGAAAGGTTTTGAGAACCTGTTTTAAGAAAAGATATTCCTATTTGTTTAAAACCTATATGAATAAGGTTTTGGAGACTATGAATCTCTCAAAAGAGCATGCACATTATTTGTTACTTGTATTTGACTGAGGAGCTCTAGTCCAGTCCTCAGACCCGTAGTACGGCACCTGACTAGTGAAACTGTGGGCTATAGACAATGGCCATGAGTCTTTTATTTGATTCGGCTTTGGGGAGGATCCCTGGCCCATACGTGGGTACGCCATTTATTTGATATCTCTTAGGATTATCCCTTACGGGATATATTTGCAGTATCCTCATGAGATCTTTATATTGGATTATCCCTTATGGGATATATTTGTTGTATCCATTATCTCTCTGGATTATCCCTATGGGATATATTTGCTGTATCCATGATGAGAATTACTTGGTGCATGAATCTGTTGGATATAAATTGTCTCCCATCTATTTGAAAATATTTGTACTTGCCTACTTGATTTCACTTGATTTGAGATCCATGGAAATATTTGAAAGCATGATTTACTTGTATTTGATATTTGCGAAAGAAATATAAGCACTATGCTTTATAATGATTTTACATAACATTATAGAGCCAAGCAGGAAAACTGCATATAGTGATATAGTACGCTCTTTTACATAAGTTTCTTACTGAGCGTAAACTCACTCCTTTACAACTATTTTTCATACAGATTACTTGAAGTAATTCCGCTCCGGATAGAGAAGCCCATCTTTTGGGATTTTTAGATACCTTCGGGGCACGCTTCCTAATTATCCCGTGAATGTATATTTAGTCGGTCGTTACTTCGGCTAATGTACAGTACGATATCATAGTTTTGTATATGTGGGGAAATTAGGTTGTCTGAATATTTGAGATCCTGATGTACATGACACATGTTTATAAATGAAAATTTTTATGCATGTGAAAATGTTTATTATACTCTGATAAAAATGCCTAAAGCATAAGAGTAAGGAAGATTGACATCGGATAAACTAGTCGATTTAATTGTTATTTGAGATAAAAGTTAGTTTCTATTTGGTTAGTGACGAGGACGTCACACCCACCGACCCGGCCAGCAGCTTGGGCCTTGCTATTTGGGCCTGCCTTTGGGCTCTTTTAAGGGCTTCCTTTGGGTCCAAGCGCAATTCCGTTTTTGGTATGTTTTTTTTTGTTTTTTTGTATTTGCTTATTTATTTATTTATTTGTTTTGTTAAAGGAAAATTTTAATTAGGAAATTAAAATTAAAAAAATTTTAAAAATTTAAAAAAAAAAGAAAATTATTATTATTATTATTATTATTATTATTATTATTATTATTATTATTATTATTATTATTATTATTATTATTATTATTGTTGTTGTTGTTGTTGTTGTTGTTGTTGTTGTTGTTGTTGGTGTTGTTGCTTTTATTATTGTTTTCATTATTGTTATTATTATTATGATCATTATTATTATTATTATTATTATTAATGCATGTTGTAAAATAAGAAATTGAAAAATTTTCTTTTACTTGTATTTTTTATTATTATTGATTAGAAAGCTTATTTAAAAATAAAGAAAAATAAATGAAATTTAAATTTAATTAAATTCGTCCGATGATGGGATGCTACGGAAGTCACAAGTAGTGATTCCTAGCTGATCCCTAGGTGAGAGGAGTCGTACTAAATGTTGCCAAAAGTATTGGAATATTTAGTATGATTTTTCAATAATTTAATTTTTCGTTAAAAATAAAATAAACCCTTTTTTAAAAGAAAATAAAAAAAAGAAATAAATGATAAATTTTAAATTTAATTAAATGAATGTCCGATGATGGGATGCTACGGAAGTCACAAGTAGTAATTCCTAGCTGATCCCTAGGTGAGAAGAGTTGTACTAAATGTTGCCAAAAGTATTGGAATATTTAGTATGATTTTTCAATAATTTAATTTTTTAATAAAAAATAAAAAAATAAATAATTTTTCTAAAAAAGAAAATAGAAAAAGAAAATTAATAATAAAACGTAAATTTAATTAAAAAATTGTCCGATGATGGGATACTACGGAAGTCACAAGTAGTGATTCCTAGCTGATCCCTAGGTGAGAAGAGTCATACTAAATGTGCCAAAAGTATTGGAATATTCAATATGATTTTTCAATAATTTAATTTTTTGATTAAATATAAAAATAAATAATTTTTTAAAAAGAAAATAGAAAAAGGAAATAAATAATAAAATTTAAATTAAATTAAATGTAGTCCGATGATGGGATGCTACGGAAGTCACAAGTAGTGATTCCTAGTTGATCCATAGGTGAGAAGAGTCGTATTAGATGTTGCCAAAAATATTGGAATATTTAGTACGATTTTTCAATAATTTAAATTTTTATTAAAAATGAAAATGAATAAGTTTTTTTAAAACAAAGAAATATAAATAATAAAAAATAAATAATGAAATTTGAAATAAAAAATTTCATTTGCATCATTTTTATCTGTTTGCATCATATGCATTCATGATAATTTTTCGAAATAGATATGAGCCCTTCCGAAGATGAGATTCTGTAGAAGTCACAAGTAGTGATTCTTAAGAAATCTCTAGGTGAGGAAAATCATTTCAAATGCTGCCAAAAGTATTGGAGTATTTGATTTAATTATTCAATACAAAAAGGTTCACATTTACTTTCGAAAAATAAAGTTTAACCTTTTAAAATAAAACAAAATAAATTTGTAAACAAAAAAATGATTTTGAATAAAAAGGTTGGAATAAAAAAGGAATTAATTTTAAATATTAAATTAAGACCATTTTATTAAAACTAAAGGATAACACATGATTATTATGGTACCGTTTTTTAACGGGCGTCGTGGGGGTGCTAATCCTTCCCCACGCGTAACCGTACCCCCGAACCCAATTTTTTTTCACAGACCAAAAGATTATCTTTTTAATAAAATTTAATTAATTTTGAGATTTTGTTGAAAAGATAAACATTTTCAAGTGGCCAATCACACCTAGTCAAAAGATTGGTGGCGACTCCTTTTCGTTTTTAAACGTTTTTCAAAATTCGTCGAGCGCGAAGCCGTTACGACAGCTTGGCGACTCCACTGTGGACGCTTTTTGAGGGTCAAGCCATTCATTAGTCATGTGTTATCCTAAGTTTTAATTTAAAGGTCTTAAATAATATTTAAATTTAATTTCTTTAATTTTAAAATATTTAGTTGCATTTGTGTTTTAATTATGTTGATTATTTTATAGCATTCTTTATTTGTATATATGTTATCGCTAATAAATTATGGGGCATCTAGGATAGGGGTTAGGGTTTGATGAATGTCTGACATGTTCCCTCATGCACACACTTGCACTTGTATTTACATCACATGAGCTCTATACCCGGGCTTCGTCCTTCTTAGGAGGGAGTAGAGTACCTTTGCTCTCGTGAGGTAATCACCTCCGCAATGGCAATCGAAATACTCCCGCTCAAATTAAATCTTACTAGTCCAGTGTGGATGACAGTAAGATATAATTTGGGAACCTTTTGACCTTTTAGAGACCCAACCTAGCATGTAAAAGACCTTAAGAAGCCGATCCTAGCTAGAGCCATGTCCGATTTTTGTAGAAATCACCCCTAAATTAGGACACATCAGGGAACATTTTACTACCTTTTTTCATATCATAACTCTATTGATTTTTCAAATTCATGCTCTCATAAAATCAAAAGATATTTGTTTTCAAATAAAATCTCACAATTTTTACAATTTTATAGAATAAAACAAAGACTTATTCGGTTTCTCTCCGTTGTCAGAAATAACATGAAAACATCCATTCATTCTTTAAGGGTATTTGAAAAATAACAATAATGTTTTTTATTTCTTTTAAACTAATGCATGGACATTAAAAAGAAAGAGGAATTTTGATGAGAAAAATAAAAAATAAGTGCATTGTCACATTCTTTTGAAAATAGATTAAATAAAAAAGGAAATTAAAGAACATAAATTGTGGTGTGAAAATAAGATAATTTTGAAAGAAAAGATAGGAAAAAAGAAAATTTATTCTTTAAAAAAAAAAAGAAAATGGGAGGAGAAATAATCAAATTCTAAAATGAAAAAAGAAAGAAAGAAAGAATTCATTGAATTTAAATGAGAAAAAATTTTGATTCTTTTATTCTTAAGTTTTGGCATAGTATATCTCATTACATTAATGCATTCACATAACATAATAAGGAAGATATTTGTCTTTTTGGAGTAAAAGAGGTCAAAGATATGGGAGATTAATTAGAAAGCTAGACTATTTTGGAGAATAATCGAGAGGAGTTTGGACATGATATACGCGAAATGAAAGGAAAGCAAGCTAAGATAATGCAGATGCTTGAAAGTTTTGGAGAGGCTAAATTGGTTCATTTTCAAGGGTCGCTGTCATTTCCAAAACAATTACATGTTGAATCATTAGCAAGTGGAAACAGATCGACTTTTCATGAAATGGTCAACCAGGGATCTACAATGCTTGATTTGTTTTTGAAGGATTTGGAATATTGAGGGCACTAGAATAAGGGAGAGTTAGTAAGGAATTTTGAGTCTTGTAAACAATTCCTTTGTGAATATGAATGTTACAAGAGTTTATAGGTTTGCATTCACCTCATTCATATGTGCATGATACGATTTTAATAGAAAAATAATAAGGTTAACAATAACTGTTTCCTTAAAAAAAAGAGAAAAAAAAGTTGATCAAAACAAAGGAATGGTCAAATGACAATTTTCAGTTCATAATTTCCCTTTTTTCTTTTAGTGTACAACTTGTGATACTCTGAAATAATAACAAGGTTGAAATTTCTTTTACATATGGATATACAATTTCAATACAATAAAAGCATCATACTAGCATGGCAAGCATGAAATCTAATTTTAGTTTGTGACAGATTTGGTGGAAAGATAGCTTGAACATTGGAAAATTTTGGAAATAGTTTTGGACTATGGAAGAGACAGAAATGACTCGGATGGAAAGGATGGAAAAGGCTCAACAAGAGATAAGAGAGCAATTGTCATAGATGGCAGGTTTGTGGGAGAAGCTGAACAATGAAAAAATGGGACAATTAGCTACTCAAGAGGTGCATCGGTTACGAAACGCTGAAGACTCTTTTTGTCCAGTTAACATTGGCTCACGAGAAACCCAATCATCTCAAGAGCCACAAGCAATGCCCACCGAGGGTTATGTGTGCCCTAATATGCCGTCTGCAGTCGACCCTAGTCAGTTTCAAGGGCATGCAACTCCCACCATGAACCCCTCGAACCAATTCATGTTGCTAATTTGGATGGTCACAAAGAGCAAGGGATGCCACAAGTGGAAGGAGGCTCAAATTCTCGGCAAAAGATAAAGCTTATAGAAGAAAGGCTTCGAATTGTTGAAGGAATGGATTTTCATGGATCTTTAGATGCTGCCGGATTATGCTTAGTGCCTGGTGTGGTCATTCCTTCAAAGTTTAAAGCTCCAAAATTTGAGAAATATGATGGGACCACTTGTCCAAAGGCCCATATCACTATGTACTGTAGAAAGATGGCAGCGCATGTGCATGATGACAAGCTGTTGATCCATGTTTTCCAAGACAGCCTTAAAGGATCTGCTGCTAGGTGGTATACACAACTGGGCAGGGGCGATATTCATTCATGGGAAGATTTGGCAAGGGCATTTGTAGCCCAATATAAGCATATTGTGGATTCGGCCCCAGATCGTTTATCTTTACAAACTATGGAAAAGAAAGCTACTGAAGGCTTTAGAGAATATGCCCAGAGATGGAAGAATGTTGCCACCCAGGTCCAGCCTCCCCTCACTGAAAAAGAGACTGCAACTCTGTTTCTTAGTACACTCCAGGCACCATATTATGATAGAATGATTGGGAATGTTACTAAGAATTTTGCCGACATGGTGGCCTCCGGAGAGATGATTGAGAATGCAATTAAGAGGGGCAAGATCAAGATAGGTGACATGGTTGATAACAGACTAGAAAGAAGGGAAGAAGAAGTACAAGTTGCAACATTTGAGGGGCGATTTCCCAAAAACACCGCTCCATCTCATCCCTGTTTGCCTCACCCATCATACGGTCCAACCTTGAATAATGCCTCCTATGATTCTTATCCTTTTTCACCAGTCCTACAATTAGGATTTCCAACAAACTCTTGTCCTCCAACGATTTTTCATGCGCCTATCTTCATGCCTAGGCCAGTAGCTCAACCTTTTCAACAATCAACAAACAACAGAAAAAGATCGAGAAGCAATCAAGGAAAAATCCCAATTCCAATCTCTGATCTTTTGCCCTTTTTGGTAAAAAACCAATATTTGGCCCCTATACCTTTGAGAACAGCACCAAACCCGTTGGCCAAGAGCTATGACCCGAATAGCAAATGTGACTATCACATGGGGGCAATTGGGCATGCAACAGAAAAATGCAGACAGTTGAAGGAAAGGATTGAAGAGCTCATCAATGGTGGAATCTTGACTCAAGAACTCATGGAACAATGGAAGTCCACTTTGGTGTAAAATCATGGCATTTTGGCAGATCAATCGAGAGGAAAACGGAGATTTTGAGATTTTGAAGTCTGTATTTTGTTGAAAAAATGCTTGTCATTCTCATTGGCCTAGGTGACAATTGTATGAGCACAACCTTTTGCATAATTTATTTTGCAGTGGCATGTGACAAGAATGTTTCTTTTCTTCACAATAATGATAAATGATTATAAGAAAATCGGTGATTACGGTCAAAGATGAACGTCTTAAATCATTTTTGGATCACATCTTAATAAAATCCAAGTCAGTCGAGAGCTAAAAAGCTAAATTGGGGCATAAGATTTTGAAAGTCCAACTTGTTCCCATTTGAACATGACGGAATTTTTTTTTTGTTAATGGTAAAAAAAAAGAGGAAGAAAAAAAGAAAAAATGATGACCGACATGCAAAACTTTTTGAGAATAATTTGGGAAGTCAATTTATGACAATCTCAAAGATTTTGAGTAATGGTGATCGAATATTTGTCAAGATCATTTTGAAACAGCCTTCCACCTAGATTCTTGTACAAATCCCAAATTCTTCAATCTTGTACTCTCGAGATGCCCTTTTCGCCCATGTTTTGGGGCAAGATAAAAAAAAAGAAAAAAGAGAGAAGGGGCAAGAAAAAAGAGAGAGATCCAAAGTTGAGGATTTTTCACCGTTGTCCATCTGTATAATACCTTGAGTCCTGCATCACCTCTTTCCTTAAATGAATTTTTGATGTGTGAGGTCAAGTTTTGCATATTAAAGTGTTGCATTACAAGAAAATCAAAAAAAAAAAGAAGAGAAAAGGAAGAAAGAAAAGGGAAGAAAAAGAAAAAATAAAATTGATTGTGACACCGTGCAAGCATGATATTTAGATGATTTCAAAGCCAAAAGAAGACCTTATCCTAAGGATTGCTTTTCAATGGAAGCATCTTAATTTGAGATGATGAATGGCCGTCTTTCATATTCCATTCACAAATATAAATATTATCCTGTTGCTACCCTTTTTGAGCCTGATAATTTCTTTCATAATAAACCTACTCCAAGGATCACCCTCCACACTGGGGGGCATGTGCGAAAAATATCTCTTCAAAGAAGATGAATGATTCAACTTTTGTTTTTGATCAAATAAGATTTATTATGTTTTTGAAATCTTGGATATGAATCAATGAAAAAAGAAAAGAAAAAGGAAAGAGAAAGGAGGAAGGATACATGTGAAAGTACACAAAGAAAGATGCTTCAAAGGATGAATAGGATGTTGAAAAGAAAAAAAAAAGAAGAAAAAAAGAAGAAGAAGAAAAAGAAAGAAAGAAAAAGGAAGAAGGAGGAGAAGAGATACATGGAAAATTGGAAAAAGAAAGGTGCTTCGAAGAGTGAAAATGATGGGCAACCATAGGAGAAGAAATGATCCTTGGATTGATCACCTTCAAACACATTTTGAGCCTATTTATCCATTCTTTCAAAACCCTGAACCATGGCCTACATTACGTACTTAAAAGTCCATTTTGATCAAGTAGGGATGCTTGTATCGAAGAGCTCTTCTTTGGAAGATTCTCACCTTTCTTTGGTTTGAATAAAATTTGAATTCTTGAATGCATGGTGGAGCAATCAATCAAAAAAAAAAAGAGAAGAAGAAAAAAGAAAAGAAAACAAAAGAAAGAATGAGGCTCTAGGGTGAAAACCCGAAAAGGGCAGTCTAGAGCGAACAATGAACTTTTCATGCAACCAAGTCAAGCAGTGACATGAACTGAAAATGTGGAAAAAGAATTAACAAGCCTTGAGAGAACCCTCCAAATATCCAAAGATTTTGATGTCATTTGATTGCTGACATTTTTTTGAAAAAGTTTGAACCTTTCTTCTTGTAAATACTCTCCCTGAACAGGAAAGACCTCAGTCATTCGTATCGTATCTTGGCATTTGTGGAACACCATTATTCGAGAATTTATGAGATTGTCAAACCAAGTTGTAAAGATTTTGTTTCTCTTCTCATTCAGAATTTTGTTTGATGGGGAAAAAGTGGTGGTATTTTGAGAAAGCTATTTTAAGCTAAGTAAGGAATCATTGTTTTTTTTTGTATAAATGGCAAAGTATGCCCTAAACAAAGAGCATCATGGCCACCAAACTTTCAATTGTAGTTGAAAAGATAGGGTTTATGTCATTCATCTTGAAAAGTAATCACTAATCTTTCGAAAGGATCAGGTATCACTTGTGAAATTTAGATTCATTTCTCCTGAAAAATAGTTATGAGGAAAATTTAGTGCTATTAGTCAAAAGGCTGTGATGAGAATGCAAGAACTCTGCAAAAATGGAAAATAGGAAGGAGCTTTCATGGTCATGTTGGGGGCAAAGAAGATAAAAAAAGGCAAATGATGTACCTCTTTGGCAAGATAGGAAAAAGATCTAAAGTTAAAGAATGTACAGGATTGAGTGTCATGCATACATGCATACATATACAATATCATACAGCATCAACATTGAAAGTTTTTGTGCAAAATTTTGAGATTAAAACATGTTTCTCAAGCTGAAGACTCAACACCATTTAATCTAGATTTTAAAGGTTATGCAACCTTTTCCATGATAAAAAAAAGAAGAAAAAAAAAGGAAAGAGAGAAGAAGAAGAGAAAAGAGAATAGAAAGAGAAGAAGAGAAGAGAAAGAGAAGAAGAGAAGAGAGAGAGAGAAAGAAGAGAAGAAAGAGAAAGAAGAAAAAAGAAGAGAAGAGAGAAAAAAAGAGAAGAGATGAGAGAGAGAGAGAGAAAGAAGAGAAGAAAGAGAAAGAGAGAAGAAAAAAGAAGAGAAGAGAAAAAAAAGAAAAGAGAAGAGAGAAAAGAAGAGAAAAAGAGAAAAAGAGAAAGAAAAAAGAAGAGAAAAAGAGAGTAGAGAGAAAAAGAGAAAAAAAAAGAAAGAGAGAAAGAAAAGAGAAGAGAGAAGAGAAGAGAAAAAAAAGAGAAAGAAAAGAGAAGAGAAAAAAGAAAAGAGAAGAGAGAAGAGAAGAGAAAGAAAGAAGAGAGAAAAGAGAAGAGAAAAAAAGAAGAGAAAAAGAGAGAAGAGAAAAAAAAGAAGAGAAAAAGAGAAGAGAAAGAAAGAAGAGAGAAAAGGGAAGAGAAAAAGAGAAAAGAAAAGAAAGAAAGGAAAAAAAAAAGAGAAAAAAATTTAAACTTTCATTGCCTCTGCTGCAAGAGGAGCTTTTCCAGAAAAAGAATCTAAAGTTTCATCGCCTCTGCTGCAAGAGAAGCACATTTCAAGAAAATTTTTAAAGTTTCATCGCCTCTGCTACAAGAGGAGCACTTTCCAGAAAAAGGACATAAGACCTCCGGGCATAATTCTAAGACCTCCGGGCACAAATCAAATACCTCCGGGCACAAATCATAAGACCTCCGGGCACCAAATCTAAGACCTCCGGGCAAAATATTTAAAGTTTCGATGCCTCTGTTGTAAGAGGAGCACTTTCCAGAAAATCATAAGTCCTCCGGGCACAAATCATAAGTCCTCCGGGCACAAATCTTAAGTCCTCCGGGCACAAATTTCAAGTCCTCCGAGCAAATTTTTAAAGTTTCATCGCCTCTGCTGTAAGAGGAGCACTTTCCAGAAAATCATAAGTCCTCCGGGCACAAATCTTAAGTCCTCCGGGCACAAATCATAAGCCCTCCGGGCACCAAATCTCAAGTCCTCCAGGCAAATTTTTAAAGTTTCATCGCCTCTGCTGCAAGAGGAGCACTTTCCAGAAAAAGCATTTAAGTCCTCCGGGCAAATTTTTAAAGTTTCATTGCCTCTGCTGCAAGAGGAGCACTTTCCAGAAAATCATAAGTCCTCCGGGCACAAATCATAAGTCCTCCGGGCAACAAACCTAAAGTCCTTCGGGCAAATATTTAAAGTTTCAATGCCTCTGCTGCAAGAGCAGCACTTTTCAGAAAAGCAATTCAAAGACCTCCGGGCACAAATCAAAGACCTCCGGGCACAAATTCTAAGTCCTCCGGGCAAAATTTTTAAAGTTTCATTGCCTCTGCTGCAAGAGGAGCACATTTTCAGAAAGGAATTTAAAGTTTCATTGCCTCTGCTGCAAGAGGAGCTTTCTCGAAAAAAAAAAGAGAGAGAAAAAAGAAAAGAAATTTAAAGTTTCACTGCCTCTGCTGCAAGAGGAGCTTCTTGAAAAAAAAAATTTAAAGTTTCATTGCTTCTGCTGCAAGAGGAGCTTCTTGAAAAAAAAATAAATTAAATTAAATTAAAGTTTCATCGCCTCTGCCGCAAGAGGAGCACATTTCTAGGAAAAGAATTTAAAGTTTCATTGCCTCTGCTGCAAAAGGAGCGTATACAAAAAAAAAAGAAGAAAAAGAAGAAGAAGAAGAAGAAGAAGAAGAAGAAGAAGAAGAAGAAGAAAAGAAGAAAGAAAAAAAGAAAAAAAAAGAGAAAGAGAAAAAAAGAAAAAAGAGAAAAAGAAGAAGAAAGAAAGAAAAAAAAAAGAAGAAGAGATTAGGGCATAAGCCGGACAAAATTAGTGTCTATTGTCTTTGCTCTATTCCTGATCCTCAGCAATGAGCAAAGAGGGGCAGCTGTTGACACCTAATTTTGTCCCATTTTTTGTTATTATTATTATTATCATTATTATTTACATTATTATTATTTTCTTTATTAGTATTCTTATTATTACTATTATTTTTATTTTTATTACTTTTATTCTTATTATTACTAATATTATTATTTTATTATTATTATTATTATTATTATTTATTATTATTATTATTATTATTATTATTATTATTATTTTTATTATTTTTATTATTTTTATTTTTATTTTCTTTGTTTTTTTTTTGGTCCAATCTGTCAATCATCCTCACCAGCCACCGCCACTTTCACCTACCCCCGCCAAGTCTGCCACCACCACCAGCTATTCCTGCCAGCCATCCCTTCAACACCAAACCTCTATACCAGTCCCTCTAAAAAAACCCCCCATTCAACGAGCAACAGGGGAGGGAAGCTTCAACCTTTACGGACCAGACCCATATTCACTACCCAAACCTCGAACAGAAAACCCGTAACCCTCACCAAACCACCGTGACCCTCACCACCCCCATCACCAATCGAAAACCCCAACACCCTTAGCCTCACCTCAGCCTTCACTCACCAAAACCCAAACCACCCGTAACCCTATAAACCACTCGAGACCCAAATCAAACCCAAACCCGAAGCCAAAAACCAGATCTGAAAACCTGCAAAAAAAGAAAACACACCAACAAACCACAGAAAACCAAAACACAACCAAAACCATCAACAAAAAAAAAAAGGGAGGAGGCCGAGAGTTTCAACCTCATATCGGTAAGGATAGAGACGTTTTTTGTGAAAAAGGAGGCCGGAAACAAAAACGGGAGGTTGAGGAGCATCGAAAAGTGGTGAACTTTTTAGGGTTTGGCCACCGACGGCGGCGGTCGGCGACGGACTTGGCTGCGGCAGACGGCGGTCAGGCACGGCCGGGAATCGCCGTAGCCGAGAGCCTTCAAAGGCTTTAGAGTTTTTTTTTCTGAAAAAGAAGGAAATGAGCTAAAAAAAAAGGGAAGGCTTTTGTATAAAATTTTGGCGACCCGCGTGCTCGACCCGGATCGACCCGGGATCCACGCACCCGACCCGCAGAGCAGGATCCGCGCGTCACCCCGCGTGTCGACCCGACCCGGTCGCGTCCGACCCGCTCCGCTCCAGCCCACCGACCCGGCCAGCAGCTTGGGCCTTGCTATTTGGGCCTGCCTTTGGGCTCTTTTGAGGGCTTCCTTTGGGTCCAAGCCCAATTCCGTTTTTGGTATGTTTTTTTTTGTTTTTTTGTTTTTTTTATTTGCTTATTTATTTATTTATTTGTTTTGTTAAAGGAAAATTTTAATTAGGAAATTAAAATTAAAAAAATTAAAAAAATTTTAAAAATTAAAAAAAAAAAAAATTATTATTATTATTATTATATATTATTATTATTATTATTATTATTGTTGTTGTTGTTGTTGTTGTTGGTGTTGTTGCTTTTATTATTGTTTTCATTATTGTTATTATTATTATGATCATTATTGTTGTTGTTGTTATTATTATTATTATTATTATTATTATTATTATTATTATTATTATTATTATTATTATTATTATTATTATTATTATTATTATTATTATTATTATTATTATTATTATTATTATTATTATTAATGCATGTTGTAAAATAAGAAATTGAAAAATTTTCTTTTGCTTGTATTTTTTATTATTATTGATTAGAAAGCTTATTTAAAAATAAAGAAAAATAAATGAAATTTAAATTTAATTAAATTCGTCCGATGATGGGATGCTACAGAAGTCACAAGTAGTGATTCCTAGCTGATCCCTAGATGAGAGGAGTCGTACTAAATGTTGCCAAAAGTATTGGAATATTTAGTATGATTTTTCAATAATTTAATTTTTCGTTAAAAATAAAAAATAAACCCTTTTTTAAAAGAAAATAAAAAAAGAAATAAATGATAAATTTTAAATTTAATTAAATGAATGTCCGATGATGGGATGCTACGGAAGTCACAAGTAGTGATTCCTAGCTGATCCCTAGGTGAGAAGAGTTGTACTAAATGTTGCCAAAAGTATTGGAATATTTAGTATGATTTTTCAATAATTTAATTTTTTAATAAAAAATAAAAAAAATAAATAATTTTTCTAAGAAAGAAAATAGAAAAAGAAAATTAATAATAAAACGTAAATTTAATTAAAAAATTGTCCGATGATGGGATACTACGGAAGTCACAAGTAGTGATTCCTAGCTGATCCCTAGGTGAGAAGAGTCATACTAAATGTGCCAAAAGTATTGGAATATTCAATATGATTTTTCAATAATTTAATTTTTTGATTAAATATAAAAATAAATAATTTTTTAAAAAGAAAATAGAAAAAGGAAATAAATAATAAAATTTAAATTAAATTAAATGAAGTCCGATGATGGGATGCTACGGAAGTCACAAGTAGTGATTCCTAGTTGATCCCTAGGTGAGAAGAATCGTATTAGATGTTGCCAAAAATATTGGAATATTTAGTACGATTTTTCAATAATTTAAATTTTTATTAAAAATGAAAATGAATAAGTTTTTTTAAAACAAAGAAATATAAATAATAAAAAATAAATAATGAAATTTGAAATAAAAAAATTCATTTGCATCATTTTTATCTGTTTGCATCATATGCATTCATGATAATTTTTTGAAATAGAAGATGAGATTCTGTAGAAGTCACAAGTAGTTATTCTTAAGAAATCTCTAGGTGAGGAAAATCATTTCAAATGCTGCCAAAAGTATTGGAGTATTTGATTTAATTATTCACTACAAAAAGGTTCACATTTACTTTCGAAAAATAAAGTTTAACCTTTTAAAATAAAACAAAATAAATTTGTAAGCAAAAAAATGATTTTGAATAAAAAGGTTGGAATAAAAAAGGAATTAATTTTAAATATTAAATTAAGACCATTTTATTAAAACTAAAAGATAACGCATAATTATTATGGTACCGTTTTTTAACGGGCGTCGTGGGGGTGCTAATCCTTCCCCACGCGTAACCGTACCCCCGAACCCAATTTTTGTTTCGCAGACCAAAAGATTATCTTTTTAATAAAACTTAATTAATTTTGAGATTTTGTTGAAAAGATAAACATTTTCAGGTGGCCAATCACACTTAGTCAAAAGATTGGTGGCGACTCCATTTCGTTTTTAAACGTTTTTCAAAATTCGTCTAGCGCAAAGCCGTTACGACATTATGTATTTCACTCTTGGCTACCTCTGGATCGAAACAACTGAGAGTAGTGAATTTGGATTTATACTGATCCACAGTCATATTCCAAGTTTTAGATTCACAAATTTTGACTTTAGTTTCATTTGCGCTGTACTGGGGATGTACTGCTTATAGAAAGCCTCTAAAAACACCTCCCACATCATAGCTAGATATTTGGCTGTCAAAACTGTCTTGGTAGACTTCCACCAATACTCTGCATTGCCCACCAATAAGAAAGTAGCCAAGCCTACTTTTTCAATCTTGGAACAGGTCATATACTCGAACAACTTCTTCACCTCATTAACCCACTCTTCAGCAGCCATTGGACCTTTCTCACCACTGAACTTTGGCAGATCCAATTTCTTAAGCCACCGGATCAATGTCGCATCACAACCCCTAATGGGTACCTACCTCAACTGCTCTAGAATTTGAGGCTATAATGATAATTTTAAAAAGAAAAATTTGATAGGTTACCAGGTTTAAGGGTTTTTTTTACTTTTAAAATTTAATCAATGATTTATATTAAATTACAAATCTAAGGGTTATAATTCACTGACCTTTTAATAAGATCAATTTTTATAAACTCACTGTAGACGTCCCCATAAAAATAGAGCACCAATTTCTCTAGTCAATGAATCACATTAATCGTGCATTTTGGATCTGTAATATGCCGAAAATAGAGCACCAATTTACCAACAAGTGGTTTGAAGAAGAAAAAGTGGACTTTTCCCCATGTACTTGGACATGATTCAAGATTTGGAGTTCCTGTTGTCGGGAGGGTTTTACCATTTATTACTTCCGGCCCGAATAGGATTAATCTCAAATCGTAAAATGATGAGGATACATATGCTTACACATAAAAAAAAATAGAGCACCAATTTCTCTTTGAATCACATTAATTGTGCATTGACCTCTCATATTCATTTTTTGGTTACAAAGAAAATATTAAATAATTGAAAATGAAGTGCTTGGATTCGAATTTAAGGTTTACAATATGTTACAACTCATTCTTAATCACTCGATCAAAAAATTGTTGACATTTGCCATATTCTTTACTAAGCTAAAAATGGAAGGCAAAAGAGACTAAACAGATTTGTGATTATTAAATTAGTGAAAGACTTCTACGTACACAGATAATAGTAAATAGTGCAATTACGAAATTTGTTTGGTCTACACATTTTTAATTTTTTTTTTTAGGGGGGAGGGTTTCATGTATCTACTATACATGGTAGGAATAAGAAATAAATGCCAAATAAAAAGCAGGTAAACATTTATGAAAATTAGCTAGTTCCATGTCCATCAACCAATCATCACTTTAATCAATTTTTTTTGTTACAACTTTTTTTTGAAAAAAGAATCAACTTTTAACAGTGAACAATGATTAAAAAAAATCCTACACTTACTAAGATTAATTTTAGCATCCTATCATTTTTAGATAATGATTATTTGAAAATTAACAAATGATCAAATTAAATAAATAAGTCCAACATATGGAATTAATTTTCATTTCTTTTCAGAAAGTTCTCATACTTTTTTTAAATTTTTCAAAGATTTTTTTTATTATACATTCTATTATGTTAATCTCGATATTCCTCAAGATTTAATGCCCACAAAAAAGAACACTTCAAAGAATAATATCAATTTTAAATCATATGAGACTCACAAGTTTAAAAGCACTTAGGACAGTTGGATTACAAGAATATGTAAAAAAGATAAAGGGATGAAAGATAAATCCCTCCAAGATCAGTTTCACTTTTTTGCTTAAGTCTATTTTTATATAAAATCTTTAAGTTCAAGCCTGTTTATAGATAATATTTTTGTTTAAATTTACACAAAAATTAGACCAATCTTTGGGTTTGAGCCAATAATACAACACTCAAACATGACTAAAGTAAAATGACTTGAAAAGTACAAAATTTTCTATTATTCTTTTTTCACTTTTTTCCATATCACATTTCCATTATTTTTCGTAAATCTCTCGCAAATCAGTCCCAGCTTTACATGCAAAAACCTAACACCACGTAAGTATTACAACAGAACCACCTAACCTAAAAGTTGAAGCCGAAATTAATCCTTAAGATATATTTTAATGGTATCAGAGCAAGGTTGACATGATGTCTGTCGATACTTTTGGAAAGAAAATGTGTCAAAAAAGATTAACATATCCTGTAGTACTGTGTAGTCTAAATACATAGAGAAAATAAATGATTGTAAATTGAGTTAAATGTTTTGAAGGAGTGAGAAAGTATAAATTGAAAATGTTAAAGAGGAAAATAGGTTCAGAGTTTACCAGAAAGTGGTGATCTTATAATCTAAATGAAGGCCAGTTCGGTAAGGATTAGTAAAGGACTCGGTGAGTGCCATACCCGTACTTTCTATTCAGATCGAACTGAGACCTAAAAGTGATGATATAAAGGAGGGGCATGAAATATCATCATTAAATAGACCTTAAGATCACCGATTGAAGGTAATTTGAATAGAGAGAAATTTTTTGGACAAAAATGACCAAAATACCCTTACCCCAAAATTTTATCGGGAGCCATAATAAACCAAAAAAGTTGGAATTGATTAAATTGACAGAGAAATTGATGATGTAAAGCTGTATTATAAGCAAAATAATCCAATTTTGGATTCCAGTGGACTTTTCTGTCGAAATCAAAAAAGATCTTAAATTGCTGTTATTAGCATGAGAAAGGAGACTATCAGCACATAAATGATAAGATACTTGATTTAAATGTATACTGAGGAAAAAGAAATAAATGTCAAAATGATGAAAATGCCCCTATGTTGGGCGATGTTTTGAATAGTGATAAAACCAAGTTAATCTTGAATCCATTGATGGTAATGGAGTTATTAATGGCATAGAGGATGTGATATGAATATAGCGATCCCTATTACTGATTCCACTGACACTTAGAGTATGGATGCAAACTGTGAGTGACCTAGTGAACGGGCTGGGCCTCATGATAGAACCTTGAGGGGTGACCTAGTGAAAGGGCTGGGCATTCTCAAAGAGGACGTACATATGTGTACAGGCAGATGGCAGACGGGCCGAGGCCTATATGATGCGATCCAAAGAGTGTAGTGGAATGTTACAAGATAATTGGCCCGGTTATTGACTATAAGGGCCTGAATTACGAGTGTATTGAATCGGATGTTAATACGGGATCGTTGAATATTATGAGAAGTAAAATGATTACAGAAAATGACTGAGAAGGTGAATAGTACAGATAATGAAAATCCATAGCAGTACGGTTAATTATGGTTCTATACTATTATACTGTTTCTATGGTGTTAAACGAATATGTAATTATAGAACCGAGGCATTTGAGATATGCCTTACAAATTGATGTACTGTATGGAGTACTGTGAATTGCAAAATGTGCATAAGAATAGTAAAGTGATAAACAGAAGGAAATGACAGCGAACCTAAGTTATTCAAGACCCTTGAGATAAAATAGGGATGGGCAACCCAATGATGGGTGACCCGCAGTGGACAATATACTGTGAGGTGTGGGCGAACTATGTGGTCGCCGACTCACTTGTAAAGGTAAACCTGGGGTGAAAGGATTGCTTAGGGGATGCTCGCCGACGGCCGATACGAACGGGCGGGGCTCTTACAATTATCTCAGTGGTAAAACGAGTGTAAGGAACTAGGTACGTAAGGGTGCCAAGGTTCGAACCTCGTGGATAATATGCACAAGAGAATTAAGCCTGAACTCATTAAATGAAATTGATTTTAAGCAAATTACAATGATAATAAATCAGGTAGCTGTAAAATGTGTTAATGACTATTGTACTTGATACAACTTACTAGAATGAGATTCGTAATGCTGTAAAGTATGAGTAAACAATGAAATCAAGGTAGAGTATGTATCAAAATGACTCGAATAGTAAATGTCTCTGCCTTAAGAATACACAGTGAAAATGACAGGACATGAGGATGAAATGTCCAAATGATAAAAGATGTGTTATTAAAGAAAGTATTAGATGTAATTCCCGATAAAACTTTCAAAGTTATATAGAATTGAGAAATTGAGTTAACACTGACTCGGTTGGTTATATGAAATCTCATTATAAGCTTATATCGAAGAATATAAAAAGAGTTCGAAAGCTTAAGAAAATAACTCTAGAAAAAGTGTGAATAATGAAATTCACGTGTAAAGGTGTGAATGATGAAAATACAGATAATGTAATTTGAGGTTAATGAAGTTATCTATATAAATGTGAATGAGAGAAGCATAGATGACTTTGATAAGTAGACGAACTAAAAGGATATAGTAAATTCCTATTATTTAAGGAAGTTCTTTTGAAGAACAAGTATTCATCTACATGAAAATGGACGCTTTATTGATCTAATCAAAGAGATATGAGGAGTTCATAAGACTAACCTCAGTATAAAGCGTCATTAAACAAAAGTCGGAGACTGATGTCCATAAGATGATGATTAGAACTCGACATGAGTGACTATTGAGGTACAAGGTTGATGAATTACCTTGTGATGTGTATAAGCCTAATGAATGAGGCATCTATACAAGAATAAATTGATGAAATACTGTTAGAGTCTAAGACATTAATGGGACATGAGTAGTATGGTGGTGTATGACCCCTCAAACTCTTAAAGACTGGGGAACTGTGTTAAGATTGGCAACTAAGAGATTTGGCTAGACAGCATCTCATTCTGAGATATATGATATTGAAATGATAGAATGACAATGGATCTGTTCATAATAAAGAGAATGATTGAGATATGAGATTAATGAGTCTAGCTAAATACTACTGCTAGTTTATAGAAGAGTGTTGGGACTAGCTGCTCTACTAATGAGACATAATTACAGAAGTTAAAGTTGGTAAATTGAAAAGTGTGAGGAAAAGATGGTATGCAAAAGGTTAAAAGATTTTAACAGTAAAGTACTATACCACTTGAGAAAACTGACTAACTTGATGAAAGTAAAGAGATGAAAGTGAAATAAGAAGGTAAGTTGCATGATGAGAAGAGAACACCAATAGGAACAAGTTCTCGAAAGTAAGATTAAAAGTGATTTTATATTGGTTATCACATGGTTGTGGCTAGATGTAAAACCAAGCCAAACTTGACAAGTGAAATTATTGGTACTCAAGGGAGTAAGATGAATGGTATGTATTATTTTACTGCCAGTATATAAATGGAAAATGGTTATACATATAATCACCTCGAAATGATAAAAATGGTGGAATTGTATAGATAAAGTGGTGATAAAAGTGATGATTAGTAAAGTCTGCAAGTGAGATGCAGCCTTAATGGAAAATATGAGAAAACGAATATTGTGGACAATAAAGAGTTCAAAAGAGAAATAATGATATGGAAGTGATTATAGAATCACTTTCCATTATCAGACTCCTAGATTCTCTAGTGCCTTAGTCAAAGTGTGTGTGTGAAACAGTGGAAATGTATGTGTACAGTTCCAGTGAGCATTACATGTGATGGGAGTTTGAGTTGCCATATGTTAATGAGAAACAGCAAAAGGCATTGAGATCCCAAGTGTACTGATAGCACCGCTCCGTACTGATGAAAATACTCGAGCGTAATATATGGACGCTTGAAGATATATTGAGAAAGCGTGTGCACGAGATGTGAAAGCTACTGAGACAATTACATACAATTAATTGACATGAGTACATGATAGTACCAAACTATATCGACTTGGCACTAAGTGAGAAAAAAATAAATGATGAACAGCATAAATCAGCTGTAATATGAAAATAATGTGAATGGATTGTTATGTGAAAAGAATGGAAATGAATAACTCCCGAATTGAGAAATAAACTTACGGGAGTATAGATGTATGATGAAAGACCGCATGTAGTGGTCTAAAAGTAATCATGATGTTAAAAGTATGCTGGCAGTATTATGTAAAACTTGATCTAAGGGATAAAAACCGTAAGTATACGGAATGTACCACCTTCTGACTTAAGTTAAATTCGGAGGACCGAATTTCTTAAGGTGGGGAGAATGTGATAACCGTAAATTTTTCATTGATTGGAAATTATTAATATTGGAAATTTAATTAAATAAATAAATATAATTATGAGATCGAAATATTGTGAAAATTCCGAGAATTGAGGAAGTGATAAATTGGGAAAATTTGAATGAAGGGAAATTCAAATTGGAAATAAGAATAAGAGGGAATTTTAGAAATAATAAAGAAGAGAGGAAATTTAATTTGGATAAATGAAAATCCAAATTAAATAAGAAAATAAGAAATGAATATGATATATATTTATATAATTATATATTATATAAATATATTTTTATACAGATACATATGTACTTAAAGGATATATAGTATATATTATTATACATTGGTATATATATGAATATATACTATTTCCTAAATTTAAATAGTACATATGTATATTTTATGTATATATAAATATATATATATATAAGAAATGTAAATAGTATTTTACATTAAAGTTTGCATATATATATATATATATATATATATATATATATTGTAAATACAATATATATTGTAGTATTACATTTATATAAATATATATATAAATGTTATTTTATTTTAAAAGTATATACGTATACATAATATATATGTATTAGATATATATATTTGTAATATACAATGTATATATACATATCTTTACATATAATACATATATATAGTACTATACTATATATATGTATTATATATAGTATAATATATAGTATAATATGTATATAATTAAAATAGAAAAATAAAGAAGGAAATAGGAAAGGAAAAATCGGGAAGTCTCCTGATTTGCTCCCAGGCGAGCCGACCATTGTCGGCCGGCCAAGAAGGGAGATGAGGAGAAGAGAGGAGCCATCGCCGACAAGGGAAAAGGAGAAGGAATTGACCTGCTGTAGAAGGAAAAGGGAAACAAAGGCGAAACCCGACGAAGCCGAAAGAAAAAAAAAGTAAAATAGGAAGTGGCAGTGCTGGCTGATTCGACCACCGCCATTGTGATCGAAGCACCGGCAAAGGAAGAGGAAAGGGTAGGAGGCCACCGGTGAGGCGGAGAATGGCGGAGGACGAAGGGCGAAGAGAGAGAAGAGACCGGACCTAAACCGAGTCGATCTGCCGCCGTGCCGCCGATTCAGGATGAACGGAGGCCAGATCCAGGTTCGCCGTGGCGCCGGCCAGCTAAGGGGTCACTGAACCGTCGGAGAATCGGCCGCTGGAGAAGAATCGACTGCGAAGGGAGGTGACCGGTTCGGCTGGGAAAAGAAAAAGAAAAAGAAAAAGAAAAGAAAAGAAAAAGGAAAAAGAAAAAGAAAAAGAAAAGAAAAAGAAAGAGAAAGAAAAGAGAGAGAAAAGGAATTTTCCGGAATTCGGGAAATTCAAAAACTCGAAAATTACAGAAATTCAGTAAGAATTCCGGAAATTAATTTCGAGTGATTTATTTTAATAATGGAAAATTCTAAATTTTAGAATTTAATTTCCAGAAAATTTCCTCGATGACCGAGACGATGGAATCGGGTGAGGTGTACATGGGCGCGACCTTTGAGAGGCAGTCATCGACCCGAGACAGGTAAGGGAGACATGTGCCACCTGTAAGGATATTCGGCCACATTTTTAAATTATGCATTTAAATTTTATAAATGCAATTGACAATGATTGGTTGAAAACTGTGGTGATTTATCGGTTTGAAAATTGTGGTGAATTACCGGTTGAAAATTATAAAACTGTATTTTTCATGCAGGAGGCTAGTCAATCGGCAGCCGATATACTGCAAAAAATTTACCGAAAATTACTGAAAAAAATAATAAGTGATTTGATTTCACGAGAAACGATTTTCAATCATGAAAAACGAGAAATCAAGTATTTTTCATAAAACATGAATATATGGACATTTAAATATAAAATATTCATGTTTTCGAGAATGGTGAAAATGAAATCACCGAAAATTCACCCGGTAGGTGATATTTCACATGAAACGAGATAAAAAATAAAAAGGACTGAAGTGAATATTTTATAAATACTTCTTAAATATTCACTTGATTTTTTATAAAACCTTTATGGTTTTAATTATGAAAATAAGTAATTACATAAATTCCATAAAGGTTAAGAAATGATGGAAAACTATGATTTCGAGACTAGAAGTCTCTATACATGTTTTAGTAGAAAACATGGAGACAAAATTATGGAAATTGGAAAATAAATATTTTTATTTTTTCATAAATTATGAAAATATTTGAATTGAATTATGATGATTTTGAAAACCATGTTTTTGATAGAAAGCACGAAAAAGTATGCGTATATATTTTACGGTGAAAAACACAGTTATGACCTTTTATATTTTACAGTGATGATTTATAAATTGTTTCCACCGTATGAAAAATATGATTTATACCTTTATGAAATATTTTGAGAAATGATATTTGATTTAATTATTTCATAAAGGTGATGATTTATACATGTGAGCCTTATGGGTAATTGTGAAATATTTTACACTATTGTGTTTAAAATCCATAAAGGCTATGGTACGGTTTTACACTGTTTTGAGACTTAGGCCTCGACTTCATGCATCATACCATATTGTTACTGTCACGTGGCTGATTGACCAGCTAGTCATCAGCATCCCGGATTGTCACCTAGCAAGTGTACACCAAGGACATATTATAGATCATGGCTATAGATCTCATTACTGTTATTGTGTCCCTAGTAGATGATGATAGCATGATTTACTTGTAGGGTGTTGCCTAGTCTCACTTACTACTTACTGTTTACTGTTTACTGAAAGGATTTACGGAATCCTATTTACTGTACTGAATTATTATACTGTTTACTGTTTACTGATGAAAAATCGTACCAAAATACTATTTATGGAACTGTACTGTTTACTGAAATGGTAGCCACTGATTACTGTTTACTGGATTGAAAGCTATCATTTATTGTTTACTGAACTGAAAGCTACCGTACACTATTTTCTGAATTGGTAGCTACTGTTTACTATTTTCTGACTAAACCGTATCGAAATACTATTTTGCTGAATATTACTGTTTTACTGAGCTATAAGATATGGTTTTACTAAGTTGTAAGGTACTGAATTAATAAATAGTACCGAAAACTACTGTTTACTGATCCAACGATTTTGGATATTTATAAACCACTGTACTGTCACGTGTTTTAACTGTACTGACGAGAACAGAAGTAAACCATTATTTTACTACTGAAATGTCACGTATTTTAAAATATACTGAAGTGAAGAGAAATAAATGGTTTACTTTACGAAAACTAATATTATATCGTTTTGAGAAAAATTGATATAGTACTCTCTACAGTTGCTTCTAGGTTCCGAAACAAGTCAGGTATTTTAAAATACTTGCCTTACTCTATCTGGATCCCTAGCTGACTGTAGTATCCTTCCTACATGTGAGCCTAGAGCCCATCTAGGAAAATTTAAAGAAAGTGAAAAAAAATATTTTCAGCATATAGGTAGCTGAATATCAAGTGTGACATATAACTCTCTTACTGAGCCATGGTTTGCTCACTCCCCAATTTTAACATTTCAGGTTTTTTGATGATTGTGAGATCCGAGGATTGTGGATCACGGTTGTACACAAAGGACAATGTGACAGACTGACTGAGATATATGAGGTACGATCATTTATTTTCTGTATTTAGACATATATACAGTACTACATTTTTATAAGTAAGAGAGGGGATGTGTATAATGTTAACATTTGTTGTACAAAAATTGTTTAACATTAAGTGTAAAGTGAAGTATCACAGACAGCTCAACCGGATAAGTTGTGTAGAATAACGTGAAAAATGTGGTAACGAATTGTTACATATATCAGCTCGTTCGATGCTATATATACACATAGTGCCATGCATATAACATATATCACATACACTTGGCAGTGACGAAGCAAAGGAAAATGGAGGGTAAGCTCAACGACTTCCTCAGGTTATGCGTTTTGACCATAGCAGCTCTACTCTATTCTTACTTTATTACAGCCAAATTCCCAAAGGGCTTGCTAAGGCTCCTCTCCCTTTTCCCTGTTATCCCCCTCCTACCTATCCTCTCCTTCAGCCTCAACACCTTCCATGTTGGTTTCCCTACCTTGGGCTTCGCTTGCGGTGCCAGTTCCAAGCTTGTCTTATTCGCCTTCCATCAAGGCCCTTTATCATCTCTACCGAAACAAGATGCTCTTTCTTTCATCCTCATGGCTTATTTTCTATTCAAAATCAAGACTGATTAGAAAAGCCGCTTAAGGTTTGTGCTGGCTAGTCCATTTTTTAGAAGCTGCAGTTCTAGCAATATTGCTTTCTACTTATGGTAACTATAAACACTACTTTCACAACCATGTCATATTGATTTACTTCTTCTACACTTACCACGAAATACAATTTCTTCTTGCCTTGGCTGCAATCCCCGCTCAACTCCTTCTTGGTGTTGAACTCGAGCCACAGTTCAATTCACCACTCTTTTCCACTTCACTACAAGATTTTTTGGGCCATAGGTGGAACCTTAGGGTCACAAAGCTTCTTCGAGCTGCCGTATATACTCCTATATGTGGAAGTAGCATTTGTATACACACTATTGGAGACAGATGGGCATCTTTACCAGTTGTGTTGGTGTGATAACTGTAAATTTTTCAATTATTGGAAATTAATATTAAAGCAAATAAATAAATAAATAAAATTGTGAGAGCGGGATATTTGTGAAAATCCCGAGAATTAAGAAAGGAAACGGATGGTGGAAATCCGAGTGAAGGAAAATTAAATCGGAAAAATAAGATGAGAAATTATGGAAAATAACGAAATGAGGAAATTTAATTTGGATAAATGGAAATCCAAATTAAATAAGAAAACGAGAAAAGAAAATAGAAAATATGTTTATATAATTATATATTATATAGATGTATTTTTATACAAATACTTATGTATTTAAAATAATATATGGTATATATATATAATTATACATTGGTATACATGTGTATATATATATATATACTATTTGAAGGAATTAAATAATACATATGTATTTCAGTATAATCTCTTATGTATATATAAATATATATAAACATAATTGAGAATTGTAAATATTAATTTACATTAACGTTTGAAAATATATATGGAATAATATATGTATAATATATAGTATATATTATATGTATAAAATATAATTTATAGTGTATAATATATAGTATATTATATACTAAAAAGGGAAAGTGAAATAAAGATAAAAGAGGAAAGAAAACAGAAAAAAAAGGAAAGGAAGGATCGGAAGGAACCCGATCCTCCCAGAGGGACCGACGGTGGCGAAGCTGCCACCGCCGGTGAGGGAGAAAAGGAAAGGAAGAAACGACGCTGACAGAGAGAGAGGAGAAGCTAGTGACCGACGGAAGAAAGGAGAAACGGAGAAGGAAAGAAAATTTCGCGAAACCGAAAGAGAAAGAGGAAAACGGATCTGGCGATGCCGGCGGAATTGGTTGCCGCCACTGCCACCGAAGCTTCGCCAGAGGAAGAGGAAGACGTGGGAGGTCACCGATTAGGCGGAGAACGGCGGAGGAGGGCCGGCGAAGAGGTGGGAGAGACCAGACCTAAATCGAGTTGATCCGCCGCCGTGCCGTCGATTCCTGATGAACGGAGGCCAGATTCGGCTTCGCCGTGGTGCCGGCCAGCTGTGGAGCCGTCGAACCGCCACAGAATCGACCGCCGGAGGAGAACCGGCTGTGGAGGAAGGTTGACTGGTCTGACCGGTCCGACTGGAAGAAAAGAAAAGGAAAAAGAAAAAGAAAAAAAGAAAAAGAAAAGAAAAAGAAAGAAAAAGGAAAAAGAAAAAAAAGAAAAGAAAAGAAAAGAGAAAAGAAAAGAAAAAAAGGAAGAAAAAGGAGAGAGAAAAAGGAAATTTTCGGACTTCGAAAATTTCGAGAAATCTCAGGAAATCTCAAAAAACTCGGAAACTCGGGAATTACGGGAATTGGTAAGAAATCTCCAAAAATGTTAAATTATTTAAATAAGTTATTTATTTAAATAATTATGGAAAAATTTTAAATCTTAGAATTTAATTTCCAGAAAATTCCCTCGATAATCGTGCCGATGGAATCGGGCGAGGCGAACACGGGCACGACCTTCAAGAGGCAGTCGCCGACCCGAAATAGGTAAGGGAGACATGTGCCGCTTGTAAGGATATTCGGCCACATGTTTTGAAAATTGTGGTGATTTATCGGTTTCAAATTGTGGTGAAATACCAGTTGAGAAATATAAACTGTATTTTTCGTGCAGGAGGCTAGCCAAATCGGCAGCCGTTATACTGTCAAAAAATTATCGAAAATTTTTTGAAATTTACTGAAAATCACCGAAAACCAAAATATAAAATTTTATTTCACGTGAATCGATTTTCGAGTACGAAAATCAGGAAATCAAGTAAATTTCATAAAACAAGAATATAGTGATATTTGATTTTAAAATATTCATGTTTTCGAGAATGGTGAAAAGGAAATCACTGAAAATTCACTCGGTAGACGATATTTCACGTGAAACGAAATGAAAATGAAAAAGAGACGGAAGTGAATATTTTTATAAATATTCTTAAATATTCACTTGATTTCATATAAAACCTTTATGGTTTTAAATATGGAAATAATTAAATATGAAAATTCCATAAAGGTTAAGAAATGGTGAACAACTATGATTTCGAGACCAAATGTTTCTACACGTTTTTTTTTTTTAAAAACATAGTGATGGGAATTTAAAGCTGGAAAATAAATATTTTATTTTCATAAATTATAAAAATAGTTTATTTGAATTATGATAATTATAAAACCATGTTTTCGATTGAATGCATGGAAAAGCGTGCATATGTATTTTACGGTGGAAAAAGGACAGTTTTGCCCTTCTATATTTTCAGTGATGATTCTGCAAACTGTCTTCATCGTATGGAAAACATGATATATACCTTTATGAAATAATTTGAAAAATGTTATTTATTTTATAAATTTCATAAAGGTGATTATATTTACGTGTGAGCCTTATGGATATTTGATTTACAGTGTTTAAAATCCATAAAGGCTAAGGTACGGTTTTTGTACTATTTTGAGACTTTAGGCCCCTAGTTTCATGCATTATGAGTTATGAGTCCGATGGACCCGCCAAGTCATCAGAGGTCTCGAGGTCACCTGGCAAGTGGACCTGAGGACCACCCATAGATTATGGTCATAGATCTACTATATCCCTTTTTGGGATGATTATGTGTGAAGACTGAGAATTTCTAAATAAATATAAGGTATCCAAAAAATTTAATTTGGACAAGTTGAAATCCAAATTTAAATAAGAAACTAAAAGGGAAATTAAATTGGAAATAAGAAATGAAGGAGGAAATTTAATTTGGATAAATGGAAATCCAAATTAAATAAGAAAATGGAGAAAATAATTTTGGATATTTACAAATCCAAAACTTAATAAGAAATAAAAATATTTTGGTATATTTATATAATGATATTATATAAATATTATTTTGTGTTAAAAGTGTAAAAGTATATATATATATATATTATTTTAATACGAAATATGTATTTAAATACATATTAAGAATAGTGTATATATATATATAAAATTATGGTGTATAATAATTATATATATATATATATTATAGTTATTATTATTATTATATATATAAAAATATATATACTTAAAAAAAATGAAAACTGAAAACGGGCGGGAATCGAGATACTCGATTCCCACCCATTTTCCTCCTCTGTTTACAACAGAGGAGGGGTTTCCAAAAGAAGGACCGGCCCCCTGCCAACCGAGAGAGGAGGAGGAAGGACAAAAGGGGCGTCATCGGCGAGACGAGGGGGAGAAGGAGAAGCGACCGACGGCGGCCCGAAGCGGAAAAAGAAAGAGAAAAATGGCGCGAAACGAAGCGAAAAACCGAAAGGAAGAAAGGAAGGGAGATCGGCGGTGTCGGCCGATCTAGGCACCTCCACCGCCACCAACGCCACCGACGAGGGCCAACGAAGGAGAGGGAGGCCATCGACGGTGAAGGAAACGGCGGAGGAAGGAAGAAATGGGGGAGAAAGGAGCCGAAACCCACGCCGCCAGATCCGGCGCCGTTGCCGGTGATGGGGCCAAGCCGAGACCAGATCCGGCTTCGTGGCAACCTCGGCAAGCTGTAGAGTGGCTGAACTGCTGGAATGAGTGGCCGCCGGTGACCGAACCGGTCAGCCAAAGTTGAACCGGCCAAGCCAAACTGAACCGGCCCGAACCCGACCCGACTCGGTTCAGAAAAAAAAAAGAAGAAGAAAGGAAAAAGAAGAAAAGAAAAGAAAAAGAGAAAGAAGGAGAAAGAAAAAGAAAAGAAAAAGAAGAAAAGAAAAGAAAAAAGAAAAGAAAAAGAAGAAAAGAAAAGAAAAAGGAAAAGGAAAAGGAAGAAGAAAAAGAAGAAGAAGAAATGGGTAAGGAAAATTAAAAGTTTTTGCTATATTTCTATAGAATTTATTAGGAATTGTTGGATTATTTTCTAAATGAAAATATGTCTCAATTATTGAAATTGTAGCAAAAAACGGAAATGAGACGAAAGGTGGAGTTCGGCAAGGCTCGAAAATCGGAAAGTGCGCTAAGCTTTGGCGAACAAGTAAGATACTTTTATAAAACATTGTAGCATTATATTGTATGTGGGATTTATGATCTTATATAATGCTCTGATGGAATGATTTTTAATGGAATTATGATTTTTTTATATATGATGAATTGATTTAATTGATGTTAAAAATGCTAAGAGGACCCACAATTGATGGTGGGGGTCTTAGTAAGAGGTAAAAATTGGTGAGAATCAACGGCTGCAATTATAAATTGTGTTTCCCTTGCAGGAGGTTAGGGAAAATTAAGCCGTTATGTTACCGAAATTTTTAGGAAAGAGATTTAGTTTCTCCCATAAATGGAATCTGAGAAATAATTATTGAAAATAAACATGTGAAGGACTTTATTGTATTACCAGAAAAGGTTGATATTGGAGTCGATAAATTAAATTATCTTAATATCTCAAAGTGGTTATCAGGCTGAGATTGAGATGAAATATATATTTGGAGGATCAACTGATAAGAGTAACGATGGTTATATAATATAAAATTAAAAGAGAAAGATCGAAGTTATAATTTAGATGGTCGATTGATTGAATTTCGGATCGATCGAGAGATAATCTTAAAAAAAAATTAATTGATTTAGATAAATGGATGTCATACACGTGATTATACGAAATTGATTATAACCTTGGGAATAGGTTTTGAAAAATATCCTCTCGTATTTTAGTGACTTGGAGAAATTGGAGAACACGATGAACGGTCCATCTTAGAGATATGATTAAGACGATGATAATAAGAAAAGTAGATCGTGATGCCGTATGGGCATTGATAGAACACACGTCTACACAAAAGTATATTTGTACACATCGATATTAAATAGACGTGAACTAAGACTACTATAATAACGTAGATGGTCACAAGGCGACTTAAATGGTTGAAAACGCTGTTGATAGTGGGAATTAGCAAATCCTCATAAGTGAATGAAATTGAACCTCAAGACGAAAATTATGAAGGTGCATCAATAGATCAAATTATAGATGGATTGATAGATGACTATTGATCTTGTGATTTTATATCCTCGACGTTGACTCTGAAGTAGGTCTTGAGTGATGATATCGATAATTACATAATTCCAGTATCTTAATGGTTATATAGAAATATGATATTTAGATATCCAGAGATACTAAAAAGGACTCATACTGACAGTGGTGGTCCAGTATTGAATGATAAATGTACCAGTGATTTTTATAGTCGATAATTACTACGAAATGATACTGAATATCGAGGAACTACAATGAATATCGAAATTATATTAGGTATGATTTGATTGAAATCAAAAGTATGGAATTGAGGAATTGGATTATAGTTAACACAATAACTAAATGATATGTTTTACAAAAATGATAGTTCATTGTTTGAAACTCATGATTGAATCTACATCGCATTTAAGCATGCCTTCTTACAATTTGAAACATTTTAATAATGTTTATATGAATACTGTAAAGTATTGATTTGAATTGAAATGAAAGTATATGGTAGATATATATATTTTGATATATGAAGTCTTATACAAAATTTTACCATATGCTTTATATGATATTGAAAAGAAAAGATAAAGATTTAAATGTTTTATGAGACTGTAGGCACCCTAAAAGAATTAAATTCAATAAAGCATAGTGGAAACCGCCTAATTGGAGCTTTGCTCATTAGGCAGATATGCTTGTCCGACAATAGTCGTGGACAGGTCTCAGTCACGCCTGATCAGTGGGGCTGAGAGAGATGAGGTCTATGGCCACAGATAGCGCCCTAGTTGGTTTCCAGGGGACGATGACATGATTTTCACTGCTAGTTACAGTGATTTAAGTCTTTATTGATAGAGAGATGATAGGGATCTAGCCTAGTCTGTAACCAATATGATATGAAGTCTAGAGTATGATTTTATTGATATGAACTCTAGACTTGATATGATTTATACTGTATATGAAACAGATTTGAAATGAAATATGTTTTGAAACAGTACATGTTTTAAACATGTTTTAAAAGTCCATGAGATATGAATTTGACACTTATATGATTTATATGTGATTTTGTGTCGAACATGGCATGATATGCGGTCTAGAGTATAGTTTGATTTGATATGAACTCTAAACCTGATATGATTTACAGTAAATGTTTTAAAAGTATATGATAAATGATTTCGACACTTACATGATTTATATACGATTTTGTGTCGAATTTGAAATGACATGCGGTTTAGAGTATAGATTGATTTGATATGAACTCTAAACCTGATATGATTTATAGTATATGAAAAATGTTTTAAAACCACACTTGTTTTAGACATGCTCTGAAAACGAATACATGAATTGAAATTGAATATGTTTCTATCATGCCTTAAAGGCAAACTTGAAATGAATTGAAAATTCATATGTTGAGCATGTCCTAAAGTATATATGATATGATTTGAAATGATAGCGGTTTATACAGAAAAATTACATGAATTGCATATTAAACCCTTATATGATAATATGCTTAGTATATGAAAATTCCATGAAGAATGTCATGACTCGACGTTAATGATGTTTCATCTATACGAGGACATGATATGATATGATATATGAACATAAGATTGATATGAAGAGAATTCTGATCTTACTCTATCATGAGCATAAATTCCCATACGATAAGTGATATGAATTGATATAAGACGGGAATATGATTGTTAAATGTAAAGTGACTCGATAGGACATTTCAATTAAACATGAAGAATATATGAGGAGTACCATGACTCGGTGGTAACGATATTTATCTATATGATGTCATGATATGATATGAAACATGAATATAGAATTACACAAAGAGAATTATGACTTCGTACCACCGTGATCATGATCCACAATATGAGTATGGATAAGAGATGATATGAGAATTGATAAGAGATAATATGAGAATCGAGAAGAGATGATAGAATACAGAAATATGATTATGAAATGAAAAGTAAATATGAGAATTGATATGAGATGATAGCATACCAAAGTATGATTATGAAATGAGAAGTGAAAATGAGAAGTGATAATGAGATGTATCGATGAGAAAGGATTAACTGTAATTGCATCCTTACAAGTTTTAAGCATTGCAGTTTAAGACAGTGTAATCCTACTCATGTATTTATATTAGTATCTTACTGAGCCGTGGTTTTGCTCACCCCACTAAATTTCATCTCTTTCAAATCATTGAAGTTAACATCTGCCATGTGAGCTGCTCAGTGGGCATCGGAGACTGTATATGGACTTGGTACTAGTCTTTTGAGGTATATGTTTCTTATAAAATACTTGTTTACATGTAAGACTTAAATTGATGCACAGTACATATTCTGTTTAACAAGTTGGGATGTAACTAAGAATCGTTTCTGTGTTTGTTTAATATTTAAATGGAATGACTATAGGTCACCTAGATAGTATAGTAACTACACTGACACCGAATACAAACCTTAAAATGAAAAAGAAAAATTTAGTCCATAAATTTGTAGACTAAGAAAAGTATAAGTATTAAAGGAAAGTCGCGGCCTTCGGGTCGTGACATTATGTCGTTCTCGCAAGGGAGAGGGGGAACGATGATAGCATAATTTATTTGTAGGGTGATGCCTAGTCTCACTTACTGTTTACTGTTTACTGAAAGGATTTACGGAATCCTGTTTACTGTACTGAACTACGGTACTGTTTACTGATGAAAAATTGTACCAAAACACTGTTTACAGAACTGTACTGTATATTGAAATGGTAGCCATTGATTACTGTTTTACTGAACTAAAGGCTACCATTTACTGTTTACTGAACTGAAAGCTACCTTATACTATAAACTGAGTTGGTAGCTACTGTTTTCTATTACGGATTGAACCGTATCGAGATACTGTTTTACTGAATACTGAATATACTGTTTTATTGAACTGTACGATACGATTACTGATTTGAAAAGAGAAATAAATGTTTATTCTAAAAGAATAACATAAGAATTATTTCTAAGATAGAAATAATCGAAGAAATGTTTATCTAATGATTGGATAATTACAAATCACTGTACTGAAGAGAAGAGAAGTAAACCACTGTTTTACTACTGAACTATCATGTGTTTTAAAGGATACTGAAGTGAAAAGAAATAAGTGGTTTACTCCGTGAAAAATGAAAATCATATCATTTTGAGAAAAATGGATTTAGTACTCTCTACAGTTGCTTCTAGGTTCCGGAACAAGTATGGTATTCTAAAATACCTACCTTACTCTATCTGGATCCTAGCCGACTGTAGTATCCTTCCTACATGTGAGCCTAGAGCCAGCTAGGAAGATTTAAAAGAAAGAGAATAAAAAAATGTTTTCAGCATATAGATAGCTGAATATCAAGTGTGACATATAACTCTCTTACTGAGCCATGGTTTGCTCACTCCCCAATATTAACATTTCAGGTTTTGTTGATTGTGAGATCAGTTGATTGTGGATTCACGGCTGCACATAATGGACGATGTGACAGACCGACTGATTTATACGAGGTATGATCATTTATTTTCTGTATTTAGACATGTCTACAGTACTACTTCTCTGATTAACTAAGATAGGGGATGTGTATAATATAAACAATGTTATGTAAATTTATTTAACAGTTAATAAAAAGTGAAGTATCACAGACAGCCCAACCGGATGAATTGTGTAAAATAAGGTGAAAAATATGGTAACAGGTCGTTATAGTTGGTAACGTTTATCGTCTCAAGTTTGGCACATGAATTGTTTTACTATCACATGACTCGTCAAAGTCCAACGTGGGAAGCTACTTGGTTTTTTGTGTTGCAAGTGGTTTTTGTAGACATGGAGATAGTATTGAAGAAAAAAATTAGTGGCAACCAACAAATTTCGACCTCACAAAGCAATTTCAAGACCATCGACTTTGGCAAATATAGCAGTGATGCTAACTGGTTATCGTTTACACAAATTAAGAGATATGGTGTAGATGAAAAGGTTCTTAAAGAATTCAATCTATTTCTAGATTTTATCAAGCTTAAGCTAGAATCTTGACAAATTAATCTATTTAATTACCCTATCCTGTTAAGCTTTAGCTTTTTCTTTTTCCCTTTTTCAAGGCCTATGGTTTGTGATAGAATAAAATTAGTGCAAAATATGTAGCAGCAACTCCTGTAATATATTCCACTAAAAAAAAGCTCCTACAATATGGTAGATGCATATATGTAAGTTTATCATGGCTTAGTATTATATATTGAATTAACATTATGTTTTATATATATACCAATAAAAATATGCAATTCATTATAATTTTATGGTTTAATATATAATACACAATTAGTAAAATTTTTTTACTCTACAAGTGGGATTAGAATGACTACATATGTCCTTTAAAAAATATTAAAAGGGGAATATTGCGACAGTCACTTTTAGAGTCACATTTCAACACTCTCCATTTTATTGGGTCACATAGCTTCCTAGTTGTAAAGTGTAGACACCATTTTTGTCTGGACTTTGTAGAATAAATTTGTTTAATTGGACTCGAGTTTGGGTTAGTAATAAAGGCTGATGTTATTGGACTCATTAGATTTTGAGTTTATTTTTATTTTTTAACAATGTACATAAAAAGGAAATTAAAAGAAAGAAAAAAAAAGAATTTGGATCAAATTAAAAAAAGAAAAGTCTTGTTTGGGAATTTTTGGGATTTTAAATTAAAATTACATTTAAGATTAAAATAAAATCAAATCTGTAAAAAATATTTTTGGCAATAGGATCAAGGACCAAAATTAAATAAGATCTTGCCATTAAGTTTCTGGAAATATTTGGGAAGAAATCGAAATCAAAAAAATTTAAGATCTAATCAGAGTTTAATGTTTAAGTTCCAAACTTTCCAAAAAAAAAATCTGTCTTTAGATCTATAAAAAGAAAAGAAGACGAAGCTTGCATTCATTGCATTCTTTTATTTGTGCACCAAATATATGATAAGATGATAATTATTTTATCTTATTCTTTATCCTATGCACAAAATATAGTTATAATATCTAATATACTATTCATAAACATGGTTAAGATGGTCACACATATTTTTTCAAGGAATATTAAAAAATAAATAAAATGAGATATATGTCATATCTTAATATCACTTTATGCAATTATGAAACTTTTTTGACAATGGATTGAATAATAATATTTATAAGTATTTGAATGTCCTACGTTATAATCCGTGGATAAAAAAATCAAATATTTTTGAATCACTATAAACTTGAATTTGATTTGTTTTTCTATCTTTTAACTAAATCAAAATCATGTATAATAATCATTTTGAAAAATCAAGCAAAAAAATATACAAAAATTAGTCATGCAAATTTTATAATAATAGAACTTTTAGTTGATGCACTATAATAAACTAATTAAAAGTAAAATTACTAGAGAACAGAGTAAAAACAATTAATGGACGTTGTGATAATCAAAGTATTCATATCCAATTAAATACACAATAATAATATTTTCTTCTAATAAATTAAAAAACTCAATTAATTAAATAAATAAATAATTATATTAATAAATACATTTATTCCTTTAAATATATAAAAATATAATATTAAATAAAACTATTATTTTTGAGATTTAACATAAATATTCTAGTTAAACAAAAGAATAAAATTTAAAGATCTAGCTATTTCTTATTAATTCAAAAAATTTACTTTTTAACTTATATATAAAAATAAACACTTCCATACGTAAATGCTAATTTTTTATAAAATTTAAGAACGAATGTTTTTATCGGATAATGAGGATTAGTGGCGTAAATAGTGAACTTATACTCACAAATTATTCCAACTCGATTTATCTTTTATGAGTATGAAATTTTGTAATTCAAGTTATTAGACAAGTCAAAATTGAATATCTTAATTCTTAACATAAGTTCCTTTTCATTTTATATTTTTATTATTTTAATTTTTAGATTACTATTTTAGCCTTGATTGAGATTTTCTATTCCTACCCCACAAATTACTATTCCTACCCCAACTCATCTTTAAATGGTAAAAATAACTGAGAAAATGACCAATTTACTCCAAAGAGATCAGCTATGTGAGAACCGCAAATTTTCTAACTAGATGTGTACTCCACGTGTAATCTAGTTAATGTAAAAGATAATTTTACTCTTAAAATTGCAAGTATAAGATTATGGTACATATCCATAGAAATGAAGCCTCTCAGTAGAATGCAAATAATACACCAATACCGCATACGTAACATACGTGAGCACAAGTAAAAACAAATAAATAGATAAATGAAATAAATAAAATACATATATAAATAAATATATATGTATATACAAAGGTGAAATTAATTTAAAAGTTTGCATAAGCATATAAATTAAATACATAAGTGTATAAAGGAAAATATACAAGTATATATTATATAGAATACAACTATATAAATGGAAGAAATATATATGTGGGTTATATATATATATATATATATATATATATATATATGAAAATGGATAAATAAATATATATTATAAATATGTTAAGATTTTATATATTATATATAATACATAATGTATGAGATACATATATATTGTATAATCTTTAATAAAAGCTATATATATATATATTAAAAGTTTTGAAATATAAATTGTTTTATATTAAAAGTATATATATTATATATTATAAAAAAAATTAATAATATACGGGATTGGGTGGGAAAAATCCCACCCAAAATCTAGCACTCAAACATTTTAGCAGCCCTGTACCTAAAAGAATAGTAAAATAAGGTAAAAAGAAAACCTAAGCAACCTAACCCTCTCCTGTCACTTTCTTCTCCCGTTCCTTTTGTTATTTTCTAAAGCTTTCCTGCCTTTCCCATCGTGTCCTCTCTTCCCCCTTTCATTATGTCACCATTTGTAGACACCTAATTTTGTCTGAACAATTTCTCTAAATTAAAAAAAATAAAAAAAATAAAAAATGATAAAAAAAAACAAATCAGTTTTGGTCAAATCTTAAGTTGGAACTCCATGCATCCCATGAAAACTCTAAAATAAAAAAATTTCAAATTTGAAAATCTCATGTGAAGCACATGCAAAATTCACACCTTCAAGAGTTGACTAAAGTTGATATTGTTGCCAGAAATAAAAGAAATTTGTTGCTTAAAAAGAAAAAGAATAATCAGCCATTAAATCAATGAATAAATCAATAAAAGGAAGGAAATTGGTTGAAATTAAATCTGAAAATTCATTGCCCAAAATAAAAAAAATAAAAAGGAAATAAGTTAAAAGGGATCAAACAAAAAATAAATGATAAAATAAAGATCCCATAATTTTGGGGTCAATACATTAAAATTAGGATTTTTCTTTCTAAAAAATGAAAAAAGACAAAAATAAATATAAGAGGGAGTACACGGGTAAAAGAGGGGGAAAAAAAAACCTAGAAAAAAAAACCCTGGCTGTTGCACATCGTCTCTGGTTCCTGGCTGCTGCGCCACCGTCTTCCTCTACTGTGGATCATCATCTTCAACTCAGTTTTGCATTACTGCACCGATCCTCTGCACCTTACTCCCCATCATCACGCTGCTCTACCTTTTGCTGTACGTTGGCCTTGTATTGCACTGCACGTTGCCCTTTGTTGCAGCTCCCTTTGCTGCCATTGCTGTTTCCCTGTGTCAAAAAAAAACCAGCAACTCATGACCACCCACGCCTTTGCTATCATTCTGCATCTTCATTCTCGGTTCCTTCACTTCCTCAACTATTATCCTGGCATTTTTCTTAGCTTCCCATCATCTTGCTTCCTTACTCTACAAACGGCCCCGTCATCACCATCGTTCCCTGTCCTATTTGGCCACCACCGCACCAGTCCACCTCGCCTTTCCCTGGACTGTATTGCTGCCAAAGCCAGCACGGTGCTGCCACTCTCCTCGCCCAGCATCGTCTTTGTTGTTGCAACTGCACCAGCACCATCACCAAAACCGAACCTGCATTGCATGAGGCCAATCCTGCATCAACATACCATCGCACGACCCCTGCATGCTACTTTCATGCCACCATCCTTGCTCTGCGCAACCATCACACACCGCTGCTTTGCTTCTCGTTGCTGCATCACATCAGTTCCATCTTCGCCTGCAGTCCTGCACTAAGTTGTTGTTGCGTTGAAGTGCATGTTTAAGAACATAAAAGAGCACAGCAACACGTGAAAAAGGCTACTGCAAGGTAAATTGCTCATATACATGTATCTCTTATTATATCTATTATGAAAAGCTGTTCTTTATATTTGTAATGATACCTAACGTGATTTTCAATCATATATATATTGCACGTTTCTTATTATTAGGTTATTAGGAAGATTAATCAATTGCATTTGTTAAATTGAAATTCATTTATTTAATTAACTTATAGAACACAATTAAGTTAGGTATTGAATTTACTAGATTGGTTAATGAAATAATTTGTTCATGTTTATATGGTTCGGTATTTGATTAAGTAGTGCTAAAGATCTTATGTTTTTTGAGTTTATGAACACGTGCATAAAATAAAATAAAATAATTTATAGTAATTAGTAATGATAACTAGGTTATAATTTTTTTTAAAAAAAAAAATAAATTAAGATTGATCTGATATCAAGAGAATTATGCTTAAGTAATTTTCTCGAAAATTTCAATGTGGGAAAATTCTATCTAAGGCCTCACCAGCTTAATGGAGGGTCTAAATAGAGTTTTTCAATAACGAATAATTTACATTCATTTTAAAAATAAAATTATTGTAAAATAACGATAAAAATAATTAGTTACTAAATTAAAAAAGATGTTAATGATCAGTAATAATATGATAAAGATAGTAATAGCAGATAATAAAATAAGAAAGGAAAATAAATGAAGTAACTAGAATTAGATTTTAAAATAATAATGAATTTGAATTTGAATTATTCCGATGATGAAATATCAAGAGAATTACGCTTAAGTAATTTTCTTGAAAATTTCTAGGTAAAAAAAATTCTCTCAAGGCCTCGCCAGCTTAATGGATGGTCTAAATAGGGTTTTCGATAACAAGTGATTTATATTCAGTTTAAAAATAAAATAAGATGTATTAAAAATTAAAATTAAAATAATTAATTACAAAGATAAAATAATAAATATAAAGAAATATTAATAATTCAATAACAATAATAAATAATAAATAATAATAATGATAATAAATGATAAAATAGGATGATAATGGTTAATAATAATTATTGAGATTGAGTATTGATTATTCCAATGATAAGATTCCCCAAGAGATTACGCTTAAGTAATACTTTGGAAATCTTTAGGTCAAATAATTTCTTTCAAGATCTTACCAGCTTAATGGAAGATCTAAAAAGAATTTTTGAGAAAAATAATTCATATTCATTCTCTAATAAAATAAATTAATAAAATTAAACATTAATAAAATAATCGAAAACAATAAAGTAATAAAAATGATAAGATAGTAAGAATGAATTAAATAGGAATCGAAATGGAATTTTTCATAAAACATTAAAATGAATCCGACGACGGAGCCTCTTCAAGCAAATCATATAGTACTACTTGAATACTCTTGAGGTGAGGAGAATTTTTTAAGCTATCCCACCAACTTAATGGAGGATGCTTAGAAATATTTTCCAATATTAAATTATTGAACTTAAGATTAACTAAGGCAAATTTGAGATAACCTAAAGCTAGTTGGTACCATTTTAGGATGGGCGTTGTGAGGGTGCTAATCCTTCCTCACCTGTAACCGTACTCCCGAACCCTAAATTTGAGATGTAGACCAGTCTTATCCTTAGTTTGAATAGGTGACCAATCACACCTAGTAGAATGGTTGGTGGCGACTCCATAGATTTTGTGTCTAGCTATTAGGTTTTCTTTCTAAAACTTAATACGTTATGACACCATTGTTGAGCGAATCTGAGTAGAGAGAAGCAGTAGCCGACGACACAAAGTGAAGACAGAAAACTACAGCAGCTGGGTGGTGTCGTGAGTTGGGAATGAAGGAGTAAGTGGTGACCTTGTAGAGCTGAAGTAGGAGCTTAAAGGGGACTGTTAAAGCTCAGACAATAATGAAGATCTAAATCTAGTTTAGACGTGGAGAAGACAAGTCATGAGTGTGCAGCATTTTGTTGGCTTCGATGTTGAAGAAATAGAGGATTTAAGGGCTGAGCTGGGATTCCGACGAAGGCAGATCGAGGCTAAGTTAAATGGTATCCCAAAAAGCTGAAATGGAGACTAATTAGAAGGGTGAAAAACAGAGGTATAGGCTGTGATTGTTGAAGCTAAGTTTAAGAAGGAGATTAAGGAAGGAAAGAGGGCTGGAAATCAAGGTAAAATTGCTAAAGGCTCAAGGCTATTTGGACGTGCATGATGGCTGAGAAAGGGAGGAGAAGGCGTCGAAAGAGGGCACAAAGAGGGGGCTGCTTCACGTGGTGGGCAAGGGCTGCCGTAGGTGGTGCTTCCTAACAAGCTGCTGAGGCACTAAGATGAAAAGGAAAGAAAGAAAATGAAAAGAAAAGAAATAACAGAAAAAGAAAAAAAAAAGAATAAAAAGAAAAGAAATAAAAGAAAAGGAAAAGGATTAAAAGATATATATATATATATATATATATATATATATATTTGTATATTTGGAGAGGAAAGAATAAGATCCAAGAGTTGAGATTATACTAGTATTAAATACATATATATGTATATATGTTACTTGTATGTGTGTGTGTGTGTGTGTGTGTGTGTGTGTGTGTGTGTGTGTATATATATATATATATATATATATATTACTTGCCTAAAAATAAAGAAATAGATAAATATATGTATGTGTAGTACATATATAAAGATATGTAGTAGATTTTAGAAATTATATTATACTAGTGTTATATACACACACTATATATATATATGTGTGTGTGTGTGTGTATATATATATATATTTGTATATTTGGAGAGGAAAGAATAAGATCCAAGAGTTGAAATTATACTAGTATTAAATACATATATATGTATATATGTTACTTGTGTGTGTGTGTGTGTGTGTGTGTGTGTGTTGGTGTGTGTGTATAAATATATATCATTTGCTTAAAAATAAAGAAATAGATAAATATATGTATGTGTAGTACATATATAATATTATACTAGTGTTATATATATATGTATATATATATATGTATATATATGCTACTTACTTGAAAACAAGGTAAGAGACAAAGAAAAGAAAAGAAAAGAAATAAAAAGAAAGGAAAAAGGATTAGAAAGAAAAGAGATATATATGTGTGTGGAAATATAACGCATATATATAGAGAGAGAGGTACAAAGTTGAGATAAATCCGATTCGAGAATTCGATTTAAATTAATGTTAAGTGAGTACATATATATATATGAATATCAATATATATATATGTGTATTAAGTTGGAAGTTAAATTTTGTAGTATACAAAAATAGGCTAGACGTTCTTAAGTCGAAATTCTGTTATGAAGGTGTAGCATGGCGAGAGGACGACGGATACGGTCTAGCTGGACATGGGACACGCTCAAACTAAGCTGGCATTAGGTAAGACGTTTATATAACATAGAAGTAGGATTATCCTGTATAGGATTGAGCCTTACAATGATAGGATCTGAATACCTAGAGATTGGACTTAACGAAATGAAATGCAGGTACGATACTAAGCTCGATAAAGTACCATAGTGGTGAGATATTAACCAAAAATGAATCGATATGGTATAGACTCATAGACATCATGAGATGAAATGATAAGCATTCATGTAATTCATGAGCATGTCATTTTTACGGTTTTTATTTCATTTCCTTGAATTTTATTGCTATTAAGCATGCCTTAGTACTATGTATGAAAATCGAAATGATTTATTCTTATCGTGTTTATAAAAACACTTTGGATGCTTGAATGGCTTTGAAAAGGATGAAATTATAATTTCACATATGTACGTATATATATGTAAATGATCTTAAGGAAAGCATTACGTACATTAAACTATTTTCATAAGAAAGATTGAATGCTTTATAAGACTATAGGCACCCTAAGAGAATTAAATTCAATAAAGCATAGTGGAAGCCGCCTAATTGGAGATTACTCATTAGGCATAGATGTTTGTCCGACAATAGTCGTGGACAGGTCTCAGTCTCGCCTGATCAGTGGGGCTGAGAGACATGAGGTCTATGGCCATAGATAGCGCCCTAGTGGTTTCCAGGGGACGATGATATGATTCTTCACTGCTAGCTACAGTGATCTAAGCCTTTATTGATAGAGAAATAGGGATCTAGCCTAGTCTCAAACGATATGAAATGAAGTTTAGAGTATGGTTTTAAACGGAAATAAACTCTAAACTCGATATAGCCATATGGCATACGAAATGTATTTTGATATCGTACATGGCATAATATATGTTTCAAAAGTACATGTGACATGAAATGAAGTTTAGAGTATGGTTTTAAAACAGAAATGAACTCTAAACTCAATATAGCTTTATGCCATATGAAATGTATTTGATATTGTACATGACATGAAATATGTTTCAAAGGTACATGTGACATGAAATGAAGTTTAGAGTACGGTTTTGAAAACGGAAATGAACTCTAAACTCGATATAGTTTTATAGCATATGAAAAGTATTTTGATGTTGCATGTGACATGAAATATGCTTCAAAAAGTATATGTGACATGAAATATGCTTCAAAAAGTATATATGACATGAAATATGTTTTCAAAAGTATATATGAAATGAAAAATGTTTCAAAAGTATACATGACATGAAATATGTTTCAAAAGCATATGAGACATGAAATGAAAAAGTTTGTATACTTCGAGCATGTCTTAAAATATCAACCGAAATGTATTGATATTTCACATGTCTTGAACTTGTTTAAAAGAATATGTATTATATGTTTTATGACTGTAACCACTTCATTCTTAGTTACATGTTAAAGGTTATATCATGGTCTCATGACTTAGACATCTCATGACATATTGAAGCATAGTTGAATTGCATTTGAGAACATAACAGGTATATGATTGTATGATGAATAAGAGAATGATTGATAGTAGATTCTCCTCACATGACATCATGCATATGCATTAGAACAATATAATTCTAACTCTGCACTTATATAAATGACTTACTGAGCCTTGCTCATTAAACGCTATTTAAATTTTTCAGATTGAGCATGGAGTTGGGGGATTATTTCGGAGCTTTCCGAATAGTCCCAAGCCTGAAATATTGTCCTAACTCTCCAAGGAGATTTTTTGTGAACATTTTGGGTATACACACTCTTCTTTTGTATCTATTATCAATTCAGGCTGTTTTTGATTCAGTACTTAGATGGGATGTAACCTAATATAGAGAATAGCATCAAGACTATAGTAAAGATGGAAGTATAGAATTGTTGATTTTGCATGAGTATGGATATATGAATTGAATAGCATGAACAAGTGACCAAGTAGGAAAAATGTAAACTATAAGATGAAATGTCATGAATTGGAAATAAACTTGGTCATAGGAATGTTAGAATATAATCAACTGTTATTGTGGGAAGCATGAGCTGGATATTATTTATAAATTTTATGCAGGAAATTAACCTGGGTAAAGTGATAAAAATAGGCGAGGGAGTTAACGTCCCGAAATAAAATTCACTGCATTGCACTTAGACAAAATAAGTATAGGAAAATGAAAAATTTAGCCCTAAAGTCTACTCATCCGTACAAGTAAGAGGTACTGTCGCGGCCTTCGGGTCGTGACAAGCTGCCACGATACTTTCGTGCAAGTAAACTTGCACAAAAGTCCCATTTCCGAGCAAGCAAACTTGCGCGAACATCGGACTTTCGCGTAAGTTCATCTTGCGCTAGATGTGCAAAAACGAGATATTGTGTGTTTGCTGTTAAAAATTTAACTGTTGTAAAAAATATTACGCGTGTTAAAGTTTTATTACACAAAACAATTTTTGTGATTTATTTTTAGTATAAAACAATTTTTATTTTATGGGTTTTATTTATACTAAAAAATAATTTTTATTATAATAACACTTATATTTTTAAGTTTTCTCCAATTTTTTTGCTCTTCTACGTCTTCTTCTCGTTCTACTTTTTCTCTTTTTCTGTTCACGTTTTCTCTTCTGCAATTTTTTTCTTTCTCACGAGCCTTTCACAGTTTACATTTCATTTTCTTTTAAACAAAAAGGAAAATCTTAGTGAGGGTAGTTATTATGACAGTTACGAAGAGTACGAAAGCTTCTTTGAAAGTGTAGAAGCCGACGAAGACGGAGAAGAGGTAAAAGATCTGTGTCCCGTTCGCTGCAAATTACATTTCGGCGAAATTGCGTGGTATTTCCACCCAAGCTGGCTTGTGCGGAAGTGCATGTTCCACGCAAGTCAGCTTGCGCGGAAATGCAAGTTTCGCGCAAGTAAGCTTGCACGGAAATGGCTGTTCCGCACAAGTTTGGCTTGCACAGATCTGTCATTTCTATGCGTGCACTAAAATTCAATCTTAATTTTTTAATATATTATTTATTATAATAATTATAATTAATGACTTTGTTTAATATTTGCATAATGATAAAAGGATAGTGTATAATGGAGAATCGAAAAGTGTCCATGAAGAAATATTTGACTGTACGGATGCATTCACTACTAACCAAGTAAGTAGTTTTAAAATTAATATAATGTTTTAATACAAATCTAGTAGAAAAAACTAATTATTGAATTTATTTTGTTTCAGGTTTTCAATTGTCGATATGCCTTGATCGCATGGGCTAGAGAGCTTGGAAAAGAGCTAGGTTTTGTTGTTGTGATAAGATCATCGGAAGTTGGTGTTCCTCAAAGAAGACCTAGAGTTCAACTTGTATGTGAAAGGTATGGAACATATACGTCAAGTACAAATGAATTGCATCGCTTAGGAACGGGAACAAAGAAGTGTAATTGTCCATTCGAGTTACTAGGGGTGAAATTGGACGAGAACGATAGTTGGGCAGTTTCAGTAGTATATGGGATGCATAATCATTTGGCTGCACAATAGCTAGAAGGACATTCCTTTGCTGGTCGATTGACAGTGCAATAGCAAAGTATGGTGGGTGATATGATAAATGCTATAGTAAAACCAAGAAAAATATTAATGATGTTGAGCGCACTGACAACTACACTAAGGCATTAGAGAAGCTAAAAAGTTTGATGTCTTCTGATTCAACACCTTCTGTCATTGTTACTGATAGGGATTTAGCATTGATGAAAGCAGTACAGACAGTGTTCCCTAGGACAATTAATCTCTTATGTAGATGGCATATATCAAAGAATGTACTTGTTCATTGTAAAAACTTTTTTGAGAGCATGGAGAAGTGGGAGGCATTCATGTCAACTTGGGGCGTTCTTGTATCCTCTTCAAATGAGTATGAGTATGAAGCAAATTTAAGTTCAATGGTCTCTCATTACCGTTCTTATCCTAGAGCGCTCGAGTACTTAAGAGATACTTGGTTAACTGAACATAAAGAGAGATTTATCGCTGCTTGGACAAATAAAGTAAAGTACTTTGGAAATGTTACAATAAATAGGTATGTAGGTTTACAAAGTTTAAAAATTCTTATTTTCACAACTTATACAAGTTATTCATTATAATCAACATTGTTTGAATGTCATGTAGGGCCGAGAGTGCACATGCAAAGTTAAAGAGACACCTTGGATCGTCCCAAGGAGATTTTAATTCATCTTGGAAAGTTATCAACTCCTTGATTGAGCTACAACATACAGAGATAAAGGCTTCGTTCGAGAGAAGTGTTACTGTTGTTGAACATAATTTTAGACCAACTTTGTTTAGGGAGTTATGAGGATTGGTGTCTAGGACAACATTGAGTATAATTTTGAAGGAGGCGCATCGAGCAAATGATATCGGCATTGACCATCTTGTTTGTGGTTGCATCATTAGAAGTACACATGGGTTGCCTTGTGCTCATGAGATTGCTGAATTCATGAGGGATGAGAAACCTATTCCCTTATTCATTTTGGATCTTTATTGGTCGAAGTTAGACTTGAAGAGGAAAACGGTTGATTATTTGGCTGAGTTGAATCTTGATGCTGAGTGGGAGCTAATAGTGAATTGCTTAAATGCGTGTGATCTCTCAGGTAGATTAACTTTGAAGAAAAAATTAAGAGAACTAAGTGATCCAGCAACTACATTCCTTATTCCTCCACTCGAGAAGGCTAAGATCAAAGGCCGTTCAAACAAATCAACTCGACGTGCCCCTTCATACTTTGAGATTGTTGAATCTCAACATGATAGCACATCAACACCCGCAAATTTAAATTCAGCAACTAAAAGGATGAAGCTACCAGTTAATCGAAAAAAGAAAGTGAAATTTATTGATTCTTTCCCTTTAGAGATACGCCCCTTCATATGCTCTACAGTGGATGTTGAGTCAAATGGACATGTGGTTTTCGAGCTATAGTTGGGCTGCTGGGCATGGGTGTTGATGCATGGGCGAAGGTGCGACAAGATTTGATTGAGGAGATATGTGATTTCCGAGCTTACTATGTTAGTCTCTATGGATCCATTGAGCATGTTGATGAATTGTTAGAGACATTATCATATTTCAACATACCAGCTCCTTATGATAAATGGATAACTTTACCCGATATGGGTCACTTGATAGCAACAAAGTATAATGTTGTGTTGGTCCATTTATCTTCGAGATAATGTTTGACATATCTCCCGCTTAGAACTGCACCACCTCCACCACTACAACATGGACTCATAGCAATTGGATTTGTTAACAATTCTCATTTTGTTGAGGTATTGATAATGATATATATGCCACACTTTAGATATTTTGTATTTCATTTATTATACGTTTAACAATGCTATTTTTTAGGTATTTATGGACCCGTTTGCACCAATACCTCTGATTGCATGCAATTGGTATTGATATCGATGTGAATTTGCTTATGAGTGGGAGCTTTCATATGTATCTCGCATCAAAGAATTTAAAAATTTATTTTCGAGATCAGATGTTGTCATTAGAGAAACCATCGACTTAGATGAACTATGATATTTTATTAAATATTACGCGTATTCACTTATATGTATACCTTGTTAAGATTGTATTATCGATTTATGCATTATATGTTTTAACAACATTATCAAATATCATAAAAATAATCTGTATGTTTAAGAAACAAAAATCACTAAATAAAACATTAATCATTAATAAATTATAAACAAAAATCACTACATATTTTAATAACATTATCTAATATCATAAAGATAAAATGTATCTTTAAAAAACAAAAGTCACTAAGTACAAATACACTAATCCTCCGACGCATCAGATAAAATTGCCTTGCCTCTCCTCCTCCCGATCCTAGTATAAAAATGTATAGGTGGAGGAGCTATGTCTGATGTAACTGGTGGAGCTGTCTCCGAGGAAATAGAAACTGGTGGAAAGGCTATCTGTGATGTAACTCGTGGAGGAGCTAAGGATGAAACAGCATCTGACAACCTAGTTGATATGTCATGTAGGTCGTAAGTCCCTTTGTCAATGTCTCCACATCTTTGTTGCCGCTAACAAGTAATTCAATGTAAGAAACTGCCTTCGAATTGCGCTGCAAGACAATACATGAAAGAAATTTTATCAAATCAAATAGTAGAAAAAATTTATTCACTTGAGATTTAGTGTTAATAACTTACACTAGAATAATCGAACTCGACAAGGGGAGCTTGAAACCTCGATCTGCGTACTAGGTTTTGTACGAATCGATGAGAAATGGCTTCTTACCAAGCCATATAATCTGAAGTTATCTCTCCTGGGATCACATATCTTCGTCCTTTATTCTCTTCCGTAAGGACATATATAGGTCATCTCTGCCATATGTTATCCATAAACTGATAAACAACATCGTAAGTGGCGCTCGTATTACCTCTCCATGCTCTAAATGGCACCAAAGGTCTTAGAGGTACGGTCTGTACATAGCCCCACTGCAATAACACTCTCTCTGGATGATACAGCTCCATGACATCCCTAGCTTTTAAGCAGACGGTGAAAAATGTGATCGGAGGCAACGGATAATGTCTCCAACTATCTGCATAGGGATCCCAGCACACCTGATTACACTGAAGGTCATCTAGTTGCTCTTGTAAGACCTTCACAACTTGGCCATAAGTATGTGGCTTCCATCGTCGAGCTCGAGGCATACTATTCTCGTAGTTAACGTTCACCTCCGGACTTATCGACGGAAAGTGCTCATAAATCCAAGCCTACATCAAATAAAACATTAATCATTAATAAATTATGTAACGGATGATGTATAATTAACAAGTTACTTAGATAAAGTAAATTATAATACCTGTAAAATGGTCATATAGCCGCCAATCCCATGCACTTTTGATCTGCTCGCAAGACCCAGCTGTTTATACATATAAGCAAGAGCACCTGTACCCTACGCATATTCATTGATAGCCGCTAGCTCCTCTAAACAGTACAATAATGATACGGCAACATGTGATCCACTCTTATCTACAAAAAGTATGCATCCAAGTAAGTGAAGCAAGTATGCACGAGTAGCATATACTATCTCCTTATCACTGGAGCTATCGGTGACATTGGTAAAATTTGTTCTCAACCACTGCAATGTCACACTGGACCCACGATCGATGCTTGTCGTTGCTTGAGCCTCTAAAAGAGAGACTCCTAACAAACGTACTAATACTCTAACGGCTTCCTTCACAGAGATGGTCTAGCAAAATACGATCGCCCTGGCCACTGGTATGCCTAGGAGGGTAGCTACATCATCCAGAGTAATCGTCATCTCTCCAAAAAGCATATGAAATTTATTCGTCTCTGGTTGCCACCTCTCACAAAAAGCAGAGATGATGGTGTTGTTACATGTGTGGTAACTACAGTCAACCAAACTCCCTAAGCGGGATTGCAAAACAGAGGAAAGAATACGAGATCTATCATCGTCTAAGATCCACAAAAAGATTTTCTTGCTATGATTAAGGACCTTCAAATTGTCTCGCTCTTATATAAAAAACAACAAACAATAAGTTATTTCAAAAGCATCATGTGATCACATATTGCAAAAACAACAAATATTATCAAATTTTTGCAAGGAGAATTACCTGCCCATCCTATATTGCAAAAGCAGCATGTGATCTAAAACTTCTAAGAATTGAGGTATCAGTTGGACCTCCAGGACAAGGCTCGACTTCCTCCTCTGCATACTCTGCATCTAGCTGCTTAGCCTGCTCGACCTGCTCAGCATGCTCAACCTACTCAGCCTGCTCGACTTGCTCGATAGGTTCAACTTGTTCGGCTTGCTCGGCTTGATATCTCCTAGCACGTCGTCTCCTCTTAGAACCGGTAGGTCGCTGTCGTCTTCCTTGAGATGAACCTCCACCTCATGTAATAGCCATGTCTGAAAAAGAAAAATATTTAAATAATTATCGAACAAATTATAAGCCAAGGCACTAAGTGCATTTCTCATGATGTGAGGTGTGTGTAGTGCAAAGTGAGAGTAAGTGAGAGTAAGTGAGAAATAATAGTGTGAAGTGTGTGTACATTGTAAGCAAGTATAAATAAGCAGATCATGACAAGTATAAATATTTTTTTGATAATATATCACATTATTTATCTACAATTGACAATGCTTTAATAGAACATAGCATGAAAAAATTAACATACATCAAGCACATACCTGGTGGTAGTAGTCCTACAGTGCAATAGCTTGTAGAGATTGATAGTAGCAATTGAAGGGAGATGATGGCAATAGTTTGTATAATTATAAACTTTAGTCAGATGATTAAATCAAAAATCATAAAAATCAAGCTTGCAGAATATAGTCAAAACCAGAAATAATCGCGAAAAGGACCCTTGCGCGAGGCCTAACCTTACACAAGACCTCGCCCAAGCTTATAGGATACATATTACAACATATTTTAACTCATTACATAACTCGTTGTTTCATGAAATGCTTATAGTTAGAACCAAACAGAAGCAAGAATTGCAGTAAACAATTTTCATTTTGAATCTATTTTATGTCAATGCAAAGCCTAAAATTCCTATGATCCATCCAAAGGCAAAGATATTGAACATTGCATGTGTTCTATAAGTTGAAAAAAGAAAGTAAAACATGTCCGCGCAAAAAAGAAAGCAAAACACGCCCGCGCAAGTGAACTTGCGCGAGAGCATCACAAGTGTGCCCGATTGGGCTAGCCTCGCGCCGCACGCAGGTGAGCCACACGCGCAAGGCTGGCCTCGCACCGCGTGTGATAACCGTAAATTTTTCAATTATTGGAAATAATAAATATTGAAAATAAATATTAAAGAAAATAGATAAGAGGAAATAAATAAATTAAAGTAAATAAATAAAATTTATTTACGAGATGGGAATATAGTTGAAATTCCCAAAATTAAGAAAAGTGAGGAAATTAAATGAAAATAAATAAATAATAATAATAATAAAGTCGGAGTTATTGAAAATATGAAAAGGTGGAATTTAAATTGGATTAATGGAAATCCAAAATTAATAAAATAAAAATGCGTTTATTATATATATTTATATAATTAAATTATATAAATATATTTACACATATTTTTATATAAATACATATGTATGTATATGAATGTTAGTATATATTATGAAATAAAATATATACTATTTTGTCTTAAATAAAGATATATGTACATTATAAAATGTAGTTATATAATTATAAATATATATGTACAGATATATATACGAAATATATATATTATTATTTTTAAATAAAAGTATATGAATATATAAGAAAAGTAAATGTTAATTTGTATTAAAGTTATATGTATAAATATTTTATTATAGCATTTATATAATTTGTATATATAAATGTTATTTAAGTATATGAATATACATATATATATATATATATACTAGACATGTATTTTGTAATGTACAAGATATATTTTATATATAATAAATATTGTATAACATTATGTATGAAATAATGTATGTATAACATATAGTATATATTATATGTATAAATTATATGACATAATATATAGTATATAGTATGTATATACTAAAAATAGAAAGAGAACAAAAATAGAAAGGGAAATAAAACAAAAAAAAAAAAGGGAAGGAGAAGATCGGGTAGGAACCCCGACCCCTCCTGCCAGACCGCCGGTGGCGGAGCTGCCACCGCCGGCGAGGGGAAAAGGAAGGCGGGACGTCACCGGCAAAGGAAGAGGAAGCTGATGGCAACGCCGGCGAAGCGAAACGGAGAAGGGATCGACGCGAAACGGCGGAAAACCGAGGAAGAAAACGGAACTAGATCTGGCGGTTGCCGGCGGAATTGGCCGCCGCCATTACAGCCGAAGCATCGGTGGAAGGAGAGGAATGGGATGGAGGCCACCGGTGAGGCCAACGACGGCGGAGGAAGGCCGACGGAGGAGGAGAAGTGACCGAAGGTAAACCGAGTAGATCCGCCGCCGTGCCGCCGATCCAGGCCAAGCTGAGACCACCGGCAGCTTCGCCTCGACGCCGGCCAGCTGAGGGACCAACGAGCCGCCGGAGAACCGGCCGCCGGCGAGGAACCGGCGAGGAAAGAAGCTGGACCGGTCTGAACCGGTCTGACCGGGAAAGGGAGAAGAAAAAAAAAGAAAAAAAGAAAAAGAAAAGAAAAAGGAAAAAGAAAAAGAAAAAAAAAAAAAAAAGAAAAAGAAAAAGAAAAAGAAAAGAAAGAAAGAAAAGAAAAAGAGGAAAAAGGAAGAAAAAGTAAGAAAAAGAGGAAGAAGGAGAATTTCGGGAATTCGGAAAATTCCCGGAAATTCGACAACCCGGGATTTTACAAATTCGGTAAGAAATTTCCCGAGAATTTAATTTCAGAAAAAAATTAAATAAATTATGAAAAATTCTAAAAAATTAGAATTTTAATTCCAGAAATTATTTTCAGCAATCGAGATAAGGAATCGGGAGAAATGGAGCGCGGGCGCGATCGATAAGCGGAAGTCGCCGACCCGGAAAAAGGTAAGGGATGCATGTGCAGCACTGTAAGGATACTCAGTCTGCATAATTTAATTTGAAATATTTTATGCAATTATTTTATGAAAATTATTATGATGCATGAATTGCTGAAAATAATTTGGGAAGAAGTACTGGCTGAAAGATTTTAAACTGTATTTTCCGTGCAGGAGGTTAATGAATCGGCAGCCGTTATGCTGCCGAAAATTTTAGAAAAACTTTATAAAATCATATTAAATGATTTATTTCCGAATTTCGATAGTAAATCACGAGACATGAGGAAATTTCTAAATTTCATAAAATATGAATATAATGAGATGGAACTTTAGAATATTCATGTATTCGAGAACGGTGATAATGAAATCACCGAAAATTCTCGAAATAGATAAATTACACGAATTACGAGACGAATGATGAAGTGAAATATAGTGAATATTTTTATGGATATTTTTATCAATATTCACTAAAGGATTATAACCCTTATGGTTTTAAATCATGGAATTATATAATTATATAAATTCCATAAAGGTGTATTTTATGATGAAGAATACGGTTTTGAGACTGGTTGGTATTCTTATCATGCTGATACATGATATGTGACATGTTTAGTCCCGGTCGACACCTAATCTGTGATCCACCGAGGACAATATAGATTATGGTCATAGATTTGACCGGTTTAGTCCTTTACCCTCCGTGATTTATAGTACGACAAGATTAACGTCTATATTAAAATCCATAAATGATAGCTGACATGTTAAAAAGGGAAATATTTTACATGACATGGAATATGTCAAACGGAAAAGGCCATACCGAGCAGAGACTCGATGATTGAACCGTGGGAGCCACCTCTAGAGTCCTTCGGGAACTAAGTGCTACACGTGTTCCGATATTTCAGTACAGGCCATACCGAGCAGAGACTCGATGATTGAACCGTGGGAGCCACCTCTAGAGTCCTTCGGGAACTAAGTGCTACACGTGTTCCGATATTTCAGTACAGGCCATACCGAGCAGAGACTCGATGATTGAACCGTGGGAGCCACCTCTAGAGTCCTTCGGGAACTAAGTGCTACACGCGTTCCGATATTTCAGTACAGGCCATACCGAGCAGAGACTCGATGATTGAACCGTGGGAGCCACCTCTAGAGTCCTTCGGGAACTAAGTGCTACACGTGTTCCGATATTTCAGTACAGGCCATACCGAGCAGAGACTCGATGATTGAACCGTGGGAGCCACCTCTAGAGTCCTTCGGGAACTAAGTGCTACACGTGTTCCGATATTTCAGTACAGGCCATACCGAGCAGAGACTCGATGATTGAACCGTGGGAGCCACCTCTAGAGTCCTTCGGGAACTAAGTGCTACACGTGTTCTGATGTTTCAGTACAGGCCATACCGAGCAGAGACTCGATGATTGAACAGTGGGAGCCACCTCTAGAGTCCTTCGGGAACTAAGTGCTACACGTGTTCCGATGTTAGTATGAGAAATCGTAGGATATTGTGACGATAAGTAAGTGAGTGTGATTCGTGAATTCGACAAATGTCAAAGAATGAAATAGATTTTAATAGCTTATTCTGCTTTTTAACGGACAGAACTAATTAAGAGAGTACATTAAAACATGAAATAAGTTTTAGAGAAATAAGATGATGATTTAACTAATATTCTTTTCAAGGAATATACGGATATTAATTATTCTATTTAAAGGCTTTATTTCGTAGAAGCATTATTTTGAAAAGAATATGAAAAAGATTAGGAAAGATTAAAAAGGAAAAGGATTTATTAATTCAAAACAAAAAGAAAAATTTTTCTCTACAGTTGCTTCTAGGTTCCGTAACAAGTATGGTATTCTAAAATACCTACCTTACTCCATTCGGATTCCTAGCCGACTGTAGTATCTTTCCTACATGCGAGCCTAGAGCCTATAGGAAAAATGAAAAAGATTTTCAGCATATAGGAAGCTGAGTATCAAGTGAGGCATATAATTCTCTTACTGAGCCGTGGTTTTGCTCACCCCTTAATTTTCAACATCTCAGGTTTTGATGCTGGTGAGTTCAGTGGATTGTGGATCCTGGCTGTACACGAAGAACAATGTGACAGACCGACTGATTATTTGAGGTATGATCATTTATTCTCTGTATTTAGACATGTCAACAGTACTACTTATCTGATTTGTTACGATAGGGGATGTGTATAATATAAACAATATTATGTAAAATTTATTAACAGTCAGTACAAGTGAAGTATCGCAGACAGCCCAACCGGTTAAGTTGTGTATAAGAAGGGTAAAAATGTGGTCACGGGTCGTGACAGATTTAGTGGTATCAGAGCATTGGTTGGCCTGATGTCTGTGGATACTTTGGAAAGAAAAGAGTTAAACATCCCCTGTAGTACTGTGTCGTCTGAATACATAGAGAAAATAAATGATTGTAAATGGGGTAAAATGATTTAAAGGGAGTGAGAAAGTATAAACTGAGAATGTTAAAGAAGAAAATAGGCTCAGAAATTACCGAAAAATTTGTGATCCTTCAAATCTATATGAAGGCCTGTTCGGTAAGGAACAGAAATGGACTCGGTGAGGGCCCCACCAGTACTTTTCTGTCCGAACCGAACTGAGACCTGAAAGTGATGGTATAAAATAGGGGAATAAAATATCATCATTAAATAGACTTTAAGATCACCGATTGAGGGTAATTTGAAGAGAGAGAAAATTTTTAGCCAAAAATGACCAAAATACCCCTACCCCAAAATTTTACTGGGAGTCAAAATAGATCACCAGAAGTTGGAATTGATCGATTTGACAGAGAAATTAATGTTGTAAAGCTGAATTACAAGTAAATTAATCCCATTGTGGATTTTAGTGAACTTCTCTGTCGAAAATCGAATGAGATCTAACTTGCTGTAATAAGTATCAGAAAGGATACTATCAACACATAGATGATCAGTTCATTGATTTGAATGTATATTGAGAAGATAGAAATAAATGTCGAAATGACGAAAATGCCCCTATATTGGGCGATGTCGGAATAGTGATAAAACCGAGCTGAATTGGAATCCATTGATAGTAATGGAATTATTAATGGCATAGAAGATGTCATGTGAATCTAACGATCCCTATTACTGATTCCACTAACACTTAGACTATGGACGCGAAAGAAAAACCCCGAGTGGACTGTGGGCCATAGGGGATAACAGTATGGTTGAGTGAGGCGGCCAGGGCTCCCCCACGAGTGGACTTTGGGCCATAGTGGTAAATCCTGGGCTTCACAATAAAACAATCCGTGAGGGACTAAGTGCCACGTCTGTGTGACGGGGGCCACCTCTAGAGCTCAGAGCGGACAGCACGGATGAGTGGTGCGGCTCGGGCCCCTCCGGCTTGAGACCGGCAAATCCGAGGCATCACAATAAAACGTGTACAGGCAGACGGCGAACGAGCCGGGGCCTTATATGATGCGATCCAAAGAGTGTAGTGGAATGTCATCAAATGTTTGGCCCGGTTATTGACTGAAAGGGTCGAAAAATTAAGAGTGTATTGAACGGGATCGTTAAATACTGTGAAAAGTGAAATGATTACAAGAATTGACTGATGAGGTGAAAAGTACAGATAATGAAATACATACTGGTGTGATTACTTATGGTTCTGTACGTTTTCATTTCTTTGAGGTATCAAACAGATAATCGTACATAGAACCGACGTATCTTGGAATATGTGCTACAGAATGAGGTACTGTTTGGAGTACTGTGAATTAGAGGATAATTATAAGAACAGTCAAGTGAAAAAAAAAAAAAAAAAGAAAAGAAGATGACCGCTAACCTAAGTTCTTCAGGACCCTTGAGACAGAACTGTGATGGGCGACCCAATGGTGGGCGACCCGTAGTGGATCATGTGTCGTGAGATATAGGCGAACTATCTCATCGTCCACTCACTAGTAAGGATAAACCTGAGGCGAAAGGATCGCCTAGGGGATGCTCGTCGATGGTCGATATGAACGGGCGAGGCCCTTATAAGCATCTCAATGGTAACACGAGTGTAAGGAACTAGGTACATAAGGGGTGCCAAGGTTCAAACCTCGTGGAGAATATACTCAAGGGAACTAAGCCTGAATTCGGTAAATGGAAATGGTTTTCAAGTGAATAACTGAATTGAAACGAGTAGCTGTAAAATGTGTTGATAAACATTGTACTTGATACAGCTTACCAGAATGAGATTCGTAACGCTGTGAAGTATGACTATGTAATGAAATCAAGGTAGAGTATGTATCAAAATGATTTGAATATGGAATGTCTCTGACTTGAAACTACACTGTGAAGTGATGGGAAACAATGATGAAGGTCCAAGATGATAAAAGAAGTGTGGTTAAAGAAACTGTCGGTTGAGAATCCCAATAAATTCCAAAGTAACATAGATTGAGAAATCAGGTTAATGTTGATTCAATCGTGGATATGAAATTTATTCTTAAGCTTGTATCGAAGAATATAGAAGAAATCCAACAAGCTCAAGAAAATAATTTTTGGAAAATATTACGGATGATGAAATTCACAAGTATCGATGTAAAGAAAGGAAATACAAATGATATGATTTGAGGATGAATTAAATGATGTATTAAAATTTTTGGTTATACACTAAAATTCTTATGAAGAACAAATAAATATTATATGGAAGTGATGCCTTAAATATGATTTAATCGGAGATGTATAAGGAGCTTATAAGAGCAATCCTTGTAAAAGGCATAATCAGATAAAAAGTTAAAGAACGATGGTCACAAGATGATAAGAAAAGTACGATTAAAGAAAGTATCAGATTTGATTTCCGATAAAACTTCCAAAGTTATATAAATTAGAGGAATCGAGATAACACTGATTTGATTTTAAATATGAAGTTAAATTCTAAGCTTATATCGGAGGATGTAGAAAGAATCCGAAAAGTTAAAGAAAATAATTCTGAAAAATGTGTGAATAATGAAATTCATGTGTAGAGGTCTGAATGACGAAAATACAGATAATGAAAAAAAATTGAGAATAAAGGAGTTATCTGTATAGGTGTAAATGAGAGAAATGCAAATGATGTTGAGTTGTTGACAAATCAAAAAGGATATATTAAATTTCTATCATTGATGAAGTTCTGGTGAAGAACAAGTATTAATCTACGTGAAAATAGACGCTTTATTGATCTGATTAGAGATACGTGAGGAGTAAATAAGACTAGCTGCTGTATAAAGCGTCCTTAGATAAAAGATTGAAGGTTGGTGTCCATAAGATGATGATTTGAACTCGAAGTGAATTTTACGAGTTCCGATTGAAGTTATAAGGGTAATGAGTTGCCTTGTAAAGTAGATAAGCCTAAAGAATGAGGCATCCTTACATGAGTAACATTGATGAAATACTGATAGAGTCTAAAGTATAAATGGAACATGAGCAACATTGTGATATGATCCTTAAACTCTTAAAGGCTATGGGATTGTGCTAAGATTAACAACTAAGAAATTTGGCTAGACAGTATCTCCTCTTGAAATATATGATTTTGAGACGACAGGATGACAGTGAACCTGTCTATGATATAAAGATAATGATTGAGATACGAAAGTAATGAGTCTAGCTAAATACTACTGCCAGCCTATAAAAGAGTGATGAGACTGGCTGCTTTATAGACGAGATCTAATTAAAGAAATTAAAGTCGGCAGATGGCTAGTGTAAAGAAAAAGATGGTACGCAAGATTTTAAAAGATCTTAGCAGTATAGTACCATGCCAATTAAAAATATATATATATGTATATATATATATATGAAGAGATAAATAGTAGAAATATGAAAACGAAAATGAAAGTGGAATAAGGAAATAAATTGCTTGATGAGAAGGGAACATCAATATAAAACAGTTCCCGCAGTTAAGACTGAAAACGAAGGGTGTTGGTTATCACATAACTGTGGCAAGATGTAAAATCAAAGCCAGAACTGATAAGTGAAAGTAATGATACTCCAAGGAGTAAGATAATTGATATGTTTACTGCCAGTAAAATGTTTGTACACATAACCACCTCGAAATGATAGAGATGGTGGAATTGTATAGATAATGTGGTGCTTAAATGGATAATTCGAGGATTCAATCACAGAATCTAAATTATGAAAAGAGTATATTCTCAGGTATATTCTAAAATTTAAATGTTATTGAATATACCATAAGAGTAAGAGATGTAATGACCATACTACATGAAAAGAGACATGGAGAGAAAATGATTGTCTCATGATTTATTTCTGTAAGAGATGATTAACAGAAAAATTTGCAATGATATGTAGCCTTGATGGAATAAGTGTGAAAATGAATATTGTGGACAATAAAGAGTCCAAAAGAGAAATGACGATATGGAAGTGATTAAAGACTGATGATCTAAATAGAATCACTTTCTATTATCAGACTTCTAGATTCTCTAGTGCCTTAGTCGAAGCATAAGTGTTAAACGGTGTGAATGTGTATGTACAGTTCCAGTGAGCCTTACATGTGATGGGAGTCTCTGTGTTGCCATATGCTAATGAGAGATAGCAAAAGGCTTTGAGATCCCAAGTGTATTGATAGCACCGCTCCATACTGATATATATTTATATATATATGAGCGTGAGATGTAACCGCTCCATGATATTGAGAGAGCGTGTGCACGAGATGTGAAAGCTACTGGAACACTTACATATAATTGATTGACACGAGTACATGATAGTACCAAATTATGTCGACTCGGCACTAAGTGAGAAGCATGGACGATGAACAGCATAAATCAGCTGTAATATTAAAATATTATTTATGGCTCTTATATGAAAAGAGTAAAAGGGAATAACTCCCGATTTTAGAAATGAACTTACGGGAGTATAGACATATACGATGAAAGACAGCATGTAGTGGTCTAAAGCACTCTTGATGTTGAAAGTGTGCTGGCAGTATTACTTGGAGGATGAACTAGAGGTCAGAAGTCATAAGTATACGGCATGTACCACCTTTGGACTTAAGTTAAATTCGGAGGACCGAATTTCTTAAGGTGGGGAGGATGTGATAACCGTAAATTTTTCAATTATTGGAAATAATAAATATTGAAAATAAATATTAAAGAAAATAGATAAGAGGAAATAAATAAATTAAAGTAAATAAATAAAATTTATTTACGAGATGGGAATATAGTTGAAATTCCCAAAATTAAGAAAAGTGAGGAAATTAAATGAAAATAAATAAATAATAATAATAATAAAGTCGGAGTTATTGAAAATATGAAAAGGTGGAATTTAAATTGGATTAATGGAAATCCAAAATTAATAAAATAAAAATGCGTATATTATATATATTTATATAATTAAATTATATAAATATATTTACACATATTTTTATATAAATACATATGTATGTATATGAATGTTAGTATATATTATGAAATAAAATATATACTATTTTGTCTTAAATAAAGATATGTGTACATTATAAAATGTAGTTATATAATTATAAATATATATGTACAGATATATATACGAAATATATATATTATTATTTTTAAATAAAAGTATATGAATATATAAGAAAAGTAAATGTTAATTTGTATTAAAGTTATATGTATAAATATTTTATTATAGCATTTATATAATTTGTATATATAAATGTTATTTAAGTATATGAATATACATATATATATATATATATATACTAGACATGTATTTTGTAATGTACAAGATATATTTTATATATAATAAATATTGTATAACATTATGTATGAAATAATGTATGTATAACATATAGTATATATTATATGTATAAATTATATGACATAATATATAGTATATAGTATGTATATACTAAAAATAGAAAGAGAACAAAAATAGAAAGGGAAATAAAACAAAAAAAAAAAGGGAAGGAGAAGATCGGGTAGGAACCCCGACCCCTCCTACCAGACCGCCGGTGGCGGAGCTGCCACCGCCGGCGAGGGGAAAAGGAAGGCGGGACGTCACCGGCAAAGGAAGAGGAAGCTGATGGCAACGCCGGCGAAGCGAAACGGAGAAGGGATCGACGCGAAACGGCGGAAAACTGAGGAAGAAAACGGAACTAGATCTGGCGGTTGCCGGCGGAATTGGCCGCCGCCATTACAGCCGAAGCATCGGTGGAAGGAGAGGAATGGGATGGAGGCCACCGGTGAGGCCAACGACGGCGGAGGAAGGCCGACGGAGGAGGAGAAGTGACCGAAGGTAAACCGAGTAGATCCGCCGCCGTGCCGCCGATCCAGGCCAAGCTGAGACCACCGGCAGCTTCGCCTCGACGCCGGCCAGCTGAGGGACCAACGAGCCGCCGGAGAACCGGCCGCCGGCGAGGAACCGGCGAGGAAAGAAGCTGGACCGGTCTGAACCGGTCTGACCGGGAAAGGGAGAAGAAAAAAGAAAAGAAAAAGAAAAGAAAAAGGAAAAAGAAAAAGAAAAAGGAAAAAGAAAAAGAAAAAGAAAAAGAAAAGAAAGAAAGAAAAGAAAAAGAGGAAAAAGGAAGAAAAAGTAAGAAAAAGAGGAAGAAGGAGAATTTCGAGAATTCGGAAAATTCCCGGAAATTCGACAACCCGGGATTTTACAAATTCGGTAAGAAATTTCCCGAGAATTTAATTTCAGAAAAAAATTAAATAAATTATGAAAAATTCTAAAAAATTAGAATTTTAATTCCAGAAATTATTTTCAGCAATCGAGATAAGGAATCGGGAGAAATGGAGCGCGGGCGCGATCGATAAGCGGAAGTCGCCGACCCGGAAAAAGGTAAGGGATGCATGTGCAGCACTGTAAGGATACTCAGTCTGCATAATTTAATTTGAAATATTTTATGCAATTATTTTATGAAAATTATTATGATGCATGAATTGCTGAAAATAATTTGGGAAGAAGTACTGGCTGAAAGATTTTAAACTGTATTTTCCGTGCAGGAGGTTAATGAATCGGCAGCCGTTATGCTGCCGAAAATTTTAGAAAAACTTTATAAAATCATATTAAATGATTTATTTCCGAATTTCGATAGTAAATCACGAGACATGAGGAAATTTCTAAATTTCATAAAATATGAATATAATGAGATGGAACTTTAGAATATTCATGTATTCGAGAACGGTGATAATGAAATCACCGAAAATTCTCGAAATAGATAAATTACACGAATTACGAGACGAATGATGAAGTGAAATATAGTGAATATTTTTATGGATATTTTTATCAATATTCACTAAAGGATTATAACCCTTATGGTTTTAAATCATGGAATTATATAATTATATAAATTCCATAAAGGTGTATTTTATGATGAAGAATACGGTTTTGAGACTGGTTGGTATTCTTATCATGCTGATACATGATATGTGACATGTTTAGTCCCGGTCGACACCTAATCTGTGATCCACCGAGGACAATATAGATTATGGTCATAGATTTGACCGGTTTAGTCCTTTACCCTCCGTGATTTATAGTACGACAAGATTAACGTCTATATTAAAATCCATAAATGATAGCTGACATGTTAAAAAGGGAAATATTTTACATGACATGGAATATGTCAAACGGAAAAGGCCATACCGAGCAGAGACTCGATGATTGAACCGTGGGAGCCACCTCTAGAGTCCTTCGGGAACTAAGTGCTACACGTGTTCCGATATTTCAGTACAGGCCATACCGAGCAGAGACTCGATGATTGAACCGTGGGAGCCACCTCTAGAGTCCTTCGGGAACTAAGTGCTACACGTGTTCCGATATTTCAGTACAGGCCATACCGAGCAGAGACTCGATGATTGAACCGTGGGAGCCACCTCTAGAGTCCTTCGGGAACTAAGTGCTACACGCGTTCCGATATTTCAGTACAGGCCATACCGAGCAGAGACTCGATGATTGAACCGTGGGAGCCACCTCTAGAGTCCTTCGGGAACTAAGTGCTACACGTGTTCCGATATTTCAGTACAGGCCATACCGAGCAGAGACTCGATGATTGAACCGTGGGAGCCACCTCTAGAGTCCTTCGGGAACTAAGTGCTACACGTGTTCTGATGTTTCAGTACAGGCCATACCGAGCAGAGACTCGATGATTGAACAGTGGGAGCCACCTCTAGAGTCCTTCGGGAACTAAGTGCTACACGTGTTCCGATGTTAGTATGAGAAATCGTAGGATATTGTGACGATAAGTAAGTGAGTGTGATTCGTGAATTCGACAAATGTCAAAGAATGAAATAGATTTTAATAGCTTATTCTGCTTTTTAACGGACAGAACTAATTAAGAGAGTACATTAAAACATGAAATAAGTTTTAGAGAAATAAGATGATGATTTAACTAATATTCTTTTCAAGGAATATACGGATATTAATTATTCTATTTAAAGGCTTTATTTCGTAGAAGCATTATTTTGAAAAGAATATGAAAAAGATTAGGAAAGATTAAAAAGGAAAAGGATTTATTAATTCAAAACAAAAAGAAAAATTTTTCTCTACAGTTGCTTCTAGGTTCCGTAACAAGTATGGTATTCTAAAATACCTACCTTACTCCATTCGGATTCCTAGCCGACTGTAGTATCTTTCCTACATGCGAGCCTAGAGCCTATAGGAAAAATGAAAAAGATTTTCAGCATATAGGAAGCTGAGTATCAAGTGAGGCATATAATTCTCTTACTGAGCCGTGGTTTTGCTCACCCCTTAATTTTCAACATCTCAGGTTTTGATGCTGGTGAGTTCAGTGGATTGTGGATCCTGGCTGTACACGAAGAACAATGTGACAGACCGACTGATTATTTGAGGTATGATCATTTATTCTCTGTATTTAGACATGTCAACAGTACTACTTATCTGATTTGTTACGATAGGGGATGTGTATAATATAAACAATATTATGTAAAATTTATTAACAGTCAGTACAAGTGAAGTATCGCAGACAGCCCAACCGGTTAAGTTGTGTATAAGAAGGGTAAAAATGTGGTCACGGGTCGTGACATCGCGGGCAGGTATGCCACCCGCGCGGGGCTAGCCTTGAGCAGGTGTGCCACTCGCGCAAGGACTTGCGCATGCTGAACCAACATTCACCCTACAACTAAAGTATGCCATATTTTACCTTAACAGCAGGAGCTTCATACCAGGAAGGAGGAAGAAGGAAGGAGGAGAAGGAGAAGGAGAAGGAAAAGGAAGGAGAAGGAGGAGGAGAAAGAAGGAGCTGGCAGTTAATACAAGGGTAAAAATGATATTTTAGTTAATAAGGTTGTTTGGGATGGGGTAGGTTTAGTAAATTGTGGGTATATTTAGAATTACTCTTAGGTGCTGTTTGGTTTCAGTAATTTTTTTTACCTAGGGAAATTTTTTTCTGTCAAATGATTCCTGCGTTTGGTTGGGGGAATCGAATTCCGAGGGGTAATTTTTTTTTACCAACAGTGCCCAAACAGTGCCAAAATTGGGAAAAAAATTACCTCCTCTCCCTGAGGTATTTTTTTTCCAGGGGGAATTTAACTTTTTTGCCAATTTTACCATCCAATAATTATATTTTGTTTCCATTTTACCCTTAAACCTATCTAATATTACAACCATGTTTTTTTCTTATTTTGATGAAGAGAAAAATAAATTTAAAATCAAATGGACCAATAATAAGATGGACCATATGATTTTTGATTAATCAAAATCAACTTAATATAGTAATAGTTTGTTATATCAAAATAATTTACATAACAAAAACCTTATAAAAAAGGGGCAAAATAAATAAATAAATAAGCATATTAAATAAATAAATAAATAAGTAATTAATTTAAATATAATTTATTTCAAATGTTATTCACTTTACATCAACAAATAATATGGAGGGTATTATAGTAAAATAAATAACTTTACCCTCTTACTTTCCTTTAACCAAACAAAGAAATCTTATATTCCTACCAATACAATCAAACACAGAAATCTAATATTTCCAGTAATCTGTCAAATAAAATAATATTCCGATAATTTAATATCTCCGATAATCTTAAATTCCCCGAATCAAACGACTCCTTATTATAAACCCTAATCTAAAAAATTCTAAACCCGTAGTCACACAACCCACACTTGGCCTCTGCGCTTCTCTCAGTTCTCACTCCCCCATCCTAACCCTAGGCCGGCCCGCCTCCTTCCCTCTTTTCCGATGCAATCATCCCAGCAGTAGCAGCAGCAGCAGCCATCCTTTCCAACGATTTTATCCCAGAATCGGCGCCCCCTTCCTTTCTCTAACTCTCCGGTACTGCGGTCTGCGGCAGCAGCATCATCGAAAGCTCAAGGTCTGTTTTTCTTCTGTTTTTTCATACAATCGTAAATTGGGCTCGTTTACATTGCAAGGATTTCTGAACTTACTGTCTTTTTGGATGTAAATGAAACCATTGATAAGTATCCATGCGAGCTTTTTTTAACTATTAACATGATGGTTTTGTGTTATCAGAGGACGAATAGCATTTTTGGCCTTTTTCACTGTGAGGTCTTATGAGTTAATAGCCAAAGTTGTTATCAGTTTAGCATAACCTTAATTTGTCCACTTCTATCATTAGTTAAACAATTTGTCTTTCTTATAAATTAGTTAAATTAATTAACTGACTTCATGATGAACTTTGAGAATATTTAGATAAAGTATTTAAGTCATAAAGAGATTTAAATATGAGACTTTCTTTGCGGCTTTTGTTTCTGCTTGAATTTCCTTACAATTATGATCACACAGAATATGCTTTTGTAATTAAATTCAATTTTAGATAGTCCAATATTTTTGTGCTCATATCAAGATAAGAGGTATCTGCGTTTAAATTTTTAACAAGACCTTTGTGATAATTTAGGATATATTAATGTCATTATTTGAACTCTAATCTGTGGTAGCTACCATAGGAAGAAATTTGAAAGCACCAATCAAACATTGATCGATTTCTCTTGTTTATTATATCACATTATTTTGTGTGTCTGCAGTAAGTTACAATGTATTAATCATGCTTTTCAATGACATGGAGGATGCTGTTGGTTTATTTTTGCTTATAATGGATAGCGTACCATGTTTTTTATTGTAGGGGAGCAATTTTTGGCACAACAGTATATCCATGTATTTAGTGAACAATATGTTTTGAACAATAAATTGTGTTCTGAACAATAGATTTTGTTGATATTAAGAAAATGAGGGGGTGGGGTAGTTCAGGTTGTTCAATTGAGATTTTGCCTAAAATCCTGTAAAGTGAGGATATATAATGTCTTCCATGGTATGGAATATTTCTATGCTATTTACTTCTGTTTATTGAATTTGCTGATTTTCTGCAGTTCAACTTGTTTATGTTACAACAAATTTCCAGCTGGAATGTATCATGATCAAATATATTTTTGAATTGCTTTCTTGTTCATTAGCTAAAACATTTAGGAAATCTTTATATTAGAAATTTATTCAAAGTACAGTTCAATTTTGTTGTCATTTTATAAATTAGCACCCTTCTTAAGAACAAAATAGAATGTTCAAGTTGTGTAGGTTTAAATTATTCAATCAGAATGTTCAAAACAGATAGCTTAGCTTAAAACCCAAAAAAACTGAAAATATAGTTTAAAATAGAATGTTCAATTTATTAAAGGTTTAATTCATTCGATGATACTTTATTATTCTTCTTATAGTTAATTGGTAAATTGTTTTGCTTTGGGATTATTCTTTTGCGAAGGTTCGATGAAAAAATTTGGGGCAGACGTTCATTCAAAGACAAATATTGTGAAGGCAACCATTGAAAGCATATGATGTTGTTGCTTGTGACTTGTGTGTGCACTTATTTGCTTAGATATTTCATTTTGATTTCTTTCAATTATATTAATACTGTAATTTTTAAGTTTAGTATTGTTATATTTAATTAATTTGATTGGGACCATTGCTTTTTGGGTATAGAAAAATTTTGATTTAGTTTTTGTGTAAGGTTATTATTATTATTTTGAAAAAAAAATCATATTTTATTACATTTAATTGATACAAAGAATTTGCATATAAAAGAATCTCAATTTGAGCTCAAGCACAAATAATCGAGCCCAAAGTTGAGTATTGTTTTTTTTTTTTACTCAGTAAGCAAGCCTAATTGTGCAAGCTCAAGTAGCTCATTTTTTCTCTCGAGTGGAATTTTGAGCAAAGAGTTTTGATTTGAACTAGAGTTAGAGCTTCTCATTGTATCGGTTCAATTTCACCCTTAATTAGATTAAACATGCTTAGGGTTTATGATAAAACTGCTAGAGTATTAGGGTTTATAGTTTTTTGTGCACCAACCAATAAAATAAACCACAATAGTTATATGTTCCATTTTGCAGTATCTGAAAATCCCTAACAATGGGCAAAAAGAAATTCATTGATAAGAAAAAATCTGCGACGTTTCAATTACTTGCCCGAGACACCTCGGATCCCAATTACAGTGATGCACCTGGCAGTGACCGAGTCTTCGTCCGAGTCGACAACAACCCCGTCTACGTCCACACTGTCTTTGATGAAGATAACCATTTCTACAATGACAATCAATATGATGTTGAAGACTCCATTTTTGCTGATGCACCCGATGATGATGACGACTGCAGCGACGATTATGATAGAGTGCTGGGATACTCTTCTTGTACGGCTGCCACTGAGAAGGGTGCATTGCTGGAGAATATCAGGAGGGAGATTTTGGAGCTAGGGTTTCCAGATGATGGTTACAATTATTTGATTCATTTGAGAGAGATTAGAAATACGGGTGGCGGCTCTGCTTTCTATCATAACCATAAGTTCAAGCCTGATCAGCTTGCTCGTGATGTAAAGGTTTGTTCAGTTTGTCAATTTTAAAGAGGTGTACTTTCTGATTAATTTATATTTGATTAATTTTTTTCTGTGTTTTGCTTAGGCGTATGATGCTTCAAGAGTACATATGTTGAAATCAGAAGGGGATTATAATGAGAAATTGATATATAGTGTTGCTTCAAGGACTCTTAACGCAAGGGTGCAGAAAGTGCTTGACCCTGAAGTGGCTGCATTGCTTGATGATAGTGATTTGTCGCGGTTTGGCTCAGATGTTGAGGATTTGGATGAGGATTTTGTTGTCAGAGCAAACACAGCTGAAGAAGGAGAGAGCAATGAGAGTGATAAGAAGTTGGATTTTGTTGAGGAACCTGAGGTTATTACTGGAGGTGTCAAGAAAGCTGATTCTGATTCTGGCAATCTAAAGATTGCTAATGAAGTAAGGAGTTACCAAGTGGAAGAAAAGTCACGGGCCCGGCGTCCCTTGGATGAACAATTTGACATTGTGAGTCTTTTTTAGAGTAATTAACTCTTTATAGTAATTTGTGTGTTTGGAATTTGTGAAACTGTGAATGTTTATATGCTGTGGAGGGATTAAAGACTTCCTTTCGATTTTAGGTCCTAAAAGAAATTAAAGTATCTCTAATTTGTTTAGTGCAATTGGTTGAATTGGAATGTTGTCTGAAGATTTTACCTTCTGCTTTCTGCCTTTTGATTGAACTTCCAAGAATATGGTACCGATGATGATTTTGTTTAGTTATTTGGTTATCACACACGCAGCTTGAAATGCAAGAATATGGCACTGATGATGATGATGAATGTGATGGCTACATAGCTGAAGAAGAAGAATTTCTGGCAGGCAAGCTAAAAAATGTCCTTATTGAAAATGATATGGATGACTTGGAGCTTGATGGCAAGTATGAAACTCCTGCTGATCTATTGCATGGTAGTGAGTGTCCAAAGAGAAAAGAGCTACTGGACTCGGCTGCTGATATTGTGTGTCGTTGTGCTGAATATGCTGAAAAGTATGAAAATGAAAGTGAAGATGAAAAAGTGCTGGTTGGGCAGAAAAGCAGCAGTGACGAATCAGAGCGATTTGATTGTGAGAGCATCATTTCCATGTATTCAACCCTAGATAACCATCCTAGAAAAATTGAAGCTCCAGAGGTAGCTAGGAAAAAGAAGTTGGCTGAAACTGTTTTTGGGGTCTTGAGTGCCAAAAGTCCGGTGATATCCCTTAAAGGGAAAGAGAAGCTCCCTGTTAACTTTTTACCTAATAGCAGAAAGGCTTCTACTGACAAAGTCAAGGATGCAGGTAGTTTAAAGCCTGAACAGTTTAAGAGAAAGCAACATGGTCAGGAGTCCAAGGAGGAAAAGAAAGAACGGAAGGTATCTATTTGCATGCGTGCTTGATTCTGTTTAAGCCTGCTTGTTTGTAAATTTGTTAATTGCTTTGAAATGATGTTTACTTGTTCACATCATGTTACATGCATTTGTTTTCGTTTCTTATTTGATGGATTATGCTTTCAGCTTGCTGTTAAAAAGGAGCGAAGAGAAGCGCGGCAAATGAAGAAGGCAATGAAAGAGCTTTACCGGAGTGAAGCCCAGCAAGCTCAGAAAGTAGCTGCTGTAGCTGCTCCATCTTCCATTCGTTTAATGTAGGTATACTGATGACTAAAAATATGGATGTTTTTCTTCTCTTTTTTTTTTTCAATCATAAAATTTCGAGAGTAAGAGAGAACAATATGCTCAAGAATTTGCCTGGAAAAAATTTGGATTCTGGTGCCATTATTAGGAATTTAGAATGAGCTATGTCCAAATTTTAGATTTTGTGGTTTGCCAGTACTTTGTAGTGGTAAATGGAATAATGAGCATGTGTTGTCAAATTTTCACATTCCTCAAACTAGTGATTATTCATATTATGAATGGCCAAGTTATGGGAGCTGATACATGAGTAGCTTCAGTTATGGTTTTAATGAAAGGCTAATAGGTGTAGCCGTATAGATTTTATGTGAATGATTGGCTAGTTTTGATGAAGTTTCACATGCAGACTATGAGTACATTTTTGGGTTCCTGAACAGAAAACATGTAGTTTGAATTTTTTGGTAACAGTTATGATTCAGAGAACAAGCACTTTCACATTGTATGAGTTGTGAAAACAAACTGGCAAATTTGTTCAAGTAGACAAATTATGATCCCCTTTTCTAGTATTTTATTTTTTTTGTTACAAAAGAAATATTAAATAATTGAAGATGAATGTTTGGATCAGACCTTAAGACTTACAATATGTCACAATTAATTCTTAATCACTCAGTCAAGAGAATACAATATGTCACTGGGGATGGGGGGTGAGGCTTGTAATGTACAGGTTGATGGCAATTTAGGGGGTAAGGATAATGAAGAGGGTGTTGCAAACTTGGGTAATCGAACTGATCAAGAGAATACTTTTGTTCGTATTAAAGCTTGTTGAGGAAGTTGTTAATGAAAGAGTTGAGTTTGTGGCTCAAGAAACAATATTGGATAAAGATGGATGGGTAGTTCATGCTTTAATGAGAAGAGTGGTACTATGTTAGGTGATAGAGATGATGGGGATGTTTTCCTAGATGAGGTTAACTTTTTGATAGACAACGATGAAGAGATACAAGTCATTAGATAGAAGTTAAGAAAGCTAAACAAATTTAAGGGTAGAGAAAAACTTGAGGAAGGCTTAAAAATTCCTGTAGGAGTAACTAATGTATCCAATATATTAGGGGAATGAGGAAGTGGGGCTCAGGCTTAAAGGGGTAGTGAGGCTGAGGATGATATAGTTAATGAAGGTGATGGTGATAGAGTAGTTGATGAATACATAAGAGAAAACGCACAAGTAACTGGACAGGGGAATGATAGTGATTATTTAGAATCTTTAGGTCTTGCAGACGGTGGAGATATTGAACAATAAGTTGATGACCATAATCCTTTCGTGAGATATAAATCGAATGTACTTGGGTATGATCCTAATTCCATTAACGAAAGTAGGTATGAGATGTGTGGATAATATGTAATTCAAAGATGCTGTTGAGAAATATGCTTTTGCAAAGGGAGTGCAATTGGCATTTTTAAAAAATGAACCAAAAGGAACTAAGATAGGTTGTATGGAGGTTGCCCATGGAAGCTATTTGCAAGCTTTGATTCTAGAGAGAACTATTATATGATAAAGACCTATCCACAAAGCAAAGATGTTTTAGAAGCAACATAAATGGTTTATTGTCTGTCAAAGATATACAAATCAAATTTAAGAAAAGAATTCTAGAACAACTTACTACGATAATTGATAATTCTATAAAATATAGAATTATTATGGTATTAATTCATATGATTTTGCTTAGTTTCTAGATTTTCTATTAATTTTCTTTCCTAATTATTTGATTTTTCTTCATGAGTAGGTATTTTAAAAATAAAGAGAAAATCAAAGAAAATAGGTGTAAAAATGGTCAAATCTTTTATTTGCCTCAAGAAATAAATAAAAAAAATTAAACCAGCTAAGGAGTGCATGCAAAAACCATGCATGCATGCAAACCCTTACCTAAAGCCCATGTTTTAACCTGGCCAAGCATAAACCAAGTTGGAGTTTTAAAGGGAAGAAGAGCCTTGCCAAGCCAATAAAGAAGAGTGGAGGAAAATTCAAGATTATATTCGGGTAAGAAAATCTTCAACATAGGAGAAAGATTTTGAGAAAGCTTTAAAGATCACAAAATCAAAGCGAAATCAAAGATTACCAAGATCACAAAGATTTATTTCTAGCCTTATAAAAGCCATGCCAAGCCGTAAGGAAGAGATCATCCTAGTGGTTTAGAATAGTTTTTTCTTCAGGTTTCAAGCTTTTGTTTAAGTCTTTTTTTTTTTTTTTTTTAATTTACTAAAATTCTCTTGTTCAGTTATATTACTTCTAGATTACACTTTCAATAAAGGCATAAACAGGTTTTTCCTTTTTTTTTTAAGTTCCAACTTCCATTTCCGTTTCAAGTTGCTTCAGTTTTTATTCCCTTTTTGTTTTGATAACCAAATAATTGCTTTCCTATTCTTCTCTTCAGCTTCATCTTCACACTGCTATAACAAGCTCATAAACTACGTTTAAAATGCATAATTTAAGATAAAAGACTTCGTATTTCTATTTGTAGCCTAGTTTAGTGTAGTCTTTTCTTAGCTAACATAGTCTAATATATAAACATAAATCATATTTTAGAAAGAAATTGTAGTCAAACTTATTAAAAATAGACTACATTTTTAATTTAAACGTAGTCTAATTTGTAAAATAAATTATGTGCTTAAATTATTGATAAATTTTTTTATTTGAAAATAAATTAAATTTTTTATATCAGTAGACTACATTTCGCTAATAATTGTAAACTAATTTTGATTAAAAGACTACGCAAATTGGATAAAATGTGTCATTTTATTGTAAAATTAAATTATAGTTAAAATAATAACAAATTATTCAACTGTTTAATGTTAATTACACAAATCATAACAAAGTATCTACAAAACAAAAATTCTTGTACCACATTTTCATAACAATGAACTATCTTCAAGATTTCAACAGAACGCATTGGTATTCTCCTTAAACTTCATTCCTACTAGACCTGCTCAAGGGCCGGGTTACCTACCCAAGCTTGAAGGCCCATTCGATATTTGAGAAGACTTGGACAAAAATATTTAATGCAATTATCGGGCTCGGACAAAATTTTTAGGACTGTTTTGCTCGGGCTTAACCTTTCAAAGCCCGGGCTCGGCTTGATGTTAATGTTATATATATATTTTTACTATATTTCTAATATTAAGTATATTTTTAATATATTTGTTAAGTATAATATAATTTTATATATATATAACATTATTAATTAAAAAACATGATTATAAATATTTAATATGAAAATTGATATACAAATTTAGACAAATTAAATTAAATTTTAAAGGAAATAAAATAATAAAAAACAAATAAATAATTAAAATATAAAAAAATTATATTCGGGAGGGTCGGGCTCGGGCTTATTGTATAAAAAATGGGATGGGCTTGGACTAAACATCAGGCTCGATTTATCGAGCCGGGCCGGGCTTGGGTATTGACTAATATTCTTATTACCTGTCATGGGCCCGGCTCGGCCCATGAGCAGGTTTAATCCCTACCAACCAAGGTCACCATCTTTGAACATCTTTGCTTGAACTTCGATGCTCAAGAACTCCTACAATAATTAAGGCCAACATCTGTTAACGTCGTAATTTGTATCACCTTCAACACAAAATGTTTATAAATGTGCAAAGTTATAGATAAAAAAGATGTCATAACAATTTTAGTCTTAGACCTAATCACTAGACGTAAAATAAGGAGTCGCCATCAATATTTTTTCTAGGTGTGATTGACCACCTAATTGACTTCAAGGAGTGGTATGTAGTTTTGAGTTTGGATTCGGAGTTTAGTTACGTATGGAGAAGGATTAGCACCCCCACGATGCTCGTCTTACACAGTACCAATTAATCATAAATTATCCTATTTAGCCTTAATTAAAATATTTTTTTTATTATTTTAGTTTTTTTATATGTTAATTTTTATTTTTTAAATATTGAAAATTTCTTTAAGAATCCTCTAACACTCTGATTAGATTCTTAAAAGAGAATCTCTTCATGTTAGGAGTGTTCACAAGAGCACACTTGTTCTTTATGAAGAGGTTCCATCGATGGATTTAATCAAAATTTTAAACCTAAATATTTATCAAAATCTTATAAAATTTATTTTCATCTTTATTTGAAATTAGATAAAAATCCTTGATGTTGAAATTGCTTTCTGAATCCTGCAACACTTATGATCGAATTTGAAAAAGCTCTTTTTTACTTAAAAATTTCTCAAAAATTGCACACTCGCAAAATTCAAGAATTTTATCATTGAAAGAATTTTCAAAATTTTTTTATCATTTATATTAACTTTTATTATTTTTGTTAATCCTATACCTATTCTTGTATACTGTTCACATTCTTATTATTTAATATGAGTATATTTGAAGATAAATGAAAACTATTTTAGTATAGAAATTATTTTCCTAAATCCAACAACACACTGATTGGATTTTGAAAAATTATTTCTCACCTAAGAATTCTATCATTGGTAGAATTCTCATTTTATTCAAAGAATTTATTATTATTATTATTATTATATTATTATTATTATTATTATTTTTATTGAATTTATAATTTTTAGAAATAAAAGAAAAGTAGAGAAGCACTGCATATGTGTTGTGTGACAAAAGAATTCTTATATAGTTGAAAGGTAAGTTTTACAGGATAGTTGTTAGACCAACATTATTTTATGGTAGTGAATGTTGGGCAACTAAAAGACTGCATACTTAGAAGATGAGTGTAGCAAAAATGTGAATGCTACGGTAGATGTGTAGATGCACGAGGAAAGATAGAATGAAAAATGAAAACATTAGCAAAATGGTTGGAGTGGCACTTATCAAATAAAAGATGAGTGAAAGTCGTTTACGTTAGTTTGGACACGTACGATGTAGACTTACGAATGTGCTCTTTAGAAGAGTAGCAGTTATGAATGATATAAAAAGGGTCAAGAAAGAAGATTTGGAAAACAAGTAATCTAGAAAGATATGGCGAAACGAGAATTAGAAGAACATACTGTTTTGGATATAAATGAGTGGAGGAGGAGAATTCATGCTGACGACTTAGCGTGAGATCATATATTGGTTCATATAACTTACTCTACTATTAGGATATAGACTCTAATGATAATGATGAAAAGAAAATTTTTTTGCATTAAAATTATTTTGCTAAATCCCCCAACACTTTGTTTTAACTTAGAAAAAATTATTTCTTACATAAGAATCTCTCGAATATTACACACTCACAACATCTGAGGGAATTCTATAATCGGTTGAATCTCCCTTATTCCAAGTTTAATCATTGTAGATACCCTATTTTGTCCGGGGTCTTAATTTGTATAAATAATTAATTGGGTTAAGTGACATTTGTATTTTAATTTAACAATTTAGAATTAGGCTAGAATTAAATTATAATTTTTAGATTTAGAATTAACATTAATTAGGAAATTAAAATTAAAATAGGATTTAGGAATAAAAAAAAGAAAAGAGAGAGAAAAGATAAAAAGAAATAAAAATAAAATTAATTTTAGGATTAGATAATTAGGATAATTAGATTTTTAGGATAATTACATGGATTAATATTAAATTTGATAGAGTTAGATTAGGATTAATATAAGAAATAGATAAAATGTTAAAAAATGGGAGATAATTGATAAAATAGGTAGAGTTGTATTAGGACTCAAATAAATTTTTTATTATAAAAAGGGGAGCACTCTTGACTGTAGGAGGAGGACGATCTTCAAAAAGCCACTTTCTGCCCTTGTTCATCACCAAAGCCAAGCTTCCCTTCACCTTGCCCACGGTTCATGCGGCTGCTTCATCACCGAACCATCTTCAACACCCTTCCTTGCATTGTCCAAACCGAGTCGGCAACATCATCATCTCTCTGCATCGTTCTCTACTTTGCTTCATCACCCCTGTTCGAGTTACTGCCATCATTTTCGCACCAGCCTGTTGCCAATGCAAACTGCTGCATCTCCATGCCCCTAAGGTAGTTCGGTTCTGCTCCACCTCTTTTGCATCATTCTGCCATCATCGAGCTGTACATTACTGCTGCTTGCTGTTTGAGTTTGCCACCCCTCGCCTGCTGCCTTTGTTCTGCTAATTGCCGGATCATCATACAAGTCTGTCCAGTCCCGTTTCTTGCTAACCTGCTACTGCCCCGTAACCATTACATCGCCTCCATTGCTGCCGCTCCTGTCTCAAGCCGCTACAAGTTGCTGCCCCTCTCTAGTTGTTGCTGTGAACTCAGTTTTAGAAGAAAGAAAGCGGCTGTATCGTTTTATGTGGGAGAGAAAGGAAGTATTGAGTGCTAAGAAGGTAAGAAAGTCTTGACCATTAAATGGCATTTGTATATGTATACGTGTGATTAGGCTAAGTTTCCTTTTATTATTTTAGTGTCTTTAATGCCTGTTTTAATTATAATGTAATATTTTCAGGTTCACATTAGTTTGGTTTAATTCATATAATTTATTTAATTAGAAATTTGTATAAGATATTTTAGGTAATTTAATTGGAGTTAGAATATGATATTAGCATAATTAATATGAAAAACTGACTTGGACAATTAGCTTAGACAGTTAATAAGAAATAATTTGGTTTGGCATGTTGATATTTTATATATTTGTTGATGCATTATTTGTTTGTTTATTTTAGAATTAAGATTAAATATGAATATAAAAATAAAAATTATTTAGGTTGTAAAAATAAAAATAAATAAATTTAAATAAAAATACAAAATATAAAGTTAAAAAAATAATGATAAGATTTAGAAAATGAAAAATATTAAAAGTGGACATGATTTATTCTGATGATGAGATCTCAAGGAGGGTTACGCTTAAGTAATACTTTGGAATCTCTAGGTAAGAGGATTTCCTTCATAGTTTGACCAGCTTAATGGAAGGAGCTAAAGGGAATTTTCAATAAAAAATAATTCATGTGCATTTTTTAAAAAATATAATAAATAATAATAAAAAAATATGATAAATCAAAATATAATAATAATAACAAGAGTCAGATAACAATAATTCATGAAAGTGAGTAGTATTCCGATGATAAGATTCCGAAGAGGGTTACGCTTAAGTAATACTTTGGAAATCTTTAGGTAAGAGAATTTCTTTTAAATTCTACCAGCTTAATGGAGGATTTTAAGGGAATTTTTGATAAAATGATTTATATTTATTTTCTAAAAAATAAAGATAATTTATATTCATAAGACAAATATAACAATAAATAATAGATAAAGATATTAGTCATGAAAATAATAGAAAATAATAAATGATAAAAATAAAATAAGATAATTTGGGTAGAGGAGTCAAAGTTAGGAAATTTTCATAAAATACTAAAATTCATCCGACGACGGAGCCTCTTCAAGCAAGTCGCATAGAACTACTTGAATACTCTTGAGGTGAGAAGGGTTTTTAAGTTATCCCACAAGCTTAATGGAGGATACTTATAAATATCTTTCAATATTAAGCATATGGAAAATAAAGATTAACCTAAGCAAATTTAGAAGATAACCTAAGTCTAAGTGGTACCATTTTAGGATGGGCATCGTGGGGGTGCTAATCCTTCCCTACACGTAACCGTACTCCCGAATCTAAGAATCTTTGAACGTAGACCAAGTCTTATCTTTAGACAAGAATAGGTGACCAATCACACCTTAGGTTTGAATGGTTGGTGGCGACTCTTAGAATTTTAAAGTCTAGCGGTTAGGTTCATGGACCTGACACGTTATGACAATCATATGAAAATATTTTTAATCATTAAACCATTATTACAATTATTATTTTAAAACCCTTTATAATTATTAAATTATTTTACAACCATCATTCAATCTTTTTAATTATAATTCAATATTTATTAATTTAATGAATGCACAAGAAAGCCTAATTACGTTTACAGATAAGTAAGAATGAATAAATATAAAACAAATATATAATCAATAAAATAATCAATTGAGTAAGTGACATTTTATGTAAAAAAAAATATATGCCATACCTTACCACACGTGCTCTACTGTAAGCTTGGAATAAAGCTAGCCCAAACCTTGGCCTCCTTCAACTTCCCAACGTCCTTTAGTATTGGACTGATTTCGATCACTTCTACAGGGTTCGGCTTAGCATTCAGTTTCTTTAGAGCGCGCTTTGGTGTAGCAACAGCTCTCTACAGCAACCACTTATCTTCCACGCAGCAGCAACTTTTTAGCAACTTGTAGCAGCAGCAGTTCATATTCCACACAGCAGCGGTTTGCGACAGAACAAAGGAGCCCAAACCAGAGATGCAGTAGCAGAGACTTCTCTACCGAGTAGCAGTTTTGTACCTGGATTTGGCAGCAGCAATCCTTGTGAGCAGCTTCGATGAACAGCAACCTTCCTCTCCTCTGTAGCCGATCGCCTTCTCCTCTCAAATCTTCTGCAGAAATCCAGTAAAAATCTCGCCTCAGGTCCCGCGTTACTGCCGCCGTTCGCCGCTGCTGTTGTTTCGTCGGGTAGCCGGTGTTCCTCCGAATTGCGTAGAGGACACTCCTCAAGCTTTAAAATACCGAAACTCTCAAGCTTTTTTTTTTCCTCCTCTCCAATTTTCTGAAATTTTGTTTGTCTTATTTTTCAATTGGGGTGTAATTCATGTTCAAGTGATAGTGATGAGGTTCAAATTCAAAGATCAACTCACTTTGATCTGATCACGAACTTGATCCATTCCTTTGTTCAAATTCAAATTGCATCCTTAACTTGAATGGTTTTATTTTTAAAATTTTCAACTTTTATCTTAAATTTTATCATGAGTTGAAATTCAAATTTATTTTAAATTAATTTTTTATATTATTATTATATTATTATTTTTCAAACTTTATCTTTAACTAAATAACAAAATTTTAATTTGGACATTAAACAAGAATTTAAGCCTAACTTCGAATCAAGTATTATTTTCAATCAGATTTTGAATTTTGAACCTAATCAAAACCTTCAAATCAATTTGGACAGTATAATCCAACAAACTCACTTCGCCCGATATACTTGAAAAATCTAGCAAGCCCAATAAATTGGACAAACCCGAACAAAATATGGTGTCTACAGAAGATACTTCAACTATTAGGAAAAAATTTCAAACAATGCATTTGATTCAACTGATGAAGATTATTTTCCTATAATGAGTATAGTATTGTAGTTCTCTCCTCTACTAGTTCCCTATTATACATTCTCTTCCCACAAATAATTAATAGCAGTATCTTTTCGTCTGCCATTTTACTCGAAGGGTTTGATTGTCAAATAAATAGACCATCTTCTTAGTGATAATGCATGTATTATACTAGGAAGCTACTCATCGTAATTTATATTATGACATTGCCTATGTGCATCTAATTTGTTTTATAAATGTAACATTTTGTTTAACAGTTTCTTGTCTAGTCGGTTTGTAAAAATTAGGGATGAGTAATTTAAAGTGATGCAGACTAGGATGTTAAAAGATCTAGTCCTTTATTTTTTGCGGGAGATGATCTTGTGTAGAAGAAATTTTGAATGACATCAAGAAATTTAAATCTTAGTCCCTCACATGGCCTATTATATATATATATATATATATATATATATATATTGCATGCGCTCTAAGGCAATTAAATCCTTTTAGAGACTCTATTTACCATCCAGACTATGTCTCTGTGATTGTACACCTTTCGCTCTCTAGATTATTGTACAGTGGTTATATTCGGACACCCAACCAGCTCTAGCAAAAACATTCTATTTAGTTAACAGTTTGGTTCACATTTTTCATATAGTTGTGCTCTTAGCAACCCTCCGTAGATGTAGGCACTCTTGTCGAATCACATAAATATTTGTGTCATTTATATTTGATTTACATTGTTCATACTCTTAATAAGAGACAGGTCGATAAGCAATAGGTGGAGATTGAAAATTTGGTTAATGCTTGGTGGAAGGTAACCAAGTAACTTTGGTAGACAACTTTCATGTGCAATATGGGGATCTCTCCAGTGGCTATGTTTTAATATTTTTTATTTTTATTGAAAATTATGGCTCATTGGAATAGCAGTAAAGTTATGGTGACCAAGGATGGTATATAGTAAAAATGAAAAAAAAAAAAGAACTACTCATTGATTTTCATTATTTGAAGATATGTCATTTTACAAGTTTCATCCTCTCCATTTTTAGGATAGAACATGAACTCATTGATATTTGTACATTCGTGAACAACCATTGTGAAAGATATAATAGAAAAAAAAGATATAAAGCAGAAATACATAATTGACATCCATATAATCTGTCTCTTCTTTGCTATTTGATAACTAAAGTTTCACAAGTTCATGAATGGTTCAAACTCTTCTGCATGGGATTATGCTGATGAAACATATTTGTAGTACTCTACAAGTGCCCATAGTAGGTAAATGTTCCTATATGCTACATAGTGTAACATGCAATTTTTCATGAAAACTCCTCATACAAAAAAAAAAAGATATAGAGTGGTAATACATAATTGACATCCCTATAATCTGTCTCTTCTTTGTTGTTTGATAACTAAAGTTTCACAAGTTCGTGAATGATTCAAACCCTTCTACGTGGGATTATGCCAATGAAACATGTTTGCAGTACTCTGCAAGTGCCCACAGTGGGAAAATGTTCCTATATAATGGATAGTGTAACATACAATTTTTCCTGAAGACTCCAGTAATTTCCTGTCAGGAATAAGATTCAATTGTTAGATAAAATTTAGGTGTAGGAACATAATACTTCTATTTCCTAAATGCTTTAAAACAAGCATGTTGCTTAAAAAGACTACTTTAATTTCTATAACGTCTACAAAGAGGTTAGTAAGGCAGTTTCATCTTTTTTTATTTTCTCATAACATTTTCAAGTAAGTAATAGAAAGAATTATCACCTGTTGGGGAAAGTCACCATCTTCCAATTGAGAATTAATTATCAATTTTGCAGCACGGTGAAGAGGCGTTGGGTCTCTTTCTGCCTATTTCAAACAAACTTTTAATGTAAAAAAAACCCATAGGAAGAAAGATCCTGAGTCATGACAAATATATTGAGATATATTGAGCATTACTTCACCAACAACCTTTTAAACTCACCTGTCCAGCATGAATCAAACCCATCATAGCCCACGCAGTTTGCACCAAGTTTGATCTACCTTCTTCTAAATGTACATATCTCTGCATTACCAAGAACATAGATATTAAAGAAATATTCTCATACATGAAACAAGACAAAGGATTTGTGACACTAAAGATTTACCTCATTAGGACATGATTTGTAGCTCTCTCCCCAGCCACCATTATCTCTTTGTGTTCTAAGCAGAAATTCAACACTTTTGCGCATAGCTAGACAATTAGTGTATGTTTTGCCTGCTGCTGCTAGCCCTCCAAGAGCAAACCATGAACCATAAGTGAAGCAAATGCCCCAGTTTCCATACCTATATAAGTTTGATATAAATGATTTAGAATTCTCTGAAAAGCAATCATAAGACTCCTATTTCATGAATATGAAGAGAACATACCATGAACCATCAGGCAGTTGTTCATTTTCAAGGTAGCGAATAGCATTTGTTATAAAATTCTCAATTTCTTTCTTCATGTGTTCAGGATACAACTTTTGAAACAAAACTAATGCATGGATTGCAGATGCAGTGCACTCAACATATTCACGCTCAATGACTATATCAGCAAAAAATTCTGTGGGATTAAGCATCTAGAAAAAACAATGGAGAAGAAACCATCATTAATATATGAAAATTAATAAAGAATACAAATGAGTTTAATAATCTAAAAAATTCTATGAAAAACTTAATAGATGCGTTTCAATTTTTAAGCACATACTTCTAACCACCTTTGAGCTCCAGCTGGCTCCCAAGCAGCTAATCCTCCATTTTTGCTCTATAAGAAGTGAAGCATTGAAGCTTATATATGGACAACTTAAAATAAGTGAAAGCTATCCATGAAAATTCAGAGTGAGCAAATTCTTACCTGCAGAGAGAGTGTAACATTGACTGCATCATATAACTGTTGAGGTTCCATTTTCTCACCAACAATTTCTGGTGGCAACACTGACATCAGTAGGCAACACTGCAAAATATAGAAACATTTGTGAAGGCAAGATGAATTTATAAAATATACATATCACTTAAATTTTTAATGCAGTTGAATAAAGCTAAAGAAATTAGCTACCTTCAAGCCTTCAGTAGTGCAATCAGAAAGTTGCCATCCATGATCTTGATCAGAAAAAGTCCAAGATCCCTTGGAAATATGACGATACATTTTCTTAAAGTCACCAGAAGGATTGTCCTTTACCTATTCAATTGTAAGCAAAAGATAACAATTATTTTCATTGATGTATAATGAATAAAAAATGTTGGAAATGATTTTATGATGAAGATACAAATATTAAACCTGAGATTTCTTGATGAAGTCATGTCCTTTCTTGAGAACAGGTCCAATTTTATCAGTGAGGTTACTAGCAAGCAAAGCTTGAATAGCAAGACTTGCATCCCACAGTTGGCTTCCAAAACTCTATAGTCCCATATCATGTTAGAACTTAAAAGGAATATGTAAAGGTTAATCAAAGATTTTAGAAATTTTCATTGTTACCAACTCTATCATTATTAAATAAATAAATACGGTTAATTTGAAGAATGCATGTTTGCTAACCTGCATCTTCATTCCATCTTCAGCAACCCAAAGGCAATCAGGGATTCGAGCAAGATGTTTTTTAAAATAATCACTATTTGGCTCCTCAACCCAACAGGAAAGCATACATAACACCTACTCCATTCAGTGGCCAAGAACATTAGCAATCAAATAACCATATATATATGTGGATTGAAATTTTAGAACCTCAATATTCTTATTTCCTCCAATTAACTATGATTGTAATATTACCTTCTCCACACAACCAATGGAGATGTATCTACTATTCTCATCTTCATAATGGATATGTTTCATTGCTACTTGAAGAGCCTTTTCTCTGATCAACTTGTTAAAAGGCCAACGAGTAAGTATAGGCTCGGTACATATATACAGAGTATCCCACATCAAATCCTGAATTAGAGGATGTGGATAATAGAGATCCTCCTGTAATAACAAATTTTTTATCATTGTTTTAAGAGCTTATTTGTAATGTGGTTCAAATGTCCTTGCGGTTTGTACATAGCAAAAGATAAACTTACCGGCGCGCATAAATGACGTACTTTCTTCCAGTTAATTTCATTATAAGGCTGCAGGTAGAGTTCTTCTCTCAAGTTTTCAATAAGAGGGGTGATTGGCCCTATGAACCTTTTGCCATATAGATATGACATAGGCAAGTATACCATACGACAATAGCACCACATTTTAGCTGTGTATGCAAAAGGGGAAAAGAATTAAGATTAATATAAAGCCCATACACGACGGAATGTAGCATTTTCAAAACCCAATAGTGGAAGGTGTAATCTTTATTAGTAATTGAGGATTTTGTAACAGATGCTAGACCAATTTCAAATTAATGTCTAGCAAGTTTCAATTGAATACTAATAAGATCCATTGCTGTCCTTTATTGATGTGAACTGATATTACTGATATCAAAGATTTAGTGTTTAATATATTTGTACAAACATTGCAATGAAATTAATTCATCAAACCTGGATGCATAGGAAGGAAAGAAGGAAGGATCCAAAACTCTGGAGGCATTGGGTTACTCCCAGACCAGTCAAAAACACCAAGTATCTACAGTAAAAGAACATTGTATGATAAGCAAATATTTGTGCTTAATTAATTCAATGTACTTGCTACATTTTATTTAGTTTTCTATATCCCAATGTTGATAAATTCTAGAGGTTAATTTGTAAACTATATGCATCATACGCACTGAAAGCCAAGTCTTTCCCCAAGAGGGAATGTAAGTGACACTGCCATGGTCAAGAATCCATTTGCGGGCTCTTGCACAAGCATTGTCCTGTCCACCATCGGGTTCGACCCCAAGAATACGAATGCAAATGTAGTTAAGAGTTGTACAAAACATGGTGCTGTGACCCTCTATATGCAATCCCCACCCGCCATCTTCATTCTGCATGGCAACAAAATGATCAGCTTTAAATAAATCCTTCAACAACAACAACAATAATAAAACAAATCAAGAGTGTACCTGATGGTAGTATATGTAACGAAGGATTTCTCTACGATGCTCTTTAGGGAATATCGTGTTAAGGTGTTCGGTAATATACATACTGAAGACCTGTAGTTTTCAGTTATTAATATCCATGATTAGCATTTGCATATATTGTAACCTATTGGTTGATTGGAGTAGTGGCATCATCACTTTACTTGGAAGTATTAAGTAACAGTGCCAAAGGGCTTGATATAGTCAAAAAGTGTGAATAGTGCTCACCAAGGGTGGAATGAAAAACAATGGACCAGCATTTTCTGCGGGCCAATGACCATCACTGGCTTGCAAAGCTGACAAGAAATGGATAGCCCTCCTCAATGCAGTTGTGGCCTTGTCAAACGAAATTTGCTCACCATCCTCAATTTTCACTGTTGGTATAGTTTGCTTGAAATTCTTTTTCCTCAGAAACTGCAATATTAATTTTAAGCGAAACAAAGTCAACGAAGTCATATATATGTATGGCCAAATAAAAACCAATCATCTTGTAGGAACTAGGAACAAGGGACAATAAAAAAATAGGGCAGACCCCAGATGCAAAACCCAATCATTTTATTTTATTTTTACTATATATATGATTTTGAAAATATTTTTTTGTTCAAAATTATTTAATGTAGATGCATGTTTCAATCAAACATGCACCCTTGGCATCCTATGAGCAAGCCCACGTGTCCAACTAATGATTCCTACGTGCATCGTTGCGAATGGCAACGAAGGCCTTATCTGGTGGCTAGCTTCTGCTCTGCTTAGATCATCCATCAGCAATTCCCTCATTATTATCATTTAAGCCTATCAATTAACAAAGGTTAAATGCAGTGGCATAGCCTCTGGCCAAAAAAAAAATGCAGTGGCATAGCCACATATTTGAGAGGAATCAATCGACCCCATTTAAATTTTGAAACTATAGGATATATTTATGAAATTATGCAGCAGTATAAAAAAAGTTAATAATATTTCTATATTGACATCACTAAAATTTGGTAAAATTTGTTAACAAATGGGTAAAAAAATAAATTTAATCCTATACATTTATTTTCATTTAATAATTTTTTCATTACAAGTATAGATTTAACTCATGGGTGTTGAAAAAAAATTAGCACGCATTTTTATTGATTTTTTTATTAATTATATTCTTAGCTTTATTTTAATTTTTCAATTTTGATTTGTTTCTTATTGAAATGATTTTTTTACTTTAATATCATCACATGTTCTTCTATATTTTTCTTCTTGATTACCTTTATACTACATATTTTATATGAGTTTGATCTAATTTATAAATAATTGGTTTGTTGTACTTAATGTAATAATTATTTTATATGTAGTTAGTTATTTGATATAGACTTGACAAATCCTGTTCATGTTATTTTAAATTGTGTTTGTATTATATAAAACATAAAAATTGTTGTGTCAAAATTCATGTCTACATGCCAAATAAAATAAAATAATTTTTTTGCTTTTTCTAAATTCATATACAATTTTTGTCAAATATTAACCTGCATTACATTCATATAATTTTGTGTCATTTTCGTATCGTGTTATCATGTCACGTTTAAGATTAGCAGGTCTAATTTGATAGCACAACTGTAATCTTGTTATAAAAGAAAAAGATTATTTATAACATGATCTACTAGCTTTATTTTTAACATTTTTATTAGCATGAGAGAAAAAAAAATGTAACACCATTAATATAATTATTGAGATAAATTTTTATTATGAATAAATTGTAAACATTTTTATTTTAAAAAACAAATTTACATTATACTATGGAATTTTTTTTATATTTAATTCTGTCCCTATTCTATTAAATAAGAAAATATTATATTAAAATATAATATTATAATATTGTCCTCATTGACATAATTTCCTGGCTACGCCACTACTTAAATGTCTGATAATTTTCAATTTAAAGCTCTTCTCATTCTAGGATCTAGGTATCCATTAATTCTTCAATGTTCAAACCCAGAACTATACCGTTTAGACTTTGACAAATACACTGTGTTTCAAGAAGAAAATGAAATAACAATTGAAAATCAGGTAAAACAATGAGTAAACATTTCTAAATTTGTTATTGTTGAACAATATCAAGATGCAGCAGGTACAAAAACTAGGACCCTCCAATACCAAATCAATATTATCATATTCAGAAAGCTAGAAGGATCAAGAATCCACAAACCAAAGCCAACAACTCCACTGGTAAATTCCGGCTTGCACCACCCCAAACCTTGTCATATATTAACAAAATAATGTATATGCATGCAAATATTTTATTTTTGGGTTACATATATGCATGCAAATATACATTGTTTTATGCCAAATGCTCCTTTTCTACTATTTTGGGAAGAAAAAGAAAAGTCATCAAAAGTAACCTATTTTTATCATTATAAGCAGTAAAAATGTCCATATGTTTCGCAGCATATAACTAAAAATAAAAAATAAAAGATAAAAAAATTTTGGAGTGAAAACCAATTTGAATGAAAGAAAGAAGACGGGGAAAGGACCAAAATTCCAATCCTTATGTGGGATATAAATAAGTAAATCTTAACAAAATTTAGTGGTATCATTATAAAAAATTATTAATTATATATAATTTGATATTTATTACCCCACACAAGCTTATGCAGCTCCGGCACTCTCCCAGCTGTGTGTAAATATAGGAAAATAAACAACCACCATTATCAATGAAATATATTTGAATGACTTCGAAAAAAAAAAAGAAGAAAGAACACAACTTTAAATCTAATTTTTTCAAGGCTTGATTATTAATTAAGTTTATATAAAAAGAAGTGGAAAACGTATAAAAAAGAAAAGAAAAGAATAGTCATGACAACATTAATTGGAAATTAATGCCCTTGCCATCAAAATACGTTGGGTCGCTTAGTATCGTTATTACAACTTTAATTTTCATTGCCTAACAAAAAAACGAATACAACTAACCTCCATTATCTTTTGGTTTTAAGGCATTGTCATGACTCATGACATATACCTACAAATCCCGCAATATTTCAAACTAAAAACGACAAATAAATAAACTTAGTTAGGATAACATGGAAACTATCAGGAAAACAGGTTGTTTAAGGTTGCTCCAAAAATGAAGATTGTTTTTGTCGAAAGGGTCGAGTCGGGTACAAAATCCAAATAAAATGGTGTTGTCTATATGTTGTTTGGAAATCGAATAGGCATGCAAATTCTGGTTAGAAATGAGAGAGAGAGAGACGATACCTGCATGCGCCAAAGGAGGTCGCTGCTTGGCTTGACCTGGAAGCGGTTTTTGAAGAAATTCTGGCGAGCCTCTTCAACCTCGGCTCGCTCTTCAGGGCTACCAGCATCAGGGTCGAATTCCCAGGTTTGCCTGCCAACATAGTTGTTTGTGCTATACAAGTATGGCCCATCTACACCCTCTGCAATCTTAAGTTTCCACATTCTCTGTTAACTTGGCACTAATGCATCCATGGAGATAAATATATCAGGAAAACATCAAAAACTGCATAGTCATTCATTTGAATGAAGCACCGATACTTTGAAGTAAATAAATAGAGCACGTAAGTGGAAAACCTCCTACAAACATGAGATTGTAAACGAATTGAACATGAACGAACGTTATTATGCTCATGTTCATGCTCATTAAGCTGTTCATAAATATTAACGAATATGTTCACGAACACGTGTTCATAAATATTAAACTAACATGTTCACAATCATGTGTTTATGAACTTTAAATGAATATGTGTGTGAACAATAAACAAAAAAATTATACAAACAAATTGTATTCACTCTAATATATATGATGCCAAATTAAGAAATATTACATAAATATATAATTTTAATAATTACATATTAAAATAATCTATGAGTAAATATATAATTTAAAAGTTTATTATTATCGAACAGTAAATGAGTATTAAATAATTTATTAAACAAATGAGTTTTAAACGAATATCAAACAAATTTATTTACAAACATAAACAAACAAATCATATTTTTGTTCGTAGTCATTTGTTAAATATAATAAATGAGTAGAATCTGAACATAGTCATAATCATAAACAAATCGTCAAACGTTTTTGTTCCTTTGGACCTCTACACAAACAACATGTTTTTCCTAAGAAACGTTTGCAAATTGTGCGTTTATTTGGTTATATCTATCTTATACGAAAAAAAAAAGCCATTGAATCCGATGTTTGAAAGATGTATCCAGCCTGAAGTTATTTCCTTCAGAGCTCATGATTTCAGGTTTCAGCAAAACAAGTTAGGAGGAGATAAAGATGAACCGAAAACATACAAAGAGAAAGCTGCTGTAACATGACAGTTGCAAACAAGTAGTATTAGATTTCTGGAATCAACCTTATCAGAGAGGAGTTGTCAACAACAGAAGGGGAATATCTGTAGAAACTTGTATGTTGAGTTTCCCAATACTCGAAAAAGATCTGGTGAATCAAAATAGAAGAGTTTGTTATTTGGGTTCGAAGGGGACAATGGTATATATAGAGAGACAAGAAGGCAATCCACTAAGACGTACATATATAATATATTTTTTTATTCGTCACTTTCCTTTTTGGTTGAAGTCTTTATTACAAAGACTTTCTATATTGGCAACCGATACCTATTTATAATAGTAAAAATTAGCTTTTACTTGTAAGATGCAGAAATTAATTTTAATTAGTTAAATTTATAAATATATAAAATAATATTATTTAATTTATATATTTAAAGTATATATAAAATGATTATTATTCAATATATTATCGGTAAAAATTTTAAATTTTACAAATAATGTTAAAATGATGATACATATTTTTCTTTTATATATTTTTTATATTTTCGAAATTCATAAAGAATATGTAGTAGCGCCCTTTGTGGAGTTTAAAAATTTTGACTAACAATGTATTAGATAATGGTACTACAAAAATTACATATAATATAATAAAAATATCTAATCATAAAAGAATTAAATATTTAATTAAAAAATTATAAAATTCAAAACATAAGAGAAATAAATATTGGGAAAAGCTAAAAATATCTAATCATAAAAGAATTAAATATTTAATTAAAAAATTATAAAATTCAAAACATAAGATAAACAAATATTGAGACAGTCACACCAAGCCTTGCTCAACTAAGCTAACCCAGACATGCTTAGCCTCCCTATCTACTCAATCTTCTGGCTTGAAGAGAGACTAATTCCAAGCATATAGATAGACTCTACAACACGATCCGAGGACCCCTAAACACCTTTTTTTTGTGTAAACCATAGTTATTTGACAAAAGTTAAAAATATCTGTATTTTTTTTAAAATACAAATTTTTTGTCAAATTCTCAATGTCATATTTTTCTTCAAAACTCAGTCTTTAACTATACAACGTAATTATAAAAATTAAAGAGGATTTTACTCATCTTAGTCTTCTTGCACTCACACTAACAGCGGCTCCAAAATATACCTTTCGATTTTTCTTTTTTACTCATCAGCTTCTACTCTTTTCCCTTAAAACAAAAGATGGAAGCTCTTTTAACAAGGAAGTGGCGTTTACCATCATCATCCATTGTCGCCAATCATTGTTGCCAATCACTATCTTCTTTAATTACTATTTCTCTTCTATCTTTATTTCTTCGTTTATCAACTCCTATCTGAAGGAATTAGTTAAATCTCACCAAGTCACTAACACAAAATTGAATCGCAGTAAAACTGACCTGAATGCGGGCGAGAGTTCAATCCCGCTATAACACATTACCGCGTTGTCGAAGCCCTCTCCGATAGCGTTCCATTGACTGTCTTCAGACCTGAAACGGAGATAAAATGAAAGAGTGAGAGAGAGAGGTAGAGAGAGAGGGAGAAACTACTCTCATCCCTCTTCAACGAAAGTTATGAAACTTAATGGGCCAGCCTCATATATATAGAGGTTGAGAGTAGGGACCTCCCTCCATGGGATACATGTACAAACCCATCCCATTATAGGTTTATACACATATATTATATATTTAATATAATTAATTATGAATCACACTTTATACAAAATTATACTACTAACAAAATATTATATGAAATTAATTACATTTAATTAGTCCACACAAATGGGGATATTACAACATTCTCCCACTTGGACAATTAAGTTAATTAATGAAATCATCATATAATATCATCATGTATTCATAAGCCCTCTAAATACATTATACCGAAAGGGTACAAATGTGTAGACTCATACATACTTTAACAACAAGAAGCCTTTTATAAGCTTCAAAATGCATCATACCGACAGGGTACAAATGCGTAAACTTATAAAGACTGCAACAAAATAGTAGTATTAGTGTGAAATGGAAATGATATGAAAACAGAAACAATATCCATTTCCATTAGGTCCATGCATCTAAACCGAATGATGCATTGCTTCAACGGAAGCATATAAGACTAATACCGAATGTCTCATCCAACAGAATGCCATATTCATCAAAATGCGCGCAAACAAAATATGCATATATGGCAAGTGGGGAATCCATTAATACAGTTATAACTGATTTCATTATACAGAGCTCCCACTTACTTAATACAGCAATGGCTCAATATGCCTCATGTAAGTGCTATGTCGTCAAGGCACTTTAGCAGCCAAACTTTCAGTTAGACAGAATGAGCTCTTTAAAACATGTGCTCTATAATCCAATCAAGTAATGGATTCCATTATTTTCTCTCTAACAAAATCGAATGATGATATCTAAATATTTAGAGTGTGAGGAACTCCTAGTATTTTGAGAGAGAAAATACTTGCTGCAGCATTACCACAGTACACCTCCAGGACTTCGAAATGGCAATCACAGAAAACCAACCCTGAGATGAAATTCTGCAGCCTAAATGGCCCATCATGTAGCTTTACAACATGCTACATATTTAGCCTCCACAATCAAGGATGCTGTAAGTGTTTGCTTTACACTTTCCACAATATAGCTCCTTTATGTCCACAAATATATATAACCAAAGTAATTTTCAATATCTGGATAGTTTGCAAAATTAACATCAGAATATCTGACCAAACTCAAAATGTCAGATTTGTCAATATCCGAATACTCTCTTTATAGCTTCCAGTTCTCTATTACAGGATCGCTCAAGTATCTCCGAAATACACCTATAACATACACAATATCCAAATGTGTATAAACTTGAGCATACAGTAATTACCCACAATAAGGCATACATCACACTCGATATGAGCTCTTTCATTATCATCTTGAGGACTTTGAGATTTTCACAATATGTCACTTTTCACTAAATGACGTCTTATTAGGAGAACAATATACAGTAAACCTACTCAACACTCAATATAGGTTCCATGAGACCAATAATGTATGCCTATTGATATGTCACAAAGAATCTCAATCCTTAAAACGAAATGGAGCCTCACTTAGATTCTTCATCCTGAAGTGACATGACGACATGAAGTGTCTCATACAATAGGTCAGTGCTATAGGCTGCTATTTGACATCATCACTTAGAGCACAATAAGTACATAACTCCCACTGACCTCGCAATGGATCCAATTATCAAACGATAATGTTCTCCTCAAAGTAACAATCTCATTCTTTATATATATATTACAATCTGGATGCCTTTTAATGTTCATAAATGAACTCCTTGAGTTCACATACTGCATGTTCCATCTTAGGAATCACAAACTTTTAGGTTGCTTTATTTAAAGCCTTGACCAAATTTGGCTTTAAATCATCTACCTAATATTTAGAGTCTCCCTTTTGTCTATAATGATGTGACAACTAAAATAGATCCCATGCATCCTCATGCAACATAGATGCTCACTTATCCTACGTGACTAATATCTAACTCTTAGAGTTCAGATCAAAATAGTCTCCTGACAAACATCAGAAACAGAAGACATTTCATATTCATATTCTTCTGTAAGGTCAGGTGCAGGTTCAAAATATGGTATTGGGATCAACTGTTGATTCCTTTGGTTTGTGGCTTTTCATAATCAAAAGATAACGCATATATGGGACTGGCACAACAAAATTTATTTCAATAATGACTTTGTGGAGTTCGCAACTCCCACTCTTTAAGTCATCATTTAAATGGATTGCATTGTCAGACTTAATGATTCTAGTATCATATAACGAGAAACGAGAAATGAAAATCTAAAATCTTTCTAGCCGATATAATAACCAACAGAATTGCCGTTGATAGTTTTCTAGTCAAGTTTTCTTGACTATGGGTTATAGCTCTTTTGCCTTACCTTATAACCCTAAACACAGAAAACGGCATAAAATCGACTTAATGTCTGACTATAACTTGGGATGCTTTTAGGAACTGGTCTTGCTTGGAGATCAACTTTGAATGTGAATTGCAGTTTTAATTTCACTCCACTCGAATTTTAAAGGTTTGGAGTGATTAACATAAATCGTACTAGATCAGAATGTACGATTGACTGCAACTGTAATCTCATTCTGTTTCAATATTCCAAGCACCGTACACTAGGCGTCAATATATAATCCTATAGTGCACTTAACCGAAAATCGGTATATGATTTCGCCTAGCTTCATTATACCGAACATGATATTCATCACTACTGTCTGATCATTGCCTTAAGCAGCGCAGCGGAATTAATCAGAATGCCTAAGGCCTCTATAAGATCAGATCTATTACTCCATATGACCTACATCGAAATGGTCGTTAGTAAAATGATGAAACACTTATATCCACTAAATACAATATGTGAAAATGATCTACAAATGTCGGTATACATAAGTTCCTAATTATTTCAATATCTACTAATCATGTCCTTAATATTAGCAGCAAGATATCCCTTAATACAATCTCTTCATGTGCCTCGAAATATCCCTAACCCATGCCACAACTTAATAGATTTCTTATCTATCCTATCATAATCAAAATCTACAGTCACATCATTCACTATTGAAGAAAATTTGTTCGATATTGGGCTGCAAATCCACTGTGTACAATCCATCACGCAGAATGCCAGAATCAGTACACATGTTACTAATTAGAGATACTTTTCTGTTATCGAAATGAAAAGTATAAACTGACAGTAGTTACAAAATTGTCTTCAAAATGTAACAACAATCTGGCTATATTTTCAATATGGATTCTAACTCTATAACCCCAATTTACAACAATTTTCCCTTATTCTATCTCCGGTTGCTTATGGCTTTATCAATAATAGCACCGGTATTCAAACAGCAATAGTTAGAAGGCATATCTCCTAGATTGGATCAAAATAAAAGCTAACAAAATGCCTTTTGCACATCTCAATCTAGAGGACTCTTGTAATCTACCTCTTGTGCCCAGGATTATTACAGAAGTGGCACACACATTGATATTTAGAGATGTTGGTGAAACTAGAATGGGAAATAGACTTGACAAATTTCTTCCTCTAAAATGACCTTTTATTGAGACCTCTCAATAATATTTCCTTTTGGCAGTAATACTGGCATATGTCATCATTATGGCTAAATGAGATCTGTTAACCTGAAAGATCTCCCACCCTTAAATGACAATATCAATTTTGATATTAAAATGTCATACTTCCTTCTGCATCAAATGAGATCTGTAAAACTGGAAGATCTCCAATTCTCCATCCCAGAAGGAAGTAGTACTGAATCTGCCATATTTGTAATCAAAATCATATAGCAACCTTTATCCATCTTATGCGAACTATTTTCTAATGGCATCCATAAATACTTCTTAATTATTCCTAATTGGAACGCTTTCTCTGATGTGCTCATTAATGGCATGCCCTTATAATCAGAGAATTCTCACTTAAGTGTTCTCGAAATTCCAAATATTTTGTCCTCAAGGAGCTCATACTATTGGGTATAGAAGATAGATTGACTCTCAGGACTATTTCCTAGTTTAATGTGTCCCTAACTGTAGAGAATAATTCATACTATCTATCTAATTTGATCCTGCTAGAAATTCGATATGTGATAGTTGCACAATATGGAGGCTAGTGGAATAATCCAAACAATATCAAAATTTATTCCACAATATACTATCAAGGATAAAACAAAACTAGTTGAATACAACCTGAATGATCGCCCACCGACAGGGTAGGAAGACCGTGTCATATCCCAACCAGAATCCTCTCAATCCCAAGCATCTCTAAAAGCAACTAACAATCCAACAGGGAGAGACTAGCCACTTCTAGAGATCTTAGTAAATTAAATTATGCAATTGCAACTATCACTATGCATTGCCTTATTATTATTATATCTTTAAAATTATCAGAATAAATCGTCAAAAAATCTTCATGACTATTCCTGCGACAGGCAAGTACTAGCCAATCCAATTAATGATTTATAATTTTAAGAATATTCACAAAATTTATTAACCAAAATTAACTACATCCAAAATATGCAATTCCTGAAGCATATGTAGTAATTTCAAGTCCAACATTAATTAATTAAATTAATTCAACATAAATGTGAATATTCAAATAATAAGGCAATTTTCATTTCTAGAGAGTTTATTTGTTTAAATAAATTATTAACGAATGAGTAAACCATAATCCAAAATGGCTCAACAAAATACCCAAATAATTTATCTAAACTTATTTAATTAGGCCAAATATTAGTAATTTATGGGCATAAATATATATTTCAAAATTTAAGTGAATTAAGAATTAAATGAGTAATTAAATTTCTAGAAATTACTCCAAAATTAATTCCTCCAAAATTCACTTATATTACATTAATTTTGGGCTTAACAACTAATTATGGCTATTAAGTAAAATATGGCTTATGGCCAAAATTGTCCAAAATAATTAACCAAATGGCCCATAATTAATTAATCACATTGGCCCTTAAAATCATAATCCAAAAATGACCTATTAATTAATTATGCAAAATAACCACAAATTAATCCAAATTTAATAGCCAAATAAAATTAATTAATCAAAATGGCCCCTAAGTTAATTAGGCAAAATGGCCTCAAAATCAATTAATTTTAATTGCCCAAAATTAAATCAATACTAAATGACCAACTAATAAAAATAAATAAATAAATGCCCACAATACAACAAAATTAACTTGGCCTAAATAAATTAAATGTTAAGGTTTAATTAACATAAAACAAATAGCCTTTTATTTCATTTTATTTTAATAATGGTTGGCCCATTAAAATATAAAACCAAAAATTGGCCCAAGAACAAAACAAAAAAAAAAAAACAACCCATATAAACAAAATTTCGGCCCAGAAGCCCAAGAACAAAACAAAAAAAAAAACGGGCGGCCCAACGTCCAAAAATAAGGGCCCAGTAATAACGGCCCAAGAAAAAACGGGCCAAAAAAAAAATTTTATAATTAATTTTTTTTTATTTGCATATGCGGGCGCGTGTAACACACGCGCCCGCCTCATTAGCCTTGGCGCCCGCGGGCGCCTCTCGTTGGGCTATCGGGCGCGTGCAAGACACGCGCCCGTCGTCTTCCTGCCCAGAACGGGCGAGTTGCAGAAAAATGGGTCATTTGACCCGACCCGGCATTTTCTCTCCCCATTTCAACCATTTTCGGTCCGGAAAAAAGGGGTTTTTCATCCTAAAACCCTCTACAACAATAAATCTATAATTTTTAAGCCAAAAACACATGAAAATCGGATGGGTTTCCAAAAAATCCGAAAATACAAAAGCTTAAATGTAGGCTTTTATGGCTTCTCAGCTTCAAACAAAAATGGTTAGTGACCTTAGGGTGAGTCTGGCTCTGATGCCAATTGAAGGAATTAGTTAAATCTCACCAAGTCACTAACACAAAATTGAATCGCAGTAAAACTGACCTGAATGCGGGCGAGAGTTCAATCCCGCTATAACACATTACCGCGTTGTCGAAGCCCTCTCCGATAGCGTTCCATTGACTGTCTTCAGACCTGAAACGGAGATAAAATGAAAGAGTGAGAGAGAGAGGTAGAGAGAGAGGGAGAAACTACTCTCATCCCTCTTCAACGAAAGTTATGAAACTTAATGGGCCAGCCTCATATATATAGAGGTTGAGAGTAGGGACCTCCCTCCATGGGATACATGTACAAACCCATCCCATTATAGGTTTATACACATATATTATATATTTAATATAATTAATTATGAATCACACTTTATACAAAATTATACTACTAACAAAATATTATATGAAATTAATTGCATTTAATTAGTCCACACAAATGGGGATATTACAACACTATCTAAATTCTAAAGTTTCCTTTGGTGGTTGCATTCACGCCAACTTTGTTTTCATTTTTTTAATGCCCAGTTCCTCTATATATTGTTCTTTTGTTCTTTTGTCTTTTTTTTTTTGTTCTTTTGTCTAAGGTGGGTCTGGGTATTACACTATTGTCAATTTAAGGGGTGAGTGTAGTTTTGTACAAGTTGGTGGCAATTTATAAAGTGGGGTAGTAATGTACAAATTGATGGCATTTTAAGGGGCAAGGATAATAAAGAGGCACATGGTAGTTGAGGGGCTGAGGGTTGTGATTACAAGCTGATGAAATTTTAAGGAGTGAAGATAATGAAGTGGTTGATGGTAGTTTAGAGGATAAGGATGGTAATACACAAGATGACTATTTAGGAGGTGAGGGTTGTACAGAACATTGTGCTGTGACCTTCTATATGCAATCCCTACCGGCCATCTTCATTTTGCATCACAACAAAATGATCAACTTCATATAAATCTTTCAATAATAATAATAATAATAAGAATAATAATAATAATAATAATAATAATAATAATAATAATAATAATAATAATAATAATAATAATCAAACAAATCAAGAGTGTACTTGATAGTAGGATATGTAATGAAAGATTTCTCTACGATGCTCTTAAGTGAATACCGAGTTAAGATGTCCAATAATATACATATTGAAGACCTGTAGTTTTCAGTTATTAAAATTGATGATTAGCTTTTACATATATCATAGCCAGTTGGTTGATTGGAGTAATTGCATCATCACTTGTAAGCATTAAGTAATAGTGCAAGGGGCTTGATGTAGTCAAAAAGTGTGAATAGTGCTCAAAGGAAAAACAATGGATAAGCATTTTTTGTGGGCCAATGATCGTCATGGGATTGAAAAGTTGAGAAGAAATGGACAGCCCTCCTCAATGCAATTGTGGCCTCGTGAAGGAAATTTGCTCACTATCCTCAATTTTTACTATTGGTATAGTTTGCTTGAAATCCAAAGTCAACAAAGTTAAAATATTCATTATACGTATGGCCAAATAAAATCCAATCATCTTGTAGGAACTAGGAACAAGGGACAAAAAAATAAGGCAAACTCAACATGCAAAAAGATCTGTTCATGGGTTGGGCTTAAGTAAGATATTAAAAAAGTAAAAATGTGTCCAGGCCTGATCCATTTTTTGGGTCTAATTTTTTGTCCAAATCCGTTTTTACATGTAGTAAATAAGCTCAAGTCCGTCCAAATACTAATATTTTTTTTCAAAAATATAATAAAATATAAAAAAAATTAAAACATGTAATAGTTAATAAGTATAACACAATAAATTTGAATAAATTTTTACATAAAAACTAAAAGAAACATGAAAATTTAAATTAAAGCATAAAAAATATACAAACTCAAAATAAATTGCACAAAGAAAGCAAAATTAATTAAAAATATATTAATATAAAAAATAAAAAAATATAGTAAATGGATAGGCCAGGCTTAGGCTTGAAACGATGAACCTAAGCCTAGCCTATTTTTTAACCGGCCTCTATTATTAAGCCCAAGCCCATTTAATGGGTTTAATATTTTTATCTAAATTTACTAAAAAAAAAGGCTTTTAGATTTAGGTGGATAACCTGACCTTTGAACAAATCTAAAGAACACAACTTTAAATCTAATTTTTTTCAAGGCTTGATTATTATATAAAAAGAAGTGGAAAATGTATTTAAAAAAAGAAAAGAATAGTCATGACAACAAAAGAATAGTCATGACAACATTAATCAGAAATTAATGCCCTTGACATCAAAATCTGTTGGGCCGCTTAATATCGTTATTACAACATTAATTCCCTTGCCATCCCAAAAACCGAATACAGGTAACCTTCATTAATTATCTTTTGGCTTTCAAGGCATTGTTATGACTCATGACATATACCCAAAAATCCCGAAATATTTCAAACTAAAAACGACGCATAAACAAACTTAATGGGGATATTTTTTAGAGTGTTTTTGGATGAAAAATTTTAAAATTTTGAAGTATTTTAAAATGAAGACATTTTAAAATTTATCATTTTAAAATGCTAGCATTTATAATTATCTTGTTTGGATAAATATATTTAGAAGGAATTTTTGAATACTAGAATTTGATGAAATAAAAAAATAATTATAAAAGACAAATAATGATATGATATATTAGAAAAAGAAAAATATCAAATAAAATATAAAATGTGAGTATCATTAGATTTGTAAAAATGTACAAATATTATTAATAATATAAAAAAGCAATATATATATATATATATTATATTTAAACAAAATAATATGTTTTTGTTTTTAATTTTATATTCAACAGTGGGTCATGTCTAATAAAATAAGGAAGATCGTGACGAATTTTGAAAAACCACCTCTTTAGGTGGATTTTCTCTTGAAATTCCTCCAAAATTTTGAAATTCTTCAAAATTATTTTAACAAACAAGAAAATTGGATATTGGACTTGTAAATATCTTGATTAAAATAAAATTCCTCCTTAAAATCTCTCATTCAAATACACTCTTAACATGGAAACTACTAGAAAAATAGCTTGTTTAATGTTGCTCCAAAAAAGAAGATTCTTTTTGTATAAAGGGTCAAGTTGGGTACAAAACCCAAATAAAATGTTGTCTATATATTGTTTGGAAATTGAATAGGCATGCAAATTCTCATTAGAAATGAGAGAGAGACGACACCTACATGTGCCAAAATTTCTCACAAAGCAAACAAAGCCTAAAAGTTTTCTTAAATTAATACTCGTTTTAGAATACTGTTACCTATTTTAAGCAAGTACCATAACCGCGCGAATCATAAAAAGTAATATCAGTGGCATAAAAAGTAAAGAGAGTATCGACCCCGCACGAATCAAATGAATGAATTCTTTTGCTAAGTCCTAAAATCTTACACTCTAATTAGTGGCGTAGCCAAAAATTTGTGTCAATGGGGTCAATATAGACTTGTTCAAGGCCAACTATTCGCCTCTCCCCCAACCTTTCTCTAGCAATTTTTAGATAGGCTTGGACAAAAATATTACGTTCGTTAAATAGGCTTGTGCTTGAAAATCAAAGTTCAATAAAAAATCGGATTGAGGTTGGGTTCACTACTTCAAGCTCAAACTTAGTTTGATTTGATAATTATAATATAATTTTTTTCTTTTGTATTGAAATTATATTTATAACATTAAATAACTAATTATGTATAAGAGAATTATTGCATCAAGAGCAACAAACCAATCATTTATAAATTGGATCAAACTCATATATATTATGTATTGTAGAGGTTATTAAGAAGAAAAGCTATAGTCGAAAAGTATGATCATAACAAAGTGAAGAGAGAATTTCAATAAGAAACAAGCAATAAATCAAAAATTAAAATGAGACTAAAAATATGTTAGCAAAAAAAAATCAATAAAAATACATGCTAATTGCTAAAGAATTTTTAAATCTCACAAGTTAAATTTGTACTTGTCATAAGAGAAAATTGTTAAATTTTTTACATTAAAAAAATGCATAAATGAAAATGAAATTTATCTTTTAACTCCTTTCTTAACTAATTTTAAAAATTTTAGTTGTGTCAATTGGGGAAAAACACTATTTTTTAAAACTAAATATACATATTTATGTATTTTTCAAAAGTTGAGTGGGGTCATGATCCCACTCAACACCATGTAGCTATGCCACTTACTCTAATTTTATTTGTTGGGGGTGTGAGCAATGTGAGTCAAGTATAATGCATGCTAGAATTTACGTGGTTCAGCAATAATGCTTATGCCCATGGAGGGTAGCTGTGGATGCTACAATATGAGTAGCGTGAATTAGATTGTTCACAAGTTACAAGACTCTTTTTAGAACTGATCAGTGTTTGGGCGTGATTAAAGTACAAATAGGCTAAAAAAAGAAAGGCATATTACAATACCTATAGAGCTTAGGCAATAAATAGAAGTTGAAGGGCCACTTTGCCTTGGAATAAAGGCTCGTGCTGTAGAGTCTATCTATATGTATGGAATCAATCGCTCTCCAAGCCAGAAGACTGAGTGGACAGGGACACTGATCAAGGTCTGGGCTAGGCCTGTTGGGTTAGGCTTGGTGTGACTATCTCCTAGCTAAATACATCCATAACACTTAGTTCCCCCATTAGATCAGAATTGATCATCACTTTCGATCTTGGCTTGTCGAATGGCTTGAATGAAGCTTTGTCGCATTGTTGCAATCACCCTATCTTTGGCGAGCACATTTGCATTCTTGTTAATCTTGCTCTCTTGACGAGAAAGAAAGCTTCTTGTAAGCCCTCAAGCTCAAATTTAAATTCTCTAAAATTGAAACTTTAAAACCCAAAATTGTAAGGTTTGTGGTTCTTCGTGGAATCTACTTTTTGTAGATAATGATATTGAGCTGTTGGGGTTTGTGGAAAACAAAAGAATGTGAGTTACACATTCAAAGGCTAAAGTGGTACTTGGGTATTTTGGTTTTTGATTTTTTTGAATTGCTTTTATAAAGTTGATGGTTGAGGTAGAATAAATTATTCCTTTTTTTTTTTTAATTTTGCCTATCTCTTTATTTGTATTGTGTGTTTTAAATGTTGTTATGTATTCAATGTTGACTAAAGAAACTAATGTATTATTTCATTATAATATACAATGATGAACCTAAAGTTATTTCTTATTAAGATACTTTCATGATGGCAATTTTGCCATTGAACCTAAATTTGATTATATTAATGAGACCATGGATAAATTGAGATAGATCTTGATAGGTTATCTAATTGGGAAAAAATGGTTCATGTTAAATCATGAGGGTATATGCACTTACCTTATGTTTACTTTAGGGTCCCAAATGCTGAGTTCAATGGGAATGAATTAGTGTCGGTACATAAAGACAATATTATTATGCAAATAGTGGACCACTTATTATATAGGGGCATTATGGACATATATGTCAAGCAAAATGTTGATGTGCCAAAAATTCAACCTTCTTTATTTGAGGATGGTAATGTTGAGGTTGAGGAGACCATAGAGGGTGAGGGTAGTAATGTACATGCTAATGTCAATTTAAGGTGCGAGTGTAGTTTTGCACAAGTTGGTAGCAATTTATGAGGTGGGTTAGTAATGTACAAAATGATGGCATTTTAAGGGGTAAGGATAATAAAGTGGCAAATGGTAGTTGAGGATTTGAGGGTTGTTATGACAAGCTGATGAAATTTTAGGGGGTGAGGATGAGGATAATGAAGTGGTTGATGGCAATTTCGAGGTGAGGCTAGTAATGTCCAAGATGATAGTTTTGGAGGTGAGGGTTGTAATGCACAAGTTGATGGCAATTTAAGGGGTAAGGATAATGAAGAGGGTGTTGAAAACTTGGATAATTAAACTGATCAAGAGAATGCTTCAAATGAAACAATATTTAAAGAGAGTGCTTTAATGTTCATTCTAAAGGTTGTTGAGGAAGATATTAACAAAGGAAGAGAGTTTGTGGCTCACAAAACGATATTTGTTAAAGATGGGATGGGTAGTTCATGATTTTATGAGAAGATTGGTTTTATGTTAGGTGATAGAAATGATGGAGATGTTTTCCTAAATGAAGTTAACATTTTGATTGATGACAATGATATGAAGAGATACAAGTCATTAGGTAGATGTTAAGAAAGCTAAAAAAACTTTAAGGGTGGAGAAGAACATGAAGAAGGCATAAATATTCTTGTAAAGATAACTAATATACTTGATATATTATGTGAGGGAGGACGTGGGGTTCAAGCTCAAAAGTGGATAAGGATGATATAGTTTGTGAAGGCGATTGTGATAGAGTTTACGAATACATAAGTGAAAACACACACGAAAATGTACAAAGGAATGAGAGTGATTATTTAGATTCTTTAGATCTTAGAGATTATGCAAATAGTGAACAATCTAATGATGACCATACTTCTTTCGTGAGGAAGGAATCGAATGTACCTAGGTATGATCCTAATTCCATCAAGGAAACTAGGTATAAGATGTATGGATAATAAGTAGTGTCATAACGTATAAGGTCCGGGAACTTAACCGCTAGACTTAAATTCAATAAGTCGCCACCAACCATTCAAACCTAAGGTGTGATTGGTCACCTATTCTTGTCTAAAGATAAGGCATAGTCTACGTTTAAAGATTCTTAGACTCAAGAGTACAGTTACGTGTGGGGAAGGATTAGCATCCCCACAACGCCCATCCTAAAATGATACCACTTAGTCTTAAGTTATCTTCTAAATTTACTTAGGTTAATCTTTAATTTCGATATACTTAATATTGAAAGATATTTCTAAGTATCCCTTATTAAGCTGGTGGGATAACTTAAAAATCCTTCTCATTAACCCTAATACGACTTGCTTGAAGAGGCTCCGTCGTCAAATGAATTTTGGTATTTTATGGAAATTTCCTAACTTTGACTCCTCTACCCAAATTATCCTATTTTAATTTTATCATTCATTATTTTCTATTGTTTTCTTGACTAATATTTTTTTATCTATTAGTTATTGTTATTTTTATCTATGAATATAAATTATTTTTATTTTTTAGAAAATGAATATAAATCATTTTATCAAAAATTCCTTCAAAATCCTCCATTAAGCTGGTAGAATTTAAAAGAAATTCTCTTACCTAAAGATTTCCAAAGTATTACTTAAGCGTAATCCTCTTTGGAATCTTATCATCGAAATGATTGATACTCACTTTCATGAATTATTATTATCTGACTCTTATTATTATTATATTTTTATTTATCATATTCTTTTATTATTATTTATTATATTTTTACAAAATGCACATGAATTATTTTTTTATTGAAAATTCCCTTTATCTCATTCCATTAAGCTGGTCAGACCATGAAGGAAATCCTCTCACCTAAAGATTCCAAAGTATTACTTAAGCGTAAACCTCCTTGGGATCTCATCATCGAAATAAATCATGTCCACCTTTACTATTTTTCATTTATTGAATCTTATTATTATTTTATTATTTTAACTTTATATATATTTTTTTATAATTACAATTTCATAAAAGGGTCATATTTCTTGAAATCTTACCCAATGAATCAAGCATACAACATTAATTAAATCCTAATTACTCATGCAAATTATAAAAATTGATCATAGTCAACGTGTGAAATTAATATTTTATAAACAATTTATTTACTCAAATTATCATACAAAGTTTTGTTGATTAAACTTTATTATCAAATCAAGTTATTAAGTTATACAAATTAAACTATTAAGTCAATCTTATTATTAAACTATTAACATATTATTAAATTATAAAATTAGTTAAAGTGGAGAACAAATGATTATCACAAACTTACCTGTTCCACGTGCTTTTCTCTTTTCCAATCTTTCTTTCTTTATTCTCCCACGTTTCTTTATTATCTTCTTTTGCTACTTTCACGTGGCCTTCTTTTATCCTTTAGTAACTGCAGCCCACGTTTAATAAAGGTGAGCAAGAACCGGTAGGCACGAGCAACTGCAAGGGCAGGCACGAGCGACGGCGTTGAAGTAGCAGCTGGACATCAAGGGCGGTGCGGACAGAGCAGTGATGATTGTAGAACAGTGGTGCAGTCGACAATGAGATAAGGATCAGGTGATGTAGTCCGGAACAGAACCAAGCTGTGATGTAAACGATGTGGTGATGATAGTTGCTGAATGGTGACGACGATGGAGACAGAAATCGACGGCAATGGTAGTTGAGGGCAGTGTTTCAAATAGCGGCCGTTATTTCGCGGTGGTGGTGGCGGTGGCTGATAATTCTATAATTTATAGAATTATCATGAATTTAATGATATAATTTATCTCTAAATCATTACTATTAGATTCAAATCCCTCATTTATCTGTTAAATTTCTCTCAATGATGTAGGAACTCCAATTGATAAAAAAGTCAAAGATGTGAAGGATTTCAGTTCCAAATTTCATTCAAACACAAGACTTTGTTGATAAAGCTTCATGCATGGATATTTCTACTGGCTGCCAAGAAAGATAAATTGTTGCATTTATCTTTTATGAAGATAAATTATCAAGATGGACTTTTTGCTAAGGATAGAGATAAATAAGGGAGCTGATAAAAGATAAATTTTCTTTGAAGATAAAGATCGAGCCCTATCAGCCAAGATTTTGAGCTAATCATCATCCCCACTGCCTCTATAAATAGCCAGCTTCAGCACCATGAAGAGCATCCAATCCTACTAGGGGATATAGAGTAGTTTAGTTTTATTCTCTTTGTTTTAGTTTTCAAGTTTTCAGCTAAATTTCTTTTGATTTTTATTTTGCAATATTTTAGAAGTTTTGATTTAAATAAAGATTTTTTATTATTTTCACTTTCTTGCTATTTTAAATACATTAGTGTTTTGATAAAAAAAATTCTTTCGATCGTTTGAATAAAATTAGGGTGTGAAATTTTAGTACTTAGTAAGCAATTCACAAATTCAATCCTCGTGGGAACGATACTCTACTCATCACTTTATTACTTGCTACGGTTTGTACACTTGCTGTACACTCATCGAAAATTCGGTAACAAGTTTTTGGCGTCGTTGCCGGGGATTGAAGGATTTGTTTTGCTAATATTAATACCAAGCATACTTAGTTTTAATTCAAATATTTTTTTTTCTTTTTCTCCTTCCTTAATACTAATATCTTCTCTTGTTTTTCTTGCGAGGTACATTGGCCTAGTGCATGAGCCGTGCAAGGAGTGGTGAATTGGCTCCCCTTGACCTTGAAATTGAAAGGACTTTACGAAGAATCAAGAAGGAGAACCAAGAAGACCTTGTTGAAACAAATACCATGGAAGAACCAGATACCAAGGCTCTTCGAGATTATGCAATGCCTACAGTGAATGGATTCGAGATGAGCATAAGATATCCAACCATTCAAGCAAACAATTTCGAGATCAAACCAGCCATCATCCAAATGATCCAACCTTCTGTACAGTTTGGGGGTTCAATCAATGATGATCCTAATGCTCATCTGAAACACTTTTTACAAATTTGCTCTACTTTTAAGAATAATGGTGTTTCTGATGATGCGATAAGACTGAGATTATTTCCTTTTTCTCTTAGGGATAAAGCGATGGATTGGCTGAACTCATTGGCACTAGGATCAATCACAACATAGGAGGACTTAGTCCAGAAGTTCTTGGCAAAATTCTTCCCACCAGCCAAAACAGCTAAGATGAGGAACGACATCACCACTTTCATGCAACACGATTCAGAGTCACTTTATGAAACATGGGAAAGGTACAAAGAGCTCTTGAGAAGGTGTCCTCATCATGGGATTCCAAATTGGTTGCAAGTGCAGATATTCTACAATGGGTTGAAAGGCCAGACCAAAACTACTATAGACACACACTACAAGAAAAATGATTTTCAGCGACGGAAATTTAGTGACGGAATTTTTCCGTCGCTGATAATTAGTATTAGCGACGGATTAGCGACGGAATAGCGACGGAATTTATAATGAATTTAGCGACGGAATTAGCGACGGATTAGCGACAGAAATTTGTCGGTAATTAGCGACGGAATGTTTTCCGTCGCTAATTCTGTCGCTAATTATGGCGGGATATACTGTTTAATTGCGCCAAATTATTACGAACGGAATTAGCGACGGAATTATCCGTCGCTAAACCCAAAACATAGGTGGAATTTAGCGACGGAATTTTTCCGTCGCTAATTCCGTAGCTAATGGGCTTTAGCTACGGAATTAGCGACGGAAAAATTCCGTCGCTAAGTTCCCATTAATTTTTCCACCGAAAATCATGTGGGAATTTAGCGACGGAATTTTTCCGTCGCTAATTCCGTAGCTAAAGCCCATTAGCTACGGAATTAGCGACGGAAAAATTCCGTCGCTAAATTCCCATTAATTTTTTCCACCGAAAAAACATGGGTGAACTTAGCGACGGAATTTTTCCGTCGCTAAATTCCCATTAATTTTTCCACCGAAAATCATGTGGGAACTTAGCGACGGAATTTTTCCGTCGCTAATTCCGTAGCTAAAGCCCATTAGCTACGGAATTAGCGACGGAAAAATTCCGTCGCTAAGTTCACCCATGTTTTTTCGGTGGAAAAATTAATGGGAATTTAGCGACGGAATTTTTCCGTCGCTAATTCGTAGCTAATGGGCTTTAGCTACGGAATTAGCGACGGAAAAATTCCGTCGCTAATTTCTTCATATATTTTTCACGGTGTAAGTGGAAAAATATGAAGAGAAATTAGCGACGGAATTTTTCCGTCGCTAATTCCGTCGCTAATTCCCTTTAGCGACGGAATTAGCGACGGAAAAATTCCGTCGCTAATTTCTCCACATATTTTTCCACTTACACCGTGAAAAATATATGAAGAAATTAGCGACGGATTTTTTCCGTCGCTAATTCCGTCGCTAAATGGCATTAGCGACGGAATTAGCGACGGAAAAATTCCGTCGCTGATGCGTTAAATCAAAAAAAAATAAATAAATAAATTTCTTTCATTAAGCATCAGCGACGGATTTTTTCCGTCGCTAATTCCGTCGCCAAAAAGCAACAGCGACGGAATTAGCTACGGAAAAAAATCCGTCGCTGATGCCTTAAATTCGAAAAAAATAAAAAACTGTTTTTGAATTTTTCCGCCTAAGCTTCAGCGGGAAATATTTTGACATAGCATTAGCGACGGAATTTCCGTCGCTAATCCGTCGGTAATTCCGTCGGTAATTCCTCTATATGCGCGCCAAAGACTCTATATATTCTCATATTCTCTGTTTTTCTCCTCTTCACTCCTCTCTATCTTCTTTTTGTTCATCTTCTCGTTTTTTTTTCTTTGTTTTTCTTCTTTATCCCTCTTTCCTTTTACTTTTTTCCTTTTTTTTTGTAAATTTACTATATTTTTCTTTTATATTTATGTTGTTAATTTTTTTATATGATAAACTTTAATACTTATATTTTGTTTTTTGTTTTTTATTTACAGATGATGCTGTGATACGATGAGGTGCTAGTGGTAGTGGTGATACTGATGTTGAAGATAATGTATTTTTGTTTTTTTTAGTTAATTTATTTTAAGATAATGTTTATGGATTTAAGTATAAATATTAGGTTTATTTTAAATGTTTCTCTTTCACTCTCTCTCTCTCTCTCTCTCTCTCTCTCTCTCTCTCTCTCTCTCTCTCTCTCTCTCTCTCATATATATAAATATAACTATAAATAATTAATTTTAGAACATTTTTTTTGACAAAATTCATAGAAATTAGCAACAAAATCTGTTAAATAAGTGAAAAAATTCATCAAATTAGCGACGGAATTCATAACATTAGCGACGGAATTTCCGTCACTGATGCTCTTTAGTGACAGAATATTTATTGAATTAACAAAAATAACAAACTATCAGCGACGGAATTAGGGACGGAAATTCCGTCACTGATGCCTTTTAGCGACGGATTTTTTTATAAAATAAAATAATAATAAAACTATCAGCGACGGAAATTTCCGTCGCTGATGCCTTTTAGCGACGGATTTTCATGTAAATTAAAAAACGAAATTATGTTTTTAGCGACGGAATTTTCCGTCACTAATGACATAAAATCCGTCGCTGATGTAAAAAAATTCCGTCGCTAATTAGCGACGGAATTACCGACGGAAATGAAGTTTTAGCGACGGAGTGAGCATCAGCGACATCGATTTTTCCAACAGAAAAATTTCCGTCGGTAATCCGTAGGTAATCCGTCGCTGAAGACCATCAGCGACGGAATTTAACTATCAGCGACGGAATTTTCCGTCGCTAATTCCGTCGCTGAAAGTTCATTTTTTTGTTGTGACAGCTGCAGGTGGTGCATTAATGAGCAAGTCTATAGATGATGCCTACAACTTGATAGAAGACATGGCTGCAAACAGCTATCAATGGTCAACTGAGAGGCTTATACCAAAAACTGCAGGTATGTATGAGTTAGATGCACTCACCGCTCTTACCTATCAAATCTCAGCCTTGACCAAAAAGGTTGATTCTCTTGGAGTCAATCAACCACCCAACCCAATCTATTTCATTCAAAATCCTTTCGTAACTTGTGATAATTGTGGGGGTAATCACTCTAGCGATAGGTGTCTTATTCGAGCTGAACAAGTCCAATATGTTTCCCATCCAAATAGGAACCATAACCCATTCTCAAACACCTATAACCCTGGCTAGAGAAATCACCCAAATTTGTCTTGGAACAATAATCAAGGGCAATCATCTAACCCAAGACCTACCTATCCTCCTAGTTTCCATACTCAACCACCACCACCACTTCCACATAATCCTCTACCACAAGTCCCACCACAAGAAAAGAAGCCTTCCTTAGAAGAGATGTTCACCACCATCTTACAAAACCAAGTAGCTTCTATAAAGAACCTAGAAATTCAAGTAGGTCAGATTGCCAATGCCATTAGTAACCGTCCCCAAGGTACCCTACCTAGCAATACAGAACCTAATCCAAGAAGGGAAGGTAAAGAGCACTGTAAATCAATCACCTTGAGGAAGGGTAAAGAAGTGGGTTACATACCTAAAGAATCAGAGGAAGATGTTAGAGTTGAAGTCCAGGCAGAAGAAGAAGATAAGCAACAAAAGAAAATTGAGCAGACTTCATCTCAATCTGGTAAGACCATTGAATCACCTCCTCCACCTATCCCTTTTCCTCAAAGATTCAAGCAAAAGAAGACAGATAGGCAATTTGCTAAGTTCCTAGAGGTATTCAAAAAGCTCCACATCAACATCCCTTTCTCTGATGCATTGGAGCAAATGCCAATTTATGCCAAATTCATGAAGGACATCATCTCTAAGAAAAGGCAAATTGAGGATTTTGAAACCGTTGCTCTTACTGAGGAGTGCAACACCATTTTGCAAAGGAACTTACCACCTAAGCTTGAAGATCCAAGGAGTTTTACTATTCCTTGCACTATTGGTAACTTATTTTTTGATAAAGCTTTATGTGATTTAGGTGCAAGTATTAATTTAATGTCTTTTTCTGTTTTCAGGAAACTTGGACTAGGAGAGACTAAACCAACCAAGATAACACTCCAATTAGCAAACCGATCTCTCAAGTATCCAAGAGGCATTATTGAGGATGTGCTAGTGAAGGTTGAAAAATTTGTCTTTCCAGCTGATTTTGTAGTGTTAGATATGGAGGAAGATCGTGAAGTCCCAATTATCCTTGGGAGGCCCTTTCTGGCAACTGGTAAGGCTCTTATTGATGTGCAAAAAGGAGAGCTCACCATGCGGGTCAATGATCAAGAGGTAACATTTAACCTTTTCTCTACAATTAAATTTCCAAGTGAGACTGATGATTGTTTTGAAGTGGATGAAGAGGAAAGTATAGTTCAGGGAATATTCATCAATCAACAACCAATGGACACCATAGAAGCAATTCTTGATGAAGAGACGTCTAATTGTGCTGAGGTAAAAGTTATGACGATTCCTAATAGACAATTTGAAAGGTTAGGTGCTTCTGGATTTTCACCTCTCAAGTCATCGATTGAAGCACCTCCAACTTTAGAACTCAAAACTTTACCTCCTCATTTAAGGTATGCTTATCTAGGTGAGTCTTCTACTTTACCAGTTATCATTTCTTCTGCTCTAACTAATGAACAAGAAGAAAAGTTGTTAAGTGTCTTGAAGGAGCATAAGAAAGCATTAGGATGGACCATAGCTGATATCAAGGGAATAAGCCCATCCTTATGCATGCACAAGATTCTGTTGGAGGCAAATCACAAGGCCACTATTAAGCACCAACGAAGGTTAAACCCAACCATGAAAGAGGTAGTGAAGAAAGAGATTATCAAGTGGTTGGATGCGGGTATCATATACCCGATTTCAGATAGTTCGTGGGTTAGTCCTATCCAATGTGTACCAAAAAAGGGAGGTATGACTGTGGTATCTAATGAAAATAATGAGCTCATTCCTACTCGAACAGTCACTAGTTGGAGAGTGTGCATGGACTACCGTAAGCTCAACAAGGCCACTAGAAAGGATCACTTTCCTTTGCCATTCATTGATCAGATGCTTGATAGACTAGCCGGGCATGAATTTTATTGCCTATTAGATGGGTATTCCGGGTACAACCAGATTGCCATCGCTCCAGAAGATCAAGAGAAGACCACATTCACTTGTCCATATGGTACATTTGCTTTTAGGAGGATGCCATTTGGATTGTGCAATGCTCCTGCCACATTCCAGAGATGCATGATGGCCATCTTTTCAGACATGGTAGAAGAATTTCTCGAGGTATTTATGGATGACTTCTCTGTTTTTGGTGATAATTTTGATTTATGTTTGAAAAATCTAACTCTTGTGCTCAAGCGTTACGAAGAAACCAATTTAGTCTTAAATTGGGAAAAATGTCATTTTATGGTCCAAGAAGGTATTGTGCTAGGCCATAAGGTTTCTTCGAGAGGAATTGAAGTTGACAGAGCCAAGATAGAGGTAATTGAGAAGTTGTCACCACCAACTTCAGTGAAAGGGGTAAGAAGTTTTCTTGGACATGAAGGCTTCTACAGGAGATTTATTAAAGATTTCTCAAAGATTTCCAAACCATTGTGTAATCTTTTAGAGAAAAACACAACTTTCAGGCTTGATCATTTCTGTTTAGAAGCATTTCAAACTTTAAAAGATATAATGATTTCTGCTCCTGTAATTGTAGCACTTGATTGGAATTTACCTTTTGAACTAATGTGTGATGCGAGTGATTATGCAGTTGGTGCAGTTTTAGGACAACGACGAGGTAAGATTTTTCACGCAGTTTACTATGCAAGCAAAACCTTGACAGATGCACAACTCAACTATGCAACCACTGAAAAGGAGTTGTTGGCGGTTGTCTTCGCGTTCGATAAGTTTCGTCCTTATCTCATTGGCACCAAGGTGATAGTCTACACCGATCACTCTGCCATCAAGTACTTGATTGCCAAGAAGGATGCCAAGCCAAGATTGATTAGGTGGATTCTCCTTTTACAAGAGTTTGACCTGGAGATTAGAGACAAAAAGGGGACAGAAAATCAAGTGGCAGATCATCTTTCCAGACTAGAGAATGGTGGTGTTGAAGATGCAACTATCATCAAAGAGTCTTTCCCTGATGAGCAACTATTCAAGGTTATGCATAATAACTTACCATGGTATGCAGATTATGTCAACTTCATAGTAGGTAAAGTGCTTCCTCCTGATTTATCATTTCAACAAAAGAAAAAATTTTTGCATGATGTCAAATATCTTGTATGGGATGAACCCTATTTGTTTAAGCAATGTAGGGATCAGGTTTTAATAAAATGTGTACCCATGGAAGAGACGAAGGATATCCTCCATCATTGTCATTCTTCAGATTATGGAGGACACTTTGGAGGGGAAAGAACAGCTGCTAAGGTGCTTCAATCAGGATTCTATTGGCCTACTCTGTTCAAAGATACCTATCTATATGCCTTGAGATGTGATCGATGCCAAAGGATTGGCAATATTTCCAAGAGACATGAGATGCCCCTAAACACCATTTTAGAGGTGGAAATTTTTTATGTTTGGGGAATAGACTTCATGGGACCATTCATCTCCTCCTACAACAACCTTTACATCCTTGTAGCAGTGGACTATGTATCCAAATGGGTCGAAGCAAAGGCCTTACCTACAAATGATGCCAAGGTAGTTATGAAGTTCTTGAAAAAGAACATCTTCACTCGTTTTGGCACCCCAAAGGTGATCATTAGTGATGAAGGGACTCACTTCTGCAACAAGTCCTTTGAAGCTCTGCTTGCTAAGTATGGTGTCAAACACAAGGTGGCTACAACCTATCATCCTCAGACAAGTGGCCAAGCAGAAATCTCCAACAGGGAGATAAAAAGAATTTTAGAGAAGACAGTGAACCCATCAAGAAAGGATTGGGCCATGAAATTAGATGATGCATTGTGGGCCTACCGAACTGCATTCAAAACACCTATTGGAATGTCTCCATACCAATTAGTGTTTGGGAAGGCTTGTCACTTACCTGTGGAATTGGAGCACAAGGCATTTTAGGCGATCAAGAAATTAAATTTTGATATGATGGCCGCTGGTGAAAAGTGTTTATTGCAGCTCAACGAGTTAGATGAATTCAGAATGCAAGCATATGAGAGTGCTAGACTCTATAAGGAGAGAACAAAGAAGTGGCATGACAAGAAGATAGTGGAAAGACAATTTGAGCTGGGGCAACAGGTTTTACTCTATAATTCTCGTTTGAAGCTGTTTCCAGGTAAGTTGAAATCAAGGTGGTCTGGACCATTCATTGTTACTCGAGTTTTTCTATATGGAACTGTGGAAATAAGAGGAGAGTTTTCTAAAGAACCGTTTAAGGTTAATGGTCAAAGATTGAAACATTATTGGGGAGGAGTGATCGATCGTCAAAAATCGGTCACTTATCTTAATGATCCAGCTTGAAATCAACAAAGGGTAGTTAAGTCGAAGACTATAACTCAAGCGCTTATGGGGAGGCAACCCCAACTTTCAATTCTTTCCTTTTAATATTTATTTATTTATGTATTTATTTTATTATTTATTCATTTGTTTTCGTTTATCTATTTATAGGTGATGATATTTGCTAGACGTGCAATGGACGTGCGATGGACGTGTGATGCATGAGCTATGACATAAGCAGGAGATTCTATGGCTGTGCATAAGCCTTCTTCATGGTGTAAGCATATGGCAATTTCAATCTCAAAGTCAGGGGAGTATTTCTTTCTCATTCTTGGTTTATTTTCATACTTATTTTTTTACATTGAGGACAATGTATGTTCAAGTTGGGGGGAAGAGCAAAATTTTTATTTTTAAAGATTAAGCAAAATTTTTTTGATTTTCTTCTGAAATCTTTGCAAAAATTCTGTGCTTTAAAATGGTTTTACCTTGAAGTGATTATATGTTTGCTTGATAATTCCTTGATATTTAACCATTGATTGAGAATGTTATAGCAAAATGAAATTCATGAATATGTGCAAAGTATGTAAATGAATTCTTTAGTGAATTATCTTTTTGATTGAGATTTTTCCAAAAATTGAATGCACAATGTTTCTATCATTGAAGTCATGCATATTTAGAGAAGATTTATGTGAATAGGAATAAACAATAGTCTTTAAAGTTTGTTATTTGTCTAGAATTTGTTCTATCATCTCTCAAGGCGAAATCCTAGAACACACTTGGCTAAAGAGGTGATTTAGGCCACTTTGGACCGTTTGAGCTTTTCAAGACTACCATGATGTATTTTATCCTTAGTCACCCAATTTGAGCTTAAAGTAAACCTTCTTTCTTGTTTTACCTACATTAATAATTAGCCTAGCTTAAATAAAAAAAAATTTCCCATACCCCGTTATATGCATGAGGACTATGTCAAGATGTATTTAGAGCTACGCATATATGGAAGAAAGGGTGAAATTCAAAAAAAATGTTGAAAAAAAGAAAAAGAAAAAAAAAAGAAATTAAAAAAAAAAGAAATCAAGTTGGGGGAATTATTTGAAAGCTCTTAAAAAGTCCAAGAAAAAGAATGCATGATTAGGGGTTAAGCCTAAAAATCCTATTTCTCCTACCTTTACCTAGCCATTACCTAGCCATACATTACAAGCTTATAAAGTCCTATTGATCTTTGGCTATGTGTGTCTACATTAGTTGAGAGAAGATGAGAAAAACAAACTTATGGAAGATAACTATTCTTTGAGATCTTTTGTTATGTTCATATTTGTATAAATTCATCCGGATTGCATGAACTGAAATGAAGAAACATTTACACACACACGGAAGAATTCAATTGAATTGATACTCTCTTTTGAATGAGTTTATATATATTTAGCTAATGTTTATGATTTTTCATGGAGTTGTAATGTTTTCAAAATCTTTGGGAAAATTAAAGGGAAATCATTCTTGCAAGTGTATTTGACCTCTAGGTACATTTCTTTGGGAATGTTATTTTGCTCGAGGACAAGCAAAAATTCAAGTTTGGGGGTGTGATAATTTTATAATTTATAGAATTATCATGAATTTAATGATATAATTTATCTCTAAATCATTACTATTAGATTCAAATCCCTCATTATCTGTTAAATTTCTCTCAATGATGTAGGAACTCCAATTGATAAAAAAGTCAAAGATGTGAAGGATTTCAGTTCCAAATTTCATTCAAACACAAGACTTTGTTGATAAAGCTTCATGCATGGATATTTCTACTGGCTGCCAAGAAAGATAAATTGTTGCATTTATCTTTTATGAAGATAAATTATCAAGATGGACTTTTTGCTAAGGATAGAGATAAACAACGGAGCTGATAAAAGATAAATTTTCTTTGAAGATAAAGATCGAGCCCTATCAGCCAAGATTTTGAGCTAATCATCATCCCCACTGCCTCTATAAATAGCTAGCTTCAGCACCATGAAGAGCATCCAATCCTACTAGGGGATATAGAGTAGTTTAGTTTTATTCTATTTGTTTTAGTTTTCAAGTTTTCAGCTAAATTTCTTTTGATTTTTATTTTGCAATATTTTAGAAGTTTTGATTTAAATAAAGATTTTTTTTATTTTCACTTTCTTGCTATTTTAAATACATTAGTGTTTTGATAAAAAACTTTCTTTCGATCGTTTGAATAAAATTAGGGTGTGAAATTTTAGTACTTAGTAAGCAATTCACAAATTCAATCCTCGTGGGAATGATACTCTACTCATCACTTTATTACTTGCTACGGTCCGTACACTTGCGGTACACTCATCGAAAATTCGGTAACAGTGGCCACCACCGCTATTAGAAGAAAAACGGATGTGAGAGAAGTTTCACACTCATAACGGCCAATAGCAGCTACTACAAAGCGATGTAACGGAGGATAGCGGCAATAACGGCCCGTTATTGCCGCTATTCTCCATTTTTCATTAAAAATTTAAGTATAAAAAAAAAACTTCAAAATCAACCATCAAAGCTCAGAAAATTTTCACTTGACAGACAAAAATCTAAAACATTCGCTAGCTTCACATAACCAAAATTTCAACCTCAATCAACAAGAATAAACATCGATTCACAAGAAGCAGCAGCACAACACAACAATTGGCATGTAAGCAATTTACATAAAACTTAAAATTACTCACTTTTTGAAACAGATCTGGATTAAGGAAAGGGATCTGTCGAATTAAGAGAGGAGATCTTGAGAGTTGAGACTTGAACTTGGCTTGAGTGAGTCTGTACCCTATAGTGGAGTCGTGGGCATGGCATGGGCATTGTGGGTTGTGGCTGTCGGTCGGGCCGAAGCTAAGTTGTTGAGGCCTGATGCATTGTCGACTGTCACAACACCGTCGCACACATGGCCGTTTAGGAGGAGAAAAAAAGAGCAATGCTGCCTGATGACTTTCCTATTTTCTGTTAGAATGCATTCTGTGAGGTAGTGATCGATGAATCTATTGTCCATTGAGGGAGAAAAAGAGATTAATCGACTGGGAAGGGACGTGGAGGGTGAGGCCGAAAGGGGTGTGGGTGAGATTGGCAGGCGACTGGAGGTGTTTGGGATTTAGGTTGGGTGCTTTTGTTTTTTTTACATTGCAAATGTTAAGGCATTTATATTAGGTGACTTGAATTAAATTTTTAGTGTGTGAATGGGTGAGATTGGGCAGACCGGCTAAAGGCTTTGGGTTGGGTTTTAAATTTTTTTTTTTTTACATTATAAATGTTTAGGAATTTGCATTAGGTAAATTCAATTAAATTATTAATGTAATTTTTTTACTATAATTTGTAATGTAATTAAATATACTATTAAATATTATTATAATTTAAGAGAAAAAGAAAATAATGTTTTTATGAAAAAAAGAAAATATTATTAATATTTATATTTGAAAATAGAAATGTGATGGCTTAAGTTAATTGATAGTGAAAACTTAATATTAAATGTTTAATGTAATCATTAATCAAACATTATTATAACTCAATAAAATATTGATAATGTGAATGTAATAAATTAAATTATTATTACTAATTCAAGGGCTGAAAATGTGAATAATTAATGGTTCAAATTCAATTATCATATATCTATGAAAAATTGATGTTTTTATTATATTGGTTTATAATTATTAATTTGTTTAATAACAAATGGTATTGAATATTATTATAACTTAAGAAAAAATTAATATTGATAATTTGATATTGATATATAAATATGAATGTCTAAGTTAATTGATTGTGGCAAATTAATATTAAATTCGTAATATAACGAAACATTATTGTAATGCAAGAGAATATTGATAATGTAAATGTAAAGAATTAATTTATTAATTTATTATTACTTGTGATTAATTGATGGTTGAAATTCGATTTTTATCTATGTTTGAAAAATGTGATGACTATATCTCATTTTTTTTTTATAATTATTTGTTTAACAGAAAATGTCAAGCATACCACCAAGTGATGGGTTTCCAAGTAAAGGACGAGAAGGTGCGCCAAGTCATGATATCTGGTAGCATTAATTCTTATTAGTACATAATTAATTATCTCTATTTTCAATATTTGTTATTTTTTTAATTATCATAAGTAATTTTTTAAATATGAATATTTTATTATAATTCAAAAAATTATGAATAACATTTTTTTCACATAAATAATAAACTTGAGTTATCATAAATTACTTAAAAAACTATAAAATAAGACTTTACATGATTATAATTACAATTATTACACTTTATATAAAATTGTGTGAAATTAAAAAAAATTCACGACCGCGATGAGCGCAATTACCGCCGCTATGTTCGCAACCGTGATAAACGTAACGCGCCCAAAAACGCGGCCGCGACCGCAATTTAAAATAATGGTTGAGGGTGCTATGAAGATTGTTGATGGGAAGGTTCAAAGAATGGGTTTATATTGAAGACGCAAGATACAGTTTTCCGAGCTCCCTTTAAGACTAGCACAGGATCCTTTTTATAACAACTTAGTTAGAATCCTATTCGACTTATGTTAGACAAATGCTTATCTTGTTTTATATTTATCTTATTTATCTATCAAATTCCTATTCAAATCTAACTCTACTAGTCTAAATTTAATCTGATAATAACTCTTCCTAATTAATTAATTAATAAATCTTAATTTAAATAATTATCCTAAAAAAATCTAATTATCCTATTCTAAAATTAATTTATTTTTATTTCTTATTTCATTTTTTTGTTTTTCTTATTTTATTTATTAATTCTTCCTAAATCCTAATTTTAGTGTTAATTCTAATCTTAAAAAATCCTAATTTAATTTAAATTAATTAATTATCCTAATCTAATGTTACATTAAGTTAAAAAAATACAATGTCACCTAATTTAATTAATTATTTTACAAGTTACAATCTCAGACAAAATAAAGTGTCTACAAGTATTTCAAAGATGCCATTGAGAAATATGCTTTTGCAAAAGAAGTGCAATTAGCATTTAAAAAAAAATGAACCAAAAAGAACTAACATAGGTTGGATGGAGGGTTGCCCATGATAGCTTTTTGTAAGCTTTGATTCTAAAGAAAACTGTTATATGATAAAGACATATTCATAAAGCATAGATATTTTAGAAGCAACATAAATAGTTTATTGTCTACCAAAGATATACAAACCAAATTTAAGAAAAGAATTCTAGAGCAACCTACTATGATGGTTGATAATTCTATAAAATATAGAATTATTATGATATTAATTTATATGATTTTACTTAGGTTCTATATTTTTTTGTTAATTTTCTTTCCTAATTATTTGATTTTTCTTCACCTGTAAGTATTTCAAAAATAAAGAGAAAATTAAAGAAATTGGGTGTAAAAGAGGCAAAATATTTTATTTGCGTCAAGAAATAAAAAAAAAATATTTTGGCTTCTTGTAACATTTTCAAGTCCAGGGACCCAATCGCTTGATGTAGGCAATTAAATAGAATTGCCACCAACCTTTTCTTAGGCAAGATTGGATGCCTAATTACCTCTAAAAGGATAAGGCTTAAGTCTAAATTCTAGAATTGGGTTCATGCATATTTTAGACATCTAATTTTGTCCGGAACAATAAATTTATTTAGATCGAGTCTTGTTTCAATCTTAGTAATAAATTCGATTTAATCATACGTTTGAATTTGTAAAAAAAAAAAAAGAAAAGAAAATCAGTATTTAAAAAAATAAAAAAAATATAATAAAAATTTAAAAAAGGGTTAAAAACTCAATTAATAAAAAAATAAATAAAAATTTAAAATTAATACTAAAAATTTGGCAGTGCCGGTGTCCATGGGAGACTGCCAACCATTTCAAACTTACAGCCACCCTAAGCCACCTGCCATCTCCACCAACTCCATTGACAAACCTCCATTTCAGATTGAAAGTCTTCTACAAATCAAATTCTCTGAGATTTGCTCTGTTTTTATTGACTAAAACACACTGAAAGCTGTTCGAGGAGAGGAAAGAACAGGGAAGAGCACCGGTTTCAGAAAAACCATGGTCTAAAGATCCTATATACCGTCTTCTTTAGCCATGGCCTTCACGCAAGAGCCACCATTTTCAAACCGATTTTCATCAACATTTAAGAGGAGCCAACTTTTCCGAAAATCATCGGTCAAAAAAATAGATTATAATCCCTAGATCTCAGGGATTTTATCTGTCTTTTTGGACATCAAATGCCTATTTAAAAGGCTGAAGAACGGACAAAAACAGGGAAAGAAATATACAGAGACAGTGAGATAAGACAAAAACAGAAAAACAAAAAAAGAGTTTGAAAAAAACCTGAAGACCCCATTCATCACTTCTGTCTTCCATCACCAAAGCCCACACATTCTGTAAAATATCCATTCCTTCTACCAAAATCATCTAAGAACCTAATATCTCCACTGCCAACTGATCCCTTTTCCATTTTGTTTGCAATCCATTCAACACCCAAGAATAAACTCAACACCCAGAAAAATCAATTTCAGCTCAAAAATTGAAATACCCGAATCCAAGACCGAATATATGGAGAAAATCTAAAAATAATAAAAAAGAGTACCAGCTGTAGAGGTTGACAGAATCGGTGATTCGTAGCAACGAGTGGCTTGAACGGCAACTGGAGCAGTGAAGGAGCAGCATGGATGTTGGTGCGCAATACCCACGTCTGTTGGTCTGATCAGTGGTAATCTACGAAGAAGAAAGAAGACCCAATAAATAAAGAAAAAAGAGAGAAATCGAAAAGTAAGAAGGAAGAGCCCGAACCGATTTTGAGGTTTATTCTTTAGCTTCTGTTTGGCGTTTTGTTTGTAATTTATTGTTTCGGTAAAAGCATAAGCCACGTAAGAAGAAAAAAACCAAACTTAAGTGCATGTGGTTGGGCTGGGTACATTGGGCTTGAGTGTTTTAATTGTTTTGTAAGAGCTTAAGTCACATAAGAATAAAAAATCAAATATAAGTGCAAGTGTTTGGGCTGACTACATTGGGTTTGCTTGCTAACTTAAACTATATATATATATATATATATATATATATATATATATATATATATATATATATGAATATGTTTGTGATGTACAATCTTTGGCCTATTTGTACGTGTATGAATTTCGATAAGGATCTAGGTTTTGGTTGTATTTGTATGATGTCTTAGATTTTTTTTGTTATATATATATATATATATATATATATATATATATGCATAAATTTATTTGGGCTTATATATTGTCAAATATCAATCTTTAATAAACAAACGTAAGTAGTAGTAGTAATAATAATAATAATAATAATAATAATAATAATAATAATAATAATAATAATAATAGTGATATTTGAAAATGATAAATAAAAAAAACTTTTTAGAAAATAATAAATTCCAAAAATGAATTTTTGTTAAAGCTCTTAAGTGGGGAGTTTTCTTCAAATCTTACCAAGGTGTGGTAGGATGTTAAAATATTCAAAAATATATAATCTTATATAAGATAAATAATTATACGAGAATGGAAAATAAATTAGGTTATAATAAAATGTTCAAAAATGATAAATGATAAATAATAAATTTTAAAGAGTTCCAAAGTAAGGAATTGTTAAATTTAATGCTTTCCAAAAGTATTGGATGGTTTGTTTCAAAATAAGATTTATGAGAAGGTAACTTAAAATAAAACTTGCAAACGAAAAATAATAAAATAAAATAATTTTTATAAACTTTAATAAAATTTATTTCAATTATAGAAATATAATAATGTTCTTAAAAAAATAAAAAATAAAAAGGTTCCTAAGTGAGGGACTTTCTCTAAATACTTACCAAGAGTGTTGGAAAGGCTTACCTTTTAATAAAGAAAATAAAAAAGGTGTAAAAGTAATTTTAAAATATTCTTAAAATAATAATATGAAGTTTTCCATTAAATATAACTAGAACTAATTATTTTTTTTTAAAAGAAAGAGAGCAAGAAATGATTTTTTTTTTAAAAAAATTTTCCTAAGTGAGAAATAATGTTTAAATCTTTCCAAAGTGTGGAAAGATTTTAAAATATTTTAATAAAATTTTTTTTAAAAAAAATCGGAGGGTAATATGATCAATCTACCTTAAAAATTTTAATAAATGCCATTTTTTTAAAAAATAGATAAATAAAAAAATATAAATATTGATTTTCTTAAAAGTCCCTAAGTGAGGGATTGGTTCTACAATTTTCCCAAAAATATTGGGAAATACAAATAAAAATTTATAAGATGATTTATATAAAATAAATAAAGAATTTATCATAAATAATAAAATTAACTATAAAATCTCAAGTAACAAAATTTACTATAAAATCTTATTTTTAATAATTAAAATCTAAGAATTTTCATATAGTGATTTTCTAAAGAAGGTTTCAAAGTGAGGAACTTTATCTCACCAAAAGTGTTAGAGAGATTTTAAAATATTAATATGAAAATAGAATATAAAAAGGGAATAAAATATTTAAGGTCAAGGTTTAAGATGAAGTAAAAGTCTTCTACCTAAAAATATTAAAATTATATCCGACGACGGAGCCTCTTCAAGAGAATAAGTGATTTTCTTGAATACTCTTGAGGTGAGAGAATTTCTTAAATTATACCGAAAGTGTCGGAATATATTTAAGAAAACTCTCAATATTTTAAAAATAATAAATAAAATAATAAAGAATAGAAGACCATTTTAGTTAAGACCTTTTAGAATAACATGTGATTAATTGGTACTGTCTATCGGACAGGCGTTGTGGGGGTGCTAATACATTCCTTACACGTAACCGTACTTCCGAACCCAAATTTCATAACATAGATCAATGTACTTATCCCTAGTTTTAAATAGGTGGCCAATCACACCTAGGTTAAAATTGATTGGTGGCGACTCCATAATTTTTAACGTCTAGCGATTAGGTCTCCGGATAAAAATCGTTACGACACATACAATTACATGTAAGAAAGATTTAGCTCCCCCACAATATCTATTCGTGAGACAATACTTTCTAGTTCTAATGTTATCATTTTGAAAGATCACAACTAAGATAGTTTATTATTTTATTGTTTTTATATGGTAGAGTCCTCCTAAGTCCTTCCATCGTTTTAGTAAGGTTTTAGGAAATCATGTCTCTAAAGTATTAACATTTCAAGCGGATTTATTTATTCTAATATTTTTATTAAATTTGCCTTAGGTTTATTTTGGTTCATTATTATTTATTCTAATATTATTGAAAATTAAATTTTAATGTTTAGGAGTAAAGGAAATAGTAGTGACTTAGATATCAAATCTACCCTTTGAGACTTATCATCGTTTTGGTAGAATCTTTGGGGCGATTTTAAGTCCTAAGATTTATCAAGTAGATTGTACATTTTCAACCTTCCTAAATTTTCATCATCAGACAATCATCATTAACCTATTTCCTTTATTAAATTTTATTCTTTTTTAATGTTATAAAATTATCAGGACATATTTATAGTCTTAATTCTTCTATAAATTCACCATCATTCTGGTAGAATTTAAAAGAGGTTCTTAAGTTTTGGTAGAAAATCGCTCCTTTGCAATCCTCTTATTTTTATTTTATTTTATTTATCAATGTTTTATTATCTTATTAATTTCATTATTTATTTATTATTTCTATTATTTTATTTATTTTTTTGTTTTATTATATATTATCTATTTATTATTTACACATATTCTTTATTATCCTTTGAAATTTTTATTATCTTTATTATTTCTTATTATTTATTTTTATTTTATTGGTTTATTTACAATAATTAAAATTTGAAAATTTTTTAATTATTTTATATTTTATTGTATTATTACCCCCTTTTATTTTTTAATTATTAAATTTTTATTTTATATATTTATATTCATATTTGTTATTTTATTGTTATTTATTTATTCCATTTTCATTTATGTCCTTTATTTATTTATTTTAAAAATTTACCAACATTTTGGTAAGATTCGAGAAATATTTCGTAACTGAAAACTCTCAAAAGAATTACTCGTTTGTAACTCTTTCGGAATTTTATCATAAGAGAATACTATTGCTCTTTTATTTTTATTAAAATTTTTTATTATTTTATTTATGATTTTTTATATATTTTTTATTATTTTTTCTATCTTAATTTTATTTATTTATTTGTTTTATATTTATTTTCCTAAATTTACCATCATTTTGGTAAAATATTATTTAAGCATTGAAATGCATCTATTAATTTTTTTCATAAATTTTTTTTAGATTATTAAACTCTTTTGTACTCTTTCTTATTTTTCATATATTAATGAAGGTTTCTTCTTCATAGTCTTTTTTAAATGCTTAATCCCATAGAATTTTTCGCTGATATAGTCATTGAGCATGAAAATGTTGAGTCCACTGCATTTGCAATCTTTGCCTCAATTTTGTTTCAGAAGTTGTATCCTGAGCACATGAAGAAAGAAATTGGAAATTTTATAACAAATGCTATACTCTACCTTGAAAATGTATAAATGCCTGATGGTTCATGGTATATTCTCTTCATATTCATGAAATAGGAGTGTTAGGATTTCTTCTCGAAGCATTAGAAATCATTTATATCAAACTTAAACAGGTGTGGAAATTGGGGTGTTTAGTTCACATTTGGTTCATGGTTTTCTCTTAAGGGCTAGCAACAGTAGGCAAAACATTCACCAATTGTCTAGCTATGTCAAAGGTGTTGAATTTTTGCTTAAAACACACAAAAAATAATGGTGGTTAAAGAGAGAGCTAAAAATCATGTCCTAATAAGATAAATTCATGTATGAGAATATTTTTTTACTCTTATCATTGATTTAATTAATAAAATGGCTAAAGGATAAAAAAAAGCCCTCAAAAAATAATGATATTAGCAATTCAACCTTTAACATTTTTTTCAATCCATTGAGAGAACTTCTAAATATACACCACTTTTTACTCTTCATACCCCAAAATCTTTGTAATGAACAGTAACTCGTTTGAAGGAAAGTGAGTTATGAAGAGTAAAAAAAAGGATTGATTTAGAAGTTCTCTTCTTATAAGTAGATTTACACTTAATTGAGCCTTACATTTTGATTTATACTCAATTGAACCATTCTTTAGACTGTAACCGTTACGAATATTACTTTTTTTTCCAACTGGATTTAGATGCTCAGGTGGCAGTTAAATTTAAATGCCTATGTGGCATATTAATTGGAAAAAACAATTTCATTATGGCAAAAATAATCCTTGATGAAAACTACATAAAAATAATTCATTATTTATTATTATTATTATTATTATTATTATTATTTCATTTGAAGTTCAAAAAAGAATAATAAAAGGTAACAAAGAGTAAAAATATAAAAAAAAAAACTAGAAGAGTGATTTTGAGAAAACCCTGGGCAGGAATTTGGAAATCAATTTTGGGTTTCAGAAATCATTCTCGTCATAAACCCGTACCCTACACACAAACTGTTGTGAGGATTCTTTTAAAAGAAACCCTAAACAGTAAATCAAACCCAGTGGGCTTGAAATAACCCAAAACAAAATACATGAAAACCCATACGTGGAGAAAAACCAGAATCGGGCAAACCAGATTCATTAGAGGAACTAGATTTGGGAAAACCAAATATCAAGAATACACTTCAAACAACCCATACACAAAATCCATCAAACACAGTAAAACCCCAATCCCAATATTCACAGCAAGTAACAATATTCCAGCCTAGATCTATGTTTATTGGGGTAGATTTAGGGGATTTTGAGTTTGAAAGAGGAGAAGAATGGTTGGGAGCAATCGAAAAAGAGGAAACCTTTGAGTTTCCGGGGACCATACATGGCGGTCGGCGATGGCTGACTCAGCGATAGGTTAGTCTTGCTTTTGGGTTCTCTGTATTTTTGGAGAGAAGGGAGAGAACTTGAACTTAGAGAGAGAAAGAAAAGTGTAAAAATGAAATTGAAAAGTTAAAGAATTGTTTGATATGGTTTTTGTTTTTTATTTTGTTTTCAATTTTTATGGAAACAGTTGCATAAAACATATTTGGTAATATGTTTATGTGTTTTAAAAATGAAAAAGAAAACAAAAATTTTTAAATTTGTTAAAACAAAAGTTTGTTATTTATGTTGTTTTTGAAAACATGTTTTGTAAGAACTACGATTTTCTTAAATCGATCATTTATTTAACGTGTAATTATAAATGTATATAATGCAAAAAATGTAAATATAGGATTTCAAATGTATGATCATGATTTATATTTATAAAAATGAAGTCTTCAAAGATTGGAATCGGGAATAATGTGAAACATATACGATGTATTTAATGATGTACTTAATTCATTAAAAAAAATTAAATATGTATAAATAAATACGTAAGTATATGAAAGTGAATATACTCGTATTTATATACATAAGAATGGTTGAGAATATATATAATTATATAAACGTATGCATAAGTGATATATATATATATATATGTGTATACACACATACATTTACAAACATAGGTAAATATATATATATATATATACATATATATAAAATATATAGTTATATACATGAATTTTATTTTTATAAAATAATATACATGAATTCTATTTTTATAAAATGTTAAAATATAAACTTTAAATATCAATATATATATATATAAAATAACATATCTATATATATTGATTTGAAAGATATAAATAATATATATCTCACCAAATCCCGTCACTTTAAGAGGTCTGCCTCCTCTCTCGATTTGATCAGCAAAATAAAAATAATAAAATAAAAATAATAATAAGAATAAAAGAGGAAGGATGAAAGATAAGAGGAGAGATGAACTAGAGACCGAGAGGGAGTGAAGGAAAGAAGTTTAAAGTGATTGAAGCATAGGATTCGGTTGGAGAAAGAGAGACTTGAAAAAAAAAAAAAAGAGAGAGAGTCACGCAAAAGGGAGAATCAAAACAGAGCAGGGCTGTACGTGGAAGATTGCTGGAATCAGGGGACTTCGGTGCTGTACAGCGTTTAAGACAGGAAGCAAAAGAATAGGAGGCAGAGGTGCGACGGGGAAGAGGACAAGCTGCCCTTCAAGGTCGAAAAACTGCAGCAAAAACCGATGGAAGCTGCAATGGACGTTCAGAGGTTGCTGGATAGGGCAGGAAAGGGGTACGGTTCGATGGTTTTGGGGGGGTAAGGTCGATTCTGGTTGGAGCAGTAAACTGGGGCTGACTTAAGGGGATTCAAGGCTGGAAACTGAAGGCTGAATGGTGCTACTTTAAGGTTTGGTTTAAGTAGTTTAAAGCTTGATGTTCTATATGGTTGAAAAAGACTAGATTTTGGGACTGTTCAAGGCTGAAAACAGCACTGGATCGGTGGTGTTTGAAGGCTGGTTTAGGTGCTGGAATGAGACTGATGTTGGGTGATTTCTATGTCTTGGAACAAGGGCCAAACGTGGGTCTAAACTAGGTGTTTTGTTGCTGTGCATAGCACCGAATCAGTGACTAGATGGAACACTGAATAGAGGTTCGGTGCTGAAACATGCCAAAATGGGAGCTAAAAATGGGGAGTTTTAACTGAAAATTTAATTGTGTTTAAAGGCTGGAAATTGGAACGTGTATGGGACTCTTAGGCGACATATTTCTTCATGGCTGTTAGGTGTTGGTTGGTGGCTAGCAAGTGAGGGAACTAGGTGCCAATACTGAAGATTGAGATAAAGGCAAAATAAGGTTCTTAGTTGGCGGTTTGAGGCTGGTAAAAAGAGGTCGATAATGGTGCTGTTCAATGGGCAATGTAGGGCTTGCTGAGTTGAACCGAGATTAACCATACCAAAAAAAAAAAAAAGAAGAAAAGAAAAGAAAGGAATATATATATTAAGGAAAAGGAAATATATATATATATATATATATAAAATCGTTGGCTCAAGTTTATAGGTAAGCCAATACCGTTTAAGTTTAAAAATATTTGTGGTTTTAATTTTATTAAGCTTATACTAAATGAATTGCCCATAATTGAAGGTATCTAAGTGTCAAGCACGGGGTACGCATAAGAGTTGGCGCACGGGTGTGAAGCTTAGGATTCACATACGTCAAGCTCTAACCAGTAAGACAACTCCGTAGTGTCACATATTATAAAATTAAGTTTGGAAATAAATATGGTAAATGGGCACTAATTCAATACGATCATGTTTAAAGGTGTAGCATGGCGCTAAAGTGACAACCGAGCCGAAATAGGCTCGACACACGAGCCTCGAGTAAAAGAGTCGGTAAGACATTTATATCACGTAGAAGTAGAGTTATATTGTATAGATTGATATATGGCTTCTTGAGGGTTCGAATACTTAAGATTTGGACTTAGCTAGTAGTTACAATATAGTATAAATCGAGATAATTGATATGACGTAATATGATGATATTGGATAAATTACGTTTGCATAGATCGATGAGGAAATTTTTATAGCTATTAAGATTATCTGTAGAAACAAGTGATAATAGTAAATCTTGATGAACTACTAGTTGAGCATGCATGAATGCCTCAGAATGAAATTTAAAATTGTGAAAAATAATGGATATCAAATTAAATACTTACGTATGATATGAGAAAGGATGATACGAGAATGGATGATACCATGGATTTACGATTAAACAAAGTGAAATGCAAGTAAGGCATTGAGCCTGTTAAGATATATATATATATATATATATATATGTGATTTCAAGATAAATGTTCTAATGTGGTTTTGGGCCTATAGGCATTCTTAGGTTGAAATGACATTGCATTATTGCACTTAACGAGCATTTTCTTATACTGTTTCAAGTTTATGCTTTTGAAATTGCGTAGTTAGCACACTTTCTTTATTCAAAAGAATGCATTCCGTTAAAGCTTATTTACAAATCATACATTATTGATTTGTTTTCTTGAGAGAAAGAGTACATAATGTATATGATGTAATTGAATACGTAAATGATCTTAAAGAAAGTTATTATATACTCTATACTACTTTCTTAAGAAAAGTTAAAAGTTTAAACGTTTTATGAGACAATAGGCACCCTAAGAGAGTTGAATTCAATAAAGCATAATGGAAACCGCCTAATTGGAGATTACTCATTAGGCAGAGAGATTTGTCCGACAATAGTCGTGGACATGGCTCAGTCACACCTGATCAGTGGGGCTGAGAGACATGAGGTCTATGGCCATAGATAGCGCCCTAGTTGGTTTCCAGGGGACGATGACATGATTTTCATTGCTAGCGACAGTGATTTAAGTCTTTATTGATAGAGTGATAGGGATTTAACTTAGTCTCAAACTGATACGACATGTAGTCTAGAGTATGATTTTAATTGATATAAACTCTATACTTGACATGATTTTCATAGTACATGAGACTGTACGTGTTTTAGACATGTTCTAAAAGTAAACATGAAAAGTGAATATGAAAACGTTTTGAGACTGTACATGTTTTGACATGTTCTAAAAGTGAATATGAAAAGTGAATATGAAATGTTTTGAGACTGCACCTGCCTTAGACATGGTCTAAAAATGAAAATGAAATGTTTTGAACATTACGTGTTTTTAAACGTGCCTTAAAAGTGCAAGTGATATGATATGCAAATAGTACATACTTTAACATGCCTTAAAAGCGAACATTGAGTCGGGCTGTAAGCTTTGGGCTTAAGCAGTGAAATGGTTATGGTTATCGAATAGTGAAAGATTTATCGAACAGTGAAATGTTTATTTGAACAGTGATTGATTATCGAACCATGCATAGTTTTTGTTTATGATATTGTTTTATTGTGCATGAATGCACTTTACTTACCAATGGCATTGTATTAGTCTTTTACACGACATGTTTTGAGATTACACTGATTCTAAACATGGTTGATACTATTTGAGATATGATTGTTAATGATGTTATGGTTTTGAAATCATGAGTGAAAAATACTCATGCATGGTGAACCTTGAGCTTGAGCATAGCCTAAGCCTGGAGACATGTTCTGGAAACTTTGTCCTGCTCCAATGATTTATGAGGTGATATTCCACATTGTTTGATCATGTAGAATGTAGTATGAAGGGATTTAATAACTTTCATGCTTTCACTCATGCAGTGCACTTTATATTCACTACATGATAGATTAAATTCGTTATGTGTAGACTATATGGAGTGTGATATCGAGATAGAAAATGATATTGTGGATTAATATTTGATCAAATGTATTCATTGTGGATTTATATCGAATAAATAATGTATATTAAGGATTGATATTTGGTTGTATGAGATGTTATCGATTGGAATGACAAATGAAGATCACGAACTTTGAGGTTCATGCATTGCATATAGAGCAGTATAATTCTAATTCTGCACTTATATAAATGACTTACTGAGCCATGGATTTGCTCACCCTCCTCAATTTCATATCTTTTCAGACTATTTGGGTTGAACTTCGCCTTGAGGGCTTTTGAGTGGGACTCGGAGACGGTATCTAGGCTCAATACTTGTCCCTGTCCTCCGAAACTACTTGATTGCTTTTGAGGTATACACTCTTTGGCATACGCTTTTATTTTAGGCAAATTTCTGCATGGTATTATAGGATGGGATGTAAACTAGGATAATGAGTAGTCGATATAATATCTTGATATTATATGATAAGTATACAGTGATTAGTTATGGATATTAAGATCGTTGAGATGATACTTATTTGATAAATATAATGCGAATGGTGGGATACCTTGTGTTGTATTGAAATGATTCACATGTCATTAGTTGGGAAAATCTCAAAATATAAGGGGGGGATATATTCAATCTGTTTCTAAGAAATAGTAAGATATGGACTATAATTGATTTCTCCTCATCTTTAAGGGTAATTTAAATCATAATTGAAGTAAAGAATGAATGGAAATAGTTAGTGACTGCACTGACACCGAATACAAACTGTAAAATGAAAAGGAAAAATTTAGTCCATAAATTTGTAAGAAGAAAAAGTATGAGTATCAAGTGAACGTCGTGGCCTTCGGTCGTGACATGTTTTTATTTTTGATACTGTTCATAAGTAAGTGAACGGTGTTTATATATTAATATACTATTGATATTTTTCATAATAAAAAATAAAATTAAATCTTTTAAATAAAATAATATTAAAATTTAATATAAATTTTTATAAAATTAAAATATAAATATTTTAAAATTACTATATTTATTTAATATAGAAAAGTTGAAAATGTAAAAAGCAATTAAATATAAAATACATTAAACTATAATATTATAATAGTATTTAATTCAAATGTGTATAATATTTGATTGAATATATTATATATTTTAAATAATATCATTTATTATAATTTTGATATGTTAATAATTAATATTATTGCTAGAGCTGCTTATTGGGCCGGGTTGGCCAAACCCAGTTCGCAACCGGATCGGGTCAACTCGATCCAATAACCGAACTGGCCTAGCCCGGTATGTTACCGAGCTGGGCCGGTTCTTAATAAATGGAACTGAGCTCGATAAGGGACCAACCCAGAACTAGACTGGTTTTGGTTGAACCGGTCCGATTCAAATTAAAAAATAAAAAGAAAGGGAAGGCCTACCACTGCGTACTGCGTAGTGGTAGGCCTTCCCTGCCCCTTGGTAGTGGCAAGTCACACAGTAGAGCTACTTATTGGGCCGGGTTGGCCCGACTTGGTTCGCAACTGGATCGGGTCAACCCGACCCAATAACGAACCGGCACTGTGCCGGTTCTTAATAAATGGAACCGGGCCCGATAAGGGCCTGGCCCAGAACCGGTAGAACCTGTCCAGTTTAAATTAAAAAATAAAACAAATAAAAAGAAAGGGAAGGCCTACCACTACGCAATGTGCAGTGGCAGGCCTTCCCTGCCCCCTGGTGTGTGACTTGCCCATTTGATGGGCTGATGGTTGCCCATCAATCTTATTTTTTTAAAATTTTTTTTATTTTAAAAATTTTAATTTTTTTCTATAAATACCTCTATTCTATCTTCTATTTTTCTTTACATTTCTTCTACATTTTCTCTCAAATCTACTATCTACATTCATCTACTTTTATTTTTTTCACTCACATACTTTCTCACTATTCACTCAAACTCTCTCAATATTCACTCAAACTCTCTCAAATTCACTTGAATTCCCTTATTTCAAATTTATAATATCATTATTTCCTTTTTAAATTTCATTTTTCTTTTTATTTTATAATTTTACAAATTTTACTTTTAATTTTCAAGTTTCAATTTCCAAATTCCAATATTATATATATCCTACATCTATTTTTTTAATTTTTAACATATATTTATTTTCAAAAAAATATAAAAATGTCAAATTTCTTTCGTCGTTCATACTCTGTTTCTCGACCTTTTGGTTCCACTGAAATTCCTAATTTGGGTGACGAATCATTTAATGAAATCAAACCCGATATTCATCCGGAGGAGGAGGAGCTTCCTTTGGCACCATCGTTTGGTCGTGGTCGTGGAGGAGGCCATGCTCAAACACAATCATCAGCTGCCACCACTTCTGCTACATCATCAAGATCGAAGTTTAATCGAAAAAAAACAAGCCGGGTATGGGAGTATTTCGACATTGTAGCAAAAGAAGGTGAGACGAATAAATATTGTGCTATCTGTAAATTGTGCAAAGGCGTTTACTCTTATAACTCTGGTGGAGGTGGTGGCGGTACAGGTACGTATAAAAGACATTTAGTTTCTGCACATAAAATTAATCCTGATGCTGAAGAAAATGAAATTTTAGGAGGTAAACAATCTCAAATTAATACACATGATGGTGGAAAAAATTTTAATTTTGATAATGTTCAAGCTAGACGTAGTTTAGTTAGATTTGTAGTTAGGACTGAACAACCATTCACAATTTGTGAAAAAACAGGATATTTAGAATTTGTTTGTAAATATTTACAACCCGTATATAGATCTGTTTCTAGACATACATTAAAAAAAGATTGCATGGATATGTTTAAAGAATATAGACAAGCTTTAATTGATAACCTTAGTAATATTTCATCTAGGGTTAGTTTAGCTAGTGATATATGGACTAGTACTAATGGTATAAGTTATCTTGTTATAACTTGTCATTGGATAGATGAAGATTGGTCCATGCAAAAACAAATTTTATCTTTAGATGTAATAGAAGAAGCACATAATTCATAAACTATTCATAAATATATTACTAAAGTTTGTAAATTATATGGACTAGAAAATAATAGTTTTTGTTATTACTTTTGATAATGCTTCGAGTAATACTGCAGCTATTCCTCATTTAATGAAAAGTTTAAATCCTTTTATGCAAGGCATATTTTTTCATGCAAGATGTGCATGTCATATTATAAATTTATGTGTTCAAAGTGGTTTTAGTTCTAGTGGTACTGGTATTGGCATAGGTCTAATTGATAAAATTAAAATTTTAGCAAAATGGATTCGCACACTAAGTAATAAATGTGAATGGAAGCAAATTTGTATAGCAAATAATATACTTGTTAAAGCATTTCCACTTCCCGTGGAAACAAGATGGAATTCACTTCATCATTTGCTTTCTTCTATTTTACCTTATAAAGAACTTGTTACTCCTTTTTATAACAATTATACAAGTAGCACGCATTTAGTACTTTTTGAAGAAGATTGGACTTTTCTTGAATATTGTGTTGATTTATTATCTACTTTTAAAGATGCAACCGAAAGATTTTCAACTCAATTTTATCCAACTACACCGTATTTTGTTCCTATTATCTACACAATGTTTGATAAATTTGTAAAATTTAGGAATCATGAAACTTTAAGTTCTTTTGTATATGATATGGAGGAAAAATTTAAAAAATATTGAGAAATAATTCCTCCTATTTATTGTATTGCAACTTTACTAGATCCTAGTCAAGGTGAGGTAAATATAGAAAATTTTTTTGATTGTTATAAAGAATTTCTTGGTCTTGATTCTATTGAGGATCAAAAGTCCTCAATTAACAATCTTTTTCGAGAATTGTTTAATATTTATGAAACAGAAAGGGAGCAATTCAACTTTAATCGAGGAGAAGAAGATTCATACGAAGAAACCGAAAGTGGCAAAAAAGAAAAAGGAATTTTAAACGCAATTAAGGAAGCAGCAAAGAGAATGAAGCTAAAAGGAAAAGCGAGCGGATCGGGATCAGGATCAGGATCAACAACTCGACGAAGTTCTAGCTTCAATGAGCTAGGATTTTTCTTAAGTCAAGATTTTTCTGTAGATGAAAACTTTGATCTTCTCCAATGGTGGAAAGAAAACCAAAAACAATTTCCAGTTTTAGCTTCCATGGCTCGAGATGTTTTTGCAGTGCAGGTTTCTTCTGTTGCTTCGGAATCCGCATTCTCGACGTGTGGAAGAATTATTGGAGACCATCGAACCACTCTTAATCCGGATTCATTGTGCATGTTAACATGCCTTAAAGATTGGTTTGATGCGGAATCGCGCAATGTCGAACTTGGAATGGGCAATGAATTCGCTGATAATAATTTAGAAGAGGAGGAAGAAATTTCCAAGGCAATCCGTATAAATTATGAAGAGTAGAGAATAATTTTTTTTTTTGTAAATTGTATGTAAAATTGTAAATAAGTTTAGTCATAGTGAATATTTTTATGGACTACGGTCCCGTGGTTTTATTTTGTGAATTGAATTATTTTATCTGAATCAATTTAAATATTTGTTTTCAATATGTAACAATAATAACCTGATATGTTTTTTATTTTCAGAATTTGAAAACAAAACAAAACAAAAACAAAATTTTCAAAAATAAGAAATATAAAACAAAAAATAAGAAATGATCTCAAACGACCCCTAAGGGTTTGTTTGATTGTTTTTGTTTTATGTTTTATGTTTTTGTTTTATGTTTTATGTTTTTGTTTTCACTTTTTCTAAAACCTGCAGCAAAAATTATGTTTGTTGGATATGTTTTTGTTTTAAAAAATAGAAAACAGAAACACAATTTTAGAAATTGATGGAATCACGATATTGATGTTTCCCAATATTTTGAAAATGTTTTCTACATTGTTACTACACAATTGAATAGTACCGGCTACAGTAAAAATTTGAGCAAAAAACCTATACGGATTGAATAAATCTTGTAGCCACCAAAATTCGAACCTTTCTTATCCTTTTCACCTAAAGCCTACATTCTTAAGCTTACCTCTGATTGTTTACAAATTCTCGCAACAAAAGAGTTAACAATCAAATATGTTTTCAGTTTCAATAAATTGAACATAAAACAAAATAAAATTTTTGAAAACATAAAACAAAAAACTCACAACGATCCCAAATGATCCCTAAATTTTTCCTAAAGTAATCTAATTATATTTGCCAAGTTGGAAATTTTTTTGCCACTTAATATGCCACGTCACCATTTAAATCTAGTTGGAAAAAAAGTAACGGATGTAATGGTTACCATCCAAAAAAGGGCATAATTGAGTGTAAATTGAAATATAAATGCTCAATTGATAGTAAAAAAAAATATTTGGAGCTCAATTGCTAATACCATTATTTTTTAAGGGCTTTTTTAACCTTTAAACTTAGTGATATCTATGTTCTTGGTGGTGTAGAGATACGTATCTCTAAAAGAAGGTAGATCAAACTTGGTGCATACTGTGATAACCGCAAATTTTTTATCTTTGGAAATTAATATTTAAGAAAATAGATAAGAGGAAATAATAAATTAAAGTAAATAAATAAAATTTATTTACGAGATGGGAATATCGTTGAAATTCTGAAAAATGAGGAAGTGATGAATAAGGAAATTCGTGTGAAGGAAATTAAATGAAAATAAAAATAAAGTCGGAGTTATGGAAAATAAGGAAACGAGGAATTTAATTTGGATAAATGGAAATCCAAATTAAATAGGAAATGAAAAGGAGAAATAAATTGGATATTAAGAAATCCAAAAATTAAATGAAATAAAAATGCGTATATTATATATTTATATAATTAGATTATATAAATATATTTTAATAATTTTTATATAAATATATATGTATATATATGAAATATAGTATATATTATAAAATGAAATATATACGATTTTGTCTTAAATAAATACATATGTATATTTTTATATACAATTATGTATATAAATAAATATGTATATGTATGAAATATATATTAATTAATTTAATTAAAGTGTAAATTTATATTGTGAAAATAATATATATATATTATTAGTAATATAATTATATATATAATTATCAATATAATTATATATAATAATAATAAAAAAAAGGGGAAGGGAATCGGGGTTAACCCGATTCCCCAATTAATTCATTTCCTCCTCTGTTAAAACCCAAAGGAGGCCGACGGCAGCAACCGCTGCTGCTGTCGACGAGAAACGAGAAGGCGGAGAGAGGGACCACCACTGGCGAGGAGAGAGGAGGAGGAAATCGACGCTGGCGAAAGAGAAAAGAGAAGAAATTGGGGGCAAAATCGAGAGGAGAAAAGCAGAAAAGAGATGCGGCGGTGCCGACCGATCCAGGCACCGCCACCACCACTCCCGACACCGGCGAAGCTCAACGAAGGTGAGAGGAGCCACTGGCGAAGGAGAATCCGGTAGAGGAAGGAGAAAAGAGAGGAGGAAGGGGCCGAAACCCACGGACCCAGATCCGGCGCCGTCGCCGGTGATGGGAAGAAACGGAGACCAGATCCAGCGTCCCGGCCACTCCGGCAAGCTATGGGAGACCTGAACCGACGGTGATGCCAGCGGGAAGAGGCCGAACCGGCTGAAGGACACCAAACCAGTCTGAACCGGTCCGGCCAGAGAAAGGAGAAAAGAAAAAGGAAAAGAAAAAGGAAAAAGAAAAAAAAAGAAAAAGAAAAAGAAAAGAAAGAAAAAGGAAGAAAGAAAGAGGAAAAAGGAGAATTTTGGGAATTCGGAGATTCTTGGAAATTCGGTAACCCGAAAATTTACGGAAATTCGGTAAGAAATTTTCAGAAATTAAATTTCAAAAAAATTTAATAAATTATGAAAAAATTCTAAAATTTAGAATTTTTATTTCCAGAAATTATTCTCGACGATCGAGATGAGGAATCGAGAGAAATGGAGTATGGGCGCGACCGATAAGAGGAAGTTGCCGACCCGGAAAAAAGGTAAGGGATGCATGTGCAGCACTGTAAGGATATTCAGTCTGCATGTTTTAATTACGAAATATTTTATGAAAATATTTTATGAAATGATTATGATGAATGACTGGTTGGAATTTGGAATGAAGTACTGGCTGGAAATTATAAACTGTATTTTCCGTGCAGGAGGCTAGCCAATCGGCAGCCGTTATACTGCCGAAAAATTATCGAAAATTATCGAAAATTTCAAGAAAATTTATAAAATCATACTAAATGATTTTATTTCACAAGGAACGATTTCCAACCACGAAAATTGAGAAAATGATTATTTTTCATAAAACACGAATATAACAAAATTCATTTTAAAATATTCATGTTTTAGAAATTGGTGATAATGGGATCACCGAAAATTCTCTCGATATATGAATTATATGTGATATGAAATGGAAAATGAAAAAGGGATAAAAAGAATATTTTATAAAAGTTTTCTAAATATTCTCTCGATATATGAATTATACGTGATATGAAATGAAAGATGAAAAATGGATAAAGTGAATATTTTATAAATATTTTCTTAAATATTCACTTGATTTATTATATAACCTTTATGGTTTCAATTATGAAATTATATATTTTTATAAATTTCATAAAGGTTTATTGATGATGAAAAATACGATTTTGAGACTAAATGGCATCCTATCATGCTGATATGTGATATGTGATATGTAACATGTAATATGTGATATGTGATATGTAACATGTAATATGTGATATGTGATATGTAGTCCCGGCCGACACCTGATCAGTGATCCACCGAGGACAATTATAGACTATGGCCATAGATCTGACATGATGATTTTATACCCTTCGGGGTCTATAGCATGATATGAGTAACGACCCAGTGGACGGGCTGGGCGTGCCTCAGTCTCCATATATGATATGTTTTAAATAAAAAAAATGTTTTACACGATATGTGATATGTGAAATGTAAATGTTTTACATGATATGTGATACGTGAAATAAAATGATTTACAGCATTTTACAAATGCTTATTTCAGTATTGTTTTTAGTACTATGAGATAATTTTCATATGACATGTAATATGAATATGTAATATATTTTCAAAAGTAAAAAGGAGGAAAGTAAATCTAATATTCTTATTTTAATTTTAAATTGAATATTAGATTTAAATGATTTCTATGTTATACGAAAAAGATTTAAATAGCTTATTTTGCTATTTAAAGAGCTTATTTTGCTATTTAAAGTACTGTACTAATTATGAGAGTACAGTAAAACATGAAACGAGTTTTAAATGAAAAGGAAAATGATTTAACTGATATTCTTTTCAAAGAAAATATGAATATTAGTTATTTTATTTAAATGCATTATTTCATAAAAGTATTATTTTGAAAAGAATATGAAAAGGTTATGAAATAAAAAGGAAAGGATTTGGATTTCAAAACAAGAATGAAAAATTACTCTCTACAGTTGCTTCTAGGTTCCGGAACAAGTTAGGTATTTCAAAATACCTACCTTACTCCATCCGGATCCCTAGCCGACTGTAGTATCTTTCCTACATGTGAGCCTAGAGCCCATAGGAAAAATGAAAAAGATTTTCAGCATATAGGAAGCTGAATATCAAGTATGCATATAATTCCCTTACTGAGCCGTGGTCTGCTCACCCTTTAATTTTAACATTTCAGGTTTTCGAAGATCGAGAGTCTAGCAGTAAAAGGATTTTTGACTGCGCATTTGGGGACGATGCGACAGGTCGATTTAGTTAATAGGGTATGATTATTTATTTTCTGTATTTGGACATATTCACAGTACTACTTTCTTATGAAGTAAGATAGGGGATGTAATTCGTATTATAATTTAATATGAAATTGTTTAGATGTAAAGGAAAAGTAAAGTATCGCAGACAGCCTAACCATACAAGATGTATAGAATAAGGAAAAAAATAAGGTCACAGGCTGTGACACATACTGCATGGGATATGATGGATTTGATTCATGCTAGTCAAATAAGTTTAATGCCCAATATATTTGTCATGACTCATGATCTTTCTCCTTATGTTTTTCTTTTTTTTGACATTAAAAGTTTGTTTGAAATAGGTAGAAACCTAATGCCTTTTCACTGTGCTGCAAAGTTGATAATTAATTCTAAATTAGAAGATGTTGACTTTCCCCAACAAGTGATAATTCTTTATAGGCAAAAAAATCTAAAAAGCCCCCAGTAATAATGTGTTTCGCAATCGAGTCCTTATCTTTTTTTCGCAATCAATTGAGCTCTTATATTTTCAATTTCACTCTATTGAGCTTTTTTTGTAGACAGAAATCGTTAATTTTGTTATTTTTTTGACCACGTATATTGTACGGATTTAATGGTTTTCGTCCACAAAAGGGTTCAATTGAGTGAAAATTGAAATATGAGGGATCAATTGATTGCGAAAAAAAATTAGAGGCTCAATTGCGGATACCATTATTTTTCAAAGGTTTTTTTGACCCTTTAGCCTTCTTTATTTGCTTACTTGAAAATGTTACAAGAAAATAATAAAAAAATAAAAAAGAGGAAACTACCTTTACTAACCTTTTTTGTAGACGTTATAGAAATTATAGTAGTCTTTTTAAATAACATGCTTGTTTTAAAGCATTTTGGAAATATAAGTATTATATTCTTACACCTAAATTTTACCTAACAATTGAATCTTATCCCTGACAGGAAATTATTAGAATCTTCATGAAAAATTGCATGTTAGACCATTAGCATGTTCCTAACATATATTGTGGGCACTTGCAGAGTACTGCAAACATGTTCCATTGGCATAATCCCATATAGAAGGGTTTGAATCATTCACGAACTTGTGAAACTTTAGTTATCAAATAGTAAAGAAAAGACGGATTATAGGGATGCCAATTATGTATTACTACTCTATACTTTTTTTTTCTTTGGTATCTTTCACAATGGTCGTTCACGAATGTACAAATATCAATGAATTTATGTTTTGTCCTAAAAATGGAGAGGATGAAATGTGTAAATTGGTATATCTTCATATAATGAAAATAAATGAGAATTTTTTTTTCAGTTTTACTATATATTATCCTTGGTCACCATAAAATTACTACTATTGCAACAAGCCATAATTTTTTGTGAAAATAAAGAATTAAAAAAAATAAAATATAGCCACTAGAGAGATCTTCATGTTGCACATGAAAGTTATTGACCAAAGTTACTTGGTTACCTTTCAACTAGCACTAACTAGTTTTTCAAGCTCCACCTATTGCTTATTGGCTTGTCTCTTATTCAAGGTATGAACACTGTAGATCAAATATAAAGGACACATATATTTATTTGATTTGGCAAGAGTGCCTACATATACGAAGGGTAGCTAAGAGCACAACTATATAAAAGGTGTGAACCAGACTATTTAATAAATGCAATGTTCTTGCTAAAATTGGTTGGGATTCTGGATATAACCAAAGTATAATAATCTAGAGAGAGAAAGGTGTACAATCACAAATACAGAGTTTGGATAATAAATAGAGTCTAAAAGGATCCATTTGCCTTGGAATTTATGCATATATATATATATATATATATATATATATATATATATATATATATATATAGGCCATTTAAGGGGCTAAGGTTTAAATTTCTTGAAGCCATTCAAAATTTCTTCTGCACAAGATCACTTCTCACAAAAAATAAAGGTTCAAATCTTTTAGCATTCTAGTTTGCATCACTTTCAATTACTCGTTCCTAATTATTACCAACCGACTAAACAAGAAACCATTAAATAAAATGTTGAATTTATAAAACAAATTAGATGCACACAGACAATGTCATAATATAAAATACGATAAATAGCTACCTAGTATAATGCATGCGTTACCACTGAGAAGATGGTCTATTTATTTGACAATCAACCCTTTTGAGTACAATGGCGATGAGAAGATACTGCTATTAATTATTTGTGGGAAGAGAATGTATAATAAGGAACTAGTAGAGGAGAGAGCTACAACACTATGCTCATTGTAGGAAACTAATCTTCATTAGTTGATTCAAATGTTTTGTTTGAAATTGTTTCCTAATAGTTGAAGTATCTTTTTTATCTATAGTTTTACACATTTATATATATATATATTTTGTGTTGAAGGAGATACAAGTTACGATGTTAATAGATTTTGGCCTTAATTATTCGTACGAGTTCTTGAGCATCGAAGTTCAAGCAAAGATGTTCAAAGATGGTGACCTCAGTTGGTTTGGATGAAGTTTAAGGAGAATGCCAAAGTGTTTTGCTAAAGTCCTTTTGTTTTGAAAATGTCGTACAAGAATTTTTGTTTTGTAGCTGCTTTATTATGATTTGTAGTTGAATATTTAGTTATTATTTAAACTATAATTTAATTTTACAATAAAACGACACTTCAGTATGCATAATCTTTTAATCAAAATTAGTCTACAGTTATTAGTGAAATGTAGTCTACTAATATAAAATATCAATTTATTTCCAAATAAATTAAAATTTATTAATGTCATAACGTGCTAAGTCCTAGAACCTAACATGCTAGACTCTAAAATCAATGAGTCACCACCAACCATTCTATCTTAAGGTGTGATTGGTGACGTATTCTAACCAAAGACAAGGTTTGGTCTACATTCAAAGTTCTAAGCTTGTGAGTATGGTTAAGTGTGAAGAAGAATTAGCTCCCTTACAACGCCCATCCTAAAATGGCACCACTTAGTCTTAGGTTATTTTCTAAATTTACTTGTGTTGTTCTTTATTTTCAATATGATTAAAACTGAAAAATATTTCAAAGTATCCTCCATTAAGCCGGTGGGCTAATTTAAAAAATCTTTCTCACCTCAAAAGTATTCAAGTAGTACATGCGACTTGCTTGAAGAGGCTTCGTTGTCAAATAAATTTTAATATTTTATGAAAAATCCCTATTTGTGACTATTTCTAATTTATTCTTACTAATTTATCATTTGCATTATTTGCATTATTTTTTGTTATTAATTAACTCTTAATTTCATTTCTTTATTTATTATTATTTTTATTAGAAAATAAGTATGAATTATTTGTTTCTTAAAAATTCCTTTTCGGTTGGTGGGAATTTCCCACCTACCAGTGTGTTGTTAGCAGACTTGTACAATACCAAATAAAAAATAAATAAATAAATAAGAAAAGAAAATTGAAGCAAGGTCTGGAGGGGGGAAGTTCTAATTTCACTATAGTTCTTTCTCTCTACACTACACTCCTAACAAACACATTAAACACACCCCCTAAAATTACAAAATTATCCTTACTACCATTTCACCCATCCTCCTCAGCCATCTTCCTCTTTCAGTTGATCCCCAAAGCTTCCACACCCACAGGTAAATTTCATGAATTCTTCTTCCTTTAGTGTACAATGTATGGATGATGGCCTGGCTGATGACTGATGGCATGGCTGATGGATGATGGCCTGGTTGATCGATGATGGCTTGGCTGATGGATGATGGCCTGGCACAAGCCCACTGCGCAAGGCTGGTCTGTCAACCTTGCGTAGGTGAGCCCGCGAGGCCACATGCCTCACACAGGGGAGGCTTACCACGCTGGGGTGTGGCATCATTGGGTCGTGCCACCGTGCGCAGGCCCGCTTGAGCCGAGGGCGTTCCCTCTCGCAAGCCAGCTTGCGCGCTTGCACAGCCCAGGGAGGGTAGCCTCCCCTGCGTGAGGCCACCAACCTTGTGCGGTGGGCTTGCGCCAGGCCATCATCCATCAGCCAGGCCATCATCGAGGGCATGCCCTGCGCGTAACATGCCCTGCACGCATTGGGAAAAGAGCGATGGCCCATGTCTCGCTCAAGCTCTCTTACGCGGGTCATGCGCTAGCTTGCACGGGGCTTGCGCAGGGCATTGCATTGTTGGGTTTAAGTTTTAACACTTTTACTATACCTTTTGATTAAAGCATTGAGTGTTTTGTTTATGCAGCTTCTCTTGTCGCTACCTAAGCTAGAGGCTTCAAAGGTTGCTTTTGGTCATGATTCAGATTCAGGTATAATTTGTCAAGCACTGTTTTTCTTAAACATAATTTTATAGATGCCATGAAACCTAGATTACAACGTGGTGCATTTGATGGGTATACCATTCTACATATGTGGATGAAGCTTAGGGCTTATGCTTTGAACTCTATTCTTGTTTGTTGTGGCCATGTATTTGCAAGATCGGTTGTGTCATATAAGCATGTGACTCAGTTACAAGTTTGGATAGAAGTAATGGTCTCACTATTGTTGTGCTTAGAACTGAATATTGATGCTTGGCCTTACTATTTTATTCTTGTAATCATGCTATCATTTGTTCAGACATAAATGTTTTTTGTTCAGACATGGCACAAACAAGAGGTAGAGGTGGAGGTTCATCTCAAGGAAGATAGCAGCGACCCACAGGCTCTGAGAGAAGACGACAAGTTAGCCGATATCGTGCTGAGTAGGCTGAGCAAGCATATTCAGATGACGCAGAGGAGGTATCTGAGCCTTGTCTTGGAGGCCCGAGTGATATGTCTATTTTGAAAAGTTTTAGATCACATGTGGCTTTTGCCATATGGGACAGTCAGGTAATTATTTTGTTAAATTTTGTTGGCTCTACCAAGAGGGGGTGAATCGGTTTTTCTTCTTATTTTTGGTTTTTCTAGCTCTTATTGCACAATTGAAACTAATGAAACAATCAATGAAATAAGTGCAGTAAAAAGAGTAAGGGAAAGAGAAGCAAACACAAATTTATAGAGGTTCGGCCAATCTCTTGCCTACGTCCTCTCTCCTTGATCCTCTTGTCAAGGTTTTGATTCAGCTCTTCCTTGAGAATCTTTACAAACCACTTCAAGGTGTGGTGAGACCTCTTGCAATGTTTCTTGAGGACTTAGAAATCACCTTCTAATCCTCTCCCCTTGTAAGACTACCCACACTCTACAATAACATACCTTATAAGGATAGCTCACCCCTTTGAATAACAGAAATTTCAGTAAATGGGTGAAGAACAATAAGAAATCTCACAAATGGAGTTACACAATAAGAATTTTCTGATTGGATTTTCTTTCTTAAAGCTTGAGGATGTTCTGAGTGCTTGTTCTACCTCCAAACTTCATAACTGCCTCTATTTATAGCCTACCGGCTGTGGTGAAGCATTTAATGCAATTTCTCCCGTTGAAACCCTCAAAAACTAGCTGTTGGGGTCAGGTTTTGTGCAAACGGATCGATCCCTTTACCAAACGGATCAATACCTTTTCTCCAGAATGCATTCCAATCTGTTCCAGGATGCTTTCCAGACTTTCTGCCATTTTGGGATCGATCCTTCTACAGTAGAGATCGATCCCTTTTAACCAGAATGCTTTCCTGCACGTCTTTAACTGCAATTTGAGACCGTTTATGGTTTTTCTGTGATTCTAAGTCAGTTCAAAAACTTCTAACACTTTTCTAAGAGTATTTACTGACTTTTTCAATTGAAATCACAATCCAAAACTTGTTTAAAATATTTTCTATCATTGAGTTCATTCAAAGCAAATTTACTTAGAGAAAAATCATTTTTAAGCTTACTTGAGTTTTGTCATTTCAAAATACTTGTCAATTTAAAGCTAACAATCTCCCCCTTTTTAATATGACAAAACTTAAGGTAAATTTGCTTAAGATAGATTTGCTTAAGATAGATTTGCTTATTATTTTGACATCATGAAAATCATTTTGCTTGGCTCCTCCTCAATTTATACATGGAGAAATATTTTGCTTGAAAATCATTTTGCTTTGCTCTCCCTCAATTTATGCATGAAAAATTTACCTCATGAATTCTCCCCCTTTTTGTCATATCAAGAATTAAAGCAAATATGATGACATAAAGAGAAATGGTCAGATGGATAAGTCAAGTTAAAGCAACAATGGAGACAAAGACTAAGCAAAGTGAGAAACTAAGCCAATGGAAATATAGATCAAGCCAAAGTCATATATATATATATATATATAAATCAGAAGACATGCCATAGAAACAAAGATTGCAAAGAGTCGAACATCAAAACACACCAGTCATATTGATAAACATAAGACTAAAACATCATAAACGTACTAGAAAATGTTATAAACATAAGGCTAAACACATCATAAACACCAGTCATAGTAGAAGATCATATAAGCTAAGTGCTCATCTCGCACAACAATCACAATCAACGTCGAGGAAACGTCTTATGATATTGGTCCATGAAGTCCTCTTGTTGCATATGGATATCTTGGACTTCATCGTACAAGGCAGCCTGTGTCTCCTCCACATTGTCGAGATGAATATTGAGCTGACCAAATTGATCATCGAGCTAATCAAAACGTTGAGTGAAGGTCTGCTGGAGATGTTGAAGCGTGAGCATGATCTAGTCATTACATGCAGACCCCGATGGTGCGGAGGAAAAAGCAGGGGCTTCCTCTTTAGGAGCAGGAGCGTCCTCGTCACTAGCATTCTTGGAGATGCAGGAGCACCATGAGCCTTTTCCCATACTACAGTATCACCTTGCTGACGAGAATACTATCCAAGAGTATGTACTATAGCAAGGTTGATGGTGGTACTGGGTTCGGGAAGGACACCAGCCTCATATGAACAATCAATGCTGTGATCAAGCAGATAAAATGCAAGTGGCTGTGGGAAGACAATCGTGTGGACCTTGCCAAGAACAATCTTCACCCAATCTTGAAGAATGAAATGAACAAGGTCTGGCTGCTCACCGTTAGGGGAATGAATGTGGTGGAGCCAGAAGCGATCAAGGAGCCGGAGTTGCGAATATTTTGTCCCGAGCGGGCGAAGATTCCAAGAGATTATAATGTGAAGAAGTCTTGCGGAGATGGGAAGGTCACTCGCACAATCATTGACTATATTAAATTCTAATAGGATGTTGACATTTTCGTGCACAAGACCATGCTTCGGAATGCGAAAGGCACGCAAGAGAGAATATTTGATGATCTCAACGTCTCTACCCATAACAAAAGATTGAATTCCCACAACCTTGCATGGGTCATTTGGAGAATAGATAACTTTGGCATTTGAAAAGAAGGCTCGAATGATGTTTAAAGGAACCAGAGAGTTGATTTTGAGAAAGTGTGTCCAATGGAAGGCTTCAAATTTGGCCAAGTAGGGAAAGTTAATGGATTCCAAGAAACTGAAATCAATTGGACGACAATGTTTAATACGCATATTGGAAAATTAGGTATGGTAGCGGTTTTTCTCTTCCGCATTGCGAAAACATCGATTAAAAGCCGTTGGAACGGAAGAGGAGGAGGAAGAAGGACGAGTTCTTTTCCTTGTGGAGGCATGTTTGATTTTAGGAGCCATGTGGAGGGAAGGTTGAGTTTAAAAGATGAAGGAAATTTCGTTTAGGAATTTCACCGAACAAGTGATGGGCACAGGTTTGGTGAACTATGGATGAGTGTATGAGGAAATGTAAACCTATCCAACAACACAATACCACAGATCAATATGCAAGCAATAAGTTTGATGAAGAAATGATGCTGAAATATTCAAAGGATGCTAAGTTATGAACACTAGAAGTTAGATAAAAAGACATGGGTTTTATGTGAAAGGAAAAATATAGTATAATGAAAATTGACGCAGAAACTTGAAATGGGTTAACAAGATATGATGAAATAATCAAGATATGCAAGAAAAATTGATGAAAATGATTGAAGAAACTTACAATTGAAATATTGGGTGAATAGTGATGAACACAAGGGAGATGAGAGGAAGTCAAAATTGATGAAGATTTGGTGTGAAAGGATGAGTAGAAGTGAAAGAGAAGGAGAAAAGATAAATAATGGTGAAGAAATGAAGTGATTTGGTGTAGAAATGGTGTAGATCTTGAAGTTTTGGGGAAGGAGAATAGAGGGGGGGACGTTGCTATGGATGAGGAAGATGAATAGTGTGAGAAAAGAGAGGAAATCTCGACTTTAACAAGGGCCACACGTGGATTCTGGCCGATGGGATCGATCCCTTTACTGGAGGGGGGGGGGGGGGGAAGGGATTGATCCCCTTTTTGGCAGAATACACTCGTGCCCATTCTGATGCTAACGGATAGATCCGATGGTGAAACAGATCGATCCCTCATAGCGAAAACCCAGATTTCTAGGCCTAAATGATCGAGAATCAATCCAATTTGCATAAGAATTGACCCCTAAGTCCATTGCCTCATTTGTGATGCATAAATATGATTTGAAAACAATGGAACTTATGCATTTTTACTATTGTAAAATTAAAATTTCGTTGTGGCCACTTGGGATGCATGAGATGTGAGTTGAAAAAGTGCAGAAAAAGTGCAGAAAAATGCAAAAAATTGCATAAGTATGCAGAAACGATGCAGAACAGTTTTGAACAATAAGTGACCATGACTGTGATAGTGTCTTAAACATCAAAAATGGGTTTTGGCTAATGAAGAGAGTTTAACATGATCAAAACACACAAAGTTCAACAATTCAATCTCAAAAAGCTAAGAACATGAACAGTAACATGGTAAGTTAAGGTCATGAATTGCAAGTGGTAATTATATTCTCCAAATTTCTTTCTTGCAATCATCACAACTAACTTAAGCCATTCATTCAACATCAAATCAATTCAAGGAGCATTCATAATACGTAATTCACCTATAAGAGTGCAAAATCTCTCCTTGTCCAAGGGTTTTGTGAAGATATCAGCTAATTGGTGCAAGGTATCTACTTATTCTAGAATTATGTCCCCTTTTTGCACATGATCTCGTGTAAAATGATGTCTAATCTCAATGTGCTTGGTTCTAGAGTGTTGAATGGGATTTTTTGTAAGGTTGATAGCACTAGTGTTGTCACACTTGATGGGAACTTGGTTCATTTCTATTCCATAGTCTCTCATTTGTTGTTTAATCCATAAAACTTGAGCACAGCAACTTCCGGAAGCTATATATTCAGCCTCAGTTGTGGATTGAGCTACACTATTTTGTTTCTTAGAGAACCATGAAATAAGTCTACTTCCTAAGAATTGACATGTTCCCGATGTGCTTTTCCTATCCACTTTGCATCCACCAAAATCCGCATCGGAATAAGCATGGAGATCAAGTGTAGAATCTTTAGGATACCAAAGTCCTAAGGAAGAGGTGTCTTTAAGGTATCTAAGGATTCTTTTTACTGCTTGTAAGTGTGACTCTCTAGGAGACGACTGAAATCTAGTACACAAGCATACACTAAACATTATATCGGGTCTACTAGCATTTAAAAATAGCAATGAACCAATCATAGACCTATATAGTTTAGTGTCTACACACTTTCCTCCTTCATCCTTATCAAGCTTGATATTTGTGCTCATTGGTGTAGAGTAAGGTTTAGACTCATCCATTCCAAATCTTTTGATCAAATATTTAGTGTACTTAGCTTGATTTATGAAAATACCTTCTTTGCATTGTTTAACTTGAAGTCCTAGAAAGAAGGTTAGTTCTCCCATCATACTCATCTCAAATTCACCTTACATTAATTTTGAGAAATCTTTACACAATGACTCATTTGTATATCCAAAAATGATATCATTCACATAAATTTGAACTACTAATAAGTCACTACCCTTAGATTGGATAAACAAGGTTATATCTACTTTGCCTCTTGCAAACCCTTTTTCAATTAAAAACTTTGAAAGTCTTTCATACCAAGCTCTAGGAGCTTATTTTAATCCATATAAAGCTTTTGATAGTTTGAAAACATGGTTAGGAAACTTGGGATTTTCAAAACCGAGAGGTTGCTCAACATAAACCTCTTCATTTATGAAACCATTTAAGAAAGCACTTTTAACATCCATTTGATATAGTTTAAAGTCCTTGTAGCATGCAAAGGCAAGTACCATCCTAATGGCTTCTAATCTAGCTACCGGAGCATATGTCTCATCATAGTCTATTCCTTCTTCTTGCCTATATCCTTGAGCCACTAACCTAGCATTGTTTCTAACAATAATGCTATTCTCATCCATCTTATTCTTGAATATCCATTTGGTTCCAATGATGGGATAATCTTTAGATTTTTCCACTAGTGTCCACACTTTGCTTCTCTCAAATTGATTTAATTCCTCTTGCATGGCTATAATCCAATTTTCATCTTTCAGGGCTTCATCTACATTCTTTGGCTCAAATTGTGACACAAATGCTACATGTTGACATATGTTTCTATAGGTTGACCTAGTTCTAACGCCAATGTTTGGATCTCCAACAATATCATTTTCCTTCACATAACCAAGTTCTCTAGGACACTTAGATTCTTTCTCAATTATTTCTTGTTCCATGGACTCCTCATTTTTGTTAATATTAAGTTCTTCTAATTGTTCCCTAACATCCTTATCTTGGGATGGATCCACTATAGGTTCATCAAAGATCTCTACTTCATCATCAAGATTGGTTCTACTAGTGATATTTGATTCATCAAAGATTACATGTATTGACTCTTCTACTACAAGTGTTCTTTTATTGAAAACTCTATAAGCCTTTGAGTTTAAAGAATAACCAAGAAAAATACCTTCATCACTTTTTGCATCAAATTTTCTTAGGTTATCTTTACCATTGTTCAAAACAAAGCATTTACATCCAAATGGATGAAAATAACTTATGTTAGGCCTTTTTCCTTTATAAAGCTCATAGGGAGTTTTCTTTAAAATAGGCTTTACCATAGCTCTATTTATAACATAGCAAGCAGTATTTATAGCTTCAGCCCAAAAATATTTAGGTAAGTTATTTTCACAAAGCATGGTTCTAGCCATTTCTTTTAAGGTTTTATTTCTCCTTTCAACTACCCCATTTTATTGAGGAGTTCTAGGAGCTGAAAAATTATGGCTAATACCATTTTTCATTGCAAAATGTATCAAAACCAAGATTTTCAAACTCTTTTCCATGGTCACTTCTAATACTAGTAATAGAGTAACCTTTTTCATTTTGAACAAGTTTTGAGAAAATAATGAATTTATCTAAGGCTTTATTTTTTACACTTGAAAAGAACACCCAAGTAAACCTAGTGTAATCATCAACTATGACAAAACCATAGTGTTTTCCTCCTAAGCTAGTGGTTTTAGTTGGTCCAAATAGATCTAGGTGGAGGAGTTGAAGTGATCTAGATGTTGTAATACATTTCTTAGGTTTAAATGATATTCTTTTATGTTTTCCTCTTACACATGCTTCACACACTATATCATTTTCAAATTGTAGTTTAGGTAAGCCTACTACTAAGTCTCTTTTGGCTAACTTAGACAAAACATGCATGCTAACATGGCTTAGTCTTTTATGCCATAACCAAGATTCATTTTCTCTAGTGGCCATAAAACATACATTTTTGCTATTAAGCTCATTCAAATTAACAATATAAATATTTCCTTGTCTATGTCAAATAAAAACAATTTGATTAGTTTTAGCATTAACAACATTGCAACACAAATCATCAAACACAACTTTAAGTCCCTTATCACACAATTGACTAATACTAAGCAAGTTACGTTTTAAGCCTGTAACATACAAAACATTCTCAATAGTTGAGGAAGAGTTACCAATGGAGCCAATTCCTTCAATTTGTCCTTTAGAGTTGTCTCCAAATGTGACTTCTCCACCACTTTTATGCTTTAGGAACTTGAATTGGCTCTTGTCACCCGTCATGTGTCTTGAGCATCCACTATCAAGGTACCAATGCTCCTTGGACTTAGCCTTGTAGCAATACTCTTCCTCCTACATACAAACACATCAAGCTTTCATCTTAGGTACCCAAATTTTCTTGGGTCCTTGAGAGTTAGTACTAATAATTTTTGATCCTTTAGGGATCCATTTCATTTTTAAGGACTCATCACTTGAATTTAAAACATGTTTAGGCACCTAAATCTTGACAGCCATATTTCCTCTAATCATGGTCTTCCTAGAGGTGCATGCTTGTGAAGAATGTCCTAGTTTATTACATAACGTGCACAAAACAAATTTTCTATCTTTAACTAGGAAATTTTTTAGATGAGTCTCTTTGTTTGATGCATTATTGCCTAACCCTTCTCTATCAAAGAATGCTCTTTAGGTCTCCAACATATGATTAAGTTTTTGTTGACCCATATAAAATCTAGAAAATGAGTTTTGCAAATTAGTGTTCTTCTTATTTAATTCTTCTATTTCTAGATTTGCATTTTCTAATTTCTTATCACATTCTAATTTAACATTGTTGGCTCTATAAGCTATACCGAGAGGAGGGGTGAATCGGTTCTTAGCTAACCTTATGCCCCTTTTTCGATTCTTCTAAATTCTCTAGCCTATTTGAGTGTTTTCTAAGTTCTCTAAGTTAGGCAATTATACAAAATGAATTCAATACAATAAACACAAATATAATTGCAAATAAGTAAAGAGAGTAAGGATAGAGAAATGTACGCAAGCGATTTATAGAGGTTCGGCAACTTTGCCTACGTCCTCTACCTTGAGACACTCCCAAGGATTTTCCCCAAATTCACTAACTTGAATTTGTGTTACACTCCCTCTTTTCAAGGCTCAAGAGAAACCTCTCTCTTTTTCTAGGTTCAAGAGAAACCTCTTCTCCCTCTTTTTCTAGGCTCAAGAGAAACCTCCCTCTTTTTCTAAGGCTAAAGAGAAACCTCCCTCTTTTTCTTAGGCTAAAGAGAAACCTCTCCTTTTACAAGGTTTGAATGTGTTTACAAATGGTGCAATTAAAGAAGGCCTCTAAGTAGGCAAATGATTACAGAAATTAAGCACAATGGAAAACCTATACAAGATTTTGTGCTAATCAATACAAGAGATATGTGAATGATGGAAGATGAAGACTTTAAAGCTCTTGATTTGTTATTTGAGGCTTGAGGATTTGAGGAATATGTGAGTTGCTGAGTAGTTCCTCTTGCTTCCTTTAGCTTCTAAGCCTCTATTTATAGTCCCTTGGATGTATTCTAGCCGTTGGGTGGAGCCAAATCTCGAATATTACTGTTGTCTTACAAAAACTAGCCGTTATAGGCTATTTTCGGGCAAAGGGATCGATCCCTTTCCATAGGGGATCGATCCCTTTTGTCCAGAATCTTGATTCTGGGCTTCAAGGACCTTGGGAAGACTTTCTGCCAAAAAGGGATCGATCCTGTTACAGTGGGGATCGATCCTTTTCTTCCAGAGGGCATTTTTCCTGCACTTTTGGGTTAGAAATGATATGACCTTTGATCCTAATTCAACCCAAAACATTTATAAGCTTTAAGGGAGTTTTTCTTGACTTTCTCAAATGAAAATATTGTCCAAAAACTTATAAGTAATTTTCTAAACTTATCTTCAATAATTCTTGAGAAAATTACTTAATATTGAAAATCATTTGTGATAAGGCAAATTTACATAAAACATTAAAGCTTACTTAAGTTTTTGTCATTTCAAAATACATATGTCAATTTAAAGCTAACAAACATTCATAAGCATTTCATTTTCCTTTTTCAACTTAGAGATCATTTTCTTATATTTCAAATTCATGCATTCAAATTCATTTGCTAACTCATCAAATGCATCCTGCAATTCATCAAAAGTGTATTCATTAGTATCTAATGAGTTAGATGTTACCTTCTCATCTTTGAAAGCCATAAAACAAAGGTTGGCTACTTCATCTTCCACATTCTCTTCATCGGAGCAATCACTATCACTCCATGTAGCCACCATTGCCTTCTTCTTTGGTTTCTTCTCATTTTGCTTTCTATAAAGAGGACAATCAAATTTAATATGACCATGTTTTTTGCATTCATAACAAATAATTTGGTCCTTTTCTTTCCTATTAGTTTCTCCTCTATTGAACTCTCTCCTAGGGGGTCGCCTAAAGTTTCCACTAGCTCTTATCCTCATGAATTTGTTGAATCTCTTGGCGAACATGGCCATTTCTAAATCCTAATCATCACCACTTTCATCATGATTGTCTTTTGATTCCTCAATTGTGGTGGACTTTAGAGCTACTCCAACTTTCTTTGGGGGATATTGATTTCTCTTAATTTTCATCTCATAAGTAAGTAAAGATCCCATAAGTTCATCTAATGAGAGTGTATGAGGATCCTTGGATTCCTCAATAGCAGTGACTTTAGCTTCCTATGATTTAGGTAAGCTATAGAGTATCTTTTTCACATTTCTACATTAGAGTATGTTTTTCCTAAGGCTTTAAGACCATTTATGATGTTAGTAAACCTAGTAAACATGTCACTAATTGACTCATCATTCTTCATTCTAAACATTTCACAGTCTTGAGTGAGCATGCCTACTTTTTTTTCCTTGACTTGTGTGGTTCCCTCATGTGTGATGGCTAGTTTATCCTAAATTTGTTTAGCATTCTCACATTGTGAAACTCGATTATATTCATTTGGTCCTAATGCACAAAATAGTGTGTGCATTGCCTTAGCATTTAGTTGTGCCATTCTAATATCGGTAGTATCCCACTCATCCTCTTTCTTTGGCACATCCTCCCCACCTACTTTCTTAATAGGGACAAGAGGACCTTTAACTATAATCCTCCACACTTCATAATCAATAGCTTGAATGAATAACATCATCCTAGTCTTCCAACAAGCATAATTTTCACCATTGAAGAGTGGTGGTCAAACCGTAAAGTGTCCCTCTCCTACCAAAGGTGTAGATACACTAGTTTGAGCCATCTAGATCGTTTTCACTCGAAGGGAATTACTCCTAATCGATTCTCGAGTCTAAGCTCTGATACCAATTGTTGGCTCTACCAAGAGGGGGGTGAATCAGTTTTTCTACTTATTTTTGGTTTTTCTAGCTCTTAATGCACAATTGAAACTAATGAAACAATCAATGAAATAAATGCAGTAAAAAGAGTAAGGGAAAGAGAAGCAAACACAAATTTATAGAGGTTCAGCCAATCTCTTACCTACGTCCTCTCCTTGATCCTCTTGTCAAGGTTTTGATTCAGCTCTTCCTTGAGAATCTTTATAAACCACTTCAAGGTGTGGTGAGACCTCTTACAATGTTTCTTGAGGACTTAGAAATCACCTTCTAATCCTCTCCCCTTGTAAGACTACCCACACTCTATAATAACATACCTTACAAGGATAGCTCACCCTTTGAATAATAGAAATTTCAGTAAATGGGTGAAGAACAACAAGAAATCTCACAAATGGAGTTACACAATAAGAATTTTCAGATTGGATTTTCTCTCTTGAAGCTTGAGGATGTTCTGAGTGCTTGTTCTACCTCTAAACTTCATAAATGCCTCTATTTATAGCCTACCAATTGATTGGAACGGTTGGTGAAGCATTTAATGCAATTCCTCCCGTTGAAACCCTCAAAAACTAGCCGTTTAGCAAACGGATCGATCCCTTTACCAAACGGATCGATCCCTTTTCTCTAGAATGCATTCCAACCTGTTCCAGGATGCCTTCCAAACTTTCTGCCATTTTGGGATCAATCCCTTTTAATTAGAATGCTTTCTTGCACGTCTTTAACTGCAATTTGAGACCGTTTATGGTTTTTTTGTGATTTTAAGTCAGTTCAAAAACTTCTAACACTTTTCTAAGAGTATTTACTGACTTTTTCAATTGAAATCACAATCCAAAATTTGTTTAAAATATTTTCTATCATTGAGTTCATTCAAAGCAAATTTACTTAGAGAAAAATCATTTTTAAGCTTACTTGAGTTTTGTCATTTCAAAATACTTGTCAATTTCAAGCTAACAAATCTAATAATACAGATCTATTTATCTGTTAAAAATGATCTTATTATTTGTTGTTTTTGATGTAGGAGCGAGGCAATTTGAAGGTTTTGAATCACAGCCAAAAAATCTCGATGTGGACTTTAGATGATGATTGGTCACGTATTCGTTCTATTGTTTTGCATTCCGGCTTAAGTTGTTTGGTTGAGTGCAGTTATCTCACTTGCAACAGTACTATCATCTCTGCTTTTTATGAGAGGTGGCAGCCGGAGACTAAAACATTCCATATGCCTTTTGGGGAGATGACGATTACCCTAGAGGATGTAGCTACATTGCTTGGCATACCGGTGGTTGGGGCGATTGTATCATGCCGGCACATCTCCATGAAGCATGCAATAAGAATGTTAGTTCGTTTGCTAGGCATCTCTCTTACGGAAGCTCAAGCAGCAACGAGTACCGGTCGTGGGTCCAGTGTGACGTTGCAGTGGTTGAGATCGACTTTCCGTAATGTGACCGATAGCTCTTGTGATGAGGAGATAGTGTATGCTACTCGTGCATACTTACTTCACTTACTTGGGTGCACACTTTTTGTGGATAAGAGTGGATCGCATGTTCCTGTATCATTATTGTCTTGTTTAGAAGATTTACAGGTTATCAGTGAATATGCGTGGGGTGGAGGTGCTCTTGCTTATATGTATATACAGTTGGGTCTTGCAAGCATGTCAAAAGTACACGGGATTGGAGGCTATAGAACCCTTGTCCAGGTATTAAGATTTACTTTTCTATAAATAACTTGTGAAATATAATTTGTTTATGTATAATTTATTAATGATTAATGTTTTATTTGATGTAGGCTTGGATTTATGAGCACTTTCCGTCATTGAGTCCAGAGTTGAAATTTAATTACGAGGATAATTTCCCACGAGTTCGACGATGAAAGCCACGTGGTTATGGCCAAGATGTGAATGTCTTACGAGAGCATCTAGATGACCTCCAGCGTAATCAAGTGTGCTGGGATCCATATGCAGATAGTCGAAGACAACATCCGCTGCCTCTGATCTCTTTTTTCACGATCTGCTTAAAAGCTGGTGTATCATCCAGAGAGAGTGTTACAGCAGTAGGGCTATGTACAGACCGTACCTCTGAGACCTTTAGCGCCATATAGAGCATAGAGAGTTAGTACGAGCGCCACTTATGATGTTGTTTATCAGTTTATGGATCAATTATGGTAGAGATGGCCTATGTATGTCCTCACAGAAAAGAATAGAGGATGAAGGTGTGTGATCCCAGGAGAGATAGTTCCTGACTATATGGCTTGGTATGGCTCTATTTCTCATCGATTCGTACAAAATCCAGCACGCAGATTGAGGCTTCAAGCTCCCCTAGTCGATTCTAATCATTCTAGTGTAAGTTATTAACACTAAATCCTGAGTGAATAAAATTTGTTCATGCTATTTGATTTGATAAAATTTCTTTCATGTATTGTTTCGTAGCGCATGTCAAGGGCAGTGTCTCACATTGAATTACTCATGAGTGGCAATAGAGATGTAGAGACATTGGCAAAGGGAATTTACGACCTGCATGAGATATTAACTGGGTCGTTAGATGCTGCTTCATCCTTAGCTCCTCCTCCAGCTCCATCACAGACAGCTCCTCCTCCAGCTCCTCCACCAGTTACATTAGAGATAGATTCTCCACCAGTTACATCAGAGATAGCTTCTCCACCAGTTACTCGTTTTTATACTAGGCTCGGGAGCAGGAGAGGCAAGGCAATTATATCGGATGCGTCGAGGGATTAGTGTATTTGTATTTAGTGACTTTTGTGTTTTAAAGATATAGTTTATCTTTATGATATTAGACAATGTTATTAAAATATGTAATGATTTTTTTTATAATTTAATGTTTTATTTAGTGATTTTTGGTTATTAATGCCTAGAGTTTATCTTTATAATATTAGATATGTTATTAAAACATATAATGCATAAATCGATAATACAAGCATAAGAAGGCATACATATCAAAGACATAAATTGATAATATATTCATACAAAGGCATAAATGTCAAAATACAGTCATATTTAATAAACTATCATGGTTCATTTAAATCAATGGTTTCTTTAATGGCAACATCCGATCTCGACAACAAATTTTGGAATTCCTCGATGCGAGATACATATGGAAGCTCCCACTCACGAGCAGAATCACATCGGTATCGATGCCAATTGCATGCAATCGGATGTATTGGTGCAAACGGGTCCATAAATACCTAAAAAATATCATTATTCAACGTACGAAAAAATGTAAAACAAAATATCTCAATTCTGACATACATAGTATTATCAATACCTCAACAAAATGAGAATCGTGAACAAGTCCAAGTGCTATGAATCCATGTTTCAGTGGTGGAGGTGGTGTAGTTCTAAGCGGAAGATATGTCAAGCATTGTCTAGAAGATAAATGGACTAGCACAATGTTATACTTTGTTGCTATCAAGTGACCCATATTGGGTAAAGTCATCCATTTATCATAAGGAGTTGGTATCTTGAAATATGATAATGTCTCAATCAATTCATCAACACGCTCCTCGGATCCATAGAGACTAACATAATAAGCTCGGAAATCACATATCTCCTTAATCAAATCTTGCCGCACATTAGCCTATGCATCAACGCCCATGCCTAGCAAGCCAACTATAGCTCGAAAACCACAATGTCCATCCGATTCAACATCCATAGTAGAATATATGTATTGGGGTATCTCTAAAGGGAAAGAATCAATAAATTTCACTTTCTTTTTTCGATGCACTGGTAGTTTCATCATCTTTATTGAATTGACTGAAACGGGTGTTGATGCACTATCATATTGAGATTCAACAATCTCAAAATATGAAGGATCATGTTGAGTTGATTTATCTCGATTGCCTTTGGTCTTAGCCTTCTCGGGTGGAGGAGCAAGAAATGTAGTTGCTGGATCACTGAGTTTCCTTAACTTTTTCTTCAAGGCTAATTTTCCCGAGATATCACAAGCATCGAAGCATTTCACTATAAGCTCCCACTTGGCATCAAGATTCAACTTAGCCAAGTAATCAACATTTTTCTTCTTCAAGTCCAACTTCTACCAAAAAGGATCCAAAACGGACAATGGAATCGGTGTCCCAAACCTTATAAATTCAGCAATCTCGTGAGCACAAGGCAACCCATGTGTGCCTCTAATGACACAACCACAGACAAGAGGGTCAATGCTGGTATCATTTGCTCGTTGTGCTTCTTTCAAAATAATACTCAATGCTGTCCTAGAAACCAATCCCCGTAACTCCCTAAAGCAAGTTGGTCAAAAATTATGTTCCACAATAATAAGACTTCTCTCGAATGAGGCCTTTATCTTCGTATGTTACAGCTCAATCAGGGAGTTGATAACCTTCCATGATGAATCAAAATCTCCTTGGGACGATCCAAGTTGTCTCTTTAACTTTGAATGTGCACTCTCCGCCCTATATGATGTTAGAAAATGTTTATTATAATGAATAAATTATATATTTGGTGAAAATAACAATAAGTAAACCCTATAAACCTACATACCTATTTGTCGTAACATTTCCAAAGTGCTTTACTTTATTTGTCCAAACAGCAACAAATTTCTCTTTATGCTGAGTCAACCAAGTATGGATCAAGTACTTGAGCGCTCTAAGATAAGAATGGTAATGAGTTACCAATGAACTTAAATTTGCTTCGTACTCATACTCATTCGAAGAGAATACAAGAACGCCCCAAGCTGACATGAATGCCTCCCACTTCTCCTTGCTCTCAAACCACTTTTTACAATTAGCAAGTACATTCTTTGATATATGCCATCTATATAAGAGATTGGTTGTGCTAGGGAACACTATTTGTATTGCTTTCATCAATGCTAAATCCCTATCAGTAACAATAATAGAAGGCATTGAATCAGAAGACATCAAGCTTTTTAACTTCTCTAATGCCCAAGTATAGTTGTCAGTGCGCTCAGCCTCCATGTAAACAAAAGCAATAGAAAATGTCAAATCTGTACATGTCATACCAACAATCTCAAGGAAAGGGAGTCCATATCGATTAGTTTTATATGTACAATCCATAACTAACACATTGGGAAAAGCATTCAATAAATCTACAACCGTCGAATGCGTCCAAAATAAGTCTCTAACAAAATCACTTGACTCATCACTCCTATGCCACTCAACATATTTACAATCATTTAAGTGTTTCATGAGTTGCTGCATCTGTGATCTACCAGCTTTGTCAACCATTCTAAAGTTTTGTCGTGCATTGTAGATGGTCTTGATGGTGCTGGAATTCTTCTTATCATGTTGTTTCAAAATCATTAGTATATTTCTTAGTTTGACCATATTATTTGTCATATCGGCCACTATCCCTTGCTCTTTCACCGTTAATCGACCAGAAAAGGAATGTCCTTCTAACTGTCTTGCAGCCAAATGGTTATGCATTCCATATACTACTCTGACTACCCAATCATTGCCGCTCTCCAATTTCACCCCTTGTAGCTCGAATTGACAACTGCACTTCTTTGTTCCCGTTCCCAAGCGATGGAATTCATCTCTATTTGATCTATACATTCCATACCGTTCACATGCAAGTCAAAGTCTAGGTTTTCTTCCGGGAACACCAACTTCGGATGATTTAATCACAATAACAAAACCTAGGTCTCTTCTAACCTCTCTAGCCCATGTGATCAAGGCATTTCTACTATTGAAAACCTGAACAAAATTTAATAATTAGTTTTTTTTACGGTATTTGTATTGAAACATTATATTAATTTTAAATATGCTTACCTTGTTAGTAGTAAATGCATAAGTGCAGTCAAATATTTCTTCATCCACACTATTGAATTCTTTATTATACACTACTACTTCTTTGATACTCTGCAAATATTAAACAATTAATATTAAACAATTTGTACAATAAATTATAATAAAAATAATTAATTATAAAAATCAAATTAGTACAATAAATTATACAAGGAATTAGTACAATTATTAAACAATTATAAATTATATAATTATATAATAAAAATAATTAATTATAAAAATAAAATGAAGAACAAGGAAGTATGTCCACGCAAGCTAGGTGGCCATCGCGCGAGATGCTAGTTTAGCACATTCAGCTCCGATGAAGAAAATCCGAAAAAAACTCATAAAATCTTACCTCTTTTTCTTCTATTTCAGTTTCTTCACTTTCATACTCTTCATAGCTATCATAATAGCTACTCTCACTCATATTTTTCAATTTTTTGAAGGGAAATAAAATGATTGAAGATAAAAAATGAGAAATGGTAGACTGCAGCGAAGGAGGAAAAACTGAATAGCAAAACTGAAGCAGGCAGCAGAGGGAAAAAAATAAGGGAAAATGAGTTGTAGAATAATTTTTTGTTTAGGATATTAAGGTCATTTTACATGGGGATATTTTTGTCTTTTCTTGAATTGTAGTAGAAAGAGCAAAAAATGTGGTGAATTTAGAACTCCTTTCTAAAGGGAAGGAAAAGAAATAGAAAGAAATAAGGAAAGAAGAGAGGGATCGATGAAGAGGAAGAAATAGAGGGCAAGGCTGGGCTGTTGGAGAGCATGCCGGAAGAGGAAAGGGAGGCGAGCAGATCGCTACTGCCACGGGTGGTTGTTGACACCCATTGCAACTGGGGAGAGAAAAGAAAGAGTAAAAAAGAAAAGAAAAAAAGAAAGAGGAAGGAAAGAGACCTGAGAAAGTGAGGAATTGAAGCTAGAGAGGCAAGAGTGAAGAGAGGCTGAGAAGAGAGCTGCGAGTGAGGGAGCCGCCAAAGGAAGAAAGACAGCAGCCATCGCTACCAATAGAGGTCGAAAGCAGAGGCAAAGTAGGGGCCTTTGTACCCGTAAAAGAGGATGGAATCGGAGCAGTATGAAATGGCATTGTTGGGTGCCTTTGAGGTGGTTTTGGCTGAGGGAAGAAAGGGAGAAGCTGCTGCCACCGTAAGGCAGCAGCAGTAGTTGGTTCGGTGTTGTGTTGAGGGCCTGAAACAGTGCGAAGGTGAGGTTGGAAGTGCTGGTTTGTAAGGTTGAGTTGGGATTGAGAAGAAGGTTGAAATAAGCTGGAAATAGGGGGAGAAACTGTCAATGGAGTTGGATGGAAAAGAGGATGGAACGGTAACTTTTAGGGGCTATATTGGGGCTAGACGGTGGCTGTGATAGGGGGCGTTTAACTAGAGGAAAAGGATGCATAAGAGGGGTTCTTGGGTTGAACTGGTTGCAGTTTTGGGAGCTATCTTGTTGTCCAAAACAGGACTAAATTAAAGGCCGTAACAGATAAGAGTATAGGGCTGAAACAAGGGTGCTCTGTTTGGAGAGAGCAGAGTAAGAGCTTGGTGCTTGGGGGTTTTTAGAGGATAGTGAAAAGGCATCGAGCCATGGGAATTTACAGACTTTTGAGTTGAGTTTTTGTGCTAGAAAGGCTAGCTTGTAGGTGCAAATTGGAGCTGAAAAATGGGTGTTTAAAGAGTTGTAAATGGAGGCTAAACGGGGTTGTTAGTCAAGGCCAAAAAGAAGCACCCAACAGAATTGAGCTGAGGCTGAAAACAGGGCTGAGTTGGGGGATTTCAGGTTCTGAAAATGGAGGAATACAAGGCTGGAATAGAGGTGTCTTGGGGCAAAATAGAGGGCTGAACAAGGGTGGTTTGGCTAGGTTAAAATTAGCTGAAACTAAGACACCAAAAACAGGGTTTTTAGAGTTGAATGCAGGGGCTTTTAAGAGAAAATAGGAGACTCAAAACAGGGTTTTGAGTGCTGAAGCAAGGTTGTTTGAAAAAGGAAAAAAGAAAAGAGAAAAAGGAAAAGGAAAGAAAGGGAAAAAAATAAGAGGTTTTGTGAATTTTCTAGGCTGTAGTTAGAATGGGTCAGAAGCTGTGGTTAATTTAATAAATTTTCATATAGTTTTATGAATTGCTCTAAGTTTTATTTCATAATAATTAATTGTAGAAATTTCATCAAGAAAGCGTGACTTGTGAAATTTGGCTAAATCTTGAGATTTACTAAAGTGCTAAACTTGCGAAATTTCGTAAGATACTTTTATAAGATAGCTTTAGTATTATATTGTGTAGATTAATATTATAATGGTTTGATGTGGAAAATTGTTGAGAATGCGTGATGTGAATATTTGAGTAGTAAATGGAACATTGTTTTATGTTGATATATTGCTTAGAAACATTGTTAGAGAGATTTTGAAAGTGATTTGGGTAGTATAATAATAGTTTGACTATGGGAAATTGTTGAGAATTGGTGATATAAATATTTGAATAATGAATTGAAGATTGTAATATGTTGAGAAATTGCTTGGTATGTTGTTGGAGAAATTGTGAAGTAAATTGAGAATTTATCTCTATAGTTATGTCGGGATATATATATATATATATGTTTATATACATAGGCATATTTATGAGTAAGCGTGATTGAAAGCCTCTATGATTGATTTTATGTGAGTACACTAAGGTGTGAGTCATGTTGTAGGGGTGATGGATACTTATTAAAGTCTGGATTATGTTACCTTGTGTTAGTGAAATGGGTAACTTGGATGCAAGAATTTGAAATATGGGTTAAGTTAGAATATCTAATTGTGTTAAAAATAATATTGTTGTCCTAGATAATAACCTCCAGCGTGAATGAAATGCAATTGAAGGTCATAGAAAGATGATTAGATATTTATTGGGGAAATCACAAAGAGAGATTAAATTGTAGGGGAAATGGGAATATGGTCCATGGGGCATCTATCTTTAAGGTAATGTAACTTTGAAAAAATGATATAATTTATATGTTTTATAAAAATTATGAGGATGTATACTTAGATATAGGTATGCAGAGATAAGGTGATCTTGATAGATTTAACCTAATTATGTAAGTGACTTGATTTAATAGGGTGATATCAAATGTTGGATTATTGGTAAATGTTGATTTTGGTAAGACGTTTAAATATGTGAATGGTGAAAAGAAAGTAATATAATGAGAAGTAAATATTAGAATGGATAGTTGGTATAACCATGCGATGAGAAAATATTGTGCAATATGATTTAATTAATAATGTGGCTATGAGTTGATGTTGGATTATCGATTTGATATTGATGAAATGTTGAAAATTTATAATAGCATATAGTATGATATTGTTGAAAGAGTACTATGCAATATGTTGAAAAGTGATTTGGTCATGAATGAATATTAATTTTAATGTTTAAGAGATTACAAAATAATGTTAGTATGCTCTTGATACCTTGATGGTCTTGAGAAAATTGAAATGAAGATATTTGCTACAAATGTTTATGGAATATGTGTACATGCATCATGATTTACAAATTTACCTAAACCATAATTATGTATGATTTGGACAGTGATTGATGAATTATATTTAATTATTTATGGTTAGGGGTAATTGAAAATTGAGGCCACTATAGGCACACATTAAAGTATAAGTATGAGCATGCATGGTACTGGAGTTGGTAAACATTGGGATATGCCTTGGTATACTTAAGTTCACGCATGCAAAACATATGATTTTGATATCTAAAATACATGCGTTATTTTAAAAGTGAAAGTATTGCTTTTAAAAAAAATGTATCTAAATCTTTTAAGATGTGAATATTTGAAATAAATAGATAGCCACAGACCTTTATGTTTAACATTTGTTTTAACATCATTCATGACATGTACTGATTGAGCACACGTTTTAATTATGCATTGATTTGAGAAATAATGTTCTTATAAATGTTTATGATGTGGGTTGTCTAAATAAATTTGAAATGTTATAGCAAAAGATTTCAATTTACAGACGACTAGTACCCTATGGAATGCCTGCGTGGCCTAGAGTATATATACATCGAGTGGTTCTGCCTATATGGCATGAAACTCCGTTTATATATACATGATATGTACATGTTGCCTGATGAGACCATTCCAGGCTGTCTCATAATAGTCATGAACACATTCCTCAATTTTCAACTGATCAGTGAGACTGGGATGATCTATGATCATAGATAGATGCCCTTCGAGAGAAACTTTCTTATTGATAGCTACAATGGGTTAGAGATTATATGAAATGAGAATAGGGATTCATGCCTAGTCTCTCAGTAAAATGTTAAACGTTATTTAAAGTATGGTTTATTTTATGGGTTTGTATATGATGCACTGACAGTGTATACTGACAGTGTATAGTTTTTATACACTGTCAATGCATCAAAAGTTGACACCTTATCAATTGGCAAATTAAAAAATATGCCAAGCCCTTAAAAGTAAATATAAATAAATTTTTTTAATTTGCTCATAAAGGCCTATTGGTAAGGTGTCAACCTCTGCTGCATTGACAGTGTATAGAAACTATACACTGTCAGTGCATCATATATAAATCCTTATTTTATATGAAACTCTAGACATGACATGATTTATAGTATATTTGAAATGATTGAAACTGAATGACTTAAATATGGTTTTATACTACGCATGATATGACTTAAGACTTTTCATGTTTTAAACCATGTTTAAAAGCATATGCGAAATGATTTTGAGATTGTATATGCTTCATACAGGATTATATACATGTAACATGATTCGAAACAACAAATGTTTTATTTAACAAACCTTTCATATGCCTACCTACTGAATCTTGCATGATTGTACATATTACACTGATGCATGATATGCAATGATACAAGGGCACTTAGTGTCGTTAGGGCATGATTGATTCAATACTCAAAGGTTATCGATTTCTAAATGATATTGGGAGATACAACTACAAGATTCATGTGTTGAATTAGAGATGATATAATTCTAACTCTATTATTATATTAGTAACTTACTGAGCCCTTGCTCATTAAATGAGAATTATTTTTTTCAAATTGATTCTAGTTAAGGGACGTTGAACAGTTCTGAAAATTTAATAATGTATCGACTTTCAAAGTTCTTACTATTGAATATTTGGTATTGTAATACTTCTCTTGTATATGTTTTTATTTTCAGGCAATTCTATATAATACTATAGGATGTGATGTAAACTAGAATAATGAGTAGTTGATATAATATTCAGATATTATATGATATATATGTAGTGATTAATTGTGGATATTAGGATTGTTAAGATGATACCTATTTGGTACATGCAATGTAGATTGTAGGAAATGTTATGTTGTATTGTGATGACTTACAGGTATTTAATTGGAGAAATATCAAAATATTAGGGAATATTTTCAATTTGTTTCTAAGAAATAGTAAGTTATGGGCTATAAATGATCTTTCTTTATTTTAGAGAGTAATTTAAATTATAATTGAATTAAAGAATAAATGGAAATGGTTTGGTGACTACATTGATACCGAATACAAACCAGTAAAATGAAAAGGAAAATTTTAATTTGTAATTTTATTGAGTGGAATAAATGTGAATGTCAAGTGCAAGTCACGACCTTTAAGATTTTATTCGTAATTTAATTAATTGAATTATAATTGAAAGTCGTGATAGATCTTGACTAACGTTTTCTCACCTGAAGATTTTCAAAGCATTATTTTAGCGTAACTCTCCTTAGAATCTCATCATCGGAATAGTCAAAACTTATTTATATATTTATTTCATTTAATTGTTAGTTATTTTAGACAATTTCATTTTGACTATCTTCATTATCTCACGATTTTATTTAAAAAACTTGATTCTTCTCTTTTTAAATTTAATTTCCTTACCCATCATTTTAATTTAATACATTTCTAACCAATAGAATTTATTAAAATATTTCCCCAAATCCATTACAATAATTAACTAAATTAATTATAAATTAATAAATTAATCTACCTAATTTAACTTTAACTATCCCTAAGTATTAATTTAAAACTATTGAAAATCCAAATTTAAATATCCACTACAACAAAACTTGAAATAAAACTTGCTAAACAAACAAACAAACAAATAAATAAATAAATAAATAAATAAATAAATAAACAAACAACTTACCTATTATATTGAAACTATGCCGCTTTAGCTTTCTTCCTTGCCTTGACTTCTTTTCCTTCTTTCTCTCTTCAAACCGACCTTGCAGCAGGAACTAGGGAGGGCTCGGCTTGCAGGCAACAACTCGTAAGGAGGATTAAAGATGTGGCTCGATCATGCAACTGGTGGTGTCAGTAGCATGAAGAAGGCGATGTGCAGGCAGTGGAGATGGTCAACAGCGACAGTGTGCAGGAAAGCAGTAGAGGTACACGATGAAACAACAAAGGTAGGATGACAGAACAGCAGGAATATGTGGCAGCCGCAAGAAGTAGGCGCAAGAATGCTCAGCAATCGGCGAAAGGAGAGATGTCTGCTGCACTAGCTGGTTCGATAGGCTTATAGCAGCAACCAGCAGCTTGCAACGGTGGTACTTAGCAGAAACGGAGGCGGACGGGAATGGGAAGAGCAATGGCGTGAAACATGGATGCCGACGGTGCGGTGAAGCAGGATTGGTCGGCTTACAGGCAGCGGGGCTATTGGCTCTATTTGATAGTGGTGATGAGATGATGAGCAAGTTTCGGGTAAGCTAGGGTGGTACAGTAGTAAGCATGGTGAAGGCCACGGGTTGTGATGAAGATGATGGCGTGGCAAATGTCAGCAATAGAGATGATGATGAGCAGATGGCATTCTGGCAGATTGTCTACTGATCTTTATGTACAAATTGAGCCATATCTCAAGATAAGTTTGTTCAAATTGTGCAAACTCAGAACCATATTATTCTAGACTCATTTACCTTTCCAGAAACATAAAGCTTGCTGCCAAATTCAATCTGTGCTAGTTTCTACAATTTTTCAAAGATTCCACAGAGCATCTCGCCTACTACACTGAGTGCCCTGTGTTCAGCTGCCTATATCTCAGGCTATACAACTCCAAATTAGGTAATTCTAAAACTGAATTTTTCTTAACTCATGAGGCTATCTATTCAAATTTTTCCAGAATTTATTTCTTTCTAAAATCCCCAAACGTAATTTTTCAATTTGGCTCGGACAGAACATTTCTTCCAGCAGAATTGTAATCTACACTTAGCACTTTGTTTCTTTCCTTCCCTCAACTTGTGCCAATTCCATGATCTATCAAAATATAACTAAAAACTAGTCTAAAATCATAATTATCATGCCAAGAAACATAGAAATTCTTCATATAATATCAAGAGAACCATAACTTGTAAAACTCACCTTGACCGAATGGTAATGTTCTAAAACAGAACAAGTTTCCTGTTTCAATTTTAGCCCTCTTTTCCTTGGTTCTTTGATGGTTTGAGGGTGAAAGAAAAGTGTATGGAGGAGTGTTAGATGATTAGATAACAAGAGGGTGTAATCTTGCTAAGTAAACATGGAAGTAATTGGAGAAATAAAGCATGAATGTGCAGCTAAGACAGAAAATAAAAGAGCTGCAGAGTAGAATCGGTAGATGAAGAAATTTGCTGAAGTTAGTTTCCATTTGGTCTTATATATATTCATGCTATCCAATAGAACATTGCCATATATTCCCTTAATTCCTTTTCTCATTATTTTCCTTGTCTTTTAGTGTATTAATTCGTGAAGAAAATTACAGCAAAAGAAATCAGCTGGAACTCTTTTCTTCCTACACGTTATTGACTTGGTTTGCCTACTTGTGATGGCTACTTCAGCCAATTAAAATCCACCATCTCTCAATTCGGCAAATCTTCTTCATTTAATTATCATTTATCCGTTTTTATAGCATGAAGAAATATCCTTTCAGCTTACATCCAGCCATATGGCAGCAAAGTGACGTGTAGTTGCTTTACCACATGGTTTTGCTTGCTTCCCTTGTCTTGTTGAAATTTTCAACCAATAAAGTTCATCCTTTATTAGACTTTTCTTCTTTTAAGTCTCTCTTATATTGCATTTTAACTTCCTTAATATATATATATATATATATATATATATATATATATATTTTCTGCCATGTAACATAAAACAGCAGCTAGGTAGGTGGCGTGAAAACCACTTTGTTTGTTACATGGTTTTAGCTTATGTTTCCATCTCTTCTCTTTTTTCCAACCAAGGACAATTTAACATATGTCCAAAATAAAAATTTCCCTTTCTTATGAATCATATAGTTGCATATTATAATATGGAATTATAACTTCCATGTATAAATTCCAAATTTACTTTCTTTGTTTTTCTATACCTTCAATTCATCATTCCATATTTGTTTCATCTTTTAATTTTCATTTTAATTCATATACACCATATTATAACTCATAGTTCCCATAATTCCATAATTCAAGTGGAAATTCATATTCAATATTTATTTAATTCCACTAAAAGAATTTATTTCCACTATCAATCATTTACAAGTATGGTGTATAGTGAAATAAAATCGGGTCTCACATTTTAATTACAAGTTTGAAAAGAATTCTAACATGTAACTTTTAATTCAACAAATCCCTATAGGGTTTATTTAAATCTATAATTGTCTTACAATTATTTTAGGTTGCCCAAACGAATTTTGAAAATAAAAATCAAATCTGTAACAACTTACAATAAAACAGCATCACCACGAATTGAATTTGCTATCTCGAAAGCCGTTTGCACATTGGCTCGGATACCACTGTAAGGTTTCATTGTCTCAGTTTATCATGTCATACACGAAAATAAGCAGCAGATTAGAAACAACAAAACCAAAATCACCAGGATCATGCAACAAGATTATTTTTGGGATAGAATCTAACCTGTTTGGTGTACTTGTGTAGGAATGTTCGACTTTTGAATATGGCAACCCACGAACAGCCCTTGATTTATCATTAACTCAAGACTCCTAGCTGAGAGAAGCCCTGTAACGGTATCCACACGAGTAGGACGCAAAGTAAAACCTTTGCTTGAGACAAGATGTGGTCAGAAGCACAGGGAGGAGGAAGGGAATTGTTTTCTGAAAGAGCTAGCTCCAAGAGGCAGAACAGCTATAAAAAAATTCTGTCTAACTTTTAGACTTAATGTTATTTATATAGTTCCTCTTAACAAAACCCTAAAAAGGCTTTAGCCTTAGTCCAACTAAATTAGGTCTTTCGAGCCGTTTAAAATTACTTAAGCCAAATCCAATTGATTGTAGGGCATACTCTAACGTGTTTATTGTCTCAAGTTTGGCGCATGAATTGTTTTACTATCACATGACTCGTCAAAGTCCAACGTGGGAAGCTACTTGGTTTTTTGTGTTGCAAGCGATTTTTGTAGACATGGAGATAGTATTGAAGAAAAAATTAGTGGCAACCAACAAATTTCGACCTCACAGAGCAATTTCAGGACCATTGATTTTGGAAAATATAGCAGTGACTGCTAACTGGTTATCTTTTACACAAATTAAGAGATATGGTGTAGATGAAATGGTCCTTAAAGAATTCAATCTATTTCTAGATTTTATCAAGCTTAAGCTAGAATCTGGACAAATTAATCTACTTAAATACCCTATCCTGTTAAGCTCTAGCTTTTTCTTTTACCCTTTTTCAAGGCCTATGGTTTGTGATAGAATAAAATTAGTGCAAAATATGTAGCAGCAACTCTTGTAATATATTCCACTAAAAAAAGAAGCTCCTACAATATGGTAGATGCATATATGTAAGTTTATCATGGCTTAGTATTATACATTGAATTAACATTATGTTTTATATATATATATATATAAATATATACCAATAAAAATATGCAAGTCATTATAATTTTATGGATTAATATATAATACACAATTAGTGAAATTTTTTTACTCTACAAGTGGGATTAGAATGACTACATATGTTCTTTAAAAAATATTAAAAGGGGAATATTGCGACAGTCACTTTTAGAGTCATATTTCAACACTCTCCGTTTTATTGAGTCACGTAGCTTCCTAGTTGTAAAGTGTAGACACCATTTTTGTCCAGACTTTGTAGAATAAATTTGATTAATTGGACTCGAGTTTGGGTTAGGAAATAAAGGCTAATGTTATTGGACTCAATAGATTTTGAGTTTATTTTTATTTTTTAACAATGTACATAAAAAGGAAATTAAAAGAAAGAAAAAAAAGAATTTGGATCAAATTAAAAAAAGAAAAGTCTTGTTTGGGAATTTTTGGGATTTTAAATTAAAATTACATTTAAGATTAAAATAAAATCAAATCTGTATATTTTGGCAATAGGATCAAGGATCAAAATTAAATAAGATTTTGCCATTAAGTTTCTAGAAATATTTGGGAAGAAATCAAAAAGATCTAATCAGAGTTTAATGTTTAAGTTCCAAGCTTTCAAAAAAAAAATCTGTCTTTAGATCTATAAAAAGAAAAGAAGGCGAAGCTTGCATTCACTGCATTCTTTTATTTGTGCACCAAATATATGATAAGATAATAATTATTTTATCTTATTCTTTATCCTATGCACCAAATATAGTTATAATATCTAATTACTATTCATAAACGTGGTTAAGATGATCACACATATTTTTTCAAGGAATATTAAAAAATAAAAAAATAAAATGAGATATATGTCATATCTTAATCACTTTATGCAATTATGAAACTTTTTTTACAATGTATTGAATAATAATATTTTATAAGTATTTGAATGTCCTAAGTTAAAATCCGTGGATAAAAAAAATCAAATATTTTTGAATTACTATAAACTTGAATTTGATTTGTTTTTCTATCTTTTAACTAAATCAAAATCATGTATAATAATCATTTTGAAAAATCAAGCAAACAAATATACAAAAATTAGTCATGCAAATTTTATAATAATAGAACTTTTAGTTGATGCACTATAATAAACAAATTAAAAGTTAAATTACTAGAGAACAGAGTAAAAACAATTAATAGACGTTGTGATAATCAAAGTATTCATATCCAATTAAATACACAACAATTATATTTTCTTCTAATAAATTAAAAAACTCAATTAATTAAATAAGGATTATTATCCTATCCACTGCCAGTGAAATTTTTTAACTCCACAAGCGGGGTTAGGATGATGACATGTGTCTCATTTTATTTCATTAATAATTTTAAAAGACACATGTCATCATCCTAACCCGCTTGTGGAGTTAAAAAACTCCACCGGTAATGGACAGGATAATAATTCATTAAATAAATAAATAATTATATTAATAAATACATTTATTCCTTTAAATATATAAAAATATAATATTAAATAAAACTGTTATTTTTGAGATTTAACATAAATATTATAGTTAAACAAAAGAATAAATTTAAAGATCTAGCTATTTGTTATTAATTCAAAAAATTTACTTTTTAACTTATATATAAAAATAAACACTTCCATGCGGAAATACTAATTTTTTATAAAATTTAAGAAAGAATGTTTTTGCCGGATAACGAGGATTAGTGGCGTAAACAGTGAAATTATATTCACAAATTATTCGAACTCGATTTATGAGTCTGAAATTTTGTAATTCAAGTTATTAGACAAGTCAAAATTGAATATTTTAATTCTTAACATAAGTTCCTTTTGATTATATATTTTTATTATTTTAATTTTTAGATTACTGTTTTAGCCTTAATGATTATAAACTCTAATCTACAAAATTCTAAACCCATAGTCACACAACTCACGAGAAATTTTAAATATACTCCGTTTTCTACTCTTTACACCCCACCTTAAAAACACAGACTAAATTTATCACTTGTATTTACAATTTTAACCCTGTCAAATTTAATCTCAAATCCCGATTTTCCTCCTACTCAAGCCTTCAACGCTAGCTTCATGTTCGACTCAACCCCATCTCGTGCGACATGGTGGTCATTTGAGGCTGTTGGCGAAACTGGGTGAATTCGTCTCACCTGCTGGCGACATGCTGGCCGTTGTTGCCTCGCGGCCATGGCTGCAGACAAGTCGCACAGGTCTTGTGCAAGGCTGCTTGCGCGGGACAGTGGGTCGCACGCAAGGCTGCTTGCACTGAACCTTAGTTCGCACGCAAAACTGCTTGCGCAGAACAGTGGGTCGCGCGCAAGGCTACTTGCACGGGACATTGGAGCCCTGAAACTAGATGCAAATGACTTTGGAAGCACGAATAATATGATCAAATGGATTGCTACTGCTGTAATGATAATTAATAACATTGTTATTGTAATGATAAGTTGTTCTAAACAAAGGAAATAGAATGTTCTGAAGTAGTTGACATGTAAAATAATGAATGTTTATATATTTTCATTGAAGCATGCATAATTTTAGGGAATATTTATAGATATTTTTTATATTCCTCCGTTGCAGCCTTGGATTAGATGACATTATATAAGAAGCAAGTCTTGGCTGCTGCAATTCAACTGCAATTTAGTAGGCTATAACAACATTAATCTTTTGGTGGTAGCTAAAGAATATAAAGGTAAGCTGCATTATAGAACCTTGTTTTAATGAAAATTACAATCTGGATACAAAACGAAGAATGTTCTTCATATGCTAATGGCTGCTTTCATGATCATCTTTTTCATACATAAGAAGTTATCATTTTGAATATGATGTTTTTGCTTCAATTCTACAGCAAAAGATAATGATCAAAGTGTCAATGCATTGCAGCAAATGCCGAAAGAAGGCCTTGAAGATAGCAGCTCTAGTAGATGGTATGTTTACTATTGATCTTCCTAAATCCAGTTGAAAATATTATTTGTTGATGTTTTTAAGGTTTATGTAATGAAACAACAGTGACATCAATGGCTTCACAATTACATGGTCCAAAAAAGGATAAAATGATGATAGTGGGAGAAGAGATTGATGTAGCTTGCTTGACAAACTCCTTGAAGAAGAAGCTTTGTCATGCAAGCATAGAGACAGTACAAGAAGTGAAAGAGGCCAAATCGAAAGAGACAGGAGCCCTATGCTGCATGTCTGTGGCCATGGTCGCGAGGCGACAGTGACCACCATGTCGCCAACAGAGGAGAAGACTCTGCCCAGTATAGCCAACAGCCTCAGATGACCACTATGTCGCGTGAGATCCCTTCCCTAAGCCAAAAACACCTTGACCTGAAACGAGACAAAAGAGAGGTTGAGTCGAAGATGAAGCTGGCGTTGAAAACATGTGTTTCTGGAGTTGAAGGCGTGGGCAAGAGAAAAATTTGAATTTGGGATTAAATTTTATAGGGGTTAAAATTGTAAATATATGGAGTAGATTTAGTTTGTGTTTTTTGGATGTGGTGTAAAGAGTAGAAAAGGGGTATACTTAGAATTTCTCACACTCACACTTGGCGTTTGCGCTTCTCTCAGTTTCTCACTCCCCCATCCTAACCCTAGGCCGGCCTTCCGATGCAATCATCCCAGTAGCAGCAGCCATCCTTTCCAACGATTTTATCCCAGAATCGGCTCCCCCTTCCTTTCTCTAACTCTCCGGTACTGCGGTCTGCGGCAGCAGCATCATCGAAAGCTCAAGGTCTGTTTTTCTTCTGTTTTTTCATACAATCGTAAATTGGGCTCGTTTACATTGCAAGGATTTCCGAGCTTACTGTCTTTTTGGATGTAAATGAAACCACTGAGAAGTATCCATGCGAGCTTTTTTTAACTATTAACATGATGGTTTTGTGTTATCAGAGGACGAATAGCATTTTTGGCCTTTTTCACTGTGAGGTCTTATGAGTTAATAGCCAGAGTTGTTATCAGTTTAGCATAAAATACTTTTTTCTACTGCCTTAATTTGTGCACTTCTATCATTAATTAAACAATTTGTCTTTCTTATAAATTAGTTAAATTAGTTAAATTAGTTAACTGACTTTATGATAAACTTTGAGAATATTTATATAAAGTATTTAAGTCATAAAGAGATTTAAATATTAGACTTTCTTTTCTGCTTTTGTTTCTGCTTGCATTTCCTTACAATTATGATCACACAGAATATGCTTTTGTAATTAAATTCAATTTTAGATAGTCCAATATTTTTGTGCTCATAACCAGATAAGAGGTATCTGCGTTTAAATTTTTAACAAGACCTTTGTGATAATTTAGGATATATTAATGTCATTATCTGAACTCTATTCTATGCTAGCTACCATGGGAAGAATTTTGAAAGTACCAATCAAACATAGACCGATTTCTCTTGGTTATTATATTCCATTATTTTGTGTGTCTGCAATAAGTTACAATGTATTAATCATGCTTTTCAATGACATGGAGGATGCTGTTGGCTTATTTTTGCTTATAATGGATAGCTTACCATGTTTTGGCGCAACAGTATATCCATGTATTTAGTGAACAATAGGTTTTGAACAATAAATTGTGTTCTGAACAGTAGATTTTGTTGATATTAAGAAAATGGGGGGTGGGGTCATTCGGGTTGTTCAATTGAGATTTTGCTTAAAATCCTGTGAAGTGAGGATATATAATGTCTTCCACGGTATGGAATATTTCTATGCTATATACTTTTGTTTATTGAATTTGCTGATTATCTGCTGTTCAACTTGTTATGTTACAACATATTTCCAGTTGGAATGTATCATGATCAAATATATTTTTGAATTGCTTTCTTGTTCATTAGCTAAAACATTTAGGAAATCTTTACATTAGAAATTTATTCAAAGTATAGTTCAATTTTATCGTCATTTTATAAATTTGCACCCTTCTTAAGAACAAAATAGAATGTTCAAGTTGTGTAGGTTTAAATTATTTAATCAGAATGTTCAAAACAGAAAGCTTAGCTTAAAACCCTAAAAAACTGAAAATATAGTTTAAAATAGAATGTTCAATTTATTAAAGGTTTAATTCATTTAATGATACATTTTATTTTTCTTATAGTTAATTGGCAAATTGTTTTGCTTTGTGATTATTCTTTTGCGAAGGTTCGATGAAAAACTTTGGGGCAAACGTTCATTTGAAGAAAAATATTGTGAATGCAACCATGGAAAGCATATGATGTTGTTACTTCGAATTGTTTGTGCACTTATTTGCTTAGATATTTCATTTTGATTTCTTTCAATTATATTAAGACTCTAATTTTTAAGTTTAGTATTGTAATATTTAATTAATTTGATTGGGACCATTGCTTTTTCGGGTATAGAAAAATTTTGATTTGGTTTCTGTGTAAGGTTATTATTATTATTTTGAAAGAAAATCATATTTTATTAGATTTAATTGATATAAAGAATTTGCATATAAAAGAAACAAATAGTTGAGCCCGAAGTTGAGCATGAGATTTTTTTCCTACTCAATAAGCGAGCCTAATTGTGCAAGCTCAACTAGCTCATTTTTTCTCTTGAGCAGAATTTTGAGCAAAAAGTTTTGATTTGAACTCGAGCTAGAGCTTCTTATTATATTGGTTCAGTTTCACCCTTAATTAGATTAAACATGCTTAGGGTTTATGATAAAACAGCTAGAGTATTAGGGCTTATAGCTTTTTGTGCACCAACTAATAAAATAAACGAAAGTAATTATTTGTTCCACTTTGCAGTATCTGAAAATCGCTAACGATGGGCAAAAAGAAATTCATCGATAAGAAAAAATCTGCGACGTTCCAATTACTTGCACGAGACACATCAGATCCCAATTACAGTGATGCACCTGGCAGTGACCGAGTCTTCGTCCGAGTCGACAACAACCTGGTCTCCATCCACACTGCCTTTGATGAAGATAACCATTTCTATAATGACAATTAATATTATGTCGAAGACTCCATTTTTGCTCATGCACCTGATGATGATGACGACTGCGGCGACAATTATGATAGAGTGCTGGGAAACTCTTCTTGTACGGCTGCCAATGAGAAGGGTGCATTGTCGGAGAATATCAAGAGGGAGATTTTGGAGCTAGGGTTTCCAGATGATGGTTACAATTATTTGATTCATTTGAGAGAGATTAGAAATACGGGCGGTGGCTCTGCTTTCTATCATAACCATAAGTTCAAGCCTGATCAGCTTCCTCGTGATGTAAAGGTTTGTTCAATCTGTCAATTTTAAAGAGGTGTAATTTCTGATTAATTTATATTTGATTAATCTTTTTCTGTGTTTTGCTTAGGTGTATGATGCTTCGAGAGTACATATGTTGAAATCAGAAGGGGATTATAATGAGAACATGATATATAGTGTTGCTTCAAGGACACTTAACACAAGGGTGCAGAAAGTGCTTGATCCTGAAGTGGCTGCACTGCTTGATGATAGTGATTTGTCATAGTTTGGCTCAGGTGTTGAGGATTTGGATGAGGATTTTGTTGTTTGAGAGTGATAAGAAGTTGGATTTTGTTGCGGAACCTGAGGTTATTACTGAAGGTGTCAAAAAAGCTGATTCTGATTCTGGTGATCTAAAGATTGCTAATGAACTAAAGAATTACCAAGTGGAAGAAAAGCCACGGGCCCGGCATCCCTTGGATGAACAATTTGACATTGTGAGTCTTGTTTAGAGTAATTAATTTTGACTCTTTATAGTAATTTGTGTGTTTGGAATTTGTGAAACTGTGGATGTTTATATGCTGTGGAGGGATTAAAGACTTCCTTTTGATTTTAGGTCCTAAAAGAAATTAATGTCTAATTTCTTTAGTGCAATTGGTTGAATTGGAATGTTGTCTGAAGATTTTACCTTCTGCTTTCTGCCTTTTGATTGAACTTCCAGGTATATGGTACTGATGATGATTTTGTCTAATTCTTTGGTTATCACACACACAGCTTGAAATGCAAGAATATGGAACTGATGATGATGAATGTGATGGCTACATAGCTGAAGAAGAAGAATTTCTGGAAGGCAAGCTAAAAAAATGTCCTTAATGAAAATGATATGGATGACTTGAAGCTTGATGGCAAGTATAAAACTCCCGTTGATTTATTGCATGGTAGTGAGTGTCTAAAGAGAAGAGAACTACTGGACTCGGCTGCTGATATCGTGCGTCGTTGTGCCGAATATGCTGAAAAGTATGAAAATGAAAGTGAAGATGAAAAAGTGCTGGTTATGCAGGAAAGCAGTGACGAATCAGAGCGATTTGATTGTGAGAGCATCATTTCCACGTATTCAACCCTAGATAACCACCCTAGAAAAATTGAAGCTCCAGAGGTAGCTAGGAAAAAGAAGTTGGCTGAAACTGTTTTTGGGGTCTTGAGTGCCAAAAGTCCGGTGATATCCCTTAAAGGAAAAGAGAAGCTCCCTATTAACTTTTTACCTAATAGCAGAAAGGCTTCTACTGAAAAAGTCAAGGATGTAGGAAGTTTAAAGCCTGAACAGTTTAAGAGAAAGCAACATGGTCAGGAGTCCAAGGAGGAAAAGAAAGAACGGAAGGTATCTATTTGCATGCGTGCTTGATTCTGTTTAAGCCTGCTTGTTTGTAAATTTGTTAATTGCTTTGAAATGATGTTTATTTGTTCATACCATGTTACATGCATTTGTTTTCGTTTGTTATTTGATGGATTATGCTTTCAGCTTGCTGTTAAAAAGGAGCGAAGTGAAACACGGCAAATTAAAAAGGCAATAAAAGAGCTTTACCGGAGTGAAGCCCAGCAAGCTCAGAAAGTAGCTGCTGTAGCTGCTCCATCTTCCATTCGTTTAATGTAGGTATACTGATGATTAAAAATATGGATGTTTTTCTTCTCTTTTTTTTTTTCAATCATAAAATTGCGAGAGTGAGAGAGAACAATATGCTCAAGAATGTGCCTGGAAAAAATTTGGATTCTGGTGTCATTATTAGGAATTTAGAATGAGCCATGTCCAAATTTTAGATTTTGTGGTTTTCCTGTACTTTTGTAGTGGTAAATAGAGATAATGAGACCGTTATGGTCTTCAAATGTGTTGTCGAATTTTTGCATTCATCAAACTAGTGATTATTCATATTATGAATGGCCAAGTTATGGGAACTGATGCACGAGTAGCTTCAGTTATGGTTTAAATGAAAGGCTAATAGTTGTAGCTGGATAGATTTTATATGAATGATTGGCTAGTTTGGATAAAGTTTCACATGCAGACTATGAGTACATTTTTGGGTTCCTGAATAGAAAACATGTGGTGTTAAATAGGCAAAGGTTCCCACGCCACAATGGACGGTGGTGGGTAAAGAAGTTAGTCCATAACCATAAGCTTAAGTTAGGATCTTGGAATATAGGTACGCTTAGTGGTAAGTTAGTTGAGATTTGTGAGGTTATGAGTAGGAGGAGGGTTAACATCTTGTGTCTCCAAGAGACCAAATGGATTGGGGAAAAGGCTAGAGAGATAGTACCTTGGCAATATAAGCTTTGGTACACAGGGAAAGATAGAGACTGAAATGGAGTAGGTATCATTATAGATAAAGAGTGCCATAAGGATGTTGTACAGATTAAGAGATAAGGGGATAGGATTATTTTCGTTAAACTAGTTTTAGGAGAAGAGGTGTTGAATGTCATTAGCGTGTATGCACCGCAGATAGGACTTGATGAGGTTAGTAAACGACAGTTTTGGGAGGATTTAGATAAGGTAGTACAAGAAGTACCCATAGGAGAAAACCTTTTTATTGAAGGTAATCTTAATGGACATGTAGGTACAAGTAGTGAGGGTTATGAGAGAGTACATGGGGGTTTTAGTTATGGTGTAAGAAACGAGGGAGGAGATGCTATCTTAAATTTTGCTTTATCTTATGATCTAATCTTAGCAAATACATTGTTTAAGAAGAGAGATTCTCATCTTATAACCTTTAGAAGTGGACCAAGAGCAAGTCAGATAGATTTCTTTTTAACTAGGAGTAGGGATAGACATAGATGTTTGGATTGTAAGGTTATCCCAGGTGAGAGTGTTAACGCGCAACATAGACTCTTAGTTCTAGATATGAAGATAGATAGACGACATCGAAAGAACCAACAAAAAGGAATTGAACGGATTTGATGGTGGAAGCTAAAAGAAGATTGTTATACAACATGTAGAGATAGTTGGATTCAAAAAGAGGCTTGGACAACAGAAGAGAACCTAAATGTAATGTGGAATAAGATGGCAAAATGCATTCGGGAGGTAGGCAAAGAGACATTAGGAGTATCAAACGGAAGAGTGCCGACGGGAAAGGACGCAACATGGTGGACTACAGTAGTAAAAGATGCTATAAAGACTAAGCGAGAGCGTTACAAGGCTTTAAAGAAGAACAATACAGAAGAGAGTTTTTCGGAATATAAGTTAGCAAGAAAGGAGGCAAAGAAGGCTGTGGCAGAAGTTAAGACGAAGGTTGCGAAAGAGATTTATGACAAGTTGAATACAAAGGAGGGAGAGAAAAGGATATACAGATTGGCACGAGCAAGAGAAAGGAGGAATCGCGACCTAGGAGTCGTGAAATGTATTAAGGATGAGCATTAAAGAACTCTCGTTAAAGATAATGACATTAATGACAGGTGGAAAGATTATTTTAACAAATTATTTAATGACGGACAAAATAAAGTTTTGGATAATATTTCGGTGCCTCTCAAGGATTTAAATCAGTGCTTTATGCGTAGAATCCAAGAGACAGAGGTAAAAGAGGCACTAAAGATGATGAAGAATGGAAAAGCTGTTGGACCTGATGACATCCCAATTGAAGTTTGGAAATGCATTGGAGATGTAGGAGTTAAGTGGTTGACAAATCTATTTAATAAGATTTGGCACACTAACAAAATGCCAGAAGAATGGAGGAAGAGTGTTCTAGTACCTTTATATAAGAACAAGGGAGATATTCAAAGTTGCGCCAACTCCCGAGGCATAAAATTGATGAGTCACACGATGAAACTATGGGAGAGAGTGATAGAACAGAGGTTAAGAAAGAATGTAGAGATATCGGAGAATCAATTTGGTTTTATGCCGGGTCGATCAACTATGGAGGCAATATATTTGCTTAGACAACTTATGGAGCGCTTTCGAGTAATGGGTAAAGACCTCCATATGGTCTCTATAGATTTGGGGAAAGCATATGATAAAGTGCCTAGGGAGGTACTATGGTGGTCCTTAATGAAGAAAAGAGTTCCTTTGAAATATATTAAACTAATTAAGGACATGTATAGAGATGCAAGGACACATGTGAGGACAGGTGGGGGGCAAACAAGTGAGTTTCCTATCACGGTGGGATTACACCAAGGGTCAGCGTTGAGTCCATTCTTGTTTGCGGTAGTTATGGACGAACTGACAAAATCCATGCAGGATAAGGTGCCTTGGTGTATGATGTTTGCAGATGATATTGTCCTATGTGCGGAAACTAGAGCGGAGATCAATGCAAAGTTGGAATTATGGAGACAAACGTTGGAATCAACAGGATTTAAACTAAGTAGAGTGAAGACTGAATACATGGAGTGTAAATTCAGTTCTAACCGACTGGAAGAGCATGATGTAGTGAAGTTAGATGGGGTGGCGATACCTAAGCGGGATCATTTTCGATACTTGGGATCAATAGTACAGATGGATGGAGAGATTGATGGTGATGTGACCTATAGGATCCAGGCTGGATGGAGTAAGTGGAGAAGTGCTACAGGTGTGTTGTGCGATAAAGGAATTCCTACATGGTTGAAAGGCAAGTTTTATAGGACAGTTGTTAGACCAACATTGTTATATGGTAGTGAATGTTGGGCGACTAAGAGGCTAAATACACAAAAGATGAGTGTAACAGAAATGAGAATGTTACGGTGGATATGTGGATATACAAGAAAGGATAGAATGAGAAATGATGATATTCGTAAGATGATTGGAGTGGTACCTATCGAAACAAAATGTGTGAAAATCATTTACGTTGGTTTGGACATGTAAGACGTAGACCTATAGATGCTCCAGTTAGGAGAATAGAGACTATGGATGTTGAGAGAAGGGTTAAGACTAGAGGAAGACCGAAAAAGACTTAGAAGGAAGTAGTTTGGAAAGACATGGAGGTTTTAGAATTAGATGAGCAAATGGCCTTGAATAGGAATCTATGGAGGCAGAGAATACATATGGACGATCTAACGTGATTTTAGATATTGGTTTATATAGCTTACCCCAATCTATTGGGATAAAGGCTCTGATGATGATGATGATGGTGATGAGTTATGATTCAGAGAACAAGCACTTTCACATTGTATGAGTTGTGAAAACAAACTGGCAAATTTGTTGAAGCAGACAAATTATGATCCCCTTTTCTAGTATTTTATTTTATTTTTGTTATAAAGGAAATATTAAATAATTGAAGATGAGAGTGTTTGGATTAGACGTTAAGACTTACAATATGTCACAATTAATTCTTAATCACTCAGTCAAGAGAATGCAAAATGTCACTGGGGATGGGGGTGAGGCTTGTAATGTACAGGTTGATGGCAATTTAAGGGTAAGGATAATGAAGAGGGTGTTGCAAACTTAGGTAATCGAACTGATTAAGAGAATACTTTAGTGTTCGCACTAAAGGTTGTTGAGGAAGTTGTTAATGAAAGAGTTGAGTTTGTGGCTCAAGAAACAATATTCAATAAAGATGGATGGGTAGTTCATGCTTTAATGAGATGCTTGGTACTATGGTAGGTGATAGAGATGATGAAGATGTTTTCCTAGATGAGGTTAACTCTTTGATTGACGGTGATAGAGATGATGGAGATGTTTTCCTAGATGAGGTTAACTTTTTGATTGACGACAACGATGAAGAGCTACAAGTCATTAGGTAGAAGTTAAGAAAGCTAAACAAATTTAAGGCTAGAGAAAACTTGAGGAATGCTTAAAAATTCCTGTAGAGGTAACTAATTTATCCAATATATTAGGGGAATGAGGAAGTGGGCTCAGGCTTAAAGGGGTAGTGAGGCTGAGGATGATATAGTTAATGAAGGTGATGGTGATAGAGTAGTTGATGAATACATAAGAGAAAACACACAGGTGTACAGGGGAATGATAGTGATTATTTAGAATCTTTAGATCTTGGAGACGATGGAGATACTGAATAATAATTTGATGACCATGATCCTTTCGTGAGATATAAATCGAATGTACTTAGGTATGATCCTAATTCCATTAAGGAAACTAGGTATGAGATGTGTGGATAATATGTAATTCAAAGATGCCGTTGAGAAATATGCTTTTGCAAAGGGAGTACAATTGGCATTTTTAAAAAATGAACCAAAAGGAACTAAGATAAGTTGTATGGAGGTTGCCCATGGAAGCTATTTGCAAGCTTTGATTCTAGAGAGAACTATTATATTATAAAGACCTATCCATAAAGCAAAGATGTTTTAGAAGCAACATAAATGGTTTATTGTCTGTCAAAGATATACAAATCAAATTTAGGAAAAGAATTCTAGAACAACTTACTACTATAATTGATAATTCTATAAAATATAGAATTATTATGGTATTAATTCATATGATTTTGCTTAGTTTCTAGATTTTCTATTAATTTTCTTTCCTAATTATTTGATTTTTCTTCATGAGTGGGTATTTTAAAAATAAAGAGAAAATCAAAGAAAATAGGTGCAAAAATGGTCAAATCTTTTATTTGCCTCAAGAAATAAATAAAAAAAATTAATCCAGCTAATGAGTGCATGCAAAAACCATGCATGCATGCAAACGCTTACCTAAAGCCCATGTTTTAACCTGGCCAAGCATAAACCCAGTTGGAGTTTTAAAGGGGAGAAGAGCCTTGTCAAGCCAATAAAGAAGAGTGGAGGAAAATTCAAGATTATATTCGGGTAAGTAAATCTTCAAGATAGGAGAAAGATTTTGAGAAAGCTTTAAAGATCACAAAATCAAAGCGAAATCATCCTAGTGGTTTAGAATAGTTTTTTAAGTAAATCTTCAAGATAGGAGAAAGATTACCAAGATCACAAAGATTTATTTCTAGCTTTATAAAAAGCCGTGCCTACCCGTAAGGAAGAGATCATCCTAGTGGTTTAGAATAGTCATCAGGATTCAGCTTTTGTTTAAGTTTCTTTTAGTTTTTTTTTTTTGAGTTTACTAAAATTCACTTTGTCAGTTATATTACTTCTAGATTATATTTTTAATAAAGGCATAAACATATTTTTTTTAAATTACAACTTCCATTTCCGTTTCAAGTTGCTTCAGTTTTTATCCCTTTTTGTTTTGATAACCAAATAATTGCTTTCCTATTCTTCTCTTCAGCTTCATCTTCACACTGCCGTAAAAAGCTCATAAACTACGTTTAAACTGCATAATTTAAGACAAAAGACTACGTATTTCTATTTGTAGCCTACTTTAGTGTAGTCTTTTCTTAGCTAACATAGTCTAATATATAAACATAAATCATATTTTAGAAAGAAATTGTAGTCAAACTTATTAAAAAAAGACTACATTTTTATTTTAAACATAGTCTAATTTGTAAAATAAAATAGACTACATTTTTAATTTAAACGTAGTCTAATTTGTAAAATAAATTATGTGCTTAAATTATTGATAAATTTTTTTATTTTAAAATAAATTAAATTTTTTATATCAGTAGACTACATTTTGCTAATAATTGTAAACTAATTTTGATTAAAAGACTATGCAAATTGGATAAAATGTGTCATTTTATTGTAAAATTAAATTATAGTTAAAATAATAACAAATTATTCACTGTTTATTGTTAATTACACAAATCATAACAAAGTAAATACAAAAACAAAAATTCTTTTACCACATTTTCATAACAATGAACTATCTTCATGATTTCAACAGAACACATTGGTATTCTCCTTAAACTTCATCCCTACCAACCAAGGTCACCATCTTTGAACATCTTTGCTTGAACTTTGATGCTCAAGAACTTCTACAAATAATTAAGGCCAACATCTGTTAACGTCATAATTTGTATCACCTTCAGCACAAAATATATATAAATGTGTGTCATAACGTATTAAGTTTTAGAAAGAAAACCTAATAGCTAGACACAAAATCTATGGAGTCGCCACCAACCATTCTACTAGGTGTGATTGGTCACCTATTCAAACTATGGATAAGACTGATCTACATCTCAAATTTAGGGTTCGAGAGTACGGTTACATGTGAGGAAGGATTAGCACCCTCACAACGCCCATCCTAAAATGGTACCAACTAGCTTTAGGTTATCTCAAATTTGCCTTAGTTAATCTTAAGTTCAATAATTTAATATTGGAAAATATTTCTAAGCATCCTCCATTAAGCTGGTGGGATAGCTTAAAAAATTCTCCTCACCTCAAGAGTATTCAAGTAGTACTATATGACTTGCCTGAAGAGGCTCCGTCGTCGGATTCATTATAATGTTTTATGAAAACTTCTAATTTTGACTCCTATCTAATTCATTCTCGCTATCTTATCATTTTTATTACTTCTATTGTTTTCTATTATTTTATTAATTTATTTTATTAAAGAATGAATATGAATTATTTTTCTCAAAAAATTCCTTTTAGATCTTCCATTAAGCTGGTAAGATCTTGAAAGAAATTGTTTGACCTAAAGATTTCCAAGGTATTACTTAAGCGTAATCTCTTTTAGAATCCTGTCATCGGAATAATCAATAGTCAATCTCGATAATTATTATTAACTATTATCATCTTATTTTATCATTTATTATTATTATTTCCTTATATTTATTAGTTATCTTTGTTACTAATTATTTAAATTTCATAATATGTCTTATTTTATTTTTAGACTGATATAAGCCATCAGTTATCGAAAACCCTCTTTAGACCATCCATTAAGCTGGTGAGGCCTTGAGAGAACTTTCTAACCTAGAAATTTTCAAGAAAAATACTTAAGCGTAATTTTCTTGATATTTCATCATTAGAGTAATTCATATTCGCATTCATTATTATTTTTATATATAATTTTAGTTACTTTATTTATTTCCTCTCTTATTTTGTTATTTGCTATTACTACTACTAATCATTGACATCTTTTCTAATTTTATAACTAATTATTTTTATTGTTATTTTATAAGAAACTTAACTTATTATATACATATATGTTTTTTTTTAAAAAAAAAATATGAATTTTTTATTATCAAAAATCCTATTTAGACCCTCCATTAAGCTGGTGAGGCATTGGATAGAATTTTTTACCTCAAGATCTCTAAAAGTACCACTTGAGCGTAGTCCTTTAAGAGTTCCATCGTCGGATAGATATTAGTTTGTTTTAATTTTTAATTTCATAATTAGTTTTTTATATTTTTCATATATATATATATATGTGTAATTCTAAAATGAACAAATAAATAAATGAATAATACATCAACACAGTACATAAATATCAACATACCAAATCCAGTTATATCATTCACATCAATCCTCTACACTAAATTATCCGAGCCAAATAAATCAATTATCAAAATATTATATTCTAATTTCAATTAAAATTACCTAGATGATTACCTTGCACAACTATCTAATTAAATGAATTGTATAATAAATCAAACTAAGCTTAATATTTGAATATATGATAAGCATTAAATACATCAAAAAAAAAAACTTAGTCTAATAACGTGTACCAGCATAAATCCATTTAATAGCCAAAATTTTATTACCTTCTTTTTGCCACTCACGTGGTCTTTGTACATGCAGGGAAGAGCGGTGCTAGCTGTGTTTAAAGGCTGTACACGATGCAGTGAGCAGCAGCGTGGAACCGGCAGTGGTGTGATGACTATGGTGATTGCGGTGGTGCGGCAAGGTCGGTTTCAAGATGAAGGTAGGTTTTTTTCAAGTGAAAGAAGAATTTCAGATTTTTTTTCTTGATCTGCCCTGTATGCTTGTATCTGTCCCCGTTTACTTCCACAACAGAGGTGTATGGCGTGGCGATGATAGCAGTCAATGCAAGGTGATGAGTTGGCTGTGTCTTGGTTCAAGCAAGAATGGGAACAAGCAGACAAGCGGTGGTGTTGTGCGCGGCAACAGGGGCGTAGTGACCAGCAACAAACGTGGAAGCTTGGAACAGTAAAGATGATGCAACAGATAGCTTGAAGAAACCAGAACACAAGCGGTAGCATTTGAATGAAAACCCCAGCTAGGTTGTTTTCCTCTCTCGTGTGTCTCTTTTTCTTTTTTTTTTCTCCCCTCTCCCTAGGGTTTCTCCTCTAGGGTTTTTATAGCCATTTCATGGCCGTATACTTGAGGAAAGAATCAACTTTCCTCAAGTTTAGGCCCCAAATCATGGATTTCATTCAAGGGCAGATTTTATTTAATTCTTTCTCATTTTACAGATAATATATATCTTTTATTTAAGGCAATTTAATCAATTGTTTAGCTCTCTTTATTTGGCACCAAATCTCATTGATTTACATGATTTAAGGTTTGACCAAAGTTGATTATTTCCTATCTTTATTTTTTTTATATTTTCTACCTTTCCATTTTTGATTTTTTTTTTATTTTTGATTTTTTTATTTTTGATTTTTTTTATTTTAAAATAATTGTTCGGACAAAATTACGTGTCTACAACTGCCCCTCTTTGCGCTTTGCTGTGAAACAGTAATGGTGCAAAGACATAGACAACCATTTTGTCCGAATGCAAGACCTATCATTTTTTTTTGTAAATATGATATTTCCTAGCCTCTTCTATCATAAGGCTAAGGAATAAATGCAAAATGAAATTTCTTAATCTTCCTCTCGTATAAAGATTGAGGAATAAATGCAAAATAAAGTTTCCTAGCCTCTTCTATCATAAGACTAAGGAAATGAATGTTAGATGAAGTTTTCCTAGTTTCTCCTATCATAAGACTAAGGAAATGAAAGTAGAATGGGATTTCCTAATCTTTTCTATCACAAGATTAAGGAATGCAAAGTGAAATTCCTAGTCTCTCCTATCATAAGACTAAGGAATGCAAGATGAAGTTTTCCTGGTCTTTCCTATCATAAGACTAAGGAATGCAAAAATGAATGGGATTTCCTAATCTTTGCTATCACAAGATTAAGGAATGCAAAGTGAAATTCCTAGTCTCTCCTATCATAAGACTAAGGAATGCAAGATGATCATGAAATAAAAGCCCCTTTCACTAGAGGTTATGAGACTTTTGAAAACAAAAAGCTCCTCTCAACAGAGGCATCGAGACTTTTTGAAAAATAAAGAGCTCCTCTCAACAGAGGCATTGAGACTTTTTGAAAAATAACCTTGTGCTCCTCTCACCAGAGGCATTGGAACTTTGAAAAATAATCTTGTGCTCCTCTTACCAGAGGCATTGAGACTTTTGAAAAATAACATTGTGCTCCTCTCACCAGAGGCATTGGAACTTTGAAAAATAATCTTTGGGCTCCTCTCACCAGAGGCATTGGAACTTTGAAACAAAGAGCTCCTCTCAATAGAGGCATTGAGACTTTGAAAAATAAAGAGCTCCTCTCAACAGAGGCATTGAGACTTTGAAAACAAGAGCTCCTCTCAACAGAGGCATGAGACTTTTGAAAAATAAAGCTCCTCTCACCAGAGGCATTGAAACTTTTTGAAAAATAAAGCTTTCATTTCAGAATGCCAGTTAACATGGGTTTGACTGGGCTTAACTTTCATTTTGATACCAACAATATTGGACTTCATCCTCCTCTAAGGTGTCAGCTAAACTGGACTTTTGCTCTCATCTAAGGGTTTTTTTTAAAAGTATTTTCCTCATCATCTTCTCATCATTTTTCAAATTGCCATCTCTTATATTTTTGTCCTATACATTGTATTCTTACACTTTCTCTTTTCTTCAAAATTTTCATCATTCAAAACTTCTTATCCTAATAGTTCATGTCAAAATGCAATAATGAAATGTCATGCATGTCATGAATATAATGAATGCCATTTACGCACATGTCAATGTCATGCTCCCTGAATTATTCCATGAATGTATGCAAATGCATTCTCAATTGTGGTAACAAGATTCTCAAGCTCATATTGTCTTTCTCAAGTCCCACATATCTGCTGAATTCTTTAAATCTCCTTTCATTTAACATCTCATCTTTTATTGAGTCCTAGTCCAATTATGCCTGAAGACTAGCCATCATGTTTTCAGATTTGTATATTCATCATTCACTTTTGTTTCTTTCTCTCTCTTAGTAATGCAAGATTTCTCAAAAGAATTTTTTTTTTTTCAAAAATTTACCCAAAAAAAGGTTACCAACATTTATTTATTTTCCTTCCAACTCGACCACTAATGTAATGCACTTATGCATATTCTCCATTTGTTATATGGGTGGTATAAATTTAAAATGACCAAGAGAGATATAGATATTCATTCTTAGAAAAGGAACATGAAATCAAGAAAAATCAACGGGACAGTCTGTTTGGAATAAGGTTTTTAGTATCCATTTAATGAACATTCTGACAATTTCAATCAAGTCAATCTAAAATTCTTTTCCAAAAGCCCACTCTTAGGTTGATATGTTCTTTCATGTAGTGTTTGCCAATCTTGCCCTCGTATCAAAACTTTTTGATGTTGATATTTTCCTAAGTCGCCTTTTTTCGGTTTTCAACTTAGGTGCCCCCCTCAACTGATTCAAACTGCCCTTTTCGAGTTTTCAATTTGAATCCTCCTTTTTCTTTTTCTTTTTTTCTTTTTTTCTTTTTTTCTTTTTCTTTTTTTCTTTTTTCCTTTTTTTTCTTTTTTTCTTTTTTTCTTCACATATATTTTTTCTTTTTTTTCTTCATCTTCAACTTCATTGGCTTTGACAAACTTCAACATTCAGTGCTCAGTCCAAATTGATGCCCCCTAATAGGCATTCTTGATTTTGATCCAAGATACCTTCTAAAGCTCATGGGTTTCTTCATTCAACTTGATCTATTTCCCTTATCTCCACCGAACCTTCAAAGGATCATTATCTCATTGTATAAGTATGTCTTCATTCAAGGCATGATTCTTCAATTTAAACATTTACATTTGATCAAAATGGGCTTTTAAAGGCATGTAATGTAGGCTTAGGTGGGGGCTTATGAAAGAAAAGGATATAGTAGGCCCAAACTGTGTTTCAAGGTTTATAAACCAAGGGATCACTTTCTTTATTAAGTAAAACATTTAGGCATTTTGCCCCTTCTTGCTTTTTTTTGGGGTTTTCTTTTTGAATAGAAACCCTTTTTTTCTCTTCTTCCCCTTTTTTTCACAAAATTGGGCTATTTTTCTTTTCTTCTTTTTTTTTGCCCCTTGATTCATCATGAACACTTTCATTTTTGCCCTTAAAATTTCTTTATTTCATCTTCCTTGCCCCTAATGTGGAGGGTGATCCTTGGTGGGTTATATTACAAAAATATAATAGGCTCAAAAAGGGTAATCAAAGGATAATTTTACTCATGCTTGAAGGATACTGAAAGAAAGCCATTTATCATTTCAAATGTAAGTGCTCTCCTTAAAGATCATTTATCGAACAATGACAAACTTGTGAGAAGCTTTTGTAAGAGATTCACCTTTCTCGTACCATCTATCAAGTGCGGATGGTGAGGAACCTTTCCTTCATTTTCTTGCTTTTGCAACATTGGCATACTATTAATTCATCAACAATAGTGGTTCTTTCAAAATTGAACCCTAGATTTATTGACATCATTATCATCATGTTCATTATTTGGATACTTGTGAGTGAAAGATATGGTAAGTATGTTGAGAAATGGAAAATGAATGGAATGAGAAATTGACAGTGCATCACGCTAGTCGCTTTATTGAAAAGGAAATAAATAAAAGTTAACCCATACATAAAATTTATTTCGTACTTATGGGCTTAAGCACTTTCAAAAACTATCTTACATTACTTAAAGAAATAAAAGAAAGCAAAAACAAAAGTAGAATTTATAGATCTCCAAAATTGTCAGGCTCGAACCCTTCATGCCCCCACAAAACTCATCCCTCATTCGTATGGTCAGGTAATGGGTTTGCATCCGTAGCCGGTTCCCCTTTAGTCTCAAAACTCAACATGCTAGCTTTTATCAGTCCTTGCACTCTATACTTTAGCGCAGTGCAATTCTCTAGAGAGTGGCCCACGTTCCCGAAGTGATACTCGCATCGAGCATTCTCATCGTACCACTTTGGATATGGAGGCTTGAGAGGTTCCACATAGATGGGTGCAATGAGTTGTCCTTTGATCAATTTTGGGTACAGCTCCGTGTAGGTCATAGGGATTGGGTCAATAGGAGTCCATTCTCTTTTCGGCCATGACACATTATGATTGCCCTCCTGTTTATTAAACTGCTTAGCTGGTTGAATAGTTGGGGCAGGTGTCTGGGGATTAGGTTGAACATTAACCTTGGGGTAAGAATGGTAAGGATTCTGAGCAGGATAGTAAGGTTGTGGCATGTGATAAGGGTGTTGTGGGACATAGCCTCCATATTGCCTTCCATATGCCACAGCATGGACTGCTTCTTCCCTTCTTTTGTTGGCTCCTTCTTTCTTCTCAATATTGTTGGGAGCTTCAATCTTTCCACTCTTGATTGCATTCTCAATTATCTCACCAGACAATACCATATCAGCAAAATTCTTAGTGGCATTACCGATCATCCTATCGTAATATGGAGCCTTCAAAGTATTAACGAACATAATGGTAAGCTCCTTCTCTGAAAGTGGAGGTTGACCTCCGCAGCCATATCACGCCACCTTTGGGCATATTGCTTGAAACTCTCATTAGCCCTCTTTTCCATACTTTGGAGCGATAGACGATCAGGGGCCATATCAGCAACATGTCGATATTGAGCCATAAATGCTCTTGCCAAGTCATTCCAAGTGATGATTCGAGTTCCATCTAATTGATTGTACCACTTGGCAGCAGATCCAGTGAGACTTTCTTGAAAAATGTGAATAAGGAGCTTATCATCTTGAGCGAAAGTAGCCATCTTCCGACAATACATAATAAGATGAGACCTAGGGCAGGAAGTTCCATTGTACTTCTCAAACTCTGGTGCTTTAAACTTAGGTGGAATAACCAAGTCTGACACCAAACATAACCCAGTAGCATCCATGGAACCATAAAAGTCTAAGCCTTCAATAGCTCGAATCCTTTCCTCCAACATATTAATCTTTTGTTGCGACTTCGCCTCATCTTTCTCTTATGCTTGTGTGGCTTTCAACTTCTCAATTTCCCTTAGGTCATCTAAGTCGGGCACCTCAATGGGATCAGTAGATTTTGCGCCTTGGGAAGGATAGGCAGGTCCTTGGAATTGAGCTTGTCCAAACACTTGGGGTATAGCAGTGTAAGCAGGTGGATATATCCTTTCTTGGGATGTTTGACTTGGAAATGGACCAAATCCAGGAGGATAGACAGGGTCTTCCATACTGCGTTGTTGAACCCCTTCTTGGATTGCAACTTCTTCTACAACTCCTTTGCCCTTGCTTAAACTTTTCAACAGCTCTGTAATTTGGGCCAATTGCCCCCTCATTTCCTCTTGAGCTTTTTCCATCTTCTCTATGCGCATGCTTGATTCTTCTTCCATGACCTTAGCTTGATAACGAGTGTTGTGTGAATGAACCTTTGGTCGAGCTATCTTCGAATCTTTTATTACCACAATTAAGAATTTATCATTTCAGATGTGGTGATGCTTGAAAAATTTTGAAAATGTTTTGTTTAAAACAATGATTGAAGATGAACAAAACGAGATGATGCTACATGCGTATGTATGGAATAGTATGGTAAAAAGTTGTCATGTAACAATAATGGATGAGTGATGCATGGAAATGTTTCTGGTGAAGAACTCATGGTACCCTCTTAGTGTCTCATTTATAAATCAAAATCAAACAAACTTGATCAAACATGTGTCCTAAATAATGGGTATTTTCTAGAGTATGGATTGATATGGCTCTATCTTACAGTTGTTCTTCTTAGTTTCACTATATGCATGGCTTTAGATAAAGGGCTAAAGGTTCCCAAATTGTTCCTTACCGTCGTCCACACAAGACTAGTAAGGCACCCAATCCTCACCCATTATAGGTTACAAATGGAAAGGTTCAATTTGAGTGGGAGTATTTCGCTAGCCATTGCGGAGGTATTACCTCACGAGAGCGTAGTTACTTTACTTCCTCCTAAAAGGATAGAGCCCGGGTAGAGGGCTAATGCATGCACATGCACGTGAAGTGTGTGTCGAAGAAACATGTAGTTATTAATGTCTTATTATTTTATCAAAATTAACATACCTAAGGCAAACCTAAAATAACCTAAAACCAATCGTTGGCTTGACTCTCTAAAGTCCCCAGTGGAGTCGCCAAGCTGTCATAACGTGTTAAGTTTTAGAAAGAAAACCTAATAGCTAGACACAAAATCTATGGAGTCGCCACCAACCATTCTACTAGGTGTGATTGGTCACCTATTCAAACTATGGATAAGACTGGTCTACATCTCAAATTTAGGGTTCGGGAGTACGGTTACGAGTGAGGAAGGATTAGCACCCTCACAACGCCCATCCTAAAATGGTACCAACTAGCTTTAGGTTATCTCAAATTTGCCTTAGTTAATCTTAAGTTCAATAATTTAATATTGGAAAATATTTCTAAGCATCCTCCATTAAGCTGGTGGGATAGCTTAAAAAATTCTCCTCACCTCAAGAGTATTCAAGTGGTACTATATGACTTGCTTGAAGAGGCTCCGTCGTCGGATTTATTATAATGTTTTATGAAAACTTCTAATTTTGACTCCTGTCTAATTCATTCTCGCTATCTTATCATTTTTATTACTTCTATTGTTTTCTATTATTTTATTAATTTATTTTATTAAAGAATGAATATGAATTATTTTATTCAAAAAATTCCTTTTAGATCTTCCATTAAGCTGGTAAGATCTTGAAAGAAATTGTTTGACCTAAAGATTTCCAAGGTATTACTTAAGCGTAATCTCTTTTAGAATCCTATCATCGGAATAATCAATAGTCAATCTCGATAATTATTATTAACTATTATCATCCTATTTTATCATTTATTATTATTATTTCCTTATATTTATTAGTTATCTTTGTTACTAATTATTTAAATTTCATAATATGTCTTATTTTATTTTTAGACTGATATAAGCCATCAGTTATCGAAAACTCTCTTTAGACCATCCATTAAGCTGGTGAGGCCTTGAGAGAACTTTCTAACCTAGAAATTTTCAAGAAAAATATTTAAGCGTAATTTTCTTGATATTTCATCATTAGAGTAATTCATATTCGCATTCATTATTATTTTTATATATAATTTTAGTTACTTTATTTATTTTCTCTCTTATTTTGTTATTTGCTATTACTACTACTAATCATTGACATCTTTTCTAATTTTATAACTAATTATTTTTATTGTTATTTTATAATAAACTTAATTTATTATATACATATATGTTTTTTTTTTTAAAAAGAATATGAATTTTTTATTATCAAAAATCCTATTTAGACCCTCCATTAAGCTGGTGAGGCATTGGATAGAATTTTTTACCTCAAGATCTCTAAAAGTACCACTTGAGCGTAGTCCTTTAAGAGTTCCATCGTCAGATAGATATTAGTTTGTTTTAATTTTTAATTTCATAATTAGTTTTTTATATTTTTCATATATATATATATATGTAATTCTAAAATGAACAAATAAATAAATGAATAATACATCAACACAGTACATAAATATCAACATACCAAATCCAATTATATCATTCACATCAATCCTCTACACTAAATTATCCGAGCCAAATAAATCAATTATCAAAATATTATATTCTAATTTCAATTAAAATTACCTGGATGATTACCTTGCACAACTATCTAATTAAATGAATTGTATAATAAATCAAACTAAGCTTAATATTTGAATATATGATAAGCATTAAATACATCAAAAAAAAAAAACTTAGTCTAATAACGTGTACCAGCATAAATCCATTTAATAGCCAAAATTTTATTACCTTCTTTTTAGCCACTCACGTGGTCTTTGTACATGCAGGGAAGAGCGGTGCTAGCTGTGTTTAAAGGCTGTACACGATGCAGTGAGCAGCAGCGTGGAACCAGCAGTGGTGTGATGACTATGGTGATTGCGGTGGTGCGGCAAGGTCGATTTCAAGACGAAGGTAGATATTTTTCAAGTGAAAGAAGAATTTCAGATTTTTTTTTCTTGATCTGCCCGTGTATGCTTGTATCTGTCCCCGTTTACTTCCACAACAGAGGTGTATGGCGTGGCGATGATAGCAGTCAATGCAAGGTGATGAGTTGGCTGTGTCTTGGTTCAAGCAAGAATGGGAACAAACAGACAAGCGGTGGTGTTGTGCGCGGCAACAGGGGCGTAGTGACCAGCAACAAACGTGGAAGCTTGGAACAGTAAAGATGATGCAACAGATAGCTTGAAGAAACCAGAACACAAGCGGTAGCATTTGAATGAAAACCCCAGCTAGGTTGTTTTCCTCTCTCATGTGTCTCTTTTTCTTTTTTTTTCTCCCCTCTCCCTAGGGTTTCTCCTCTAGGGTTTTTATAGCCATTTCATGGCCGTATACTTGAGGAAAGAATCAACTTTCCTCAAGTTTAGGCCCCAAATCATGGATTTCATTCAAGGGCAGATTTTATTTAATTCTTTCTCATTTTACAGATAATATATATCTTTTATTTAAGGCAATTTAATCAATTGTTTAGCTCTCTTTATTTGGCACCAAATCTCATTGATTTACATGATTTAAGGTTTGACCAAAGTTGATTATTTCCTATCTTTATTTTTTTATATTTTCTACCTTTCCATTTTTGATTTTTTTTTTATTTTTTGATTTTTTTATTTTTGATTTTTTTTTATTTTAAAATAATTGTTCGGACAAAATTACGTGTCTACAATGTGCAAAGTTATAGATAAAAAAGATGTCATAACAATTTTAGTCTTAGACCTAATCGCCAGACGTAAAATAAGGAGTCGCCATCAATCTTTTTTCTAGGTGTGATTGGCCACCTAATTGACTTTAAGGAGTGGTATGTAGTTTTGAGTTTGGATTCGGAGTTTAGTTTCGCTGGAAAAGGATTAGCACCTCCACGACGCTCGTCTTACACAGTACCAATTAATCATAAATTATCCTATTTAGCCTTAATTAAAAGATTTTTTAATTATTTTAGTTTTTTTTATATGTTAATTTTTATTTTTTAAACATTGAAAATTTCTTTAAGAATCCCTTAACACTCTGATTGGATTCTTAAAAGAGAATCTCTTCACGTCAGGAGTGTTCACAAGAGCACACTTGTTCTTTATCAAGAGGTTCCATCGATGGATTTAATCAAATTTTTAAACCTAAATATTTATCAAAATCTTATAAAATTTATTTTCATCTTTAGTTGAAATTAGATAAAAATCCTTGATGTTGAAATTGCTTTCTGAATCCTGCAACACTCATGATCGAATTTGGAAAAGCTCTTTCTTACTTAGAAATTTTTCAAAAATTGCACACTCACAAAATTCAAAGAATTTTATCATTGGAAGAATTCTCAAAATTTTTTTATCATTTATTATTATCTTTTATTATTTTTGTTATTCCTATACCTATTCTTATATATTGTTCACATTCTTATTATTTAATATGAGTATATTTGAAGACAAATGAAAACTATTTTAGTATAGAAATTATTTTCCTAAATCCAACAACACACTGATTGGATTTTGAAAAATTATTTCTCACACCTAAGAATTTCTTGACTATTGCACACTCGAAACACCTAAGAATTCTATCATTAGTAGAATTCTCATTTTATTCAAAGAATTTATTTATTTATTTATTATTATTATTATTATTTATCATTATTTTTATTGAATTTATAATTTTTAGAAATAAAAGAAAAGTAGAGAAGCACTGCATGTGTGTTATGTGATAAAAGAATTCTTGTATGGTTGAAAGGTAAGTTTTACAGGATAGTTGTTAGACCAACATTATTTTATGGTAGTGAATGTTAGGTAACTAAAAGACTACATACACAGAAGATGAGTGCAGCAGAAATGTGAATGCTGCAATAGATGTGTAGATGCACGAGGAAAGATAGAATGAAAAATGAGAACATTAGCAAAAAGGTTGGAGTGACACTTATCAAAGAAAAGATGAGTGAAAGTCGTTTATGTTATTTTGGACATGTACTACGTAGACCTACGAATGTGGTCATTAGAAGAGTAGACGTTATGACTGATGTAAAAAAGGTCAAGGCTAAGGGAAAACCGAAGAAGATTTGGAAAAAAAAGTAATCTGGAAAGATATGGCAGAAAGAGAATTAGAAAAACACATTGTTTTGGATAGAAATGAGTGGAGGAGGAGAATTCATTCTGATGACTTAGCGTAAGATCATATATTAGTTCATATAGCCTACCCTACTATTAGGATATAGGCTCCGATGATGATGAAAAGAAAATTTTCTTACATTAAAATTATTTCTTTAAATCCCCCGACACTTTGTTTTAACTTAGAAAAAATTATTTATTACATAAGAATCTCTCGAATATTACACACTCGCAACATATGAGGAAATTCTATAATCGGTTGAATCTCCCTTATTCCAAGTTTAATCATATGAAAATATTTTTAATCATTAAACCGTTATTACAATTATTATTTTAAAACCCTTTATAATTATTAAATTATTTTACAACCATCATTCAATCTTTTTAATTATAATTCAATATTTATTAATTTAATGAATGCACAAGAAAGCCTAATTACGTTTACAGATAAGTAAGAATGAATAAATATAAAACAAATACATAATCAATAAAATAATCAATTGAGTAAGTGACGTATTATGTAAAAAAAAAAATAAATGCCATACCTTACCACACGTGCTCTACTGTAAGCTTGAAATAAAGCTAGCCCAAACCTTGGCCTCCTTCAACTTCCCGACGTCCTTAGTATTGGACTGATTTCGATCACTTCTACAGGGTTCGGCTTAGCATTCGGTTTCTTTAGAACGCGCTTTGGTGTAGCAATAGCTCTCTATAGCAACCGCTTATCTTCCACGCAGCAGCAACTTTTTAGCAACTTGTAGCAGCAGCAGTTCATATTCCACACAGCAGCGGTTTGCAACAGAACAAAGGAGCCCAAACATGAGATGCAGCAGTAGAGACTTCTCTACTGAGTAGTAGTTTTGTACCCGGATTTGGCAGCAGCAATCCTTGTGAGCAGCTTCGACGAACAGCAGCCTTGCTCTCCTCTGTTGCCGATCGCCTTCTCCTCTCAAATCTTCTGCAGAAATCCAGTAAAAATCTCGCCTCAGGTACCGCGCTACTGCCGCGGTTCGCCGCTGCTGTTGTTTTGTCGGGTAGCCGGTGTTCCTCCGAATTGCGTAGAGGACACTCCTCAAGCTTTAAAATACCGAAACTCTCAAGCTTTTTTTTTCCTCCTCTCCAATTTTCTGAAATTTTGTTTGTCTTATTTTTCAATTGGGGTGTAATTCATGTTCAAGTGGTAGTGATGAGGTTCAAATTCAAAGATCAACTCACTTTGATCTGATCATGAACTTGATCCATTTCTTTGTTCAAATTCAAATTGCATCCTTAACTTGAATGGTTTTTTTTTTTAATTTTAAACTTTTTTCTTAAATTTTATCATGAGTTGAAATTCAAATTTACTTTAAATTAAATTTTTTTTACATTATTATTATATTATTATTTTTCAAACTTTATCTTTAACTAAATACCGAAAATTTAATGTGGACCATAAACAAGAATTTAAGCCTAACTTCGAATCAAGTATTATTTTCAATCAGATTTTGAATTTTGAACCTAATCAAAACCTTCAAATCAATTTGGGCAGTATAATCCAACAAACTCACTTCACCCGATATACTTGAAAAATCTAGCAAGCCCAATAAATTGGACAAACCTGAACAAAATATGGTGTCCACAGAAGATACTTCAACTATTAGGAAAAAATTTCAAACAATGCATTTGATTCAATTGATGAAGATTATTTTCCTATAATGAGTATAGTGTTGTAGTTCTCTCCTCTACTAGTTCCCTATTATACATTCTCTTCCCACAAATAATTAATAGTAGTATCTTTTCGTCTGCCATTTTACTCGAAGGGTTTGATTGTCAAATAAATAGACCATCTTCTTAGTGGTAATGCATGTATTATACTAGGAAGTTACTCATCGCAATTTATATTATGACATTGTCTATTTGCATCTGTAACACCCTATTTTATCCGGGGCCTTAACTTGTAAAATTAATTAATTGAGTTAGGTAATATAGCATTTTAACATTAGATCAGGATAATTAATTAATTTAAAATTAAAGTAGGGTTTTTATAGATTAAAATTAACATTAGGAAATTAAAACTAAAATAGGATTTAGAAAAAAAAGAAGACAAAGAAAAATAAAACAAAATTAATTTTAGGATAGGATAATTAGACTTTTTAGGATAATTATTTGGATTAATATTAAATTTGATAGAATTAGATTAAGATTAACATAAGAATTAAATAGATAAAATATTAAAAATAGGAGATAATTATTAGAATAAGTATAGTTATATTAGGACTCTAACTAATTTGTGACTATAAAAAGGATAAAAGCTTAAGATTTGGGAAGGAACAATTTTTTCACCGCCTCCTTGCCATTCATCACCATCTTCACTTTCATCCATTATCACCGTCGCTTCTTGCCACATCGCAGAACACTTCACCCTTGCGCAACTCGTTTCTTTCTGCCCACAAATTGCCTCCAGTTTCTTCTCATCAACTTCACTAAGTAATTAGCAAACAATCCCAGCCCTTTCATCCTCGCAAAGCCACGTCGAACCAGCTAGGAAATCACCATCCGCTTTTGTTCCTTACACCGCCTATCATTCTCACAACGACATTACACCGGTTGTTTCCTCACAATTACTACCATCACCACAGTTTTGGCTTGCGTCCTCACTGCGAGCTTTTTACCAGTCCTCCCGAGCTGTACGCGTAGCAACTATCATTGTTGCTGACCGCTGGTTGCTGTTTCGACATCATCATCACCTGCTCCATTATCATCGCTGTTCGCTGGAGGAATTACAACTAAGAGTGCCTGTTGTTGAAAAACGTTGGAACAGGAGCTGTGATCGTGGGTAGCTAGCTAACTTGACGTGAAGAGTAGTAAGAATTTGCTGCAGGCCATGTGAAGCAAGAAAGAAAAGTGAAAGAAAGATTTAAAGAAGAAAGAAAGAAAGAAGGTGAGAAAAGGTAGAAAACAGTTATTTATTTGTTTGTTTATTAATTTCTTTGTTAGTTTTATATCTATAATTAGATTGGTAGTTTTAATTAATATTTGGGATAGTTAAATTTAAATTAGGAAATTTTATTAAACTCGGTAGACTAATTAATTTATTAAATTAATTTATTTAGGTTTGTAAATAAGTGTAATAAATTTACGGAAAATGTTTAGATAAATCTATTTGGTTAAAATAATAGATAAGGAAATTAAATTTAAAAAAATGAAAAATTAGTTTTTTTAGAAATAAAAATAAAGTTAAATAATAAGTGTGGATTATACCGATGATGAAATTTCAAGAAAGTCAATTGAGACTCCTTTGAAATTTCTAGGTGAAAGAATCTTTTTTAAGTTGAGCCAAATTGATGGAATACTTTTGAAAGAATTTTTTAATTAATTCATATTTGTTTATAATAAAAATAAAAGTAAGATAAGATAGATGGATTAGATATAGATAAATAAAAATGGGCAAATGAAGACAAGTAAACAAATAAAGATAAATAAATAAAATAAGATAAGATAAATTATGTAAATAATAAATAGAATTATAAGATAAATGAAAAAGAATAAATATGAGTTATGCCGATGATGAAATTTCAAGAAAGTCAATTGAGACTCCTTGGAAATTTTTAGGTGAAGAGGTTCCTTTTGGGCTGAGTCAAATTGATGGGACGCTTAAAAGTGAATTTTCAATAAAACATAATTCATGTTTATTTCTTACAAGTAAGGTAAATAAGAATATAAAAATATAAAAACGAATTAGAAAATCTAAGAAGTTTATAAAATGAATATGGAGTCAAAATTAGATACAAGATTAGGAAAAAGAGGAATCTCATAAAATATTAAAATTTATCCGACGATGGCTTTCAAGAAAGTCAATTAAGACTCCTTGAATATCTTGAGGTGAGGGGAGTTTCTAAGGTTGGAGCCAAATTGATGAAAAAATCTTAGAAAATTTCCAGTATATAAGTATATCGAAATTAATAAGAACCCAAGGCAAACTATAAAGATAACCTAAAGCTAGTTGGTACCATCTTAGGATGGGCGTTGTGGGGGTGCTAATTCTTCCCCACATGTAACCGTACTCCCGAGTCTAAAAATCTTTGAACGTAGACAATGCCTTATCTTTAGATATGAATAGGTGACCAATCACACCTAGATTTAGAATGGTTGGTGGCGACTCCTAGAATTTTAAAGTCTAGCGGTTAGGTTCACGGACCTAGACATTATGACAGCATCTAATTTATTTTATAAATGCAACATTTTGTTTAACGGTTTCTTGTCTAGTTGGTTTGTAAAAATTAGTGATGAGTAATTTAAAGTGATGCAGACTAGGATGTTAAAAGATCTAGTCCTTTATTTTTTGCGAGAGATGATCTTATGCAGAAGTAATTTTGAATGACTTCAAGAAATTTAAATCTTAGTCCCTCACATGGCCTATATATATATATATATATATATATATATATATATATATATATATGCATACACTCTAAGGCAATTAAATCCTTTTAGAGGCTCTATTTACCATCCAGACTATGTCTCTGTGATTGTACACTTTCGCTCTCTAGATTATTGTACACTAGTTGTATTCGGACACTGTAGACGCCTAATTTTGTCCGAACAATTTTTTTTTATATATAAAAAAACATAAAAATAAAAATAAATAAAAGAAACAAACCATAAAATAAAAGAGAGTTGACTTCAATGATTTGTTGCCATAAGAAAGATAATAATAATAAAGGAAATAATCAAAGTGAAATAAAATCTAAAAATAAATTACCAAAAATAAAATAATGAAAAGGAAATAAATAAAAAAATATGGAAAGGTCAAATGAAAATAAATGAAGAAAATCCCATGATTATGGGATGAATAAACTCATTGATTCATTTTCCAAAAGGAGATACAAAAAAATATGTATATAAAGGGGAGAATACACGGGTGGAAAGAAGAAGAGAAAACCCTAGAAAAATTTCTACTACTCTTAGCCACCATTCTTTGTCATCCTTGTGACAGCCCGGGGAGGGATTTTTGGTTTTAAAAAGAAGGAAAAGAAACCTAAGCAGACAGGATCCTCTAGCCCCTGCTTCTCAAGCGGTTTTTCATCACAAGTCCACTGTGCTCCGTGTGCTACTACTTCTACATCTTGCATCGCTTCAAGCATTCTCGAAAAGCCGCTCCTTGCCACCATCCTTGGTCCTGCCTTAATCGCCCTCCCTGCTACTAAATCTCGGCTCACTGCCGACCTTTCCCTCTGCTGTCTTCATCACCGAACTGTCTACCGCCACCAGCTTCATTGCCACCTTGCTGCTCACTGTCCTACACCGTTGCATCCATGTGTTTCTGCATACCGTCGTTGTTTCTGCAGCATTCGACCGTACTGCTCCACGATACGGCTGCCATGGCTGTGTTCTATCTATTGTGAAGCAAGCCACAACATCTCCTCACTTCCAACGTTGTCATTACGCTGCAACATTGTCATCGCCTGCACCAGTCCTCTGTCATCTCTTGTTGCACTGTCCAAGTCCAAGAAAAGAATAAGAAACGTGGTGACTAAAAGAGAAAGGAAGTGCCGTTCACTACAGGTTTGCTAAAGTAACTATCGTTTTTTATGTGTTATCATTTACTTTATTGTTTTTCTACTTTATTCTTTGGCTTTTGTATTTTTTATATATTTGCTAATGTGTTATCATTTATTGTTTTCCATTTTGATGCCTGACATGTTTACAATATTAATTAATTTGCTAATATGTATTTCACATCTTTGTTACTAGGATGTTAGTAAATTTAATTACTTATAGTTGTTAGGGTATATTAAATTAATTAGTTTAGTTAATTAACTTGTAGAATGTAATTAAATTAAATATCAAATTTATCGAACTAATTAAGCGGGGTAATAAAAGTGAATAATTGAATAATAAAGTAATTTGCTCAGTTTATATTGTTGAAGTATTTAGAATAAATAATGCCAAAGATCTTATGCTATTGAGTTTATAATTAATTGCAAAAATAAAAATATGTATAGTAAAAATCGATTATGATATTAAAAATTAAAACAAACTAAATTATCCGACGACGGAACTCTAAAAGGACTACGCTTAAGTAATACCTTTAGAGATCTTGAGGTGAGAAAATTTCTATCCAAGGCCTCCCAGCTCAATGGAGGGTCTAAATGGGATTTTCAATAACAAATAATTTATATTCATTTTAAAAATAAATTTATTATAAAATTACAATAAAAACAATTAATTTCAAAATAAAAAAATATATATTAATGGTTCGTAGATAACAAAATAAGGAAGGAAAATAAATGAAGAAACTAGAATTAGATATTAAAATGATAATGAATGTGAATATGAATTACATTGATGCTAAAATATCAAGAGAATTACGCTTAAGTAATTTTCTTGAAAGTTCTCTCAAGGCCTCACCAGTTTAATGGATGGTCTAAAGAGAGTTTTCGATAACTAATGGCTTATATTAGTCTAAAAATAAAATAAGACATAGTATAAAATTAAGATAATTAATTGCAAAGATAAACTAATAAATATAAAGAAATAATAATAATAATAATAATAATAAATGATAAAATAGGATGATAGTAATTAAAAATAATTATTGAGATTGAGTATTGATTATTTTGATGATAAGATTCCAAAAGGGATTATGCTTAAGTAATACTTTTGAAATCTTTAGGTTCAATAATTTCTTTCAAGATCTGACCAGCTTAATGGAAGATCTAAAAAGAATTTTTGAGAAAATAATTCATATTCATTCTCTAATAAAATAAATTAATAAAATAATAAAAACACAATAGAAATAATAAAAATGATAAGATAGCTAGAACGAACTAGATAGGAGTCAAAATTAGAACATTTCATAAAACACTAAAATGAATCCGACGACGGAGCCTCTTCAAGCAAGTCACATAGTACTACTTGAATACTCTTGAGGTGAGGAGAATTTTTTAAGCTGTCCCACCAGCTTAATGGAGGACGCTTAGAAATATTTTCCAATATTTAATTATTGAACTTAAGATTAACTAAGGCAAATTTGAGATAACCTAAAGCTAGTTGGTACCATTTTAGGATGGGCGTTGTGAGGGTGCTAATCCTTCCTCACACGTAACCGTACTCCCGAACCCTAAATTTGAGATGTAGACCAATCCTTATCCATAGTTTGAATAGGTGACCAATCACACCTAGGTAGAATGGTTGGTGGCGACTCCATAAATTTTGTGTCTAGCTATTAGGTTTTTTCCAAAACTTAATACGTTACGACAGTTTGGCGACTCCACTGGGGACTTTAGAGAGTCAAGCCAACGATTGGTTTTAGGTTATTTTAGGTTTGCCTTAGGTATGTTAATTTGATAAAATAATAAGACATTAATAACTACATGTTTCTTCGACACACACTTCACTTGCATGTGCATGTATTAGCCCTCTACCCGGGCTCTGTCCTTTTAGGAGGAAGTAAAGTAACTACGCTTTCGTGAGGTAATACCTCCGCAATGGCTAGCGAAATACTCCCGCTCAAATTGAACCTTTCCATTTGTAACCTGTAATGGGTGAGGATTTGGTGCCTTACTAGTCTTGCGTGGACAACAGTGAGGAACAATTTGGGAACCTTTAGCCCTTTTATCTAAAGCCATGCATATAGTGAAATTAAGAAAACCGACTGTAAGATAGAGCCATATCAACCCATGGTCTAGAAAATACCCATTACTCAGGACACATGCTTAATCAAGTTTGTTGGATTTCGGTTTACACATGAGACATTAAGAGGGTACCATGAGTCTTTACCCAAACATTTCATGCATTACTCATCCATTATTGTTACATGACAACTTTTTACCACACCATTCCATTCATACACATCATCTGGTTTTGATTTATCTTCATTCATTAAACAAAGCATTTTCAAAATATTTCAAGCATCACCACATGTAAAATGATGAACTCTTAATTGTGGCAATAAAAGATTCGAAGATAGCTCGACCAAAGGTTCATTCACACAACACTCGTTATCAAGCTAAGATCATGGAAGAAGAATCAAGCATGCGTATGGAGAAGATGGAAAAAGCTCAAGAGGAAATGAGGGGGCAATTGGCCCAAATTACAGAGCTGATGAAAAATCTAAGCAAGGGCAAAGGAGTTGTAGAGGAAGTTGCAGTCCAAGAAGGTGTTCAACAACGTAGTATGGAAGACCCTGTCTATCCTCCTGGATTTGGTCCATTTCCAAGTCAAACATCCCAAGAAAGAAGATATCCACCTGCTTACACTGCTATACCCCAAGTGTTTGGACAAGCTCAATTCCAAGGACCCGCCTATCCTTCCCAAGGCGCAAAATCTACTGATCCCATTGAGGTGCCTGACTTAGATGACCTAAGGGAAATTGAGAAGTTGAAAGCCAAACAAGCAGAAGAGAAAAATGAGGCGAAGTCGCAACAAAAGATTAATATGTTGGAGGAAAGGATTCGAGCTATTGAAGGCATAGACTTTTATGGTTCCATGGATGCTACCGGGTTATGTTTGGTGTCAGACTTGGTTATTCCACCTAAGTTTAAAACACCAGAGTTTGAGAAGTACAATGGAACTTCCTGCCCTAGGTCTCATCTTATTATTTATTGTCGGAAGATGGCTGTTTTCACTCAAGATGATAAGCTCCTTATTCACATTTTTCAAGAAAGTCTCACTGGATCTGCTGCCAAGTGGTACAATCAATTAGATGGAACTCGAATCATCACTTGGAATGACTTGGCAAGAGCATTTATGGCTCAATATCGACATGTTGCTGATATGGCCCCTGATCGTCTGTCACTCCAAAGTATGGAAAAAAAGGCTAATGAGAGTTTCAAGCAATATGCCCAAAGGTGGCGTGATATGGCTGCGGAGGTGCAACCTCCACTTTCAGAGAAGGAGCTTACCATTATGTTCGTTAATCTTTGAAGGCTCCATATTACGATAGGATGATCGGTAATGCCACTAAGAATTTTGCTGATATGGTATTGTCTGGTGAGATAATTGAGAATGCAATTAAGAGTGGAAAGATTGAAGCTCCCAACAATATTGAGAAGAAAGGAGGAGCCAACAAAAGAAGGGAAGAAGAAGTCCATGCTGTGGCATATGGAAGGCAATATGGAGGCTATGTCCCACAACACCCTTATCACATGCCACAACCTTACTACCCTACTCAAAATCCTTACCATTCATACCCCAAGGTTAATGTTCAACCTAATCCCCACATACCTGCCCCAACTTTTCAACCAACTAAGCAGTTCAATAAACAAGAGGGAAATCATAATACATCATGGCCAAAAAGAGAAAGGACTCCCATTGACCCAATCCCTATGACCTACACTGAGTTGTATCCAAAATTGATCAAAGGACAACTCATTGCACCCATCTATATGGAACCTCTCAAGCCTCCATATCCAAAGTGGTATGATGAGAATGCTCGATGCGAGTATCACTTCGGGAACATAGGACATTCTCTAGAGAACTGCACTGCACTAAAGTATAGAGTGCAAGGATTGATAAAAGCTGGCATGTTGAGTTTTGAAGCGAAAGGGGAACCAACTACGAATGCAAACCCATTGCCTGACCATACTAATGAGGGATGAGTCTTGTGGGACATGAGGAGTTCGAGCAGTGCAAGTTGGAAGATTTATAAATTCTAGTTTTGGTTTTGTTTTCTTTCATTTCTTTAAGTAATGCAAGATAGTTTTTGAAAGTGCTTAAGCCCATAAGCACGAGATAAAGTTTTATGTATGGGTTAACTTTTATTTATTTCCCTTTCAATAAAGCAACTAGTGTGATGCACTGTCAAATTCTCATTTTATTCATTTTCCACTTCTCACATGCTCACCATATCTTTCATTCACAAGTATCCAAATAATAAACATGATGATAATGATGTCAATAAATCTGGGGTTCAATTTTGAAAGAACTACTACTGTTGATGAATTAATAGTATGCTAAATGTTGCGAAAGCAAGAAAATGAAGGAAAAGTTGTTCACCATCTGCACTTGGTAGACGGTACGAGAAAGGCGAATCTTTTACAAAAGCTTCTAACAAGTTTGTCATTGTTCAATAAATGATTTTTAATGAGAGTATTTACATTTGAAATGATAAATGGCCTTCTTTCACTATCCTTCAAGCATGAGTAAAATTATCCTTTGATTACACCTTTTGAGTCTTTTATATTTTTGTAATATAACCCACCAAGGATCACCCTCCACACTGGGGGCAAGGAAGATGAAATAAAGAAATTTTGGGGGAAAAAATGAAAGTGTTCATGATGAATCGAGAGGCAAAAAAAAAGGAAATAGCTCAGTTTTGTGAAAAAAAAAAGAGAAAGGGTTTGAATTCAGAAAGAAAACCTAAAAAAAAAAAAGCAAGAAAAGAAATGGGTGAATAAGAAAGGGGCAAATTGCCTGAATGTTTACTTGATAAAAAAGTGATCCCTTGGTTTATAAACCTTGAAACACATTTTGGGCCTATTATATCCTTTTCTTTCATAAGCCCTCACTCGAGCCTACATTACGTGCCTTTAAAAGCCCATTTTGATCAAATGTAAATGCTCAAGTTGAAGAATCATGCATTGAATGAAGACATACTTGTACAATGAGATAATGATCTTTTGAAGGTTCAATGGAGATAAAAGAAGTAGATCAAGTTGAATGAAGAAGTTCATGAGCTTTAGAAGATATCTTGGATCAAAATCGAGAATTCCTATTAGAGGGCATTAATTTGGATTGAGCACTTAAGGTTGAAGTTTGTCAAAGCCAATGAAGTTGAAAATGAAAAAAAAAAAGAAAAAATATGAAAAAAAAAAGAGAAAAAAGAAAAAAAAAAGAAAAAAGAAAAAGAAAAAGAAAAAGAAAAAGAAAAAAGAGGATTGAAATTGAAAACTCGAAAGGGGCAGTTTGAATCAAATGAGGGGGCACCTAAGTTGAAAACCTGAAAAGGCGGCTTAGGAAGAAGGTCATCACCAACAATTTTGATACGAAGGGCAAGATTGGCGGACACTACATGAAAGAACATATCAACCTAAGAGTGGGCTTTTGAAAAAGAATTTTAGATTGACTTGATTGAAATTGTCAGAATGTTCATTAAATAGATACTGAAAACCTTATTCCAAACAGATTGTCCCATTAATTTTTCTTGATTTCATATTCCTTTTCTAAGAATGAATAGCTATATCTCTCATCATCATTTGTTCCACCCCTATAATAAATTGAGAAGATGTATGAGTGCATTACATTGGTGGCCAAGTTGGAAGGAAAATAAATAAATTTTGGTAACCTTTTTTTTTGGGTAAATTTTTGAAAAAAATATTCTTTTGAGAAATCTTGCATTACTAAGAGGGAGAAAGAAACAAAAGTGAATGATGAATATATAAATCTGAAAACATGATGCCTAGTCTTCAGGCATAATTAGACTAGGACTCAATAGAAGATGAGATGAGAAAGGAAGATAAAGGATTGAAACAAGGAGAATTCAATAGACAGAATGGACTTGGGAAAGACAAGATGAGCTTGAGAATCTTATTACCACAATTGAGAATGCATTTGCATACATTCATGGAATAATTAAGGGGGCATGACATTGACATGTGCATAACATTCCTAGCATCTATGGTATTCATGGCATTCATTATATCCATGACATGCATGACATTTCATTACTGCATTTTGACATTGAAATATTTAAAACATCGGGATAAGAAATTCTGAATAATAAAAATTTTGAAGAAAAGAGAAAGTGTAAGAATACAATGTATAAGATAAAAATATAAGAGATGGTAATTTGAAAAATGATGAGAAGATGATGAGAAAGATACTTTTTTGAAAAACCTTAGATGAGATGGAAGCCCAATATTGTTGGCATCAAAATGAAAGTTAAGCCCAGTCAAACCCATGTTAACTGGCTTTCTGAAATGAAATTTTTATGTACAAAGTTTCATTACCTCTGTTGAGAAGAGCTCTTTATTTTTCAAAAAGTCTCAATGCCTCTGTTGAGAGGAGCTCTTTGCTTTCAAAAGTCTCATTGCCTCTGTTGAGAGGAGCTTTTTGTTTCAAAAGTTTCATTGCCTCTGTTGAGAGGAGCCTTTTGTTTCAAAAGTCTCATTGCCTCTGTTGAGAGGAGCTTTTTGTTTTCACAAGTTTCATTGCCTCTGTTGAGAGGAGCTTTTTGTTTCAAAAAGTCTCAATGCCTCTGTTGAGAGGAGCTCTTTGCTTTCTAAAGTCTCATTGCCTCTGTTGAGAGGAGCTTTTTGTTTCAAAAGTTTCATTGCCTCTGTTGAGAGGAGCTTTTTGTTTTCAAAAGTTTCATTGCCTCTGTTGAGAGGAGCTTTTTGTTTCAAAAGTCTCAATGCCTCTGTTGAGAGGAGCTCTTTGCTTTCAAAAGTCTCATTGCCTCTGTTGAGAGGAGCTCTTTGTTTTTCAAAGGTTCATTGCCTCTGTTGAGAGGAGCTTTTTGTTTCAAAAGTTTCATTGCCTCTGTTGAGAGGAGCTTTTTGTTTCAAAAGTCTCATTGCCTCTGTTGAGAGGAGCTTTTTGTTTTCAAAAGTTTCACTACCTCTGTTGAGAGGAGCTTTTTGTTTCAAAGTCTCATTGCCTCTGATGAGAGGAGTTCTTTGTGTTTCAGAAGTTTCAAAGCCTCTGTTGAGAGGAGCTTTTATTCCATGATCATGCTTGCATTCCTCAATCTTATGATAGGAGAGACTAGGAATTTCACTTTGCATTCCTTAATCTTATGATAAAAAAGATTTGGAAAATTCATGTTTGCATTCCTTAGTCTTATGATAGGAGAGACTAAAAAAGGAATTTCACTTTGCATTCCTGAACCTTATGATAGAAGAGGCTAGGAAATATCATATTTTACAAAAAAAAAAATTTGATAGGTCTTGCATTCGGACAAAAGAATTTTAAATTTTCCTCAAATGACATCATGCATATGCATTAGAACAGTATAATTCTAACTCTGCACTTATATAAATGACTTACTGAGCCTTGCTCATTAAACTCTATTTAAATTTTTCAGATTGAGTACGGAGTTGGGGGAGTATTTCGGAGCTTTCCGAATAGTCCCAAGCATGAAATATAGTCCCAACTCTCCAAGGAGATTTTTGGGTATACACTCTTCTTTTGTATTTAATATCAATTCAGGTTGTTTTTGATTCAGTACTTAGATGGGATGTAACCTAATATAGAGAATAGCATCTAGACTATAGTAAAGATGAATTATAGAATTGTTGATTTTACATGAGTATGAATATATGATAGAATAGCATGAACAAATGACCAAGTAAGAAAATGTAAACCATAAGATGAAATGTTATGAATTGGAAATGGACTTAGGTTATGGAGAAAGTTTAGACTCATTAGAAGAAAGAATAATGGTGAACTTGGCCATAGTAATGCTAGAATATAATCAGCTGCTATTGTGGGAAGCATGAGCTGAATATTACTTGTGAATTTTATGCAGGTAATTAACCTGGGTAAAGTGATAAAAATAGGCAAGGGAGTTAACGTCCCGAAATAAAAATTCAATGTATTGCACTTAGACAAAACAAGTACAGAAAAGTGAAAAAAAATGAGCCCTAAATTCTACGCATTCGTACAAGTAAGAGGTACCGTCGCGACCTTCGGGTCGTGACAAGGGGTGATTGGCCCCAGGAACCTTTTGCCATATAGATATGACATAGGCAAGTATACATACGACAATAGCACCACATTTTAGCTGTGTAAGCAAAAGGGAAAAAGAATTAAGATTAATATAAAACCCATTTATGATGGAATGTAGCATTTTCAAAACCTAATAGTGGAAGGGGTAATCTCTATTAGTAATTGAGGATTTTGTAATAGATGCTAGACCAATTTCAAATTAATGTCTAACAAGTTTCAATTGAATACTACTCAAATCCATTGTTGTCCTTTATTGATGTGAACTGATATTACTAATATCAAAGATTTAGTGTGTAATATATTTGTACAAACATTGCAATGAAATTAATTCATCAAACCTGGATGCATAGGAAGGAAAGAAGGAAGGATCCAAAACTCTGGAAGCATTGGGTTACTCCCAGACCAGTCAAAAACACCAAGAATATACAGCGAAAGAATGTTGTATGATAAGCAAATATTTGTGCTTAATTAATTCAATGTACTTGCTACATTTTATTTAGTTTTCTATATCCCAATATCGACAAATTCTAAAGGTTAATTTGTAAACTATGTGCATCATAGGCACTAAAAGCCAAGTCTTTCCCCAAGAGGGAATGTAAGTGACACTGCCATGGTTAAGAATCCACTTGCAGGCTCTTGCACAAGCATTGTCCTGTCCACCATCAGGTTCGATCCCAAGAATACACATGTAAATGTTGTTAAAAGTTGTACAGAACATGGTGCTGTGACCGTCTATATGCAATCCCCACCCGCCATCTTCATTCTGCATCGCAACAAAATGATCAACTTTAAATAAATCCTTCAACAACAACAACAATAATCATCATCATCATCATCATCAGAGCCTTTATCCCAATAGATTGGGGTAGGCTATATGAACCAATATCTAAAATCACGTTAGATCGTCCATATGTATTCTCTGCCTCCATAGATTCCTATTCAAGGCCATTTGCTCATCTAATTCTAAAACTTCCATGTCTTTCCAAACTACTACCTTCCAAGTCTTTTTCGGTCTTCCTCTAGTCTTAACCCTTCTCTCAACATCCATAGCCTCTATTCTCCTAACTGGAGCATCTACAGGTCTACGTCTTACATGTCCAAACCAACGTAAACGATGTTCACACATTTTGTCTTCAATAGGTACCACTCCAATCATCTTACGAATATCATCATTTCTCATTCTATCCTTTCTTGTATATCCACATATCCACCGTAACATTCTCATTTCTGTTACACTCATCTTTTGTGTATGCAGCCTCTTAGTCGCCCAACATTCACTACCATATAACAATGTTGGTCTAACAACTGTCCTATAAAACTTGCCTTTTAACCATGTAGGAATTCCTTTATCGCACAACACACCTGTAGCACTTCTCCACTTACTCCATCCAGCCTGGATCCTATAGGTCACATCACCATCAATCTCTCCATCCATCTGTATTATTGATCCCAAGTATCAAAAATGATCCCGCTTAGGTATCGCCACACCATCTAACTTCACTACATCATGCTCTTCCAGTCAGTTAGAACTGAATTTACACTCCATGTATTCAGTTTTCACTCTGCTTAGTTTAAATCCTTTGGATTCCAACGTTTGTCTCCATACTTCCAACTTTGTATTGATCTCCGCTCTAGTTTCCACACATAGGACAATATCATCTGCAAACGTCATACACCAGGGCACCTTATCCTGGATGGATTTTGTCAGTTCGTCTATAACTACCGCAAACAAGAATGGACTCAACGCTGACCCTTGGTGTAATCCCACCGTGATAGGAAACTCACTTGTTTGCTCCCCACCTGTCCTCACATGTGTCCTTGCGCCTCTATACATGTCCTTAATTAGTTTAATATATTTCAAAGGAACTCTTTTCTTCATTGAGGACCACCAGAGTACCTCCCTAGGCACTTTATCATATGCTTTCTCCAAATCTATAAAGACCATATGAAGATCTTTACCCATTACTCGAAACCGCTCCATAAGTTGTCTAAGCAAATATATTGCCTCCATAGTTGATCGACCCGGCATAAAACCAAATTGATTCTCCAATATCTCTACATTCTTTCTTAATCTCCGTTCTATCACTCTCTCCCATAGTTTCATCGTGTGACTCATCAATTTTATGCCTCGGTAGTTGGCGCAACTTTGAATATCTCCCTTGTTCTTATATAAAGGTACTAAGACACTCTTCCTCCATTCCTCTGGCATTTTGTTAGTGTGCCAAATCTTATTAAATAGATTTGTCAACCACCTAACTCCTACATCTCCAAGGCATTTCCAAACTTCAATTGGGATGTCATCAGGTCCAACAGCTTTTCCATTCTTCATCATCTTTAGTGCATCTTTTACCTCTGTCTCTTGGATTCTACGCATAAAGCACCGATTTAAATCCTTAAGAGGCACCGAAATATTATCCAAAACTTTATTTTGTCCATCATTAAATAATTTGTTAAAATAATCTCGCCACCTGTCCTTAATGTCATTATCTTTAACGAGAGTTCTTTGATGCTCATCCTTAATACATTTCACGACTCCTAGGTCGCGACTCCTCCTTTCTCTTGCTCGCGCCAATCTGTATATCCTTTTCTCTCCCTCCTTTGTGTTCAACTTGTCGTAAATCTCTTTTGCAACCCTGGTCTTAGCTTCTGCCACAGCCTTCTTTGCCTCCTTTCTTGCTACCTTATATTCCGAAAAACCCTCTTCTGTATTGTTCTTCTTTAAAGCCTTGTAACGCTCTCGCTTAGTCTTTATAGCATCTTTTACTACTGCAGTCCACCATGTTGCGTCCTTTCCAGTCGGCACTTTTCCGTTTGATACTCCTAATGTCTCTTTGCCTACCTCCCGAATGCATTTTGCCATCTTATTCCACATTACATTTGGGTTCTCTTCTGTTGTCCAAGCCTCTTTTTGAATCCAACTATCTCTACATGTTGTATGACAATCTTCTTTTAGCTTCCACCATCGAATCCGTTCAATTCCTTTTTGTTGGTTCTTTCGATGTCGTCTATCTATCTTCATATCTAGAACTAAGAGTCTATGTTGCGCTGTAACACTCTCACCTGGGATGACCTTACAATCCAAACATCTATGTCTATCCCTACTCCTAGTTAAAAAGAAATCTATCTGACTTGCTCTTGGTCCACTTCTAAAGGTTATAAGATGAGAATCTCTCTTCTTAAACAATGTATTTGCTAGGATTAGGTCATAAGATAAAGCAAAATTAAGATAGCATCTCCTCCCTCGTTTCTTACACCATAACTAAAACCCTCATGTACTCTCTCAAAACCCTCTCTACTTGTACCTACATGTCCATTAAGATCACCGCCAATAAAAAGGTTTTCTCCTACTAATAACAACAACAACAATAATAAAACAAATCAAGAGTGTACCTGATGGTACTATATGTAACGAAGGATTTCTCTACGATGCTTTTTAGGGGATATCGTGTTAAAGTGTCCAGTAATATACATACTGAAGACCTGTAGTTTTTAGTTATTAATATTCATGATTAGCATTTGCATATATTGTAGCCTGTTGGTTGATTGGAGTAGTGGCATCATTACTTTACTCGGAAGTATTAAGTAACAGTGCCAAAGGGCTTGATATAGTCAAAAGGTGTGAATGGTGCTCACTAAGGGTGGAAGGAAAAACAATGGACCAGCATTTTTTGTGAGCCAATGACCATCACTGGCTTGCAAGGCCGACAAGAAATGGATAGCCCTCCTTAATGCAGTTGTGGCCTTGTCAAACGAAATTTGCTCACCATCCTCAATTTTCACTGTTGGTATAGTTTGCCTGAACTTCGTTTCCCTCAAAAACTACAATATTAATTTTAAGCGAAACAAAGTCAACGAAGTCATATATATTCATCATATGTATGGCCAAATAAAAACCAATCATCTTGTAGGAACTAGGAACAAGGGACAATAAAAAAATAGGGCAGACCCCATATGCAAAACCCAATCATTTTATTTTATTTTTACTATATATATGATTTTGAAAATACTTTTTCGTTCAAAATTATTTAATGTAGATGCATGTCTCAATCAAACATGCACCCTTGGCATCCTATGAGCAAGCCCACGTGTCCAACTAATGATTCCTACGTGCATCGTTGCGAACGGTAGCGGAGGCCCTATCTGGTGGCTTGCTTCTGCTCTGCTTTTATCATCCATCACCAATTCCCTCATTATTATCATTTAAGCCTATCAATTAACAATGGTTAGAGGCAGTGGCATAGCCACAAATATTTGAGAGGAATCAATCGACCCCACTTAAATTTTGAAACTATAGGATATATATATGAAATTATATAGTAGTATAAAAAAAGTTAATAATTTTTCTATATTGACATCACTAAAATTTGGTAAAATTTGTTAACAAATGGGTAAAAAAATAAATTTAATCGTATACTATGAAAACCGTAAATTTTTTCAATTTGAGATTTAATATATGGAAATTTAATTTTTATGCAAATAGATACGCGAAAATAAATAAACAAATTTATTTATGAAAATAAGAATATGTTGGAATTGTAGAAATGGATGAAGTAACGGATTGAAAAATGTTTATGGAGAAATTTATTGAGGAAATTAAATTGGATATTAAGAAATCCAAAAATTTAAAGAAAAAAAAATGTGAGTATTTATATATTTATATAATTTTATTATGTAAATATATATTTTTAATATATTTTATATGTTTTAAACAATTACATATGCATATATATATATATGATAAATAGTATATATATGATATATGGATATATACTATTTTATATCATAAAAAAAATACATATGCATATTATTATATATTTATGTATATATATAATATGTATATATATGATATATATAGTATTTTTAAATTAATAGATATATATAAATGGTTTATATATATAAAATTAATATTGTAAATATATATAATTATATAAATATAATTATATATATATATATTAAAAAAAACAATAGAAAGGGAATCGGGATAATTCGATTCCTTCCATTTCTCTTCAGTAAAAAAAAAAACAGAGGAGAATATGTGGAGCGCCAATCAGAGAAAGAGAGAGAGAAGGGGGATCGGCACCGGCGAGGGCTGTTGCCGACCGACGAGAAGAGAAAAAGGCTATTGGCGGCAGCAAAGGAAAGAAAAAGGAAAACGAAATGGAAAAACAGAAAAGAGAAGAGAAAAAGAAAGGGAAAAGGAAAAAGGCAATGCCGGCCGATATAGATGCCGCTGCCGCTGCCTTCGACGCTGGCGAGGTCAGGCTAAGGGAAAGGAGCAGCCGGCGGTGAAGGGGGAGGAGAAAAGAGGGAGAAAAGAGGAGGAGAAAGGAGCCGAACCACCACCTCCAGATCTGCCACCATCGTCGTCGTCGTCGCTCGGGAAAAGGAGGCCAGATCCAGCCTCATCGTCACCCCAGCAAGCTTCGGAGTGGCTGAACAGCCGGAATGGGTGGTCGTAGGTGGCTGAACCGACCAAGCATAGGTGAACCGGCTGAACCGATTGAACCAACCAGAACCGGCCTAAACCAGTTTAGGCCAGGAAAAAAAAAGAAAAAGAAAAAGAAAAGAAAAAGAAGAAAAGAAAGGAGAAAGAAAAAGAAGGAAAGGAGAAAGAAAAAGAAAAGAAAAAGGAAAAGGAAGAAGAAGGAGCAGAAGAAGAAGAAATGGGTATAGAAAATTAAAAGATTTCGCTATATTTCTATGAAATTTATTAGAAATTGTTGGATTATTTTCTAAATGAAAATATGTGTCAATTATTGAAATTGTAGCAGAATGAAAATGAGACGAATGGTGGAGTTCGGCTAGGCTCAGAAACACGCTAAGCTTTTGGCGAATAGGTAAGATACTTTTATAAAGCATTAGTAGCTTTATATTGTATGATTTGGAATTGTGATTTTTGATATGATGCATTGATAGAATGATATTAAAAATACTAAGAGGACCCACAACTGATGGTGGGGGTCTTAGTAAGAGATAAAGGAATTGTGAGAATCAACAACTGTGGTATAAATTGTGTTTTCCTTGCAGGAGATTGAATGAAATTAAGCCGCTATGCTGCCGAAATTTTTGTAAAAACATTTGAGGAAAAAGATTAAGTTTCTCACATAAATGAAATCTTGGAAATAATTATTGAAAAATAAACATTGAAAGGACTTTATTGTATTACCGGAAAAGTTGATATTGAAATCGAGGAGAAGATAGATCGTTGAGCACAATAACGTGATGAATTACATGTGTTGGCTTTATAGGCTATACCGAGAGGGGGGTGAATCGGTTTTTAATTACCCTTAGGCTCGTTTTGCGATTCTTCTAAATTCTCTAGCCTATTTGATTATTTTTTAAGTTCTCTAAGCTAGGCAAGCATGCAATCCAAGTTCAATGCAATAAACACAATATAATCGCAAGTAAATAAAGAGTAGGGAGAGAGAGATTTACACAATCGATTTATAGAGGTTCGGCTACCTTGCCTACGTCCTCTATCTTGAGACGCTCCCAAGGATTTTCTCCAAATCCACTATCTTGAATTTGTGATTACAATCTCTCTTTTTCTTAGGCTCAAGAGAAACCTCCCTCTTTTTCTAGGCTCAAGAGAAACCTCCCTCTTTTTCTAGGCTCAAGAGAAACCTCCCCTTTACAAGGAATGATGGGTTATAAATAATGTAATCAAAGAAGGGCCTCTAGATAGGCAAGTGATTACAGAAATTAAGCACAATGAAAACCTATCCAAGATTTGTGCTAAGCACTACAAGGAATAAGAGAATGATAGATGATGAAGACTTTGTAGCTCTTGATTTGCTGTTGAGGCTTGAGGATTTGAGGAATATGTGTTTTGGAGTTGATGAGTAGTTCCTCTTGCTTTCTTTAGCTTCTAAGCCTCTATTTATAGTCCCTTGGATGGTTTTGTGGACGTTGGTTGGAGCCAAAACAGAAACTAGCTGTTGTATCTCATAGAAACTAGCCGTTGGGGACTTTCTGGTGTAAAGGGATCGATCCTTTCCTTCATTTCACGCATTGGAGTGCTTCTGCCAAAAAGGAATCGATCCCATGCTTCCAGAGGGCATTTTTCCTGCACTTTTGGGTTAGAAATGATATGGCTTTTGATCCTAATCCAACCCAAAACATTTTGACATTTTTGTGGGAGTTTTTCTTGACTTTTTCTAATGAAAACATGGTCCAAAAATTCATCAAGTAATTTTCTAAAATATTCAAAACATTTTATGAAGTATTAAGACCAATAAGAATATGTAATTAAATCATGGTCTTAATGTTTGATATGATAACTTAAAAATGGATTGAAAAAATTATGCGTGATAAGGCAAATTTACAATATGAATTATAACATTAAATCTTACTTAAGTTTTTTTTATTTCAAAATACATATGGCAATTTAAAGCTAACAATCTCCCCCTTTTTGATATGACAGAACTTAATGTAAATTTGCTTTGAAAATTCTTTGATAAAATACTCCCCCTCAAATAAAGCAGGATTTTACAAAGTTCCCCCTTAATATAAGCATGGGTTTTGAAAACGAATTTTCAAACTATTTCTCCCCCATTATCTCTCCCCCTTAATATCTCTCCCTTTTAATATCTATCTCTCCCCCTTTTTGTCATAGCAAAAAGAAGGAAAAATAATAAAAACATATGCTCCCCCTAAAATCATGGCTATGTGAGAATAAATAAATACGCTCCATCCAACAGGAAACGTGTTAGTACATGGGACTCATAGCACAAATAAATAAGTCAATATTCACCAAGAGTATGAAATATTCATGTAATGAATATGACTTATGATCCTATACACATTGTTTATAAATAATTTTGATACCAATTGTTAATAAATAATTTTGCAAGAAGTTCCCAATTGGTAAATAATGAAGCAAGTTGTATATAAATATCTATTAAGGTCTATGACTTGCTTATTTTAATCCTATTAAGCACCTAAGTATATCAATTGTCCTCTAAGGTCCAACTAAGGTGCATGGCAATACATCATGATTATGAGCTAAAATTAGATGACATATCACATGCAAGAGCTCATAAATCACGTTCAAGCAAGTATGTGCATAGAATTGAAACATATAGCAATTAACTACAAATTCTAGCACATAAGAGTTTCATGAAAAAATATCCTAAAAGAATTCTTCTCTATTTGTCATTTCTAACTAAGGAGCATGAGAAGAATTGTCAATTTAAAGCTCATACCAATTGGCAATTTAGTTTTGGCTTACCAATTATTGAAAATATGGTTGCCAATGATACTAATTGTTATTTCAATCTAAATTCCACTTGTTACTAATGGTTGACTTAGGCATTTTGCATGAATCCAATATCTATGTGTAGTGTGTTCATGTCAAGAAAATAATCATTCTTAAATATGCAAGAACACAATCACACATCATCAAATATGCATATGGATTAATTAAACATAAGCATACAATAATAAAGTATTAATCCATATTCATATTCTCAAAGTTATACCATATGGAAGATTCATAAAATCAAAGTATTCAAGCAAACACATTTTCTTCCATGTTTTCAATCACAAAAGTCCTATGCTCATTTTCCAATTCAAGTCCTTAACCAATTATGAGCAAGGAAAGATTCAAATAACAAATTATAGACCAATGAAAATTATGACCTTATACTAATTGTTGAATTTATATTTGAAATCAATCCTTGAGGTCAAGTTTTAATTATTCTTCCACTAGATGTATAATTATCATGAAACCTAGTGTGGAGTAGTCGAGTCAAGCTAAGAAACATAATCCTATAAGCATGCTTGACTAAGATGAACAAAAGGAATGAAGAATATTCATTATGCACAAGTTCATCAAATTCTCAAATATATTCATAAATTCTTGAAATAATTCTCAAAAATTATGTTTAAGCATTCATTGAAAGTATATTTCAAGATTATTTCAAGAGTTATGCAAGTTTTTAACAAGAAAAATGATTTTGCACTTGTGAGTTGAATAAAAATGATATTGATTGTTGAAAGTGATACCATTTGTTGGAAATGATATTAATTGATGAAGTTGAGGCATGATATCAATGAAAAATGAGTTTTCATATATCAAAGATCATCAAAAAGAAGTTAAAGCAATGAATTTTAAGTTGAGAAGAGAGAAAGTATCAAAACAATGAAAAGTTCTTCTCAATTTCGGTTGAAGACATGCAAGAGAGCCTTTTCTGGCCTAGGGGGATCGATCCCTTTAGGAGGGGAATCGATCCCTCATATGTTTTTTGCATATTCTGCAGTTGTTTTGACAGAAAATCCAACTTGTGAGGTACCAAAACTCCGTTTTTGAGTAATTTAAGTACAAGTAAGGGTTTAAACATTTGTAAAACATGATTTTGGACTTGTGTGAATGAAAAACATGAATGAAAAACCATTTTACAAAAGATTTTACATTTTTGGAAGAATTTACATAATAAAATGCATTTTTGGCCTCAAAGGAGGTCATTTTGAGAGTTAAGCATATTTTGACAAAACCAAAGCATTAGAAACCACGAATATGCCAAAACAAACTTGTTCACATAGATTTTAAGCACATATAACATCAAATCATCATACTTGTGAACATTATGCCATGATTTCCAACATACAGGTTCTTCATTAATGCACATGACATGACATTTTGCATATATGACATATTTGACAGCTTTTGAGCAACTAAATATATTATCTAAACATATCAAACTTGCTCAAATTACAAAATTTAAATAATCTTTTCAAAATCATCAAACATGCTTTTCATTCAATGTATCAAGAACTATTCATCAAGCACTCAAAAATCATTTATCATGCCTTTTGTTCAATCATTCAACTCATAATGCATCAAGAATCATCAACCAAGTGCCTCAATAAAACATATAAATAATTTTAGCAAAAATGAGTTTTGAGAAGATAGAATATAAGCTTACAAAACTCCTTTGCTTGAGAGTGCTTTGCCTTGATGTGTTGAGTCCACTTTGAGCTATCCTTTGAAGAATTTTTGTGACCTTGCCAAAGGTGGATCCTCAAGCTCTTTCTCTCTCTCATTGGCACAAGCAAACTCCATAGAGGTGTGTAGAGCAATTGAACACCATTGTTTCATTGTATTCCCATGCTCTAACACTCCTACAACAAACAAATTCAAGCATGCTTTGGTACCCAAATTTTCTTGGGTTCATGAGAGTTAGTGCTAACAATTTTTGATCCTTTAGGGATCCATTTCAAGCACAATTCAACATTATTTACAGCATGCTTTGGCACCCATATTTTCCTAACTACTCTTCCTCTAAATGTGGTTTTCCTATATGTGCATGCTTGTGAAGAGTGTCCTATTCTATTGCATAGTGAGCATGTAAGAGATAAATCATGCATGTTATTTTTGCTCACTAGGAAATTCTTAAGATGAGTTTCTTTTTGTTTAGCATTATAGCCTAACCCATCTTTGTCAAAGAAAGCTCTTTGGGTCTCTAACATATGATCTAGCTTTTGTTGACCCATATAAAACCTAGTAAATGAGTTATGCAAATTTGTATTCTTTTCATTCAACTCATTTATCTCTAAGTTTGCCTCTTCTAATTTCCTTTCAAATTCTAGCTTAGTATTAGTCAAGGCTTCATTTTCTATTTTTAATTTAGCAATGATTTTCTTATATTTGGAGTTCATGCATTGAAATTCATTTGCTAAATCATTAAAGGCATTTTGTAGTTCACTAAAGGTATAATCATTATCTTCACTAGAACTACTACTAGCCTCATCATCACTAATAGCCATAAAGCATGAGTTGGCTACCTCTTCATCTACATTTTCCTCATCGGAGCTATCACTATCGCTCCATGCAGCCACAAATGCTTTCTTCCTAGGCTTCCTATCCTTTTCTTTCCTAAGTAAGGGGCAATCTAACTTAGTATGACCCGGTTCATTACACTCATACCACACTAGGGGGTCCTTTTCTCTTCTACTTGACTCTCCCCTTTGATGTCTCCTATTACTCTCTCTCTCTCTCTTTCATTCTCATAAATCTATTGAATCTTTTGGCAAACATTGCCATTTCCTTTTCTTCCTCATTTCCACTCTCATCACATCATCCTCATGAGTGGAAGACTTAAGTGCTACCCCTACTTTCTTTGAAGGCTCTTCATTTCTTTTTAATTTCATTTCATGAGTAAGTAGGGAGCCCATAAGTTCATCTAGAGACAAGGTATTTGGATCCTTAGATTCTTCTACTGTGGTTACCTTTGCCTCCTATGACTTAGGCAAGCTATTCAAAATTTTCTTTACCATTTCAACATTGGAATAAGCCTTGCCTAGAGCCTTAAGTCCATTAATTATATCATTAAATCTAGTGAACATTTCGCTAATGGACTCATTTTCTTTCATCCTAAATAGCTCATAATCATGTGTGAGCATTCCTACTTTGGTCTCTCTAACTTGATTGGTCCCTTCATGTGTGATGGTTAATTTGTCCCATATTTGCTTGGCATTCTCACATAATGATACTCTATTATACTCATTGGGACCTAATGCACAAAAGAGGGTATGCATAGCCTTGGCATTCAATTATGCCAATCTCATGTCATTGGTGTCCCACTCATCTTCACTCTTAGGGACATCTTTTCCATCTACTTTCTTTATTGGGATTCTAGGGCCATTAACTATTATTCTCCATACTTCATAGTCATTGGATTGCACAAATAGCATCATCCTAATTTTCCAATAAGAGTAATTCTCACCATTGAAGAGTGGAGGTCTAACTAATGAGTGTCCCTCTTCTCCTAGGGGTGTGCCTACATTCAAGTGAGCCATTTAAGATCGTTTTGCTCGATAGAGGTTAGTCTAAATCAATCTCGAGCCCAAGCTCTGATACCAATTGTTGGCTCTATAGGCTATACCGAGAGGGGGGTGAATCGGTTTTTAACTACCCTTAGGCTCGTTTTGCGATTCTTCTAAATTCTCTAGCCTATTTGATTATTTTCTAAGTTCTATAAGCTAGGCAAGCATGCAATCCAAGTTCAATGCAATAAACACAATATAATCGCAAGTAAATAAAGAGTAGGGAGAGAGAGATTTACACAATCGATTTATAGAGGTTCGACTACCTTGCCTACGTCCTCTACCTTGAGACGCTCCTAAGGATTTTCTCCAAATCCACTATCTTGAATTTGTGATTACAATCCCTCTTTTTCTTAGGCTTAAGAGTAACCTCCCTTTTTTTCTAGGCTCAAGAGAAACCTCCCTCTTTTTCTAAGGCTTAAGAGAAACCTCCCTCTTTTTCTAGGCTCAAGAGAAACCTCCCCTTTACAAGGAATGATGGATTACAAATAATGTAATCAAAGAAGGGCCTCTAGATAGGCAAGTGATTACAGAAATTAAGCACAATGAAAACCTATCCAAGATTTGTGCTAAGCACTACAAGGAATAAGAGAATGATAGATGATGAAGACTTTGTAGCTCTTGATTTGTTGTTGAGGCTTGAGGATTTGAGGAATATGTGTTTTGGAGTTGCTGAGTAGTTCCTCTTGCTTTCTTTAGCTTCTAAGCCTCTATTTATAGTCCCTTGGATGGTTTGTGGACGTTGGTTGGAGCCAAAACAGAAACTAGCCGTTGTATCTCACAGAAACTAGCCGTTGGGGACTTTCTGGTGTAAAGGGATCGATCTTTTTGGAAAAGGGATCGATTCTTTCCTTCATTTCACGCATTGGAGTGCTTCTGCCAAAAAAGGATCGATCCCTTTCCATATGGGATCGATCCCATGGTTCCAGAAGGCATTTTTTCTGCACTTTTGGGTTAGAAATGATATGGCTTTTGATCCTAATCCAACCCAAAACATTTTGACATTTTTGTGGGAGTTTTTCTTGACTTTCTCTAATGAAAACATGGTCCAAAAATTCATCAAGTAATTTTCTAAAATATTCAAAACATTTTATGAAGTATTAAGACCAATAAGAATATGTAATTAAATCATGGTCTTAATGTTTGATATGATCACTTAAAAATGGATTGAGAAAATTATGTGTGATAAGGCAAATTTACAATATGAATTATAACATTAAATCTTACGTAAGTTTTTGTCATTTCAAAATACATATGGCAATTTAAAGCTAACAACATGATTTAAGCCTTATAGAATTGATAAATCAAGTCATCTTAATATCATAAAATGGTTATCAAGTTGAGACTGAGGTGGAATTATCTATTGGGCGGATCACGGATAAGAGTGACGATGATTATACGATATAACTTAAAAGAGAAAACCGAAGTTGTAATTTAGATGGTCGAATGACTGAATTGCAGAATTATCCATCGAGTGATGATTTCAGAATTGTTAGATTCAAATAAATGGGCGTCACCCATGTGATTATACGGATTTGATTATAACATTGGAATAGGTCTCGAAAAATATTCTCTCACATTTGAGTGACTTGGAGAAATTTGGAGTACATGATGAATGGTCCGTCTTAGTGGTATGACTGAGACGATGATAATAAGAAAGTAGATCGTGACGTCATATGGACATTTGATAGTACACACGTCTACATAAGAATATACTTGTACATATCGATATTAAATAGACGTGAACTGGGATTTTTGCAATAACATGGATAGTCGCAAGGCGACTTAAATGATTGAAAAACACTGTTGATAGTAAAAATTGGCAGATTCTCTTAAGTAGGTAAATTGCCAATCAAAAATTGAATTAATGACACCTTTATAGATAATTCTAGCATGGTATTACATTCTACAGGCCATATGAAAAGTGAATTGAGGATTGTGATCTGATTTTATGATAGTGAATGAAATTGAACCTCAAGTCAGAAATTTTGAACGTATGCCAATAGGTCAAACCATAAATGTATTTGATAAGTGACTATTGATCTTGTGGTTCTGTGATCCTCGATGTCGACTCTGGAATAGACATCGAATGAGGGTATCAATATTTGCATAATTTCAGTATCTTGGTATTTAAATACTTATAGATACTAAAGGATTCATACTAATGATGTGGTCCTAGTATCGATAATGAAATGTACAAATGAATTGTTATAGTCGATAACTATTGAGAAAGATTATTGGATACCAAATGGTTTGAATACCAAGTGATTTGATCACTAAATAATTGAATACTGAGCAAATTGAATACCGAATGAAATGAATATTGAATGATTTGAATATTGATTTATTGATTAGACAGAAAGAAAGTTTGAAAACGAATAATTGATGGTGATAAATTTAGATGAATTGCTTCACTGTATTAGACGAAAATATTGCTTATATCGATATTTGAAAATAGTATCGAAGTTGCATACTGAACAGGTTTTATAGCATCACCTTTAAGCATGACTTGCTACAACTTGAGATGTTATAACAACATTTATATGAATGCTATAAAGTATAAATTAGTTTTAAAAGAAAGCATATGGTACATAAATATTTTTATACATGAAATCTCTTAAAGAATCTTACCATATACTTTACATGATTTTGACAAGAAAAGTTAAAGATTTAAATGTTTTATGAGACTGTAGGCACCCTAAAAGAATTAAATTCAATAAAACATAGTGGAAACTGCCTAATTGGAGATTTACTCATTAGGCAGAGATGCTTGTCCGACAATAGTCATGGACAGGTCTCAGTCACGCCTGATCAGTAGGGCTGAGAGAGATGAGGTCTATGGCCATAGATAGCACCCTAGCTGGTTTCCAGGGGACGATGACATGATTTTCATTGCTAGCTACAGTGGTTTAAGTCTTTATTGATAGAGCATTAGGGATCTAGCCTAGTCTCAAACCGATATGATATGAAGCCTAGAGTATGATTTTATTGACATGAACTCTAGACTTGACATGATTAATACAGTATATGAGACATGTTTGAAATGAGATATATTTTGAAACTGTACATGTTTTAAACATGTTTTAAAAGTACATGTGTGCTATGATTTTGACACTTATATGATTTATATATGATTCTGTGTCGAACTTGACATGATATGCGATCTAGAGTATAGTTTGATTTGATATGAACTCTAGGCCTGATATGACTTACAGTATGTGAAAAATGTTTTTAAAATCGCACATATTTTAGACATGCTCTAAAAATGAATATATGATTTGCAATTGTGCAGGCTCCGATCATGTCTTAAAAAGTAAATATTAAATGAATTGAAAATTTATATGTTGAGCATGTTCTAAAGTATACCTGATATGATTTGAAATGATAGCGATTTATACAATGAAGTTTACATAAGCTGCCTACTAAATCATGACATAATAGTATGCTTTTTACATAAGATATGTTATGACCTTATATTGTACAAAAACATGAAAATTATATGAGGAGTGTCATGACTCGGTGTTAACGATATTCCATCTACATGATGTTATGATATGATATGATACATGAACATAGAATATACACGAAGAGAATTATGACTTCGTACCACTGTGATCATCCATATGGAAAGTGATATGAGATGATAGAATACAGAAGTATGATTAAAAAAAGTGACTTGATACGATATCTCAATTGGACATATTGTACTATGAGATTGATGAGAGTATAGACTAATAGCATATGATATTCAAATTAGACACGACATATTGACGTGCGATGCAATGTAGTATAAGGACAAGAAGATAGAAAGTGATTAAGTTGATCTATTTATAGGTTTAAGTGATAAACAGATTACAGGAATTGAGATAACAAGATGTTCTCGATGAAAAATGTTAACTGTAATTGCAAACTTGCAGGTTTTAAGTATTGCGATCAAGACAGTATAATTCTACTCCTGCATTTATATTAGTATCTTACTGAGCCGTGGTTTTACTCACCCTACTTAATTTCATCTCTTTTCAGATAATTGAGTTAAACTCTTCCATGAGGGCTTTTGAGTGTGTCACGACCCGAAAGGCCAATGACGTCCACTTAACACTTTATTTCTTTTGAAAAATTACGAACTAAATTTTTCTTTTTCTACTTACGGTTTGTATTCGGTGTTAGTGTAGTATCTAAATCAAATCTTATCTTACTAACATTATTTCTTGAGCTATGTCACACTTCTCAAGGTGATTTTTATGATTTTAGCCTTATTTTTACTATTCCAAAAGAAAAGGGTCGAAAACCTCCGTTTTGTATTTTATCAATTTCCTCAGTAAAATCACCTACATTTAAACACATTCAAATTTACACAATATAGCCAGCTTTTATTTCCCACAATTCACACAATCATGCATCTCATATTTCTCAAGGATTTAACCATTAATAAATCAACATCTTGCAGTTTATACATAATTCAAAATATACATCTTAACCCGGATCGTACTCGATAATCACCTAGACTCACATAATAATCTAGTGCGATCCAAAGCTACATCCCATATTCCTTCCTAGTACTGTGAAATTAAAGTTCGTATAACTATCAAAATGATATACAAGTAGTGTACCTCAAAAGCACAAAAGCTAGGCCCGGAGAACGTAAACGAGTACCACTACTAGGTACAGTTCATGGGAGCCTATAGAAGCTTGAGCCGGATATCAACTCGTATGATCTGTAGATGTTAAATTTAAGGGGTGAGTAAATCCACGGCTCAGTAAGTAGCTTAAATAAGTACATACTAGGCTCATATCGTAAAACATGATCATACATGCATGAACTCTATAAAATAGCATGTATGCATTATATTAAGATTAGCTACTAACTTGTATATACAACAGATTGCATAAGTTCATTCATGCTTTTCTTCATTTCTTTAACTCATATATTAACATTCTTTTGTCCCTCTTTATCGATATGTTTAAGCGTGAAGGAAACAACCATTTCAAATAGCACATGATTCTATAGCATAATATAAGTATAGTTCAACAATTGTTCCCATTCTCTGTCATATGTATCATATCTATTTTATCTGATGATAGTCATCACATTCATAGATCACAATCATTTGTTCATTGTCTCAATAGTATATGATTTCCCATAATTCATCAGTACACATGTAGCACTTAGCTTTTAAAGGACTCTAGAGGTGGCTCCCGCAGTTCACGAAGAAAGCTGCGTAGCACATAGTTCTTTTGAGTTCTCTAGAGGTGGCTCACACGGTACAAAGGCATGAGTTTTACTCGGATTGGCCTCTATAGCACATTCTTTCTAATGGTTTATCGGAACTTGTGTAGCACTTAGCTCTCAAAGGACTCTAGAGGTGCTCCCGCAATTCACGAAGAAAGCTACGTAGCACGTAGTTCCTTTGAGTTCTCTAGAGGTGGCTTACACGGTACAAAAGATTGAGTTTTACTCAAATTGGCCTCTATAGCACATTCTTTCTAATGGTTCATCGGAACTCATGTAGCACTTAGCTCTCAAAGGACTCTAGAGGTGGCTCCCGCAGTTCAAGAAGAAAGCTGCGTAGCACGTAGTTCCTTTGAGTTCTCTAGAGGTGGCTCACACGGTATAAAAGATTGAGTTTTACTCCGATTGGCCTCTATGGCGCATGCTTTCTAATGGGTCATCGGAACTCGTGTAGCACTTAGCTCTCAAAGGACTCTAGAGGTGGCTCCCGTAGTTCACGAAGAAAGCTGTGTAGCATGTAGTTCCTTTGAGTTCTCTAGAGATGGCTCACACGATACAAAAGATTGAGTTTTACTCGGGTTGACCTCTATGGCACATGCTTTCTAATGGGTCATCGGAACTCGTGTAGCACTTAGCTCTCAAAGGGCTCTAGAGGTGGCTCCCACAGTTCACGAAGAAAGTTGCGTAGCATGTAGTTCCTTTGAGTTCTCTAAAGGTGGCTCACATGATACAAAAGATTGAGTTTTACTCGAATTGCTATTTTTGGCGTATGATTTCTAGTAGTAATGTTCTAAAAACCATTCAAGTCCTCGAATCACATATATACAGCAGTGGTCATACAATTCCAATGTCCTAGTTTTTCGATAAATACCACTAGGAGCTATTTGTGCGAAATATCGTAGGTTGTATACATATGGTACACTAATCCGTATATACATTTTTAAAGTGTAACAATGTATTGGCATGCTCACTAGGTGCAACTTAAATAAATCACATACATTTCTCATGACATAGTGTCACATCCGGTCTTTCTTAATATCTTACAAAAGCTTAAATTGCAGGCTAAAATTTTTTTTGTCCCTTTTCTTCACTTCTTGTTTGTAGTTGACTGTGTAGGCTACCTTTCGATTTTGTATAACCCTTGGATCACTAAGATTACTTATTAACATATTAACTTTGTTAGTAGCTAAATTCCCTGCCACTTCACAGTCATATATCAAGATCATCTACATCAAACTTTTAATATATTCAGGCATATCTACCAACATACATAATGCCAACTCAAAAAGTATAATGGTCATAATATTCTAATAATAACATAACCTAGCTTACATCCTAGACTCGTCACGTAAGTATATATATACAACCAAAAGATTTTCAATACACTGTGCCATCACCACATATGTCTATACAATCTGCTGGGAGCCATATACCTTAAACGGTGCAGGGAAGACCACTCTCAAGAAGCTTCCCAAGCCAAAATGAACAGTAGCTATATCGATCACTCTGAAAGGGAGGGGAAAGAAGAGGGGAGTGAGTCGTAACTCAGTAAGTAACAACAATAAGCAACTAAATCATACCAAGCATCTCTCACTTATGAAAATTAATTTAATTCACTTTCAAATACATCAAATCAATTATGCTACATTAAACTTAAAAATACAGTATGGAAACTCAATAACAAATCGTAGTCAAATGTAGAGTTCCATAATTAGACTAGAAGTCTCAATATCAAATCATACATAAAGTATGCTGTGCAATCAATAAAACCAGTCATAATACCAAGAGAGTTCGCATAGTATTAATCCATGCTACTTAGAGCTAACACTTTAACGATCTACGGTAGCTAACCGTAGCAATCTCCCAGAAAAGGGACGCTGCCTATGCATAGACCAATCCATCCCGGTTCATTGCGCATATGACACCGGGACCTGTCCAAACGTAATATACGGGACAAGTAGATCGTTTCCGAGACTAATGCTCGAGAAACAATGCTCTAAGTCAATCAAAAGTGCATACAAAATTCTCAAGGTACAGTACCCTAAGGTTTTAATACCTCGGGTCTAAAATATAAATCCAGTAATCTTTTAAAAATCATTCTTTCCTGACCTCATAGCAATTATTGTAGTTCATAAAGAGGTAATTCCACAAACCAAGGCTCACAAGGCATTTAAAATATCAACAAGGTTACAACACAAAATATGAAATCATATTAAGTTAGAATTTAGTTTAAACCTTTAAAACGTTTAAAATATTTCTTGATTATATAATACGTGCAAACAGTACATTACTTGCGAGCCCATCACCTGTTTACAAACCAATTCTAGTAAAGCAAAGCCAACAGTCAAGGGAAGACATCTCATATATAGCATTTATTTTGTTTCAATTGCCAAATTCCAAGAATTTATAGTATTAAACAATTTGGATGCAAGTAGTCGCTTAGGGTTACTTACCGTACTTCCTTAGTTTCTGAATCAATTCTCCCTCGCCTAATAAGTCTTGTAGTGTCGATAGATTTCGGGTCAAGCTTAGTCCTTAGGACAACCCTCTACATAACACATAGTAGATTGAATCAATCTCGATACTTCCATCAATCTTAGTACTTCCAATTATAAGCTAACATTAAGCATTGTATAATTCAACAAGAAACGATACTTGGCAGTGTTTCCAGAATTATTCAAATATTCCTAGTACTGTTTATTGTCTTTTCGTTCACTTGAACTACTTATAACCCACTTGGTCCATTTCTGCCCTTTAAGGTTTTGGACCTTATGATATTGTGCTAGCCTTAAGTATAAATTTCAGAATCTAATTGTCAAGTCGTAATTTTATATTAATTCTAACTCAGATCCTTATCTGGACGTATAAGGCTTATTTCTTAATTCATCCTGTGCCATTTCTCATCAATTTCTAAACTTTGGTCCAAATCTGGCACATTAGGCAGGATAGTTTCCTGACCTGTGTTTAGTAAAATATATATATTACTAACTATAGGGATATGAAATCTGTACAAACCCAATACCATGTCAATCATGACTCATTTATCTTTCTGAAAATGTAAAGTTTGCAATCATACTTGATCTGGGCTATTTCCTATGAAATTTTGAAGTTGACACTAGGTAATCTGTCCCCAGCAGTCAGTGTCCTGCATTCATTTATACATATCTTAAGCCACAAAGTTCCAAATCCGGAAATTCCAAAACTAGATGAAAACCAACTCATTTCCCTATCTATAAGTGTAAGGTTTATAATTTAACTCTTCCTATATCAACACCAGAAATTTTCCAAAGTTTCAGTATGTTCAGCAGTTTTCTGACACAGTATAACACTGACCAATTTGCACAATTTATCTCATATCTAGTTATAGGAATATCCAATTGATGCAAACCCAGAACCATCACAATCCTAACTTAATTTCTATCTAGAAATGTAAGGCTTTCAACCTAATTCAATTTAAGCTATTTGCCACGATTTTTCAAAGTCAGGACCCTGATTCACGTTTCTGGACAGAATACCCTGCACTCATTTGTGCATAACTCAAGTTACAGAAATCCAATTCAAGAAATTCCAAAACTGACTTACTTTTAACTTAAAGGGCTATTAATCATAATTTTTCTAGAATTTTTCTCCATGTAGAACAATTAAAATGATCGTTTCAATTTCCACCCAGAACAGGACATCAATTTCCAGATTGAACATCAAGTCAAAATTCAGTTAATCCTTTATCTATACAATAGTCATTTGATTTAGTTCATCACAATTTCATTTTCATGCATAATAATCAAATATTATAAGGTTAGAACTTTACCCCTTGAATCGTTGCAAAACCCAGAATTTGTTGAAACAACCCTGACCACTTCCTCACAGCTTTCTTGGATTCACCTCAAAGACTACATGCAATCCACATTTACCCCATCAAACATAGTATTCATGAGGTATAAACTTCCAAAATTGCAAGAAATTCATCTTTCTTACCCAAAGCTCTTGGAACCGAATGCCTCTCCCTCTTGAATCCTTGGTCTTTCCCGGTAAACACACAAGCAGAGGCTAGATCAGGATTCTCTCAAGATTTCCTCTTTTCTTTTCTTTTTGATTCCTGAATTTTTTTCATGAATCTCCCTCTCCATCGTGGCTGTTTAGACAGCTTTCTTTTATTTTCCAAGTCTTTAAATGGCTGAGCTTAAAAGAAGGAAGAAAAGGGGGAATAGTTAAACCTAGAGTGAGCCCACGTTATTATTATTATTATTATTATTATTATTATTTTTCCAGCCCTTGACTTATGTTACCGGCCCTTTACTCTTGTAACATCAGCTTCTAATAACCCAATTTAATATTAATGGATTAGTAGATAAATAATTATTGTTTCAAGCAAATAATAATGTCTCCTAAACTAGCCTTTTTCTTTGAGACATAATTTGGACTATGTTTATATGTCTCCCACTTTTTTATTGTCTTTATAAATTTAATTTCCATATCTTTTATATATATATATATACACACACACACATATATATTTAATTCCCTTATAGTATATCTTAATTAATTAATTAATTTCCTACTTTATATCTTAATACCTACATACTTACATATATATATCCACCAATTCTTGACCAAGGTGACCAGGACATACTCAGCTTCCATAATCTGTCCAAAATTCCAAAATAACCTTAAGTTAGTTAAAATTTACTCTAGTATACTTACGATTAATATCGCAAATAAGGGTTATCACACATAGGCACCTACATTTCATACCAGTTTGCATTCTCATTGAGTATAACAAGTTATAACACACCACGCATAGATTACAATTGATTCGAAAACTATTAACAAACACATCAAGTCAACTTGTATCTTACCAAGACTTACTCTCGAAGTCTTTTCCATTGTATTTCACCAAACTTGATGTAAATTTAGATAAATATTTAGCTCATCAAGAATTTAGATAAGTATTTAATAAGAATTCATTCATCTCTTATGGGATGATACTAGTAAGGCTTATTTAACCCACTTACCTCAAAGCTTAGTAGTTCACATCCTCAATTTCCAAGTTGCGACTTAAGCTCCTACACCGCTCTGTGTCACTGCAACCAATTCACTACTGTCTTAGTAATATATCTTAATTGCCTTAAGTCACATACCAAACCTACATCTTTGAACCATAATTACTTGAGTTCATCCCTTGGTCAACAGTTAAAATCTTTATGTATCTTACTAGGATACTACTTATCGTTTTGATGTAACCTTACCTTATATTCCTTATAGGATAATAAAATATTTATAAATCTTCAACTTGTTTTATATTTATATATATATATATATAATATATAAGATTTGAAACCAAGTCTTGCACCCATGATTTATTTTTTTATCATGGTTCGAACATCATACATGTCTACATATATACATATACACTAAGCATTCTTAGAAATCCTACTCATTAGGGTAGAATTATTCTTTACAAGAATTTCCAACCTATCAATGTCTTTCTATTCATAACAGAAAATATTGAATTCTGATTAATACACTGTCAATTTTATATGTAATCTGACTTAATTCCCTATCCAGAAGTATAAAGCCCATTTTCTAGTTCATTCCATGTTGTTCCTTACAATTTTTCAAAGTTCAGCCCGATTTTGACCCATATGACAGGATGGTTTTCCAACCTTTGTGCATTAAATTTTATATTACTAATTATAGTGATATAAAAAATTATGAATCCCAAAACCATATGAATCTTAATCCAATTCCCTATTCAGAATAGCAAGTTTCACAATTTTATCATTTCAAAATTATTTTTAATAATTCCTCAAATTTGCCCTGTTTCCAGATACATTCTAGCAGATTGTCTACTGACCTCTATGTACAAATTGAGCCATATCTCAAGATACGTTTGTCTAAATTGTGCAAACTCAAAACCATATTATTCTTAACTCATTTACCTTTCTAGAAACATATATTTTGCAGCCAAATTCAATCTGTGCTAATTTCTACAAATTTTCAAAGTTGACACAGAGCATCTCACTTAATACACTGAGTGCCCTGTGTTCAACTGCCTATATCTCAAGCTACACAACTCCAAATTAGGTAATTCTAAAACTGAATTTTGCCTAACTCATAATCATACCTGTAATAATTTTTTCAGAATTTATTTCTTTCTAAAACCCCCAGACTGATTTTTTAAATATATGACTCAGATAGACAGTTTTCCAACAAAAATTGAAATCTATATTTAGCACTTTGTTTCTCTTCGTTTCTTACTCTGACCTTATAAACATTTTTTATTCACTTAGTATATTCATCAAATACTTTAAGTTCATTAATTTAGTCATCACCACTCAGCCACACAAGGATTGGCAGCCTCCCTCTTCACGCCATTTCCAGAATTTAGCATAAATAATCAATTCAAAATCATTAATTCAATTTCCAAATGAAATTCCTTTCATCATTTTTACAAATTCCTATCAAAACATTCCTCAAATCACAACAATTTCCTTACTTCTACTTCATGATCGGACACACCATAATTACTTGTACATGAATTAAATTCAATCCAAGGCAGTAAATATACTTATCAACCTCATAAAATCACGATTACAAGTTAAAATTGAATGAAAATATTTCTTGCTTTACCTTTCCTTTCTTCCTTTTTCCTTCTCGGCTGCACCTCTTTCCTTCTCTTCTCGACTTCAGTTTTCAGCCTTCATTTTCGTGCCCCACTTCTTTCTTTCATTTCTCTCTTTTCTTCACCATCGGGTTCAGTCTCCTTCTTTGGTTCTATCTGAATCTCTCTTCCTCTCCTTCACTTCTTTTCTTTTCCTTTTTATTTTCAAAGCTTCCTCAAGAAGCTTTTGTGCCTTGTTTGCCGAGAATTGCTAGTAGAGTTTGATGGGAGAAAGTCCCATCAAACTCCACTAACTCTTATTTTAATCTATCTTAGATTTGTTTTTATTTTAATTTTAATTTTTTTTTCTATTCCTATTATAATTATCTATATTATATATATATTTCTATAATCATAGTTGCATAATTAATATACATATATGTTGTTGGCTCTATAGGCTATACTGAGAGGGGGGTGAATCGGTTTTTCGATAACCTTAGGTTTGTTTTTCGATTCCTCTAAATTCTCTAGCCTATTTGAGTGATTTCTAAGTTCTCTAAGTTAGGCAATTATACAATATAAATTCAATACAATAAACACAAATATAATTGCAAATAAGTAAAGAGAGTAAGGATAGAGAAATGTACGCAAGTGATTTATAGAGGTTTGGCAACCTTGCCTACATCCTCTACCTTGAGACGCTCCCAAGGATTTCCCTAAATTCATTATCCTTGAATTTGTTACACTCCCTCTTTTTCTAGGCTAAAGAGAAACCTCCCTCTTTTTCTAGGCTCAAGAGAAACCTCCCTCTTTTCCTTAGGCTAAAGAGTAACCTCCCTCTTTTTCTTAGGCTAAAGAGAAACCTCCCCTTTTACAAGGATTGAATGTGTTTACAATTGTGTAATCAAAGAAGGCCTCTAAATAGGCAAATGATTACAGAAATTAGGCATAAAGAAAAGCCCATACAAGTTTTGTGCTAAACAATACAAGAGATATGCGAATGATGGAAGATGAAGACTTTGTAGCTCTTGATTTGTTGTTGAGGCTTGAGGATTTAAGGAATATGTGTTTTGGAGTTGCTGAGTAGCTCCTCTTGCTTCCTTTAGCTTCTAAGCCTTTATTTATAGTCCCTTGGATGGTTTGTGGACGTTGGTTGGAGCCAAAACAGAAACTAGCCGTTGTATCTCACAGAAACTAGCCGTTGGGGACTTTCTGGTGTAAAGGGATCGATCCTTTTACCAAAGGGATCGATCCTTTTCTTCATTTCACGCATTGGAGTGCTTCTCCCAAAAAGGGATCGATCCCTTTCCATATGGGATCGATCCCATGCTTCCAGAGGGCATTTTTCCTGCACTTTTGGGTTAGAAATGATATGGCTTTTGATTTTAATTCAGCCTAAAACATTTATAAGCTTTAAGGGAGTTTTTCTTGACTTTCTCAAATGAAAATATTGTCCAAAAACTTATAAGTAATTTTCTAAACTTATGTTCAATAATTCTTTAGAAAATTACTTAATATTGAAAACCATTTTATAAAGTATTAAGACCCATAAGAATATATCATTAAATCATAGTCTTAATGTTTGATATAAACACTTAAAAATGGATTGAGAAAATCATGTGTGATAAGGCAAATTTACAATATAAATTAAAACATTAAAGCTTACTTAAGTTTTTGTCATTTCAAAATATATATTGCAATTTAAAGCTAACATATGTAACTAATATATATATATATATATATATATATTTGTTTAACTGCTTACATGAAATATGTATTTGTACTTATATTTTAAACATCAATATCTAATATCTACATACACACACACACACACATATATATATATATATATATATATATATATATATATATACACACATATACATATTTTCACATGTTCATGTCTAATGCATTTTTTAATGTAGGTAAGTGTGTGTGTGTGTGTGTATATTCGTCCTTCATTTTAAAATTTATATATAACTATATATATGCATATTTAATACTCAATAGGTGTATATATATATGTATTCCTTTTTATTTTATTTTAACTATTTTAATATTCAAGTATACTATATTTCCTTTAGTATACTTGTGTCCTTGTTTTATTTAAAACAAATATACTTATGTATTGTGGAACACATGTATCTATTTGTTCTTATATATCTCTTGAACTCATTATAAGAATTCTAAACTTCCTTAAAGTATCAATCATCTATTGCTAAATTTGCTAAACTTGCAACTTCATTCTCATTACTTGGAATAATGAAAATTACAAAGTGTATCATAGTACCAAGCTTATTCTATGTCTCTTATTTATCCACTAATATGGTACAAAGTTTGTAGTTTTTACATAGTGGGCCTCCGGATACGGTATCTGGGCTTGGTACTAGTCTTCTGAGGTATATGTTCTTTATAAAACACTTGTTTATATGTAAGACTTTAATTGATGCACAGTACATATTCTGTTAAACAAGTCGGGATGTAAATTAGAACCGTTTCCTCGCTAGTTTAATATTTAAATGAAATGACTATAGGTCACCCAGATAGTATAGTATAGTAACTACACTGACACCGAATACAAACCTTAAAATGAAAAAGAAAAAAATTTATTACATAAATTTGTAAGAGAGAAAAAGTATAAGAATCAAGTGAACGTCACAGTTTTCGGGTCGTGACATATACATTTATTTTCATTTAATAATTTTTTCATTACAAGTATAGATTTAACTCATAAGTGTGAAAAAAAATTAGCACGCATTTTTGTTGATTTTTTTATTAATTATATTCTTAGCTTTATTTTAATTTTTCAATTTTGATTTGTTTTTTATTGTTTTAATTTTTTTACTTTAATATCATCACAGTTTCTTCTATTTTTTTCTTCTTGATTACCTTTATACTACATATTTTATATGAGTTTGATCTAATTTATAAATAATTGGTTTGTTGTACTTAATGTAATAATTATTTTATATGTAGTTAGTTATTTGATATAGACTTGACAATTCGAGTTCATGTTATTTTAAATTGTGTTCGTATCATATAAAACATGAAAATTGTTGTGTCAAAATTCATGTCTACATGCCAAATAAAATAAAATAATTTTTTTGCTTTTTCTAAATTCATATACAATTTTTGTCAAATATTAACTGGCATTATATTCGTATAATTTTGTGTCATTTTCGTATCGTGTCACATTTAAGATTGGCAGGTCTAATTTGATAGTACAACTGTAATCTTGTTATAAAAGAAAAAGATTATTTATAACATGATCTACTAGCATTATTTTTAACATTTTTATTAGCATGAGAGAAAAAAAATATGTAAAACCATTAATATAATTATTGAGATAAATTTTTATTATGAATAAATTGTAAAAATTTTTATTTTAAAAAACAAATTTACATTATATTATGCAATTTTTTTATATTTAATTCTGTCCGTATTATATTAAATAACAAAATAATATATTAATATATAATATTATAATATTGTCCTCATTGACATAATTTCCTGGCTACGCCACTACTTAAATGTCTGGTAATTTTCAATTTAAAGCTCTTCTCATTCTAGGATCTAGGTATCCATTAATTCTTCAATGTTCAAACCCAGAACTATACTGTTTAGACTTTGACAAATACACTATGTTTCAAGAAGAAAAAGAAATAACAATTGAAAATCAGGTAAAACAATGAGTAAACATTTCTAAATTTGTTATTGTTGAACAATATCAAGATGCAGCAGGTACAAAAACTAGGACCCTCGAATTCCAAATCAATATTATCATATTCAGAAAGCTAGAAGGATCAAGAATCCACAAACCAAAGCCAACAACTCCACTGGTAAATTCCGGCTTGCAGCACCCAAACCTTGTCATATATTAACAAAATAATGTATATGAATGCACATATTTTATTTTTGGGTTACATATATGCATGCAAATCTACATTGTTTTATGCCAAATGCTCCTTTTCTAGTATTTTGGGAAGAAAAAGAAAAGTCATTAAAAGTAACCTATTTTGGTCAGTATAAGCAGTGAAAATGTCCGCATGTTTCGCAGCATATAACTAAAAATAAAAAATAAAAGATAAAAAAATTTTAGAGTGAAAACCAATTTGAATGAAAGAAAGAAGACGGGGAAAGGACCAAAATTCCAATCCTTATGTGGGATATAAATAAGTAAATCTTAACAAAATTTAGTGGTATCATTATAAAAAAAATTATTAATTATATATAATTTGATATTTATTACCCCACACAAGCTTACGCATCTCCGGCACTCTCCCAGCTGTGTGTAAATATAGGAAAATAAACAACCACCATTATCAATGAAATATATTTGAATGACTTCGAAAAAAAAAAGAACAAAGAAGAAAGAACACAACTTTAAACCTAATTTTTTCAAGGCTTGATTATTAATTAAGTTTATATAAAAAGAAGTGAAAATGTATTAAAAAAAAGAAAAGAATAGTCATGACAACATTAATTGGAAATTAATGCCCCCTTGCCATCAAAATACGTTGGGTCGCTTAGTATCGTTATCACAACTTTAATTTTCATTGCCTTACCAAAAATACGTTGACTCATGATATATACGTAAAAACCCCGAAATATTTCAAACTAAAAACGACAAATAAATAAACTTAGTTAGGATAACATGGAAACTATCAGGAAAACAGGTTGTTTAAGGTTGCTCCAAAACTGAAGATTGTTTTTGTTGAAAGGGTCGAGTCGGGTACAAAATCCAAATAAAATGGTGTTGTCTATATGTTGTTTGGAAATCGAATAGGCATGCAAATTCTGGTTAGAAATGAGAGAGAGAGAGACGATACCTGCATGCGCCAAAGGAGGTCGCTGCTTAGCTTGACCTGGAAGCGGTTTTTGAAGAAATTCTGGCGAGCCTCTTCAACCTCGGCTCGCTCTTCAGGGCTACCAGCATCAGGGTCGAATTCCCAGGTTTGCCTGCCAACATAGTTGTTTGTGCTATACAAGTATGGCCCATCTACACCCTCTGCAGTCTTAAGTTTCCACATTCTCTGTTAACTTGGCACTGTGCATCCATGGAGATAAATATATCAGGAAAACATCAAACACTGCAAAGTCATTCATTTGAATGAAGCACCGATACTTTGAAGTAAATAAATAGAACACGTAAATGGAAAACCTCCTAAGTGTAAACAAACCGAATATGAATGAACATTATTATATTTGTGTTCATGTTCATTCAACTGTTCACGAATATTAATGAATATATTCACAATCATGTGTTCATAAACTTTAAATGAATATGTTTGTGAGCAATAAACAAAAAAAATTTGTACAAATAAATTGCATTCACTCTAATACATATGATGCCAAATTAAAAAATGTTAGATAAATATATAATTTTAATAATTACATATTAAAATAATCTGAGTAAATATATAATTTAAAAGTTTATTATTATCGAACAGCAAACGGACACTAAATGATTTATTAAACAAATGAGTTTTAAACGAATATCAAACGAATTTATTCGCTAACATAATTGAACGAATCATATTTCTATTCGTAATCATTTGTTAAAAATAATAAATGAGCAGAATCTGAACATATTTATGAACTATACATCAAACGTTTTGTTCGTTTGAACCCCTACACAAAAGACATGTTTTTCCTAAAAAACGTTTGCAAATTGTACGTTTATATGGTTAAATCTATCTTATACCAAACCAAAAAAAAAAAACCATTGAATCCAATGTTTGAAAGATGTATACAGCCTGAAGTTATTTCCTTGAGGGCTCATGATTTTAGGTTTCAGTAAAAAAAGTAGGAGATAAAGATGAACTGAAAACACACAAAGAGAAAGTAGTTGTAACATGACAGTTGCAAACAAGTAGTATTAGATTTATGGAATCAACCTTACCAGAGAGGAGTTGTCAACAACAGAAGGGGAATATCTATAGAAACTTGTATGATGAGTTTCCCAATACTAAAAAAAGATTAGGTGAATCAAAAGAGAAGAGTTTGTTATTTTAGGGTTCGAAGGAGACAATGGTATAAATAGAGCTAAGAAGGCAATCCACTAAGACGTAGAGGTGGTTATTGGGCCAGGTTGGCCCGACCCGGCTTGCAACCGGATTGGGCCGATCCGACCCAACAACTGAACAGGTCCGATTTTAAAAAATGATAACCGGGCTTGCTAAGGGCCTGACCCCATTAAGGACCAGGACGGTTTGATCCAAAATCCATAACCGGACCGATTCTGGTTGAATCGGTCCGGTTCAAATTCAAATAAAAAAAAGGGGGGAATGCTGCCACTACGCCAGTCTACGTAGTGGCAGCCTTCCCTTCCCAAATGGCAAGTCACAGCTCTACTGTGACTTGCCATTTGATGGGCAACGGCAATTTGGCGCTTGCCCATCCATCAAAATTTATTTATATATATATATTTATTTATTTATTTATTTTAAAAATTCAAATTTTTTTCTATAAATACCTCTATTCTTCCTTTTATTTTTCTTTACATTTTCTTCTATATTTTTTCTCAAATCTACTATCTACATTCATCCACTCTTATTCTCTTCACTCACATACTCTCTCAATATTCACTCAAACTCTCTCAAATTCACTTAAATTCCCTTATTCCAAATTTATAATATCATCATTTTCCTCTCTAAATTTCGTTTTTCTTTTTATTTTATAATTGTAAAGACTGTGAAACTTTGTACCATGTTAGTGAATAAATAAAAGACATAAGATAAGCTAGTGCTGAGATACATTTTTGTAATTATTATTCTTATGTCAAGTAATGAGAATGAAGTCTCAAATTAGTGAAATTAGAAAATAAATTATTTATACCTTTGTGTAATTTAGAAATCTTATAACTAAGTTCAAGAATTATATAAGAACCAATAGATGCATATATTCCACAAAATATATATGTATATTTGTTTTAATAAAACGAAGGCACAAGTATACTAAAGGAAATGTAATGTATATGAACATCTAAATAATTAAAATAAAATAAGTGAAGGATACATACATATACACACACACACACACACACACACACATGTTGAGTATTAAATGTGTATATATAAAAATATATGTAAATTTTGAAATAAAGGAGGAATATATATAATATATATATATATACACACACACACACACACACACACACACACACACCTACACTAAAAATGCATTAGACATGAACATATACAATATATGTGTGTGTGTGTGTGTGTGTGTGTGTGTGTGTGTATGTATATATTATATATTAATATTTGAAATATAGGTACATATACATATAACTAATATATGTAAGGAATATAACAAAATAAACAAATATATAGGAATATAACAAAATAAACAAATATATAGGAATATATATTATTATGTAAAGATAATTGTGAATTATATAAATTATAAATAATTGAGATAGGAAATAAAAATATAAAATAAAATAAAAATGATAAAATGATAAAATGAAATATAGATTAAAATATATTGTTAGTGGAGTTCGATGAGACTATCTCCCATCAAACCCCACTAATATCACCATGGGCACTATCATCCAAGGCTTCTCAAAGAAGCCTTGGAAATAAAAGAAAAAAAAGGAAATGAAAGTGAAAGGGAAGAGGGGCACGAGAGAGAAGCAGAAAAAGGAAAAGGGAGAAAACTGAACCCGATAGGGAAGAAAAGAAAGGTGAGGCCGAAAGAAAAAGGGAGAAAAGAAAGAGCAGCCAGAAGGAAAAAGGAAAAAAAAAAAGAAGAAAGGCACAAGGAGAAAGAAGGCCAAGAAGATTTCGGTCAAGGTAAGATTTGTCCAAAAAAATTTATGGCTTTGATTTGTTTTAAGGTTGTGTTCCTAGTGTATTCAAGTTGAAGAAAAAAGATTATGGCATTGGATTTACCTAAAAATGGCTGAATGAAAATGTGCCATATTTATGGGTTTTGGCCAGCCATGGTTCATGATGAATGCATGCATTTTGTTGCATGAAATTGGTAGGAAATGGAAGCTAGAAAAGGTTTAAGTAACATAGAAACCATAGTTTGAAGAAAGGATTGAAAAATCAAGAAAAATGGTAAATGGGGGTTTCGGCCAAGGTTGGTTTGGGCATGATTTAATGCTGCATCTTAGTATTTGATGAATATACTAATTGAATAGAAAATGTTTATAAGGTTAGAGTTGAGAAAAGAAGAAACAAAGTGCCAAATGTAGATTTCAATTTTTGCTGGAAAACTGTCTGTCTGAGCCACATATTTAAAAAATTCAATTTGGGGGTTTTAGAATGAAATAAATTCTAGAAATATTGTTACAGGTAGCTTTATGAGTTGGGCAAAATTCAGTTTTGGAATTACCTAATTTGGAGTTGTGTAGCCTGAGATATAGGCAGTTGAACACAGGGCACTCAGTGCAGTAGGCGAGATGCTCTATGTCAACTTTGAAAATTTTTAGAAATTAGCACAGATTGAATTTGGCTGCAAATTTTATGTTTCTAGAAAGGTAAATGAGTTAAGAATAATATGGTTTTGATTTTGCACAATTTGTACAACTCTATCTTGAGATATGGCTCAATTTGTACATAGAGGTCAGTAGACAATCTGTCAGAATGCATCTGGAAACAGGGCAAATTTGAGGAATTATTAAAATAATTTCGAAATGATAAAATTGTGAAACTTGGTATTCTGAATAGGGAATTGGATTAAGATTCATATGGTTTTGGGATTCATGATTTTGGATATCCCTATAATTAGTAATATAAAATTTAATGCACAAAGGTCAGAAAACCATCCTGTCATATGGGTCAGAATTGGGCTGAACTTTGGAAAATTGTGAGGAACAATATGGAATGAACTAGAAAATGGGCTTTATATTTCTGGATAGGGAATTAAGTCAGATTACATATAAAATTGACGGTGCATTAATCAGAATTCAATATTTTCCGTTATGAATAGAAAGACATTGATAGATTGGAAATTCTTATAAAGAATAATTCTACCTTAATGAGTAGGATTTCTAAGAATGCTTAGTGTCTATGTATATTTCAGAATTGAACTTGTATGACTCATCTTCTGTAGCTCCGAAGCTAAATAAACGAAATGGGAAAGGAGACGAATAAGGACATAATCATTGGTTCAAGGCCACAAAGTATACGGTTTGAATGAAATAACACCGTATAGGTAAGAGGGAAGTGTGTGAGTTGTAGAGATATAGGGAATGCATGTTTTATTGAGATAAATTTTATGGAAATGTTGAGAACATGATTTGGTTTGAAACATGCATGAATTGTGGTTGAAAAGTTGGTTCTATATACTATAATCTCGATACAGGAGGTTAGAAATCTGCAGCTGTTATGCTGCCGAAATTTACCAAAAATATTCTAACATATTATAAATATTTTAGATGCTTGAAATTAGGTCTAAGAACATAATCGAACACCATTTACATAAATTTTTCCACAAAGTGGAAATTATGAGAAAATTATTTAATTTGAATATTCATGTTTTAATATTTTGATTTAGTGAGAAATTATTTATGATTTATGAAATATTAAATATTCAAAATGAATATTTATTTATTTTCTCACTATATACATGGATATCAACCGACTGGTTTAATGTGTTGGAAAGGAAAATAAATACCTTTTGGAAATAATGATTTAAATAAATGAATTGATTTGTAGTGACTTGGAGTGGTGTAGGAGCTCGAATCTTAAATTTGGAAGACCGAGGAAGATGATTTCTAAGCATTAAGGTAAGTGGGTTAAATAAACCATACTAGTATCATCTCGTAAGAGATGAAAGAAATCTTTATTCGATAATTATCTAATTTATATCGAGTTTAGTGAAATAGGATGGAAAAGACTACGAGGGTAAGTCTTGGTAAGATACAAGTGGACTTGATGTGTTCGTGAGTAGTATTCTTCCGGAATAAAACCTTATTTGTGATTTGTGCATTATGTGTATGACTTGTTTATGCTTACTGAGCATATAGAATCGTATAAATTGTCAGTGCCTGCATTATAAGAAATGCATGTGATTTATTAAGTTGCACCAAGTAAGCATGCTAATATATGGTGATACTTTGGGAATGAATATGTGAAGTAGTATACAGTATATATGCAACTTACGATGTTTAAATTCATGGACCTCGAATAGCACCTAGTAGTATTCATTGAAACTAGGATAATGGAATTGTATGACAACTGCTATATATATATATATATATATATATATGTGACTTGAGGACTTGAATGATTTTTAGAACATTACTACTAGAAATCATACGCCAAAATGGCAAACCCGAGTAAAACTCAATCTTTTGTAGCATGTGAGCCACCTCTAGAGAACTCAAAGGACCTACGTGCTACACAAATTCTTCGGAACTGTGGGAGCCACCTCTAGAATCCTTTAAGAGCTAAGTGCTGCACGTGTACCGATGAACCAATAGAAAACATACGCCATAGAGGCCAATCCGAGTAAAACTCATTCCTTTGTACCGTGTGAGCCACCTCTAGAGAACTCAAGAGAACTACGTGTTATACAGATTCTTCAGAACTGTGGGAGCCACCTCTAGAGTCCTTTAAGAGCTAAGTGCTACATGAGTTTCGATGAACCATTAGAAAGCATGCGCCATAAAGGCCAATCAGAGTAAAACTCATTCCTTTGTACCGTGTGAGCCACCTCTAGAGAACTCAAGGGAACTACAAGTTACACAGATTCTTCGGAACTGTGGGAGCCACCTCTAGAGTCCTTTGAGAGCTAAGTGCTACACGAGTTCCAATGAACCATTAGAAAGCATGCGCCATAGAGGTCAATCTGAGTAAAACTCATTCCTTTGTACCGTGTGAGCCACCTTTGGAGAACTCAAGGGAACTACGTGCTACACAAATTCTTCGGAACTGTGGGAGCCACCTCTAGAGTCCTTTGAGAGCTAAGTGCTGCACGAGTTCCGATGAACCATTAGAAAGCATGCGCCATAGAGGTCAATCTGAGTAAAACTCATTCCTTTGTACAGTGTGAGCCACCTCTAGCGAACTTGGAGGAACTAAGTGTTACACAGATTCTTTGAAATTGTGTGAGCCACCTCTAGAGTCCTTTGAGAGCTAAGTGCTACACGTGTACCGATGAATCATGGGAAATCATATGCCAATGAGACAATGGATAAACGATTGTGATCTGTGAATGTGACAACTATCATTAGATAAGATGGATATTATACATACGACAGAGAATTGGAATAATTGTTGAACTTTACTTATATTATGCTATAGAATCATGTACTATTTGAAATGGTTGTTTCTTTCATGCTTAACTATATCGATAAAAAGAATGATATTGTGCGAGTTAAAGAAATGAAGAAAAGTATGAATGAGCCTATACAATCTGTCGTAGATTATATGTTAGTACCTAATCATGGTAGAGTGCATACATGATATTTTATATGGTTCATGCTTGTATGATCATATTTTATGACCTGAGCCTAGTTTGTATTTATTTAAGCTACTTACTGTGCCGTGGATTGCTCACCCCTTAATTTAACATCTACAGATCATACGAGTTGAAATCCAGCTTCAAGCTTCGTATAGGCTCTCTCGGGAACTGTACCTGTTGTGGTACTCGTCTACGTTCTCCGAGCCTAGCTTTTGTGCTTTTGAGGTATACAAATTGTATATCGTTTTGATAGTTATGCAAACTTTAATTTCACAGTACTAGGAAGAAAAATGGCATGTAACTTTGGATCGCACTAGATTATTACGTAAGTCTATGTGATTATCGAGTACGATCCGGGATAAGATATATATTTTGAAGTATGTATAAACTGCAAAATGTGGAATTATTACTGGGTTAGATTCTTGAGAAACATGTGATGTATGATGATGTGAATTGTGGAAATTTGAGCTGGCTGCATTATGAAAATTATAAATATAGTTTCAATGCAGGTAAATTACTGGGGAAACTGATAAAATACAAGGGGGAGGTTTTCGACCCGTTTCTTTTGGATAAGTGAATATAAGGCTAAAGTGATTATAATCACTTTGGGAATTATGACATAGCTAGAGAAATAAGATTATTAAGGCAAGGTTCGGTTTAGTTACTACACTAACATTGAATACAAACCGTAAATAGAAAAAGAGAAATTTGGTTCGAAATTTTCTAAAGGAAATAAGATAAGTGTCAAGTGAACGTCATGGCCTCCGGGTCATGACAATAATTTTACAAATTTTACAAATTTTACTTTTAATTTTTAAGTTTCAATTTCCAAATTCTAATATATTATATATATCCTACATCTATTTTTTTTTAATTTTTAACATATATTTATTTTCAAAAAAATATAAAAATGTCAAATTTCTTTCATCGTTCATGCTCTGTTTCTCGACCTTTTGGTTCCACTGAAATTCCTAATTTGGGTGACAAATCATTTAATGAAATCGAACCCGATATTCATCGGAGGAGGAGGAGCTTCCTTTGGAACCATCGTGTGGTTGTGGTCGTGGAGGATGTCGTGCTCAAACACAATCATCAGCTGCCACCACTGCTGCTACATCATCAAGACTGAAGTTTAGTCGAAAGAAAAAACAAGCAAGGTATGAGAGTATTTCGATATGTAGCAAAAGAAGGTGAGACGAATAAATATTGTGCTATCTGTAAATAGTGCAATGGCGTTTTCTCTTATAACTCTGGTGGAGGTGGCGGCGGTACAGGTACGTATAAAAGAAATTTAATTACTATACATAAAATTAATCCTGATACTGAAAAAAATGAAATTTTAGAATGCAAACAATCTCAAATTAATACAAATGATGGTGGAAAAAATTTTAATTTTGATAATGTTCAAGCTAGATGTGGTTTAGTTAGACTTGTAGTTAGGACTGAACAACTATTCACAATTTGTGAAAAAGTAGGATATTTAGAATTTGTTTGTAAATATTTACAACCTGCATATAAATCTGTTTCTAAACATACACTAAAAAAAGATTGCATGGATATGTTTAAAGAACATAGACAAGCTTTAATTGATAAACTTAGTAATATTTTATCTAAGGTTAGTTTAACTAGTGATATATTGTAATAACCGAAAATTTCAGCCTTTAGCTTATGACCAATCTGCCTTGTTTCAGTTATATCTCTTGATTGGAGCATCGAAAGGATAAACCGTAAAATTTTTATGAAAGTTAACTTAAAGGTCTTTTAGCCATAAAAGGCTCACAATTTAATCCCCTACGTATTAATACCAGAAAAAATTCCGAAGTTGAACAATGTGCAGTCAAACCTGTCAGTCGACACCTCTGTAAAGAATCGAGCATATCTCTTAGTAGGAAACTCCAATTAAGGCGATTCAAATTTTTTTGAAAAGCAAACTCGATAAGCTTTCCGACGATATAAGACTTGCTATCTAATTCAATGTGGATCAGCAGCAATGAATTTATAGATTCACGTCACAGACTGGAAATTCTGATCGTGAGCAATTGGTAAAGAAACGGGCATAACTTTTGATAGAGAACTCCGATTCAAGTGATTCAAATCTTGTTGAAAAGCTAATTTGGAGACCCTTCCGATCAAGTATGGCATACCCCTAGAATCCTTGTAGATCGATACAGTTATTTATTGGAAGTCAGGCTCAAAAGTGAGAAATTGCAAGATTTATCGATGAAATTTGGTTTGCCGGAGAAGTTTATGGGGCTTGAGGTTTAATTGGATTTAACCTAATCTGAAAAGACTTAATGGGAATAGAATTAAGGATTTAAATTAAATATTTTATCCTTAAAGTCATAAAAATTCAAGTGTAAAGAAAATTGACATGAGCTAAAAGGCTTCATTAATGGCATAATTATAAATACCTCAAACTTTAGTTATTTCAAAGCCAATTTTGGCTTTCTATCTCAGCAAAAACCGTGGGCCTCCTTCTCCCATATTCATCTTCACGTCATTCTCCCCCTTTCCTCCTTTAAGTTCGAAAAAAAAAATCAAGTGAGAATGGATAAAATCGGTGCTAGCTGAATATTCTTCACTACCAAACCAGCCTATCCTTCCATTTTGCAAGTTGTTTCCATGGAAATTAAGGAAGAACACCGAAAATGAAGAATGGGTAAGGGAATTCGGTTTTTACTAGATTTGTAAAGAATTGTTTGGTTGTGTGTTTTGATCTCTTAATGTGTTATTTAAGGACTGATTCTAAGTGTTTCTATGGTTTCAATTGAAGAAATTGTTCAAGAATGGAGACCTAGGGATTTCGCCCAACATGAGGGAATTGGGGATTTTTGGGTGAGTTAAATTCTCATGAAATTAAAGTTACATTTTAGTTAATTGAATATATTAGAAGCTAATTATAACTTCAGTTTCAATGGATTGCTTGGAATTGATGTTCTGTTCTGGGATTGTTTAACAAAATTTTGGGTTTTTGCATTGATTTAAGAGGTAAGGTTCTAACCCTATAATGATTGATTATTATGCATGAAAATGATATTATGATGAGCTAAATTTAAATGGCTATGGTTAGATAAAGATAAACTGAAATTCCGACTTGATGTTGAATCTAGAATTTGCTGTTCTGTCTGGGTGGAAAATTAAAACGAGCAGTTTAATAGTTCTCTATGGAGAAAAATTCTAGAAAAATTATGCATTATGGCCCTTTAAGTTACAAGAAAGTCAGTTTTGGAATTTCTTGAATTAGACTTCTGTAGCTTGAGTTATGCACAAATGAGTGCAGGGTGTTCTGTCCAGAAACGCGAATCACAGTGCTGACTTTGAAAAATCATAGCAAATGGCCTAAATTTAATTAAGTTGCAAGCCTTACATGTCTAGAAAGTTAATTAAGTTAGGAGCATGATGGTTATGGGTCTGCATCATTTGGATACTCCTATAACCAGATATGAGACAGTTTGTGCATATTGGTCAGTGTTTACTGTGTCAGGAAACTGTTGGACATACTGAAACTTTGGGAAATTTCTGGTATTGATATAGGAAGAGTTAAATTATGAATCTTACATTTCTAAATAGGGAAATGAGTTAAATTTCATCTGGTTTTGGAATTTCCAGATTTGGAACTTCATGGCTTAAGATATGTATGAATGCATGCAGGATACTCACTGCTGGGGACAGATTTTTAATGTAAACTTCAAATGTTCATAGAAAATTGCCCGGATCAAATATGACTGCAAACTTCACATGTTCAGAAAGATAAATGAGTCATGATTGATATGGTATTGAGTTTGTACAGATCTCATATCCCTATAGTTGGCAGTAAGCATTTTACTGTACACAGGTCAGGAAATTTCCTGCCTACTGTGCCAGATTTGGACCAAGGTCTAAAAATTGATGGGAAATGGTACAAAATGAATTAGGAAATGAGCCTTATATGTCTAAATAGGGATTTGAGTTAGAAGTAATAAAAAAAATTACGGTTTGATAATTAAGTTCTGAAAATTATACTTAAGGCTAGCACAATACCATAAGGTCCAAAACCTTAAAGGACAGAAATGGACCAAATGGGTCATAAGTGGTTCAAATGAACAAAAAGGCAATAAACAGTGCTAGTAACGTTTGAATAACTCTAGAAACACAGCCAAGTATTGTTTCTTGTTGGATTATACAATGCTTAATGTTAGCTTATGATTGGAAATACTAAGATCGATGGATGTATAGAGATTGATTCAATCTACTATGTGTTATGTAGAGGGTTGTCCTAAGGACTGAGTTTGACCCAAATCAATCGATACTCCAAGACTTGTTAGGCGAGGGAGAACTGATTCAGAAGCTAAGGAAGTACTGTAAGTAACCCTAAGTGACTACTTGCATCCAATTTGTTTAATGTTATAAACTCTTGGAATTTGGCAATTGAAACCAAATGAATGCTGCATATGAGATGTCTTCCTTGACTGTTGAGTTTGCTTTACTAGAAATGGTTTGTAAACAAGTGATGGGCTCGCAAGAAATGTATTGTTTGCGCGTATTATATACATAAGAAATATTTTAAATGTTTTAAAGGTTCAAATTAAATTCTGATTTAATATGATTTTATACTTTGTGTTGTAACCTTGTTAATGTTTTTAAATGCCTTGTGAGCCTTGTTTGTTGAATTACTTCCTTATAAACTCCAAAAATTGCTATGAGGTCAAGGAAGAATGAAATTTGTTTTAAGACTACCGGATATTTGTTTTAGACCCGAGGTATTGAGACCTCAGGGCACTGTACGTTGAGAACTTTGTAAACACATTTGATTGACTTAGAGCACTGTTTCTCGAGCATTAGCCTCGGAGACGTTTGGCTTGTCTCGTATATTACGTTTGGACAGGTCCCGGTTTCATATGCGCAATGAGCCGGGGTTTGATTGGTCTATGCATAGGCAGCGCCCTTAATGGGAGTTTGGCTACTGTTAGCGACCGTGGGTTTGTTTGCTCTAAGTAGCATTGGTTGATACTCTATGAACTCTCTTGGTGCTATAGTTTGTTTTATTGGTTTCACTGCATACTTTAAGTATGGTTTGATATTAAGACTTCTAGTCTAATGATGGAACTCCATATTTGACTATGATTTGCTATTGAGTTTCCATACTGTGTTTTAAGTTTGATGCAGCATAATTGATTTGATTTATTTGAAAGTGATTTGAATTAGCTTTCATAAATGAGGGATGCTTGGTATAATTTAGTTGCTTATTGTTGTTACTTACTGAGTTTACGACTCACTCCCCTCTTCTTTCCCCTCCCTTTCAGAGTGATCGATACAACGACTGTTCTTTTTGGCTTGGGAAGCTTCTTGAGAGTGGACTTCCCTGCACAGTCTAAGGTATATGGCTCCCAGCAGTTTGTATAGACATAGACGAATGATGGCACAGTGTATTGGAATTCTTTTGATTGTACATATATATATTTATGTGATGAGTCTGGGATGTAAGCTAAATTATGTATTATTGGAATATGACGATCAATATACTTTTTGAATTGGCATTATGTATGTTGGTAGATATGCCTAGATATATTAAGGGAGTTATATGAAATTGTGATTGACCTACATATTCACCTACAGATGGATAGTGATATAAGGAAAAAAAATTTTAATTCCGCAATTTAGGCTTCTGTAAGATATTAAGAAAGATCAAGCATGACAGCGTTTTTTTGTGACGACCTTGGGAGTGCCCTTTTCCTCTGTTCCCCATGGCCTCACTCATCCATACTGTCCTCTCTGGGCCCACTGGCCCTCAAGGTTTTCTTTCGCGTCCGTAGTGACTCGAACACTTGACTTCCTCAAATGTCAAGTCACTATTAACATTTGACCTAGGTCCAATGGTTAGTCGTTACTCGACACTTACAAGTGGTAAGGGTTCGAGTAGCGGCGGATGCGAAAGAAATCCATGAGTACCTAAGTGCCACGTCAGCTGAACTGACGGGGGCCACCTCTAGAATCCAGAGCGGACAATACGGATGAGTGAGGTATGGGCCACTAGGATACGGGCCTCACAGATGCCAGTTCCGCGAGGCTTTGTTTCATTATCCTTATGAAAGAAAGTGAGAAAATAAATTACTGCACAAAAGAAAATGATTTCCCTAACTTTTTTCAATTCAATCGATCCAACAAAAGAAAATGATATCCAAGAATTTCATTTTATTTTTCCTCAAAATTCTAACAAAGCAAACAAAGCTTAAAATTTTTCTTAAATTAATACTCATTTTAGAATACTATTACCTATTTTAAGCAAGTACTGCAACTGTGTGGGTCATAAAAAGTAATATAGTAGTGAAGAGAGTATCGACCCCACATAAATTGAATGTATTTTCTTATAAGATTTTTTATTTATTTTTTATTGTAATGAATTTAATATAAAAATACTTACTTTCATTATATTAAACTAATTATACATTTACTTTTTTCAACTAAATAACTAAATTGTAAATAAAAATTATTTTTATTAACAATCACTTTTAAATATACAAATTTTTGTACATAGTAAAGAGAGTATTGACCCCATACAGATTGAATGTATTAATTCTTTTGCTAAATCCTAAAATCTTATCACTCTAATTTTATTTGTTGAGGGTGTGAACAATGCGAGTCAAGTATAATGCATGCTAGAATTTATGTGGTTTAGCAAGAATGCCTATGTCCACGGAGGATAGTTGAGGATGCAACTATATATATAACGTGAATTAGACTGTTCACAAGTTACAAGACTCTTTTTAGAACTAGTCAGGTGTCCAGGCATGATTAAAGTACAAATAGGTTAAAAAGAGAAAGGCATAATACAATATGGGTAGAGCTTAGGCAATAAATAGAAGTTGAAGGATCCCTTTGCCTTAGAATAAGGGCATATATATAGGTGTTTAGGGGTCCTCAAATCATGCTGTAGAGTCTATCTATATGCATGGAATTAGTCTTTCTTCAAGCCAAAAGATCTGAGTAGATAGGGAGGCTAAGCATATCTAGGCTAGGCTTGGTGTAACTGTCTCCTAGCTAAATACATCCATTGCACTTAGTCTACCCCTTAGATTGAAATTGATCATCAGTTTCGATATTGGCTTGTCGAATGGCTTGAATGAAACTCTGTCGCATTGTTGCAATCACCCCATCTTTAGTAAGCATGTTTCCATGCTTCTTAATTTTGCTCTTTTGGTGAGAAACAAAGCTTCTTGTAAACCCTCAAACTCAAAATTGAAATTCTCTAAAATTAAAACTTTAAAACCCAAAATTGTAAGGTTCATGATTCTTTGTGGAATTTACTTTTTGTAGATAACAACGTTGAGCTGTAGAGGTTTGTGGAAAATAAAAGAATGTGAGGTGCACATTTAAATGCTAAAGTGGTATTTGGGTATTTTGGGTTTTTTTTTTTGAATTGCTTTTACATAGTTGGTGGTTGAGGTAGAATAAATTATCCTTTTTTTCTAATTTATGCATATCTCTTTGTTTGTATTGTGTGTTTTAAATGTTGTTATGTATTCAATGTTGACAAAAGAAATTAATGTATTTTTTCATTATAATATACAATGATGGACCTGAAGTTATTTCTTATTAAGGTACATTTATGATGGCAATTTTGTCATTGAACCTAAATTTGATTATATTATGGATTGAGATAGATCTTGATAGGTTATCTTATATGAAAATAATGGCTATCAATATCCAAGAAATATTATATTATAATTATCAGATTAGATCGAGTTTGAACTTGAAGTGGTGAACCTAACCTTAATCCGGTTTTTTTATTGAACCTTGATTTTCAAGCACAAGCCTATTTAATGAATTTAATAATTTTATCCAAACCTATATAAAAATTGCTAAGAAGGGCTGGGGGAGGGGCTTATTAAAAATAGTTGATTATATTAATGCCCAAATGCTGAGTTTAATGGGAATGAATTAGTGTCAATACATAAAGACAATACTATTATGCAAATAATATAGAGGCATTATGGACTTATATGCCAAGCAAAATGTTGATGTGCCTAAACTTCAACCTTCTTTACTTGAGGATGGTAATGTAGAGGCTGAGGAGACCATAAAAGGTGAGGGTAGTAATGTACATGCTAATTGTCATGCCCCGAACCCAGAACATAACAGATGCCGCACACCTATAAGATATAATCTCATAGACATGTAAGGCATTTATCATGTTAAAATTTATTTCTTTCAAATATCAAACTGAAAATATACCACCAATGATAAAAAAAAGTTTACAAAATTCTAACTTATTGCTTAAAGCCTGGAATAAAGAATTTAGAACATTCTTTTTTCTCAATCTAATCATAAACCTATAGGTCTTGAGACATTTCCTAAACTCTGAAGAGTCACTCCCCGACATTCTTGTGGACATTATCAACATCAAAACCTGAAAGATGTTAGGAAAAAGGGTGAGTACAACCACTCAGTAAGCAACTGGTATCCCATAAGTTGGAGTAAGCATGCCATAAAAACATTTAGACCAAAATATCAATATATAGATTAAAAATCAAAGTTGGTTAATCTCATATTCATACACATAATTTCTTAAATTTATACTCAGATTTCAAAATTAAATAGAGTTTTATAGATATCGAAATTGAACAAAAGTTTCATAATTCAAAATTTTTAAGTCTCCCAAACATGCCAAGGCCACGTTTAACCCTTGTGGCCTAGGTCAGAATTAGAATAAAAACCACAATCATCCCCGATGGCTCAGTTCAGGAATATCAGAAGCAACTAATAATTGAACAAAATAGAACAAATAGCACTATTCTTAACTAGTGGTATGGTTAAAAACTAGTTTCTTTAACAAAATTTATGTCGACATGGCTGACATTTAACCCCCATTGGTAGGGTCAGAGCATAGTCATACTAGGAGACAAAAAAAATAATTTCAAATTACCTAATATACAAAGCAGTACTATAAATCTTATAACTTATTTCATACAAAATGAATTCCACAATTCAATCAGAGCAAATTTCGTATTCACAAAGCACATAGCCTGTAAATGCATTATGACAAAGTTCAAAGGTCAAAGCGATTAAATCATGTTTCTTTAATTGAACAATATCACATTCAAAGTCAATTTAAAGAATCATAAATACAAAGCATGCTTAAACCAAATTATAAACCCAAGGACAAAATGTTGCATTTGTACTAAATATAACTCATATTGAGGGTAAGTTTAATGGTGTAAAAACATTGAAGGGATATCAAGTCACTTACCTGAGCTCGTTAAATTGGAACCAAAACAAAGCCTTAAGATCTCTCGAAGCCTATTATTCAAGAATATTTAATATTAGAAAAATAGTGTATCAATTAGACATAAACTATGTTATCTGATAGAAGTTAAAAACTTATACTATATGCTATCTGACAGAAGCGCTGAAAACTTATATTATACACTATCTGACAAAAGCGCTGAAAACTTATACGATATTCACTAAATGACTATAACTCGATAAATTATAGACTTAGCTTGAGTTACGCTATTTGACAAAAGCTTAAAATATCTGTACTTTCTTTAAAATACAATTTTTTTTTTCCAAATTCTTAATGTCATATTTTTCCTCAAAACTCAATCTCTAACTATACAATGTAATCATAAAAATTAAAGAGGAATCTGCTCACCTTAGTCTTCTTTCACTCGCACTAACAGTGACTCTAAAATCTCCCTTTTGATTTTTTTTACTCAACAGCTTCTACTATCTTCCCATAAAACAAAAGATAGAAGCTCATTGAACTAGGAAGTGGCATTTACCATTATCATCCATTGTCGCTAATCGTTGTAGCCCATCGCCATTTACTTTAATTGCTATTTCTCTTCTATCTTTATTTCTCCGTTTATCAACTCCTATCTAAATTCTAAAGTTTCCTTTGGCGGCTGCATTCACGCCAACTTTGTTTTCATTTTTTTTAACGCTAATAATCTAATGCTCGATTCCTTTATATATTGTTATTGGGCTTCTCCTTTTTTTCTTTTGTCTAAGGTGGGTTTGGGTATTACACTAATGTCAATTTAAGGGGTGAGTGTAGTTTTGTACAGGTTTGTGGCAATTTATAAGGTGGAGTAGTAATGTACAAATTGATGGCATTTTAAGGGACAAGGATAAAAAAGTGGCAACTGGTAGCTAAGGGTTGCAATTACAAGCTGATGAAATTTTAAGGAGTGAGGACAATGAAGTGGTCTATGGCAGTTTAGAGGGTAACGATAGTAATGCACAAGATGATTGTTTAGGAGGTGAGGGTTGTACAGAACATTGTGCTGTGACCCTTTATAGGCAATCCCCATCGGCCATCTTCATTTTACATCACAAAAAAATGATCCGCTTCATATAAATCTTTCAATAATAAAGATTGTACTTGATGGTAGCATATGTAACGAAAGATTTCTCTACGATGCTATTTAGGGAATACCGTGTTAAGATGTCCGATAATATACATACTGAAGACCTGCAGTTTTCAGTTATTAACATCCATGATTAGCTTTGGCATATAAGCCAATTGGTTGATTGGAGTAGTGGCATCATCACTTCACTTGTAAGTATTAAGTAATAGTGCTAAGGGGCTTGATATAGTCAAAAAGTGTGAATGGTGCTCACTAAGGGTGGAAGGAAAAACAATGGACAAGCATTTTTTGTGGGCCAATAACAATCATTGGCTTGAAAAGTTGAGCAGAAATGGACAGCCCTCCTAGTCATACAAAATTTGCTCACGATCCTCAATTTTCATTGTTGGTATAGTTAGCTTGGAATTCAAAGTCAACAAAGTTAAAATATTCATTATCTGTATGGCCAAATAAAATCCAATCATCTTGTAGGAACTAGGAACAAGGGACCAAAAAAATAGGGTAGACCCAACATGCAAAAAGACCTGTTCATGGGTCCGGTCGGGACGGATTTGGGTCGAGCTTAGGTAAGGTATTGAGGAAGTGAAAGTTTGCCGAAGCCTAACCCATTTTTCGAGCCTAATTTTTTGCCCAAGCTCGTTTTTACATACAGTGAATAAGCTCAAGTCCGTCCAAATACTATTATTTTTTAAAAAATATAATAAATATAAAAAAATTAAAAGACATAATAGTTAATAAGTATAACACAATAAATTTGAATAAATTTTTACATAAAAGCGAAAAGAAACATGAAAATTTAAATTAAAGCATAAAAAAAATACAAACTTAAAACCAATTGCACAAAGAAAGCAAAATTAATTAAAATATATTAATATAAAAAATAAAAAGGTATAGTAAATGGATAGGCCGGACATGGGCATGAAACTATGAACCCAAGCTCGACCTATTTTTTAATGGACCTTGATTATTAAGCCCAAGCTCATTTAACGGGCTTAATATTTTTCTCCAAGCCTGTTAAAAAATAAGAGAAAGACTTCAAATTTGGGTCAATAGCCCAATCTTTAAATAGGTCTAAAAGAATACTACTTTATATCTAAATTTTTTTAAGGCTTGATTATTAATTAAGTTTATATAAAAAGAAGTGGAAAATATATATAAAAAAAGAAAAGAAAAGAAAAGAATAGTCATGACAACATTAATTGGAAATTAATGCCCTTGAAATCAAAATCTGTTGGGCCGCTTAATATCGTTATTACAACATTAATTTCCTCGCCATAACAAAAACCGAATACAACTAACCTTCATTAATTATCTTTTGGCTTTCAAGTCATTGTCATGACTCATGACATATACAAAAAAATTCTGAAATATTTCATTAATTCGTATATTCTTTAGGTTGTTATGACAAGCTGATGAAATTTTAGGGAGTAAGGATAATGAAGTGGTTGGTGGCAGTTTAGAGGTGAGGGTAGTAATGCCCAAGATGATAGTTTAAGAGGTGAGGGTTGTAATGCAAGTTGATGGCAATTTAGTCGATGAGGATAATGAAGAGGGTGTTGAAAACTTGGATAATTGAAATGATCAAGAGAATGCTTTAATGTTCATTCTAAAGGTTGTTGAGGAAGATATTAATAAAGGAAGAGAGTTTGTGGCTCACGAAATAATATTTGATAAAGATGGGATGGGTAGTTTATGATTTAATGAGAAGATTGGTTTTATGTTAGGTGATATAGATGATGGAGATGTTTTCCTAAATGAGGTTAACTTTTTGGTTGATGACAATGATATGAAGAGATAGAAGTCAATAGGTAGATGTTAAGAGAGCTAAAATGCTTTAAGGGTAGAGAAGAACATGAAGAAGGCATAAAAATTCTTGTTGAGGTAACTAATATACTTGATATATTATGTGAGTGAGGAAGTGTGGTTCAAGCTCAAAGGGGTAGTGAGGATAAGGATGATGTAGTTGATGAAAGCGATTGTGATAGAGTTTACAAATACATAAGAGAAAACACACACGAAAATGTATAAAGGAATGAGAGTGATTATTTAGATTTTTTAGATCTTAGAGACTATGCAAATGGTGAACAATTTAATGATGACCATACTCCTTTTGTGAGAAAGAAATCAAATGTACCTAGGTATGATCCTAATTCCATCAAGGAAACTAGGTATCAGATGTATGGATAATAAGTAGTCCAAAGATGCTATTGAGAAATATGCTTTTGCAAAAGGAGTGCAATTGGTATTTTAAAAAAATGAACCAAAATGAACCAAGATAGGTTATAAGGAGGGTTGCCTATGGTAGCTATTTGCAAGCTTTGATTTGAGTATGATAAAGACATATTCATAAAGCATATTCATAAAGCATAGATGTTTTAGAAGCAACATAAGTGGTTTATTGTCTGCCAAAGATATATAAACCAAATTTAAGAAAAGAGTTCTAGAGCAACCTACTACGATGGTTGATAATTCTATAAAATATAGAATTATTATGGTATTAATTTATATGATTTTACTTAGGTTCTAGATTTTTTATTAATTTTCTTTCCTAATTATTTGATTTTTCTTCACATGTAAGTATTTCAAAAATAAAGAGAAAATCAAAGAAATTCGGTGTAAAAGAGGCAAAATATTTTATTTGCGTCAGGAAATAAATAAAAAAATTAATTTGGCTTCTCATAACATTTTTGAGTCTAGAGACTCGATCGTTTGACGTAGGCAATTAAATAGAATCACCACCAACCTATTCTTAGGGAAGATTGGATGCATAATTACCTCTAAAAGGATAAGGCCTAAGTCTATCTTCTAGAGTTGGGTTTGTGCGTACGATTACGTGCAAGGAAGGATTAGCACCCCCACAATGCTTATCTGTGGGACAGTATTTTCTAGTTCTAATGTTATCATTTTCAAAGGTCATAACCAAGATAGTTTATTATTTTTTTATTTTTATATGGTAGAGTCCTCCTAAGTCCTTCCATCATTTTGGTAAGGTTTTGGGAATCATTTCTCTACCATATTAACATTTTAAGCAGATTTATTTATTCTAATATGTTTATTAAATTTGCCTTAGGTTCATTTTGGTTCATTATTATTTATTCTAATATTATTGAAAATTAATTTTTAATGTTTAGGATTAAAGGAAATAGTAGTGACTTAGATATCAAATCTACCCTGTTAGACTTATCATTGTTTTGGTAAAATCTTTGGGGTGATTTTTAGTCCTAAGATTTATCAAGTAGATTGTACATTTTCAACCTTCCTAAATTTTCATCATCAGACAATCACCATTAACCTATTTCCTTTATTAAATTTTATTCCTTTTTAATGTTATAAAATTATTAGGTCATTATTTATAATTTGAATTTTTCTATAAATTCACCATCATTTTGGTAGAATTTAAAAGAGGTTCTTAACTTTTGGTAGAAAATCGCTCCTTTGCAATCCTCTTATTTTTATTTTATTTTTTTGTCAATGTTTTATTACCTTATTATTTTGATTATTTATTTATTATTTCTATTATTTTATTTATTTTTTGTTTTTTTATATATTTTCTATTTATTATTTAGACATATTCTTTATTATCCTTTGAAATTGTTATATCTTTATTTTTTCTTATTATTTATTTTTATTTTATTGGTTTATTTACCATAATTAAATTTTGAAAATTTTTTAATTATTTTATATTTTATTGTATTATTACCTCTTTTATTTTTTACTTATTAAATTTTATATATTTATATTTATATTTATATTTATCTTTCTTATTTTATTATTATTTATTATTTATTTATTCCATTTTCATTTATCTCCTTTATTTATTTATTTTAAAAATTTATCAACATTTTGGTAAGATTCGAGAAATATTTTATAACTGAAAACTCTCCAAAGAATTACTCGTTTGTAACTCTTCCAGAATTTATTATAAGAGAATACTATTGCTATTTTATTTTTATTTTTTATTTTATTTATAATTTTTATATATTTTTTAATTTTTTTCTATCTTACTTTTATTTATTTTTTTGTTTTATATTTATTTTCCTAAATTTACCATCATTTTGGTAAAATATTATTTAAGAATTGAAATGCATCTATTAATTTTTTTCATAAAAATCTTTTTAGATTATTAAACTCTTTTGTACTCTTTCTTATTTTTCATATATTAATGAAGGTCTCTTCTCCACGGTCTTTTCTAGATGCTTAATCCCATAGAATTTTTGGTCAATATAATCATTGAGCATGAATATGTTGAGTCCATTGCATCTGCAATCCTTGCCTCAATTTTATTTTAGAAGTTATATCCTGAGCACATGAAGAAAGAAATTGGAAATTTTATAACAAATGCTATATGCTACTTTGAAAATGTACAAATGCCTGATGGTTCATGATATGTTCTCTTCATATTCATGAAATAATAGTGTTATGGTTTCTTTTTGAAGCATTAGAAATCATTTATATCAAACTTAAATAGGTGTGGAAACTGTGGTGTTTGCTTCACATTTGGTTCATGATTTTCTCTTGCAAGGCTAGCAACAATAGGCAAAACATTCACCAATTGTCTAGCTATGCTCAAAGGTGTTGAGTTTCTACTTAAAACACAAAAAAATAATGGTAGCTATAGAGAAAGCTACAAATCATGTCCTAATAAGGTAAATCTTTAGTGTCACAAATCCTCTGTCCTGTCTATGTATGAGAATATTTCTCTGCTCTCATCATTGATTTAATTAGTAATATGGTTAAAGGGTAAAAAAAAAACCCTCAAAAAATAATGATATTAGCAATTAAACACTTAACATTTTTTTGCAATCAATTGAACTGTTACATTTAGACTCACACTTAATTGAGCCCTTACATTTCGATTTACACTCAATTGAACCATTCTTTGGGCGGTAACCATTACAACCATCACTTTTTTTTCCAACAAGATTTAAATGCCTACGTGGCATATTAACTAGAAAAAACAATTCCACTATGACAAAAATAATCTATGATGAAAACGATGTAAAAATAATTCATTTATCTTTTTTTATTTTTATTTATTATTATTATTATTATTTCACTTGATGTTCACAAAAGAATAATAAATGTAACAAAAAGTAAAAAAATAAAAGACAAAAATTAAAAATTAAAAAATAAAAAACTAGAAGAGTGATTTTGAGGAAACCTTGGATAGGAAGTTGGAAATCAATTTTGGGCTTTCAGAAATCATTCTCATCATAAACCCCTAACCTACACAAAAATTGTTGTGAGGATTTTTTTTAAAAGAAACCCTAAACAGTAAATCAAACCCAGTAGGCTCAAAACAACCCAGAACAAAATACATGCAAACCCATATGCAAACAAACCAAAATCGGGCAAAACAGATTCATTAGAGAAACCATATTTGGGAAAACCAAAAATCAAGAATACACATTAAATTGTTATAGAATAATGGAGCTCGAGAATTGCTAGGATAGTATAGAAGAAAAGACCAGAAAAGAAGAAGAATTTGAGTAGAGAGTATATTCATTCCATAATGATTTCATGACAGTAAAAAAAAGTATAAAAACCAGTACAATAGCAGTAGGTTCTAATCATCTGGATCCAATCACGTTAAGACAATTGTAATTCTATAACTAACTTAGCAATGGCAACTAACTCCTATCAGCTTAGTTTATTCCTCCAGCTCAACTTAAGCATCAGCCACCAGCTCATCATACTCCAGCTCAACTCAACTCCATTTAGCTTAAGTGACCTTTAGTTCTGCTCGAATACTCTGCCTCTCATGATCAGCTATTGCACCATTGTTAGCATCATGGTCTTCTCCAATATTCATGACAATACCCTCCTCTTCAACTGATCCTTGTCCCAAGGATCAAATGTAAGGAACTAAGATTTAAGCACTGAAAAGTCCTCTCAAGTAGTATTCTCCGGAGTTAAATTAGACCAAACTACTAGAAGTTGTGTAATTACTCTATTGTTTCTCTTTGCTATCCTCTTATCTAAAATAATAGCTGGATAGACAAGAGGTTGACCATCATCTCCCTCATCATGTGGATCAATTCTAGCTACTAGTTTACTTCTAATATTCTTCTTCAAAAGATTGATGTGAAATACTGGGTAGAGCTTGGAAGCATTAGGTAGTTGCAGTTTATAAGCAACCTTGCCTATTCTGGCTATCACAATATAATGCTCGAAATACCTAAAGTAAGCTTCAAAATTGTCCTTAATGCTAGAGAAGTTTGTTTATAAGGTTGAAGCTTGAGGTACACTTGATTACCCACTTGAAACTCTCTTTCTGATCAATCTTTGTTAGCGTAGAATTTCATTCTATGCTGAGCCTTCTTGATTTGATCAACTAACATCTTACTCAATCTCTTCCTTTCTTGTAAAAGTTCTACCACATTAAATATCTTGGCTTTTGTATTGTTGCCCCAATGAAATCTAGGTGGTGGATAACCATACAAGGCTTGGAATGGAGTCATCTTAAGTGCAGTGTGAAAACTGGTGTTATACCACCACTTTATAAGAGGCAAAGCTTGAGCCCACTTCTTTAAAGTAAGAGAACACACGCACCGTAAGTATTGCTCAACACATTGGTTGAGCCTCTTCGACTGGCCATCAGTTTCAGGATGGTATGCAGTATTGATGTGGACACTGCTACCAAGAAGCTTCATGAGTTCCTACCATACTGACTTCATAAAGATCTTATCTTGATCAGAGATGATAGTTTTAGGTACACCATGAAGTTTAACCACCTGGTCCAAAATATAATTTTGCAACTCTAATAGCAGTATAAGGATGTGAAAGGGACAAAAAATACGCATATTTAGTGAGTTTGTCAATAACCACTAGTATGCAATTAAAATTAAGAGATTGAGGCAAACCCTCCACAAAGTTCATAATGACCACTTGCCACAATCTAGGTGGGGCAACATGCTCACTTTTGTTTTTTTGGCAAACTTCACATTGTTGCACATAGTATTGAACTTCCTGCATCATTTTAGGCTAGTAGAGGTACATCTTCAACCTGTAATAGGTAGCCTGCACTCCTGAGCGACCTCTTTGAGGAGAGTCATGAAGCATATGCAATAATTAACTCTTTAGTTGACCTTGAGCTCCTACATACACCCTTTCTTTAAACCTCAACACTTCATTAGTAAAGAATAATTCGAAATGCCATTTGGGTCAATAGTCAGAGCTCCTATCTTCCTTTGAGAATCATCATCACTTGCATAAGAATTCTCAATCTTAGTCACCCATTGAGGAATGGCAGTGGTAGATGTCAAACTACAAAATTCTCACTTTTCCTCTCCTTGCCTTAATAAAGCATCTGCTACAATATTGGTATTTCCTTTTCTATATTGTATAGAATAATCTAGCCCCAACAGCTTTGTTAACCCTTTCTTTTAGATTGTGGTAGTTAACTTCTATTCCAATAGATGTTTAAGGGCTTCATGGTCTGTTTTAATCACAAATGTACTTCCTTCCATGTAATGCCTCCATTTTTCCACAGCCATAAGAATAGCCAAATATTCTTTTTCATAGATCGAGAGATCTAGATGTTTTGGACTCAAAGCTTTACTCAAGTAGGCAAGAGGCCTTCCTTCTTAAGTCAAGACAGCTCCTACACCTGTAGCACAATCATTAGTCTCTAAACAAAATGTTTTACTGAAGTCAAGCAGCGCAAACACTGGTGCCATGCTCATTCTCTGTTTGAGTTGCTGGAAAGTTGAGATTGCTTCAGCAGACCAATGGAACCTGTCCTTCTTCAATATGTTAGTAAGGGGCTTACTCAATACACCATAGCCCTGTATGAACTTCTTATAATAGCCGGTTAAGCCTAAAAACCCTCTTAAAGACTTAAGGCTCTTAAGTAGTGGCCAATTCAACAGAGCTTCTACCATAAAAGGGTCTGTAGCCACCCTTTTCTCTAAAATTATGTGTCCAAGATACTCAACTTGAGTTTAGCCAAAAAAGCATTTGCTTGTTTTGGCATATAACTTGTTTGACCTTAAAACTTCAAACACTGCCTACAAGTGAAGCTTATGCTCCTCCAAAGAAGGGTTATACACTAGTATATCATCAAAGAAAACCAATGCAAACTTCCTTAAATATTCAACAAATATATCATTCATCAAGGCTTGGAAAGTGGTTGGTGCATTTTTGAGTCCAAAAGGCATGATTTTGAACTCATACTGTCCATGGTGTGTTTTAAAGGCTATCTTGGAAATGTCTTTAGCCTTCACTCTAATCTACTAGTAACCTAACCTTAGGTCCATTTTGGAGAAGAACCTTGCACCCTTAAGTTCATCCAATAAATCTTCCACAATAGAAATTGGAAACTTATTTTTAACAGTCATTGCATTGAGTTGTATATAGTCAATACACATTCTCCAAGATCCATCTTTCTTTTTGACCAATAGACATGGAGATGCAAATGGACTTTTACTAGTTTGAATGATTGAAGCAGCCAACATATTTGTAATTTGCTTCTCTATCTCTGCCTTTTAGTGATGGGGAAATCTATACGGTCTGAGATTCATCGATTGAGCTCTGGCCTTCAATGGTTTGCAATGATCTTGAAATCTCTGAGGTGGCAACTGTGATGGTTCTTTGAATATATCTGCATAAGCATCAATCAATTCTTGCAATAGTGAAGGAACTTGCTGCTCTTTAGTATCTACATTGACGACACATAATTCTCCTAGCAACTCAAGATCCTTATCAGTCATCTTCTGCAACTTTTGTCTAGAAATGAGCTTAAGTTTGGCAGGTTTAGAATTACCTGCCAACTTAACATTCTGTCCTTCTTTCTAAAAGGCTAAAGACAACTTATTAAAGTAAAAAACCATTGGACTATATTTCTTCATCCAATCTACTCCAAGAACCATATCACTTCCACCTATTGGTAATATCCTCATGTCATGTGAAAACTGATGGCCTTGCATCCACCAATTTAGTCCCTTGTATTTTGCTCCACTATAAAGCTTTTCACCATTTGCCACAATGATAGCTAGAGGAATTTTAGGTTCTAACTCTACTCCTTCCTTTGCCCATTTAGGAACCATAAAGCTATGGGTACTAGCACTGTTCACCAACACATTAAGAGGTTTTCCTTTTATAGTTCCTTCAATCTTGATTGTATTGTGACCTACACTGCCAGTAAGAGCATTGATGGAAATTTGGGAATCTTCAGTATTATTGCATTCCTTTTCCACTACAATTTCTCCTTCCACATCACCTTCTACAGTGAATTGCTCCTGAACTTTTTCATTTCTAGTGATAGTATTCAGCTGTTTCACCTTACATACATGTCCTAAAAATTTGTCTCCACATTTGAAGCACAAGTTTAAGGCTCTTCTTTGGTCAATCAGTTGTTGTCTATTTTGGTTTAAAAGGTAGGTTTGAGGAAGGTTCTGTGTTTGGTTAGTTGTGGAAGTGGTAGATTTTGGGTAGAGACCAAGATTTTGAACTGGTATAGGTTTAGTGGTCTATTTAATTCTCTTGTTTTCAATTTCCAGGGCTAGTTCATGCAATATGCCTTGTCTGTAGGTAGCATTCAGGGACCTTGGTTCATTTGCCTTAACTCTAAACCTAATTTCCTCCTTTAACCCACTGAGAAAACTTGAAACAAAATAATCTTCAGACAATTGAGGGTGGAACTGAAACATGTAAGCTCTTAGCTCTTCAAATCTCTCCTAGTAGTCTTCTACAATAAACCTTTGGGATAGCTTATTAAATTCTTCTATGACATTAGAACATCCCCTATCACAAAACCTTTGGCAAAGATCTTCAGCAAATTCTGACCAACTCACTGAGTTTCATTGCATCATATAACCATCAAACCACGCTTTTGCCTTAGCAGTGAGATACATTGTAGCTATTTCTAATTTTTGATGATCAGAAATAGAAAAAATTGCAAAATATTTTTGGCACTTCTTCAACCAACCTCTAGGATTGGTACCATCAAACAAAGGCAATTCAATCTTTGGTTTAGGTGCAAATACATTAAAAGAATGCCATCAATATTAGTTCCAGCATTAATGATGGTCTAAAACCAGTTTGAATCACTACAGGGTAACTTCAGATTGATTTCTAGATAACAGACCAGGTTTATCAAATTTAGGCATGTATTTACCTTGATCTCCAACTATAGTTACTTCGATACGGACCTTACCTTCCCTCCAGGTTTATCAAATTTAGGCATGTATTTACCTTGATCTCCAACTATAGTTACTTCGATACGGACCTTACCTTCCCTCCTCGAATTCAAAGTCTAAATAGTGGATTCATTCGAAGTAGTACCACCCTCATTGTTAGCATGAACTGAGATCAATTCCTTCTGAGCTAATATGGCTAGAATTTAACTAATATAGTTTTGATTCTTGGCTAGCTTGGCTTCAATTCCATTACATTGGTCCTTCCACCATTTAGGAACATTCTCATAAGCTACCTTCAACATCTCGATCTGTCCTTAAAACGATTGACCTTATTCGTGAAGTGTATTGAGTTTAGTTCTTTTCGCCATGGCTGAGTATTTCTTATGCTTTTGTCATGACCTAAAGGCCGTGACTTATGCTCAACACTTATACTTATTCCAATTACCAAGTTTATGAACTAAATTTTTCCTTTTTGATTTATGGTTTGTATTCAGTGTCAGTGTAGTCACAAAACGATTTTCACTGAACATTTTCATTTTGATTCGACTTTACTAACTTATTCTTTGACCTAAAGGTGACTTAAATGACTCTTTAAGACATATAATGATCATTTTTAATCCATAATGTAATCTTCCAAAAAAAAAAAAACAAGACTGAAAATATCCCCCTTTATATTTTGAGATTTTCCCAAAGAAGAACCTGTAAAACATTACCACTTATCATAATCCAATCATACCAAATCAATTCCACTAACCACACATTCACATCATAGTGTAATTCGTAGAATAATTCCATGTCAACATCTCTAAGATCTACCATTAATTATCACATACCTATCGAATCCAAGGATCGCATTCGATCATCATATCACTCTCAAACTAAATTAAAATGACCTTAAGTTACATCCCATGACACAAACACACTGCACTATGTAAACCATATAGAATGTGCATATAAACAAAATAATACACTATTTGTATACGTTGAAAAATAACGAAAGCAAAGGATGGTGATATGTACCTAGGCTTGGTACGATCCTTAATGGCCCACACAGAACTCCAAATGTGAACTCTAACTCGTATGATCTGCGATGATGTTAGAAAGGAGTGAGTAAACCACAGCTCAGTAAGTAGTTTAAGTAAATGCATGCTACGCTCATGTCGATCTACATGCACGTGTAAGCATGAACAGAAAATAAAGCGATACATATATGTGGTATTATGTTCTAATGTTGGATCTATCTATCTGGACTCACTCTTCATAGTTGAGGTTGTACGGGCTATTAGTCAAAAGGATACGCTAGGTACCTCACTTCTCTGAGCCTTAACACGATACTGAAAAGACATGGGAACTCATCACAATACTATAGTGTTGATAGAATGCATAGCACTACAATGGGTAATGTGATTAGTTCAAAGCCGATTCCTTATGCACAATTCAAAACAGATTCACAATCTATTTGTTCAAAACCAAATCATAATGCGCTACATTCAAAACAGATTCTTGATCAATTTAGGTGTAAGACTAGAAATACTAAAATCGATGTTGATATAAAAACAATTCCTTAAACACATGGTTCAAAACAAATAACGTACAGAACTACTAACTGATAAAATTAGGTATAAAGCCTCAAAATACTAAAACCAATACTAATAACAAAGTAGATTTACTAATGTATTTACTTCAAAATAGATAATCCTACTTGTAAGATCCGATTCTACACTACTGTAGAGTCTAATTTCATAAAAGTGATAATGGAAATTAAATAAATAGAGAGTATTGATTTCCATTTAGTTGAAAAGCTCCTTAACTTGAGATGAGAACGGAGCAAATTAAGTGAAATCCTCTATGGACGAGTAAGAGGGTAGCTCGCCAATGGGCGAGCAAGATGACAATCGCCATAGGTGATGGTGAGTTGGACGATGGCGTGGGCGAATAGTGGAGTTCGCCAGCAAGTTATTTGGGGATGGTCTCCCAAATGGGCATGAACTGGTGATCTCCCATATGATAGCAAGTGGGCGATTAGGGCTATAAACTGTGATAGCCAAGTAAAGGAAGTCAGCTCACAAATCACCACATCGTATGTTGGCAAATTGAAATTGGTGTTGGCGAGCTGAGATTTCAGATTGAATGGGCGAACTGGAACTGGAATCAGCACGTGAATATTGCAGCCAAAATTGACTTTGTAAGTTATACGGTTGAAAACAATTAATGGAGAAGATGTTGAAGTCAGTAAGGAATTAACCTTATTGGTTGAGAAGTAAAACAAGGTCAATAGAAGCAGAAAAAGGAGTGTGGAAGGGAGACTTTCACGCCACTTGTGCTGCAGCTTTTCTTCATGCGTTAAATGCATGAAAGACGTGGAAATGATGAAAGAAGCAGGATAAGGGATAGGTAGAAGCTTTGGATTGGTTTAGCATGGCCATATAAGAAGAAATGCTTAAGGAAAACAGATTTAGCAAATTTCATTCTCTTCATGAAAACCATTCTCCTGCAAATTTATGTTCTGACTTCACCCAGTTCTATCATGCTTGATTTATTGAGCTTCATCCTTACGTTAGCCAAATACCAAAATCTGTTTACAAGAACGTTCTTCCATTGTTGATGAATTAAAGGAAGAAGCAAAGTGAGGCTAACAGAAGACAGAAAGAATTCTGCTCTGGAAGTGCAGTTGGTTGAGGTGAGTTTCATATTTCTGAGGTGTTCTTGATGCTCAATGATAGATTTCTATGTTTTATGAAGTAATAAACATAGATACAGTCTTTTTTTTAGTTAGATCCTTAGAGAATATGAAAATAAGGAAAATAATGGAATAAGTGACGAGAATGGCGACTATGGTGATCGCCCATGTTGAAAATTAGTAATCGCCAATGAGGCGAGTAGATAATAAGGAACTCGCCAAGGTAAAGTCTATGTTCAAAGGGCGAGAACGCCCAATTCTAGTGAAATGAATTAATGGGCAAGCTCAAATGCATAAGGCATTGGGCGAGTAGAATTGTGGGCGAACTCCCACAATTAAGCCAATGAAGGCCTCGTGAGTTGACTGGCGGGCGAGCTTCCACATGCAAAACATTTATTGAATGGCGAGCTCGGTTGTGCTAGTTAGAGCTCTGTTGGGCGAGTAGTCATTTGATTTATCTCAATCTCGCCAAGTGATATAAAAAAAAAGAAATATTAATAGAATTTATAATTATTTGCAGCCGATAATTGGAAATGGCTATTGGCGAGCAGGAAGCAGGGCGAAGCAAATCTTCGTTAAACCAGGTAAGGGAGATGTGTGTGAAGTGATGCATGTCCTGTGGAGTAAATTTTATAAAAATATTGAGATAAATGTTTTGTTTTCTGACATGCATTGGTTTAATAATAGTTATGATAATGGGTGCGAATTGGGCGAGCTACATAGCCGACCCTATGTCATTTTTGGTCGAACCAAAATCTCTTAAAAAATTGGGGCGGGCGACCTTTGTTTAATGAAATCTGGGTGAGCCAATGAAGGTCGAACTCATTTCAAGTTGTTTGGGCGGGCGAACCTTCTTTTATATATAAGGTGGGCGAACCGCTATCAACGAGACATACTTCTGTTTTGAAAAGCTAAGTGGCTGGCGAATACTAATTTACCGTCTTATCGAGTTAGTTAGGGGCGAGCCGTGAAGGGCGAGCTGACTCTGGCGAACAATTTTAAAGTGTAATTTCTTATATGAAAAATAAGACGTTTTAATATTTTCAAAATAGAAATATGAAACCTTTTTGGGCGAGTTGGCCATTGGGCAAACTAGCCATGGGCGAGCCAGTTTAACCCGTGCCTTTCTCACACGGAAAAATGTTGAGATTGCGGGCTATTTTACTATTTTATAAAACCTTTTGGAAATCAAATCATTTGGTGGAAATGATAACATGAGATAAAACTTGATTTTGAGACATTAGGCCATGAGTTCATGCATTATTATTCATGTAGTTGCGTGACCCACCTGGGGCGGTGGCTCGGTCAATGAACCAATGGGTGCACCTCAGGGCGTCACAAGGCTGATGGACCCGCCAAGTCATCAGCGGTCTCGAGGTCACTTGGCAAGTGGACCCGAGGACCATCTATAGATTATGGCCATAGATCTGAGATAGCCGTCAGGGGCGATGGCCTACGGGTGCACCCCAAAAGCGGCAGATTCCATTTTCGCAAGGGGGAGGGGGAACGATAATAGCATGATTTATTTGTTGCCTAGTCTCAACTTACCAATTTCTGTTTACTGTGAGGATTTGTTGAAATCCTATATAGTGTTTACTACATTTTAAAGTAAACTGTTTAGCCAGTGATTTGAATGGTGTTTTAAGAGAGTTGTTTACTATATATCCACTGTCTTTTCTACTGGGTTATTGTTAAGAAAAGAATAAATGCGTTGTGATATATATATTTGCTTTATTTAAAGCAGCATATGTTTCCTTTACTGAGCGTATGAATCGCTCACCTCTTTGTTTTAACTCCACAGATAAGAAGTACACGGAGTTGAGAGAATTAGCTCTCAGATGGGTATAGCTATGCTTAAAGCACTGAGGCATGGCACGTTAAATGTGACAAGTACAGTCTCTTCTCTTTTACTTTTCAGACATATGTATACAGTACTACCTTAGTGAAATAAAGGTTAATAGGGGATGCCAGATGTAAGGAATAATGAAAAGAAATTTCATATTCCATAATTAATAGATAAATGTTTATCATTTATCACTGTTACTGTTGAATGTTAATGGCATCGCAGACAGCCCAACCGGTAAAGTTGTATGGAAATACGTGAAAAATGTGGTAACGGGATGTTACAGATTTAATGGTATCAGAGTTTGAGTTGGTCTGATGTCTGTTGATGCCTTTAGCATGGGAAGTGTTGAAAAATGTTAACATCCCTTGTAGTACTGTATAGTCTGAATGTATAGAGGAGTCGAATGACTGTGAAATGAGTTAAGTGGTGAAATATGGTGAAAGTTGATGAATTATGGGTTACAAATAGAGATAGTAATCCGGAAATTTTGCATAAAATAGGCGATCTTATCATCATAATGTCGGGTCTATTCGATAAGGTACAGTGAGGAACTCAGTGAGGGCCCCACCAGGACTTCTCTGTCCATAGCGAACTAAGATCCTGAAAATGATGATATTGAGATGAAAAAGGATAATATTAGCATATAAGCCCTAGGGTCGCGTGTTTGGAGTTATATTGATGAGAGAGAAAATTAAAGGGAAATTTATGAATGTACCCTATATTGAAATGTTTAATCTGAGACATAAAATAAAAGACAAAATTGATTTAAAATAGATTGATGGTGAAATAGCGTGAGTATTTGATGGTATAAAGGATGATTTCTACTGTAGACACCACTGATATATTGATAAGTAAGGCGACCCAGAGTATAAGCTATGAGAGGTCGCGAGATAGTCAGCCCTATTGTGGATTTTGGGGTCTGGATTTAAAAAGGTGAATTGTGTGAGAAATGATGTAAAATCGATTATGATAATACTGGTTATATATACTCCTTATGTTTTAGGAGAATGGATATTAGTAGTGACTTGACATTTGAGGAAGTCAAGTGTTTGAGTCTGTGGATGAGAAAGAAAACTTTGAGATGGGCGAACTCGAGCACGGTTGGAAGAACCGGGCATCGAGGTGATCGCCAAAGAGGACAGTATGGATGAGTAGCGTTGTCACAGCAATCGTTGTCGATGGGCTCAAAAAGGGGATTGCCATGGCCGGTTGGGCTGGTCCGCTACGATATCCATAGAACCGTGATATTATGAGATTTATGAGAAATACTCGATGGGCGAGAACTACATTGGGATAGCTCGCCAATGGGCGTGCAAATGTATGATCGCCAATGGTGTGGGCGAGTTAGATGATGGCGAGAACTAACATGAGTCCACCAATATAACATGAATTGCTAAAGTGGGCAAGGATCCTGATCGCCCAAATAATTTTAGTGATGATCGCCCAAAGAGTATGGTGAGTAATCTGATCAACAAATTGTGGTGTAAATCATAACAATGTGGCGAGAAGAGCGATCGCCAATGATATGATATGAATCAAAGCAATGTGGTGAATAGAACAAAAGCTGTAATCGCCAAGAAAATGAAATGTCTCGTAATTGCCAAATGATAAAGTTGGCATCGAGATTTAGTTGACAAGCTTAGAGGTTGGTGAATTGAAATAGGAATCTGTTTGTAAGCTCTTATCAGTGAATCAGTAGAGCTTGAGAAATTACTCGAGAGATTGATGAGTAAAGAATTAAACTGGTTTGTTATAACTGGTGAAAACGAAAATTTTATCATTTTGAAAACAATGGGATTAGTACTCTCTATAGTTGCTTCTAGGTTCCGGAACAAGTATGGTATTCTAAAATACCTATCATATTCTATCTGGATCCCTAGCCGACTGTAGTATCCTTCCTATTTGTGTGCCTAGAGCCAACTAGGATGATTTTAAAGAGAATAAACATGTATATTGATATCAGCAATATTATTGAATAAGGTATGGAAAACCTTATTGTTAAGTCAGTGACCATTGGTTTCTAATTGAAATATATATATTAGAGACGTGAGGTCTCAATTGATTAAGCAGACATTAAAATTGTCTGAGTAAAAGATTTTACTACTTAAGTGAGGTTAAAGTGTGCTTATTGGGGTATAAAATTTATGAGTTTTACCCGTATAGCACAAATGAATTGTTGAAGAGTTTGTGGAATTTGCTACCTTATTGATTCAATACTTAATTGGGAGGAAGTAGAAGTGAATGGGTATGTATGAATATAGTATTCGAAATGGTTACGAGATAGTAGCAGTAAAGTACTATATTAAGTGGGAAAATAATTGTGGTGATGAATGTAAAAGAATGAAATTATCTTGAGAAGACAAGTCATATGATGACTAGGGAACACAAGTTATGAGGTAGTTCCCAAGTATATGAATAAATGTGATTTCCTCTGATCATTATGTAGTTATGGCTGGAATTAATGACAAGCCAGAATTAAAAAGATGAAATTGTCATACTCAGAGGAGCAGATACAAGAAGTACTGCTAATCCTGAAAAAGGATATACATATGTGTATATATGTACATATTGGGAATGTGAAATTGTATAAGTAAAGTGGTGATGAAATCTGAATGATAATAAATTTAAATTTCAAAAATTGATGTAAGGAAAAGTATATTCTCCAAGTAGTGACATTACATGTACTAGGAGAATAAGAGATAGAATGATCACTTGAGAGAAGAGAAGTGATCGAGGGGAAAATGATTACCTGAGATGTAATCGGTGGCTAATATTAAGGTCTGCAAAAGAAAAGCAGTCCTAGATTAATCATGAAACAATCACTATGAGGTGGTGAAGAATCCGAAAGAACCATGATGTTATAGAAGTGATTAGGGATTGAGTAACCAAATTATTTCACTTCTTCATCATCAGGTTTCGGGATGTAATGAGTGCCTTAGTCGATATATATTGGTGAAACAGAGAGAACGTATGTGAAGTTCCAGTGAGTGGGTACTTGTGATAGGGATCCCTGATTCGCCATATGCTTTGAGAGAATAGCAAGAGGCTTTGGGATTCCAAATTTTTACTGTTAGCACCGCCTCAGATTGATATAGATATCTGAGCGCATTGTGTGGACGCTCCGGGATATATTGAGCGCGAGTGCGTGGTATTTTAGAGACTACTGGGACAATTACATACGAATGATTAAAATTATCTACATGATAGTCATCAAATTATAATCGACTAGCACTGAATGAGATGATAAGTGATAAATAGTATAGAT